>CM044005.1:66692438-67292438 GCA_024085815.1 Flaveria linearis
GGATCATTCCGCGCCCGCATGTTTATGGTCAACTGCATCTTTTTCGTCATGGACCACAAAGGTGACATTCGTAGGCTGGAGTCTACAATCTGTGCACGGGTGCCCCGTTTAATGACCGGCAACACCTGCCTAAAATCACCTCCCATAACCATTATTTTTCCACCAAACGGAAGACTAACACCTACAATGTCCCGCATTGTTCGGTCTACGGCCTCTATCGCCTGTCGCTTTGCCATAGATGCCTCATCCCATATAATTAGTTTAGCCAACCTAATTACTTCAGCCGCACCACTTTTTTTTTTGATGTTACACATCGAATTATTGTTAAGACAAATAGGAATCTTGAATCTTGAGTGCGCGGTTCTGCCTCCTGGCATATTATTAGCCGCAGCACCGGATGAAGCAGTCGCGAGAGCAATAAGACCACGTGAACGAACTTGAGCAAGCAAAGCTTTGTACAAAAATGTTTTTCCCGTTCCACCTGGGCCATCTATAAAGAACACACCTGGACGATGATTATCAACATGGGTCATGATCTCATCAAACACAATTTTTTGGTGTGAATTGAGAAAATGTTTTGCACGTAAGTGTTCAGGTTCGACAACTATCTCGTACTCCTCCTGTACCTCATGGGAACTTGCATGTTGTATGATTTCTTGTGTTATATATGGAAGATCGAAATCACGAATATGTTTACCCATAGATTGTAGAAAGACCCTTATGTCAGTAAGAACCATATTTTGAACTCGTTTTTCACTTTGACAATGTAACCGATGATCTTCAGAAAGCGAATCAAAGTGTTCATCCCACAGCCTACGAATATCACCAGGTTCACAAAAAATCATTATTGTTGCGAATAACCTTCTTAGAGATCCGGGAAACTGAAATATAGACGCTTTCATGAGACATTGCGATAAACTATCATCATTCTCTATTAACCCAAGCTCAAGTGCTGCTTTTCTAAATGTGGGATGTGTTACACAATTAACTGTGCGAAGATGTTCAAAAGAGGTAGGTCCTTTGATATTTAACAAAAGCAAACGCAAGTAGTACCTTTCGCCTTCAGCTGGATTAGCAGAAACAATACGGCCTCTTTGTGGCTTCGCTTTACGAATATTCCATTTGCGTTGGACTCCATTCCATGTAAAGTATTTAGGGAAATCTTTATATAAAGGTTGCCTTGCCGTGGCATTCAATCTATTTGTATCAAAAAATGCAGTCAACATAGTTCCTTTATCTAATTCCCTATCCACAATTTCACTCAGTGTATCATCATCTCTAAATCTAACCATGTGCATATTTGGGAGATGAAGTTGTAAGGCCAACACCGAAGGATGGATTTGAGAAAGGGGGAATGAAAAAACACGCCACATAGCCTCCGGGGGCGATACATAACGTGCATCTTCAAAATCTTTTAAACTCATTAATAACTTCTGGACCATCTTCATCGATCTGAATAACCTGCTTGTCATGTCCTTTGTAAACATACTTGAATAAATACTTCACAGACTTTATACTGGAGCAAACCTCCACGTTCATGTGGCAGTTGAACATCATCAAAAGTCTTGGATTATAAGGGACAACCCATCTGTTATCAAGTGTTTCTCCTCGCACATCAACCTGAATTCCGGTGTCTCTCCTTCTATATAATGGATAAGAATCCTGTCCCTGTGTCGTCTGCTTATTGAAATGTCTAGGATAACGAAATCGACATATCTTTGGATCACCCTGCATACAAGGACTGTTTGGTCGTAAAGCACCGCAAGGACCATGAATCATGTGCTTAACAACAATTTCATGCAGATTGGGATGTCTTAATTTGTCAGGAATCTCAGCACATACAACCTTATCATAATGGTCTGGATTACTGATTTTGTCTTGGGCGTGCATGATAAGGAGGAAATGTGCATGCGGCAAACCACGTTTCTGAAATTCGATGACGTAAACGTATGCCTTAACATGACCGAGTATATGTTTCTTGAATAGATGTTCTTTAAGCTCATCTAATCGAGCACGAAACACTCTAGAAACAAGATCGGGACGATCTTGTGGAGTTTGACCAGGTTTTAGATTATCACATATTTCTAGCCACTGAGGATTACACGTCATCGTTAGGAATAAATCTGGTTTTCCATCATCTTGAACTAAAGTCATAGCATCTAAAAAATGACGTCGCATATCACGAGGCCCTCCAATGAAAGATGCAGGCAACACAACCCATGTCCGATTCTAGTTGGATGAACCTCCCCAGCATGAACGCAATCCACAATACCTTGGTATAAGTCAGCTCTTATCCGTCATTGGTTGTTTTCATAATATTGTAAACGTGAAGTCTTAATCTTTATGTAAATATCGCCGACAAACTGCTGTAGCAATCTACCACCTAACAAAAGCACGTTCTCTGTTGGACGAATTTGAAACCTGTAACAATAGTACTCTCGAATAGCTACGGTTGTCCTAGCATTTTGTGTGTTAGACCCTGGATAAAAAAAATAAAGTTACTAAAACAGTAGACTGCATCGAACTTCATAGTATTTGCTGTTAGAAATTTTAAAACTTAGAACAATATTGGTACCTTCATTGTCTTCGTCGATGTTGTCCTGACAATTATTAACTTGATTAGTTGACAATACCTCACGTTGTATGTCAGGATGCCAACCCGGTTCGCCATTAGGAAAAAATAGCGGATAACATAATGGATCGTAACATCCAAAGTATGGTTGAATAGTTTGACTACGTTCAGACCTACCATACACCACAATGCTTCTTTTGTAGGCGGTGATATTGTCATTCCCTTCAACCCAGATACCAGCAACCTGAAGAAAACGTGTTTAATAAATAATAAGGATCTTAAATATATTATGGTTCTTAAAATAAAATAATATTAATTAAACCTCTGATGTCGTTGGTCTGTTGTACACCCTTTGGTCAACGTCAGCTGAAGCGTTCAAAGTGACTTTATAGTTGTCTAGAGCACCCAGCTCCGAAAGACTACGGAATGTAACGACATAAGGATTTGTAGAAAGAACACGTGACAAAATCTCAGTAATCTTCCGATCAAGATTTGGCCATTGGAGCCGGTGTTCTAACTCTATTCAGGATCATAAAAATATAGCTGTAAGTATCTGGGTGTTCCATCTCTGCTGACCAACTGGTCAATTCTATGATATATCCCTTTATGCGCTCGAAAGGTATACACCCCGTCTCTCATATTGGTAAGTGTATCATCCAACGTGACGCCCATTGAGGCGAAAGAAAAATTAGTGTTATAAGCCCTTATGTTCGCCCTAAAGGTTATGCCAATTTCATTTTGCGATGTGAAAAGCATGTTCAATTCTGTAGGGATTTCTATAGGTGCTAATTTGGTTTGCCCATTCATGCAACAAAAGGTAGGGAATTCTGATGCAAATCTTTTTGCTGAACATTTCTGACAGGGACTCTGTTCCTTTAAGATGAGAGAGTGTTTAGGTACATGGTCATAAACAAATTTATATGGATCATCTTCTATTATCACATCTCGTACAGGTGGTTGATCACCGTCCGGAATCTGCGTAAGCTGACTACCATTTGGAATACGTTTTCTGTTATCTCTCCGTGTAGCATAATATCGTCTATCCGCCTCCCTTCGTCTTTCAGCCAAAGTACAAGAAACACTCTCATTTATCATTTGTATCGTGTGACCGGCATTGGGTTTTAATGTGCTTAAGGGTATCCTTTCGCGTGACTGATTAATCGTAGCCAATACAAATGGAGTGCTTTGAGAGACACTGGCATTACAAACTTTTGTTGCTTTGTTGTTTTCTTTGTTTGAGTAGTATCGTCTATGTATTCTTTCCGTTTTGCAGCTCGTGACGTAGATGCAGTTGAGGACGAAATGTCATTACTATCTTTTGGGTGCTCGTTCCTCATAGTAAAAATGATGAACACCTTTTGTAATGAATAATAATATCGTGAATATTCTTACGCAGTTTATATACAACTACAAATATTTATAAGTAACATTTAAGTAACAAACTTAAGCAAACTCATTATGTAAACACACAATTAATGTACATAAACGAATATATCTCTACTTCTTATGTATTGCAAGCAAACAAACATAATAATAAATGTTAATCTGCCATAAAATACCCTTTTGATAATTTCATATTTCCAAAATTAAAAACGTTAACATTAACAGTTTGCAAGGTTGTAAGAAATAACAACGTAATTTATTTCTAACATACTAAGAAATAAATATATAAATGTAATGAAAACCGAAACACCAATACAAATTTGGAAAAACGAAGATGTAATGTAATTTAATAAATAAAATATCGCTGAGCACGTGACTAAAGATAAGAACAGTCGAAAACTTAAATAGCATGAGCCTCTGGCATGTTTGGTTCAATCACGATCGTAGTTAAATCAGTTGAACGTAAAATATTGCCTACAAATTATAAATAAGATGTACAAGTTTGTAGAACAGAACATGATTTATTTAATGTAAATAATTATATTGAAAAAAAAAGTAAGATGTAACATACTGTCGGGCAAACGAATCAACTTGCATCGAGATACATAGACAATAGATTTGTTTAACATTGCATGAAAAATGGTCATCATATGAATCCCCGGAGGATCGTATAAAGATAATTGTATATTGTAACCGCTGTCGCATATAATTTATATATTAGAAAAATAATACAATTGAATATATTAGGCAATTAAAAAGTAATTTCGTTATTTTTATATTTGGATAATGCTTACGTATAATCTTGAAGAGTCATATGAAACTCTCGAAATCGACGCTCACCCTTTATAATCTTTCCGACAACATCTACAACCAATAACATTTCTTTATAAATTGTAGAAAAGATAATAGCATAATAAAAAATTATCTATCAATTAAAACTTATGCTTACCGGTAAATATTTTTTCACATCTTCTGTCTTCCAAAAGATTTTTAGTAGAAGGCAATAATGGATACACAAGGAACCATGTCGGTCTGTCACTTGAAAATCGCTCTAGTTTAGTGTGCTCGTTAAAAACAATTTTGAACTCACTCCAAACCAATAGGTAGTTTTCGTGTTTTGGCCACTCCTGGTAATTGAATCTCTCTCTTTGGAAATGGTGTAGCAAAAACATGTTACCCACCAGATTCCTATGTTTGTATAAATGCATGATAGGTACCGGGACAAAACCAACAATTTTTTGTCTCTAAAAAATAAAGATTGTGATTTAATAACAAACTACATTGTTATATTAATTCTTAAATATATGAAAAAGGATCTTATGTTTGGGTCAAGGAAAACCACCAAAAGTTTGTTTTCAGACACGATGTGCAAAACAAAATCGATCCAGACGAAACAGACAGTATACCAAAGAGAGTACTGTGTCACTGATGAAAAATCATCAACAATGGTATGTAAATCCATGATAAATGATACCTTCAATTTTAAAAGAAAACAAAAGGTGCATATTATTAAATTAAAATAATTACCATATCATCAAATACAACAATTATGTATTGACATATTCATATATTGGAATTAGCAAATCTAACTTAGATAACAAAATACTAAGACAATACTTATGATACTTATGAATGAAGCTATGGTAAAACATCCCAAGAAGTTGAAATTTAATTTCCAAAACATACCAAAAGTATTTGGCAGTAACTATAAAAGGTAAACATTGGTAACATAAACATAACGTCTAAAAACAGAACATGCATGATAGAAGATCATTTAACTAAAAGCCAGGTGAAAGTATAGTCTCGGAGTAGATCGCACCACGCTTAATATCACCAAAAGTAGAAGGGATAAAGTTAGTCGCTTCATTGAAGCTGAACTTGATTTCAAATACATGTCCCCAACCTGTGATCATAAGAGTTGTGCCACTAATATTGTAATGTGTTAAGGATGTAAATGGTGGTAATGGAAGACATAGGCCGTAACGAAAAGCATGCAACTTCATCCAGGAACCATTGTGTAGCTTCCATAATTTGTGACACCCCGTAATTTCAGATTAACATTATTCAAACTGTTGTTGTTAACATTGACCCGTACTCGCAAATACTCGAAACATATACAAACACCGCCACCGACATCGTTAAACTAATTGTAATAAATACTAATGCGGGTGTTTGTAGAGGATTCACATAAACGAGATTACTTAAGAAATCCTATTAATTAATAGGGCTCGCTCATCTACGTCGTTATCAACCGAAACAAATTCGGGAACTTGGTACCTAAGTACAGGGACCAACCTGACAATTTCCAAACTTGGGCTGGGTATAAATACCCATCCACCAGCCCAAACAACTCAAATTCTGCTCTCTTTCTCTCCTACGCTCTCTACACCCCCGATTGTTCATCCTAGCACCAAATCCCACCCGATTGAGCCCGTTTTCGCCGGATTAAACCACGCAACAGCTGAGGAATCACGTTCCCAGCAGGTAGGCGACCATTTTCATCCGTTTTATCACCCGTTTCACTGCTGCAAGTATGGGATTCGGGTGTTCGGGTTCAACCCGAATGCATGTGGTCGTGGGAGTGCGTGTGAGGTCAATCAGAGTATGCATTCCACTTAGATATGTTAGGGGAGTGTTTCTGGAAGTTTTGATTGTGAGAAAACCGAGCACGGAACAGCCGAAGGCCGTTCGACCTGCCCAGCAGTCGCGACCTGCTGCAGTCCGTGACTGGGCCAACCGTGTGACTGAGTCGTGCGACTGGTTCCTTCGCGCGATTGATCGGGGCGACTGGGGTGAGACGTGCGAATGAATGTGTGCGATTGAGTCATGTTGGACCAAAAGAACCAATGAGCCAAGATCAGGAAAACCTCTAAGTCCCACATGCCACTACAACAACAAGAGAAGACTCTCATCAGCTATTGTGTTCTCTTGCCGGAAGGTCAGAGAGGAACTGAGGACTCTCATCAGCTATTGTGTTCTCTTGCCTGAATGTCAGGCTCGAGAGCATCTTAGTGCCAGCTCTCTGCTGAGATGATGAAGTCTGAAGAACAAATTCTGAAGATCAAAGAACTGAAGATCATCAGCTGAAGATATCAAAAGGCTGAAGATCTAAAGAACTGAAGATCTTCCGAAGCACAAAGTCTGAAGACAAAGACTGAAGACAACAACTGATGATATCTACTGAAGTCATCAGTTGTTACATCTTCCGAAGCTGTTCTATCTTCCGAAGCAAAGTCTGAAGAAAAAGACTGAAGACAACAACTGATGATATCTACTGAAGTCATCAGTTGTTACATCTTCCGAAGTAACATCTTCCGAAGTTTCATCTTCCGAAGCCAAGTCTGAAGACCAAGTACTGAAGACAGAGTTTGTCTCAACAACTGAAGAAGTCCTCTTCAGTTGTTGTGGTGGTTTTTCCTTTTCCGAAGTTTATTTTGTGTCAGTAGTTGTACAACAGCTGAAGAGAATGTTCTTCAGCTGTTATAGTTTCAGTAGTTTACTTTTGTCAGCACTTAGGAACTTTTGTAAGAAGATGTCAGTTGTTGACATCTTCAGTAGTTTTATGTTTTGTCAGTTGTAATTTGAATATTCAGTGATGTCAGAAAAAGGACATCACGCCCATCCTTTTGCCGCCTATAAAAGGATGGGTAACCATACTGTTTTAATTGCCGAAACGTGCGAACCAATAGAACATTTATTGTTTTGCAGAAACTCTTCTCTCTATGTTCATGCTTTAATTTGAAATATCTTTTATGTTCTTGGTTTAATTGCTAATTAATGAGCTAAATCCGCTGCAAACATAATCTAATTGATCAACACGAGAGGCTGAGATCCTGTCAAATGGTATCAGAGCGGGTTAATCATTGATAGATCTTACCATTGATCATTTGAAACTGCTCTTTTGATCTCTCAGTTTGATCGAATTAGCAATTTGCAAGAGTTAGTCATAGAGAGTGAGTTTCTGCTGTTTCCGGCCAAAACCTTGAGGTCTTTCGGTGGTTTTGAGTCACATTTGTCTGGTTTAAACTTGTTTTTGACTAAAACCTGAGATGACAACACCAACTAATGATCCTCACAATACTGGTTCCGCAACCAAGCCTCCGATGCTGGTTAGGAACGAGTATAACATATGGCAAAGACGTATGCTGCACCACTTGGCTGTCAACAGTGCTGGTTGTTGGAAGTCAGTGGTGCATGGGCCATACAAGCCTATGGTGAACGTCCGGAATCTAATGAACAGGTTGCGAAGAAACCTGAACAGTATTCGGACGAAGATCTAAAGCTGTTTGAAATTGATGCTAGAGCCCATGGAATTTTAACCATGGCCATTCCAAACGAGATATATTCAGGGCTCTTGCATCATGAGTCTGCTCATGACCTATGGGTTGCTCTAAAGGAACAATTTGGAGGAACTGATTCGGTCTTAGCAAACAATAGGGAAATCCTTGCCCAACAATATGAGACTTTCTCATATAGAAAGGGTGAGACTCTGACCCAGCAGTTTGAGCGGTTCTCTTGTTTAATCTCTGAGCTGAAGATGGTTAAACAAGAGTACTCCAAAAGCCAGATGAACAACAGGTTCCTCAGGTCATTGCCTGAGAGATGGGACACATATACCATTGTCCTACGCTCTAGTGCTGACCTTGACACTCTATCTCTCACCCAACTTCATGGGAAACTACTCACTTTTGAGAGAGAGGTAGAGCAAAAGAGGAAGTTGTCATCCTCTGGCAAACTTGCTGATGACTTTGTCCAAGGTAATACTGCCTTGATAAGTCATGAGTCAGAATATGCTTCATCAGAAAGTTCTTATGATGAGCATATTGATTTCTCTACAAACTCAGAACATGCTTTTGTTGGTGTCGGTAGTTCAGGAGGAGGTGGTGACAACTTGTGTTTTCTGATGGAGGATTTGAAGGGCATTCCAGATGATGATCTGGAAGAGATGGATATTTTGAACCAAATGGCAATGATAAATATCCGATCTCAGAAGTTCTACAAAAGAACTGGTAGGAAATTCCCAGGACTCTCTGGCAAAACCAAAGTTGGTTTTGACAAGAGCAAGTTGAGGTGTCACAAGTGCCAAAGGCTTGGACACTTTGCAAGAGAGTGTAGATCATCTGGATCTAACTCATCTGCACCCTTTGTGACTTTTCCCAGCAATAGCTCACAGCACAAAGGGCAACCTTCCTACAGTTCTCCCCATCCATCTCAAGCACAAGCACCACCTGCTTATTTTGTGCCACAGGGTCATATGCCTTATTCTTACCCCTGTTACTACATGCCTCAGCCTGGTCAACCTCAAGCACCCCCGGCTCAACCACCTCATGCTCTTCCAGAGCCTCATTCTTCCCAATCTCATCACCACACACAACCTCAACAACAAAGCTTTTTCACCCCAACTGCTGTTGACTGGAGTAGTCTACCAGAAGAGCTATCTGGTCAGGAACCACTACTCCAAGGTGTTGGTCAACATGGTGGTGATCAACCTTTTGGAAATCTTGCTCTGATGGCCCTTGATTCTGCTGAAGGGTCATCATCCAATGCCTCATCTCAGGTATCCACTGAGGCAAAAGCCAAGCTTTGTTCAGAGTCATGCATAGCAGCATTTGCTTCTATTAGAGAAGCAAATGTAGCTTTAATAGATAAAAATCTTGAGCTTGAGCACACTATTTCCAAAAGAAAAGCTGATTTTGAGGTTGTTCTAAAAGATAAAAATGATGAGATTTACAAGCTTAACTGCCAAATCAAAGATGCTAAAGCTAGGGAAGATGTACTTCTTGAGAAGTA
The DNA here is from genome assembly GCA_024085815.1 of Flaveria linearis. Lineage (NCBI taxonomy): Eukaryota > Viridiplantae > Streptophyta > Magnoliopsida > Asterales > Asteraceae > Flaveria > Flaveria linearis. The sequence continues at coordinate 66,702,184 of CM044005.1, forward strand.
CAAAGATCTCAAGGAAACTCTTGCAACCACCCAAGTTGAGTGTGATCGATGGGTGCAATCTTGCAAGGGTTTTGAAATGCTTCTTAGCAAGCAAACAGCTTCCAATGTGAAGTTTGGCATTGGTTATAATCACACTGCTCCTCCCACAGATTTCATTTCAAGAGCAGAAGTTGAATCTGATGGGGAGAGCAATAACCAATCCTTCTCATCATGTGACTTACTATCCTCTGAATCAGCATCATCAGAGATAGACTATCACATGACCAAAAGGCTGATCAACTCAGAAGTTGTCACTAGAAGTACTGAAGGTACTGGAGAGCAAGTGACAACATCTGAAGTTCAAACCTCAAATATTGTTAGAACTGAAGAGAAGAAAACTAACAGTAGGAAAGGTTTGAAGACAGCTAGAAAGGATACCAGGAAGCAGGCACTAGGAAGAAAACTGCTAGTACTGATGTCAAACAGCTGAAGAACAAGTCTTCAGCAGTTAAATCCTCTTCAGCTGATGATCAGCATAAGATGAAGAAGAAGCCATGTGAGATATGTGGCTTATTCAATCATCTCACTGATGATTGCTGGTACAAAAGGGGTTCCAAACTCAAGCAGAAGGAGAAAATTTCTGAGAGCATCAATAAAATGAAGAGTGAGTTTGAAACCAAGTTTGTACTGGCAACATCCAAGTCTGAAATCCCTAAGCCCAAAGCTAAATCTAAGGTAGGGATTTCTCAGACAACAGCTGAGGTTGCTCAGAAAAAGATGGTACAACATAGGAACTCATCATCAGTAAACTCCAATGTGTCTGAAGAGCTGAAGGCTTTATCACAAAACCAGACACAGTTGGTGATGATGGTTCAGCAACTAGTGGGAAGAGTCAACCACTTAGATGCTCCTATGTTGAAACCACAGAAAAGGAAGTCCAAGCCAAAAGCTTCCTCTTCTGTACCATCTTCTTCACCTCAAGCTGTCACACATAACACCCTGTTAGTGCTACATCTGTAGCTGAGATCAGACCCAAGGCCAAGCAGGTTTGGGTCTCCAAGACTAACTAACACATGGTTGTGTTTGCAGGGTTCTTCAACATGCCAAAGAAGCATCTGGTATGTAGACAGTGGAGGATCCATGCACATGACGGGAAGCAGCTCCCTTCTTAATGACTACTCTCAAGGAAAGAAGGGATTTGTTTCTTTTGGCAACGATGCAAAGGGTTACATCATCGGAAAAGGCTTTGTTTCCAATGGGGAAATAAGGTTTGATGATGTTAACCATGTGGAGAATCTCAAGTATAACCTCTTGAGTGTCAGTCAAATGTGTGACAAAGGCCATGTTGCCCTTTTCACAAGCCAGAACTGTAGGATTCTGTCATCCAAAGTTCTGAGTTTGATTGACAAAGCATTGGATGAACACACTCTCCTGAAGGCCAACAGGACAGGAAGAGTGTATGCCTTAGATCTTTCCAAAAAGATGGATCTAAAAGGCCATCCTTGCCTATTCTCCAAGGCATCTCCTCAAGAGTCTACACTTTGGCATAGAAGGCTGGGTCATGTTAATTTCAAGAACATGAATCAGCTTATAAGCCATGGTTTAGTAAGAGGATTGCCTCTGAAGGAGTTCAAGTGTGAAGATGACTGCACTGCTTGCTTGAAAGGAAAACAACACAAAGTTTCATTCCCTTCAATAGAAGAACCTAAGTCCACTGCCTGCTTACAACTTCTGCACGTGGATCTCTTTGGTCCTGTCAGAGTAATGAGCATGGCAAAGAAGAAATACTGCCTGGTAATTATGGATGATTACTCCAGGTTTGTATGGACTTTCTTCTTGCACTCCAAGGATGAAGCAGCAAAGACAATAATGAACTTTGTGTTACAAGTAGAAAAGCAGTATTCCCTACAGGTCAAGTATGTGAGGAGTGACAATGGAACAGAATTTAGAAACCACACACTTGATGACTTCTACCTGTCCAAGGGAATTAGAAGGCAGTTTAGCATTCCAAGAACTCCTGAACAGAATGGAGTGGTGGAGAGAAAGAACAGGACCCTCATTGAAGCAGCAAGGTCAATGTTGGCTGACTCAGGGCTGCCACTGACCTTTTGGGCTGAAGCTGTCAATACAGCTTGCTATGTACAGAATAGAGCCTTAGTAAATAAGAGGTTGATGAAGACTCCCTATGAAGTTCTTCATCATTTGGCCCCTCTTATTTCATTCTTTAGAGCCTTTGGGTGTCCTTGTTTCATTCTCAACACTAGCAACCCACTCCATAAGTTTGCTAGTAAGGTGGATGCAGGGTACTTTGTTGGTTATTCATCAACTTGCAAAGCATACAGAGTCTTCAACTGTAGAACCAAAGGGGTTGAAGAAACTTTGCATGTTAAGTTCAATGAATCTCCAAAGGACAAGATTCCACAAAACCCTGTGGAGCTGTTTGATCTGGACATACTGCAATATGTTCCTTATCAACCTCCATCTGTTGAGCCTGTCAACAGATCTCCACCTGGTGGTACTGAAGATGATGAAGTCAGTACTCACCTCTTCAAGTTCAGTGACAACCTGCCTAATTCCACTGAACCTGATGCTCCTGTAGCCTCAGCAGCTCCATCCACTACAAATGCTGATGAGATTTCTGCTTGCTCTACTTCATTTGAGCTGCCATCCTCCACATGGTTTTAGGAATCTCCATCACCATCTGTTGCTGCTGATGGGTCTACAAACACTTGCACAGATATCATAGTTTATCAAGAGCTCAAGAATCACCCCACTTCACAAATCATTGGTGATATTCATGCTGGAGTTTCAACCAGGAATCAATTGTCCAACTTCTGCTTCTATGCTCTCTTCATCAGTCAGCAAGAACCAAAGAACTATCATATTGCTTTAAGAGACAATGGATGGGTGGAAGCTATGCAGCTTGAGCTACTTCAATTTAAGAAACAGCAAGTGTGGGAGCTTGTTCCATTACCCAAAGGTAAGTGTGCTATAGGCACCAAGTGGGTATTCAGGAACAAAACAGATGAGAAGGGCCAAATTGTCAAGAACAAGGCCAGACTGGTTGTTCAAGGGTTTGCACAGGAGGAAGGAATCGATTATGATGAGACCTTTGCACCTGTGGCCAGACTAGAAGCAATTAGACTGTTCTTAGCTTATGCTGCCTTTCACAGTCTCAAGGTTTATCAAATGGATGTCAAAAGTGCCTTCCTATATGGAAAAATCAAAGAAGAGGTTTATGTGTGTCAACCACCAGGCTTTGAGGACAATAAACATCCTGATTGGGTGTACAAGCTTGATAAGGCTCTTTATGGGCTGAAGCAAGCACCTAGAGCCTGGTATGAGACACTCTCAACCTTTCTTCTAGAGAACAAGTTCACTAGAGGCACCATTGATAAAACCTTATTCATCAAGACTGTGGGACAACATAAGCTCCTTGTTCAGATTTATGTTGATGATATCATCTTTGCATCCTCTGATCCAAAGTTGTGTGATGAATTTACAAAGCTTATGAAGCTAAGATTTGAAATGAGTGCTATGGGAGAATTACAGTACTTTCTGGGCTTGCAAATCAAACAACTGGATGATGGAATCTTCATCCATCAGTCCAAGTATACCAAAGAGTTGCTGAATAAGTTTGATTTACAATCCTGTAAGCCCTGTTCTACTCCCATGAGCAGCATCACACAACTAGATATTGATCAGAAAGGTAAAGCGGTTGATGAAACCCTTTACAGATGTATGATTGGGTCCTTGATGTACCTTACAGCTTCTAGACCAGACATCATGTTTTCAACATGTGCTTGTGCTAGATTTCAGGCTGCACCTAAAGAATCCCATTTGATTGCAGTCAAAAGGATCTTTAGATATCTGCAAGGTACCAAATCACTAGGACTTTGGTATTCAGCTGGGCATTCATGCAAATTAGTTGCTTTCTCTGATAGTGACTATGCAGGATGCAAAGTCACCAGAAAATCCACTTCTGGTGGTTGCCAATTCCTAGGCAATTGTTTAGTTTCTTGGCAGAGTAAGAAACAAACATCAATTGCTACATCCACTGCTGAAGCTGAGTATATTGCTGCTGCAAGTTGTACCTCTCAAATACTCTGGCTTCAGAACCAACTTCTGGATTATGGTATTACAGAGACTAAGACTCCATTATTAATGGATAGTGCTTCAGCTCTTTGTATTGTTAAGAATCCAGTCCAGCACTCTAGGACCAAGCATATTGAAATCAGACATCATTTTATTAGGGATTGTTATGAGAAAGGTCTGATTGATCCTAAGTTTGTACCTAGTGCTGATGAGCTTGCAGACATTTTTACTAAGCCATTAGATAGTACCACATTTCAAAATTTGGTACTAAGGCTTGGTATGCTGCAGCTTGATTGATTTGACCTATGCTGATGCTCTCAAACTCACAACTACTGAAGAGCAAAGGTCAAATACAAGTACTGATGAGTAATTTAGTCTTCAGCTCTTTCACAACTACTGAAGACTAAAATAACTCAAAGTACTGATGCACTTAATTTATTGTAAACAACTGATGTAGTGAGGTGGATTACAACTACTGATGTATGATTTTCAATAAATAAGTACTGAAGAACGAATTTTGTTCACAAGTACTGATGTGTAATCTTACACAAGTACTGTAAAATTTGTTCACCAGCTCGGAAGACTATTTCATCAGCACTTGTGAACATCTGATCACAAGAGCTGAAGGCAAATATTCTCCAGAGCTGAAGGGTCAATGAAACATCTGAAAGTCAGCCAAAAGGAGCTGATGAGTAAATGTGGAGGCCAGTATGAAACAACTGATTTGACGGAAACAGCTGATGAGAAATTTCACATCAGCTGATACCAACAGCTGCTGTTTCATATCCAAACAACTGAAGGACAAAAACCATGTCTTCAGTAGTTTCACAACTACTGATGACTAACACCAAGTCCTCAGCTGTTTACACCTGAAGCAATACCATGTCTTCAGTAGTTCACAACTACTGATCTCAGTAGTTCACAACTACTGAAGGCTAACACCAAGTCTTCAGTTGTTACAACGTCTGAAGAAGACTACTAGGTTATCAGTAGTTCATAACTACTGAAGATAGTAATTCTTCCGACGTTTACAACTTCCGAAGGACAAAACCAAGGTCTCAGTAGTTTCAACTACTGAAGACTAATACCAAGTCCTCGGAAGTTACAAACACTGAAGGTTAAAACCACGTCATCAGGTGTTATAACAACTGATGACTAACACCAAAACCTTCAGTAGTTTTCTTTCAACCTTTAGCCTACCCTATAAATATCTTACTTTCAGAGCATTTACTTCACTTGCCCTAATCTTACCAAACCCTCTGAAATTCCCACACACACCATTAATGGCGTCCTTGCACATAAAGCCTAGACACAACTGTGTCGCACATCTCACTAAATCGCCATTATGGCCCAAGTTTCACAATGCCGTCGATCTCATGCACGACTCCCCATACAAAACGGCATTTCTCATCAACCCCACCATATACACCGACTCCTTGACGGAGTTTTGGACAAATGTGACCGTCCACACTGGAGAGCATGATGGCGAGGTCTCTCTCCGGTCCTCCGTCAAAGGCCATACCGTGGTTATCAATCCAGCTACTATACGCCAAACCCTAACGCTGGAAGATGCCACCTACCCAACCTCCTACCCCAAAGGTACCCTGGATCTATCATTCACATTCAACGACTACCAGGGTAACCTATCAGCCTCTACCTTGTTGAAGAAACATTTCCCTGACCCTCAACGATTGATCTTCCACATGGTAAATGTTTGTCTGGCTCCCAAAACCTCCTCATGGGACCAGATGTCAACAAGGTGGCAACAGGTATTGTATTCTATCCTTGAGAAACAACCACTAAATTTTACTGATATTTTATTTTTGGAACTCAAGGACATGGCCACAAAACCACTTTCAAACCGTTGGAACTTATATCCACGGTTCATAATGGCCATGATCGAATACCAGCTTCAGGCTGAGGGACTAGTTGGCACTGGGGTCCCTGCCATGGCTGTTCAAGCTGAGGTATACTCCAGGCACAACACTGACCCCACACTCAAACAGGCTGGCCGGCTGCGAAAACCCACGCAGCTGGAACCCACAGCCTCCACCTCCAAATCCAAAGTCCCCACCAAGCCAAAAGCCAAAAAGAAGCCCACAAAGGCTACTCAGGGAGATGAGTCCCCTGAGGATGCCCCTGCCACACAAAGGCAGGATGTGCCTGCTGGTTCGATTCTCCCAGCAGGTACCACGACTCCACCCACCACAACCGCACAGGCTTCCTCTCAACAGGAGCCTGATGTAGCCAATATAGGGGCAACCACATTACTGGGGTCTATCTCACTTGAGAAGACTACCATTGAAGAGCACAGTCCTCCCCATGTGCACACTGCTTCTAGCCCTTCTCCTGATGAGACCGCCCCACTAAGCCTAACATTGGCAATAGCCAAAGTGCTGACCGATCTGAGCACTCCACAACCCTCTCCCCAGAAACCTATTACACCTGGGGAGACTCCAACCGAAGAGGGGGTGGGCACAAGTGCTGATCAGAGCCCACAACACAGAGAATCAGTTCACTCTCCCAGTGTGGCTAGGGAGAGAGAACAATCTGGTGAGGCTGCCACTTCCCCTGCATCAACATCTGAGCAGGGTGAAGCTGGTAACATCTCTAAGACCTCACCAGAGGCAATGGCCGATGATGGATCCAATCCGGAGGCTAGAAGTCCCCAGTACCATGAACAAGGGGCACATGTCATTACTGAGCCACACTCAGGACATGTACATCCTGACACTGTCAGGAGGTCAGGTGATTCAGCTCATGCTGATGATGACCTGAGCTTCTTCTATGATGTAGTCGCTCAAAACACTATCCTAGAGGATGAGATAAGCAGACTCAAAGAGCTGCTTGCTCAGATGACTCAGGATAGAAGTCCATCTGCCACCACTACCCAACAGATGGCACCTTCACCCGAAGGTCTCACAAACACTGAGCCAACCCCACAAACTCGGCCACCAGCCCCTGCTTCTGGCACTAGCTCTCAGGGTCAGAACCCCCCTGAGCAGCTGGATGCTATCTTCCAGAAATCCCTACCTCTCATCACACCCATACTTCAAAACATAGTAATTCAGACCCTTGATGAGAGGCTTCCCACATATATACAACCCATGGTGGAGGTTGCCATACATAAGGCTCTTGCTGATAGTCAAACCCCAACCAATGCAACCAAAAAGGGGGAGACATCAGTGCAAGACAAGAGGAAGAGGGGAGAGGAGGAGAAAGAGGCAGAGAAAGTGGTGGTGGTAGAGAGGGAGTTGGCTGAGGAGACCAGTAGGGTGCGGGAGAAGGGGAAGAGGAAAGTGAGGGAGGTAGAACAGATAGGAGTGGCTGAAATCCAAAAAGATTTCAGTTTCACTGATAAGAATAAGGGAGAGGGAAAGAAGGTGGCTGATCCTGATCTAGCAGCCCTTGTCAAGGAGGCTGATGCTGAACATACCCGTTCAATGAACAAAGTCATTGAACAGCTGTTCAGGCAAGGCTTTGACAAGGACACTGCCTTGCTAGATCAAGAGATCAGGAATATGGAGAAGAGGGAGATTGAGTACCGATGGACTACTCTTAGCCAAGAAGAAAGACAAAAACTTGAGGCCATGAGTAGGTTCACTTCGAAGTATCTGGGCAGACCAGTCCTTGATGTTAAGGCATGGACCAGGGACAGACTCTTGGCAATAACCACCAAGATCTGTTCGGCTGGTGATTTTACCAAAGGACTGGTTGCTGAGGCCCTATCTGAAGCCGGTGCTGGGAACAGGATACTGCTAGTAAAGCTAACCAAACCAGCACTTATCTCTAGGCTACTAGCAGTGCCTGCCAACATTCCCACACCGACAACCAAACCAAAACCCACAAAACCAACCCCTTCACCATCAAAACCCGCAGCCAATGATCCACCCTTGAAGAAGAAGAGAAGGGTGCTGAGGCTGCAAGATGAAGAAGAGGATGATGAGGAGGATAGCCTGCCACTCTCAGCAGTTATACCTCTACCCAAAGCCAAACCACAAACCATCAATCCCACCTCACAGCAGGACACTGTGAAGGCTAAGTTAGAAGAGGAGGAGCAGCAAAAGCGACATGATGAGGAAATGCTGAAAAGCATTGACAAATGTTATGCTGCTTCGACCTCTATAATAAATATGCAGAAAGAAGCTCTGAGATTATTCACCTTGAAACAAACCTATCAATATGAAAGGGATAAGGTGAGAACTTGGCCTGACCCAAGGGTGTCTCACAGGATAGTCAAAAAGGACATGCCTGTGAGATACAAAAGCCAACTAAGGAGAATCGTAGATGAAGTGATCTCTGTGGCTTTTGTAATAACACCCTGGGAAATAGTAGAGGAATTCGAGAAAGCTTATAGAGCCGGCCAATCACCCTTTTCAATGCTAGATAATAGGGTGGTTAGGAAGGGTCTGGTCTATAAGAAGCTTGAGAATTTCCAGAGAAATGAGCTCAACCTGTTGTTGGAGGGTAAACATCCTGATGAGTTTGCATATAGGCAAATCACAACAATTGAGCTCAAAAATGGAAAACAGGTCAAGTTCATCTCAGAGCTGTACGGTCGGGAGGGATTGTTCGAAGGTGAGCCTGAAGACATGACCAAAGAAGAACAAATGATCTTTCTTCAGGCCTACACCCAAAAATCCTACCGACTTGTACATGGGAGGTAGATCTCATGGATGGGGTAACAGCTCTGTGTCCAATTCCCCAAGACAGAGCTCCCATCCATACTTAGCCAAACAAACACTTGAGACTACCTCTTCGGCCAGTGCTTATCTGGGTCAACTCCTAATCTGATCTAGGAGGAAATAGACCAATCTTTATGCCACCAATAAGTGGGACATCCAATAATTAGAGGTTTTGGCTGCATTGGTTCAGGGGGAGTTTGTTAGACCAAAAGAACCAATGAGCCAAGATCAGGAAAACCTCTAAGTCCCACATGCCACTACAACAACAAGAGAAGACTCTCATCAGCTATTGTGTTCTCTTGCCGGAAGGTCAGAGAGGAACTGAGGACTCTCATCAGCTATTGTGTTCTCTTGCCTGAATGTCAGGCTCGAGAGCATCTTAGTGCCAGCTCTCTGCTGAGATGATGAAGTCTGAAGAACAAATTTTGAAGATCAAAGAACTGAAGATCATCAGCTGAAGATATCAAAAGGCTGAAGATCTAAAGAACTGAAGATCTTCCGAAGCACAAAGTCTGAAGACAAAGACTGAAGACAACAACTGATGATATCTACTGAAGTCATCAGTTGTTACATCTTCCGAAGCTGTTCTATCTCCCGAAGCAAAGTCTGAAGAAAAAGACTGAAGACAACAACTGATGATATCTACTGAAGTCATCAGTTGTTACATCTTCCGAAGTAACATCTTCCGAAGTTTCATCTTCCGAAGCCAAGTCTGAAGACCAAGTACTGAAGACAGAGTTTGTCTCAACAACTGAAGAAGTCCTCTTCAGTTGTTGTGGTGGTTTTTCCTTTTCCGAAGTTTATTTTGTGTCAGTAGTTGTACAACAGCTGAAGAGAATGTTCTTCAGCTGTTATAGTTTCAGTAGTTTACTTTTGTCAGCACTTAGGAACTTTTGTAAGAAGATGTCAGTTGTTGACATCTTCAGTAGTTTTATGTTTTGTCAGTTGTAATTTGAATATTCAGTGATGTCAGAAAAAGGACATCACGCCCATCCTTTTGCCGCCTATAAAAGGATGGGTAACCATACTGTTTTAATTGCCGAAACGTGCGAACCAATAGAACATTTATTGTTTTGCAGAAACTCTTCTCTCTATGTTCATGCTTTAATTTGAAATATCTTTTATGTTCTTGCTTTAATTGCTAATTAATGAGCTAAATCCGCTGCAAACATAATCTAATTGATCAACACGAGAGGCTGAGATCCTGTCAAGTCAGCCGAATGAATGTGTGCGATTGAGTCAGCCGAATGAATGTGTGCGACTGAGTGACACCCGACTGAAGGCCCAACCGCACGAATGAAGGTTCATTCGTGCGATTGGTAGTTGATTCGGGTGATTGGGGAATGTGTGGTAAGACTGAACGCTGAGTCGCATGAATGAGGGTTCAATCGTACGAGGGAACTTGATTTGTACGATTGAAGGCCTATTCGTGCGAATGAAGTGTCCAGTCGAGCGTCTAGCCTTGTTATGCGATTGGAGTCATTTCGAGTGAATTCTTCTGGTGTGCGAAGTGTCTATCGTGTGATGACAAGTTCACAACAATAAAAATGTCATTTCTTGACCACAAATATTAAAGTCAACGCAATCAACAGACATATACTTTTCAACCCAAAACTACGTAACTGTTTACAAATATCAACAACTCATTTGAAGTCTACATGAAGTCTAATACGCCTATGACTGCTTGTGTGTGTGACACCCACGATCGAACCCATGCGACCCGACTCGACTAAACATGTCTATTAACGCTAAACACAACATTAACGCTTACACAACTGTCAATAGGTGTTTGACAGCGCATCGTAAACAACACTTGGGAAACTTTCATCCTACACACTTGCTACATCATCTGTGAGTTTCACGGCCCCTTTTTACATCTCTTTCCGTTTGGGGGAGAAAACATGCAAAACAAATTTACATAAATGGTTGTAGTAATATTGATATCGCTTGTTACGTTAGTGCAAACACACTCATGTCCTCACACACTCGAACCGTTAGTAATGGGATTAGCGAGGTAATTTTGAGTAGTACTACTGGGTCTGACAAACTCCGCCCGGGCTAGTCGCGCTAGCTTGATTGGAGGTCAAACGGGCGCACAATTGACCTAACATACGATTGCCACGGTCGGTTGAGACGTGGAGGAAACACATTGTCATGGTCTGATGAGACATGACGAAACATACGATTGCCACAGTCGGTTAAGACGTGGAGGAAACACATTGTCATGGTCTGATGAGACATGACGAAACATACGATTGCCACGGTCGGTTAAGACTTGGAGAAAACACAATAGGACGTAAACAGTCAGCTTCGGTTCGAAACACTAAGTAACAAGAACATAGGCTAGCTACCTAACGATATGCTTTATGTACTAAACCATTGAAACGCATAACATGGAAACGCTTACGAATACTTTTCTTGTTAAATTAAACCTGTGAACTCACCAACTTTATGTTGACACATTTTAGCATGTTTTCTCAGGTCACAGGAACGCATAAGCTTTTGAGGCACGCTTCAGGATATGCACACAGGACATGCATTCATCTAGTTTATTTTCAGCATTGAACATTTTGTATAAACATGGCTATTGTAGCAGTTCTGTAATGGATTTACCACTTTTGTAAACGCTTCCGCACTATTGTAAACTTTGTTTATGTTCTGTTGAATGAAGTCAAATGTTTATTCTAAATTCATGTAGTGTCGTTCGATATGACTGTGTCTGAGATCCTGGTATGTCACGCGCCTAACGGTAAGACCCCGTTTGTGGAAATTGAGGGTGTGACACAATTCCACAGCCCTTTCATAGCTACCACGTGAAACATAACAATGAAGTTCTGAGCGTATGCTAACCAAAGAAAATTGAGGCCCCAAACCCCACGTATTTGGATATGCTAATTCAGAAAACCTATGTGTGTTGACTTCAAAACGAACAAGCATCTTTTGAGCGCCAAGCCAGTTTTGGGACACCCTGAAGTACAAAGCATCTCCACAGAAGGTTGCCATAGACCAATCGTAGGTATCACCATTGTATGGCCTATTTTTCAAGAATGGTATGCATTTCCACGACGCACGACGCAATGAATACACGTATACAGCAAGAGTATCCCGCCTACGCTTAATGTGAATAACATTGTAATCGAATGTTGCGTCAACATAGAAACCAACCGCATCAATATATGCCTTGAAGAAGCCCTGCTTATTATTGTTGGATAACATTTTGCAGGCACCGGTTAATGGATTCCATAAAACCAAATCCCACGTGTTTTTAAGGCTAATACAAAGCATGCTGTCCAAGCTTGCTAAAAATAAAAGATTTTTTGGATGAACATTAAATGGGGGATTTAATTTGGTACCTACCAAATAGTTAGGTTCCTCATAATTCAAAGACCGAGATACACAAGATTTCTTATGGCTCCTCATGGTGATGATTTTCTGTTCTGGAGAGTCTCGCATGTATAGGGAATGCGTCCTTAGAAAATCTATACTTGAGATGTAGGTTAACCATTCTTTACTAACACACTTGCATTTAAAGATAACCTTTGGTGGTAGCCGTGCAACTATCTCAAGCATCAGTATTAAAAACATTTCTGGAGGCATACTGAATATATTAGAAAAACAAATAATGTGTTAAAATGTATACATGCTATTGTGTATATAAATAGTCTGGTTGTTCAAAAGTAAAGGGAAAGACAATTGACTCGGATAAAAGTTAACATTTCACTTTAAAACATCAATCACTAATATTAAAAAATAAAATAATTAATTAAAGTTTTAAACAACTACAATACCAAAAATATATGTAAATTTTTTCACTCAAAACACATGTGTATATAATAATCATTTAATAAGTTAGCTTTTACATAAATGAATAAACTTGTAATATATATTTTTAGAAAGTATAAAATATGTAATTAGTTATTTGATTTTTGAAAATATATAGTTGATGGTGTTAAAAAGATGGAATATATAAAATAAAAAAACTATTGTATTAATTAATTTAATTTTTTTGGATGCGTAGCTATTTTTAACCCAAAACTATGGAGTCCAAAATAATTGAACTGAGAAGCCCAAAATAATACTACTCTAATATGAATTCACGAAACTGTGAAGCCCAAAATTAATCAAAAGTGTTAGAGTTGTTAGTTGTGAGAAAAATGTTGAGTACGGAAATGGGTCTTTAAGCCGGAGCGTAATCATTTTAGATGCTGGTTCGGACCTGACTTGAACTATAGAATCGAATGCATTTTGGAATATACTCAGTTGAAATCGGTTAAAATTGAACATTGATAAAACCGTGTTCCAAACCCAAACGATCATTTTCCCAAAGTAACCTCTGTACCCTTCAAAACCCAAACCCTAATCCCTCAACAAACAAAATATCTCACCCTATTCTTCATTCACTTCCTCCGTTCTTCCTGCAGATCATATGTAATCTCAAACCCTAAAAGCTCATATCCCCCTTAATTCCCTCTTATTAGATTCACCCACCTCGATTTGATTTCAAAAACCTTCACTTGCATCTCTTCATCCCTCCATTACTAAGCAACCTCAATCGTGCATCTTTTAAATGATTCATCATCACCGTTGAGTTCTTGATCAGTTATTTGAGGTAAACAGTGTCTCAATTCGGTTATTGGGTGGAAGTTTTCTGTTATATCGATGGTGTAAGTTTCTAGGGTTTTTAATCGATCCAACGATAATGACAAATTCTTCGATGGGGTTTCAAAAGGTTTAATCTTGCTGATATTGTTGAAGCACAAATCTTTTGTAGCGGAATTTGCTATTGATTCTAGTGTGGAGGGTTTGTGTGGATCTGAGTGTGTCTTGGAGATCTTATGGTGGATCTTAAGGTTGATTTGAAGCAGGAGTCCGAAATGGCTGTTGATGGCACTGCTACTCAAACCAATGCTGGAAAAACCAAGGTTTGTTGCTGCTTGGTGCTTAATGCCATCATTTATAATACCCAAGATTTTGATTTCTGAACCCCATTTGTTGCTGAAGTGTGTATCTAGGTTTATGTGATTTCTGTTGTATGTGATGGATTTGTGTGGAATCTGGAGGATGTATTCGTTTTCTCCCAATTTTGATCATGTTTTGGGATTCTAGAAGTATGTGGATTATGTTTTTCATTGTGCTGTTAGGATTGGATGTGAATTTGATAACTTACATTACTCTCCAGAATTTGTTACTTAAGTTAGTTAATGTATTTGGAGTTCGTAAACTATATATGTGTCCTTTATTGTAGTTATTTGTTATTGTTATTAGCAATATGGACCCAATGGTGTTGTGTTCAAAGGCTATCGATTCCCTAAGGCTGCTGAGGAGTATCTTGCCACACATGGGCTTATATTTTAATATAGTATAATGTGTGCTTTTGTTGGTCTGTTTGCACTAATGCTGAAGCACTAAATAGTCGGATAATTTTAGTTTATGTATAAATTTGCTTGTAATTTTACTTTAGTTAAACTAATGAATGAAACATACCACTGACATTCATGGTATCTTCAGGAAAAAATCAATGTGTGTTATTGGTTTATATATATTATCTTAATCAGAGGATGGTAGAGGTAGCAAATGGAGTATGATGACAAACATGAATCCCATCTTTGGCCTTTTAACTTGCCGTCCTATCAAGTAAGTTACTTTTCTTGTTCAAAGCTACAACAAATACTTTTAAGTTGTTACTTTTTCTATTTCTTTGCTAAATGAAATTATCATTTGTTACATTTTGTTGTGTGTTGTGTGGTTTTAGGTTCATGTTAGATGTGCGTTTAATTGTTATGCTGTTTGTCTGTGTTATATATGAATATTAAATCAATCATAAAAAGTGCATAACTTCCTAGATGTAGGCAACTGTGATGAACACATGCAACATGGGTTAATATTAATAAATAGTATAGATGTTACACACTAAATTAGTTAAATCCATCGGGCAGTTTCATGACAACACAAAAAAAACACACTGATTTACAATCAAACACGATAACAAATAAAAATTTTGCTAGTTAAATTAAATAAATACACACTCTTTAAAAGAAGACATACCTTTATGGAGAACCGAAAGCCACAAAAAATTAAATAAATAGCTTAAGGTTAAATAGCTTAAGGGGAACAAAAGGCTAGCTTCCAAGAAGTTGACCACAACCTACTGAAAAAGTTAAATAGCTTAAGGTTAGAAACATGTTATGGATAATATCCTATTTAACTTACCAATTTACTAAAAACATGTTATGGATAATACCCTGTTTGTCTATATTGTAGCTTTAGAGAAATAGTATTTATAAAACACTAAAATAAATGAAGTTGTTGTTTATCTAACTTTTAGTTTTATAATTATGCTAAATGAGGATGTTTAACTATGGTAAAATTAAAAATAAATTTACAAACAACTGAAAAATGAATTAGCTTTTGGTTAGGAATCTAAATACACAAACAAATCAAACATATACATAATATACCAGGCTGAAAAGTTTCAAACTTTCATAAGAATATCAACCTACAAGTGTTATTTCTTGTGATGCGGTTGATGTGAATGTGCAAACTTGGAACAAAAAAGCTAATTTCCGAGAACTTGTACCACAAACAACTGAAAAATGAATTAGCTTTTGGTTAGGAATCTAAAAACACAACAAATCAAACATATACATAATATACCAGGATGAAAAGTTTCAAACTTTCATAAGAATATCAACCTGAAAGTGTTATTTCTTGTGATGCGGTTGATGTGAATGTGCAAACTTGGAACAAAAAAGCTAATTTCTGAGAACTTGTACCACAAACAACTGAAAAATGAATTAACTTTTGGTTAGGAATCTAAATACACAAACAAAGCAAACATATACATAATATACCTGGCTGAAAAGTTTCAAACTTTCATAAGAATATCAACCTGCGATTGATATTTCTTGTGATGCGGTTGATATGAATGTCAACTTTGGTAATATATAGTATATAAAACAGGGGATGTTTATCCCTAAAAAGCTGCAACAACTTCAATTTTAGGATATATCAGGTCTAACGTCAACTAAAAAGCTGCAACAACCTAGATTGTAGGATAAAATTAGGCATAAAGTCAGCTACATGTTGCTAATATCAAGCATTTGGTTTTTTTAAAAAAATTGAAATGTATAGGATAAAATTTTGAACTGAATTTTATACCCATAAAATTGCAACAAATTAATTATCCCCTTAAAGTTGCAACAAATGATCTTTCAAAAATAATTTATAGAAATCTAAAAGGAAGATAATAGGTCAACAATTGCGATCAGATATTCACTTTTTTCAAGATCCCAAACTCTTGAGTCTTGACCCACTTTGGAGATACTTTCGTTAGGCGAGCTGCTTCGGCATAATACCACCGATCAAGATTGCAACAGATCAACATATTGAATAAAACGCAGAAGCACACCATGTACAACGATTTGGTTTCAGCCTCTTAGTTTTTATTTTTAAAAAAACAAACAAATGGAACATACACATCAGGTTATGTTTTAGGGACATAAGCATACCAAACTTAATATGGTTTTGGTTGTATGTATTTATTTTATTTTATATAAGCTTTCTTAGTTTTTATTTTTAAAAAACTGTTAAATGGAAGTATCCATAGAAAAAAATGCAACAACTTAAATTTTAGGATACTATCAGGTCTAAAGTCAAGAAAAAAGCTACAACAACCTAGATTGTAGGATAAAATTAGGTCTAAAGTCAAGCATTCGTTTTTTTTAAATTGAAATTTATAGGATAAGACACTTCTATCTTGAAGTTAGTTTGTATGTTCTTTTTAACTTAACTGCTAGAAAATAGGTTATAGAAAAACTGAAAGCAGGAAGCTGAATTCCAGGAAAAAAATTGGCAAACTTGAAAATAAATGAAGTTGCTATTTAACTAACTTTTAGTTTTATAATTATGCTAAATGATGATGTTTAACTATAGTAAAATTAAAACAAATGTACGTTGAATGGTTTAACTACAAGATAGCTATTTTTATAATATTTCAAAGAAAGGTAATTTTTTTTCTATTATAAATGTGTGTCTGGTGTTGCAAGCTTTAGAAATATAGGTTTGGTTTTAAATTCGTGTAAAATTATTAATTAGGTGTTGTTAAATTAATTTCAAAGTTAGTTAAATGTTTATTAATTAGCTCCTACTTGTTCTAAGCTAAATGCAAATACAATTTTCATTCTCACACCGACATTAATAAAGCTAAAAAAACTAAACTTTTTAAGTACTAACAAAAAAGATAAATCTTTTATTTCAAACATAAAGACGACGAATTCATTTACGTAGAATAAAATGCATAGAAAATTGAAAACATAATTATTTAGTGGTGGGTTGAAAATTAAACTAAATGCGGTCTAGTTCGCTTCTAAATTGATGCGCGGGGAATCTTAATCGGATTTTTAAGCTTTTGGCTTGAATCCGCAGTATCAAGTAACTTGTCATCTTTATCCTCTTCATCTGAACTCTCTATAATAATAACTTCATCCCATTTCCATTCAGCAATTCATTTGTGTCTATTTGCTTGAGTTTCCAGCTTTCGGTCATCAAACTGCATAAGAACACAAGTAAAACATAAATATGTATGTATGTATATTTGAAAAATTATTTGAGCCAATGAAAATATATACATAAGATCAAGAAAACAAACCTTAGAAGCGTCCCCATTTTTTGACTCAAGTCACCACACCAGTCTTTTTTTTGTATGTTCAAATCACACTGAAACAAATAATTACATTTATCAGTAACATATGAATCAAAGTAAACTTCTATTAAGGTAACATGACTAACCTTGAATGGTTGGTCTTTGAACATCTTTGAACCCTGCTCCATACCTAAATCCACAATCAAAATAGAAATCAAGGTAACTAAATTCTCAAAGCCATGAAAACAAATGATTGTATTAGCAGATTACTTCCCTACCTAATATAATACTTACCTTACCTTAATGCAAAACAAAAACCTCAAACAGTTCTTGTATTCTGCCGTGTAAAAGTAAGCTGTAGTATTCTGCAGTTTATACCAACATTCAAGTGAACAAATATTATGATTTGGTTACATAGTTTATATAGAGGATGATTCTAGCTTTTCATCCCTAAAAAGATGCAAAAGATCAAAATTTAAACTGAACTTTATCCCTATAAAGTTGCAACAAAATAATTATCCCTATAAAGTTGCAACAAATTAATAATGGAAAAAAACGCAGAATGACAATGTAGAAAACGATATGGTTTTAGCCTTTTAATTTTTAATTAAAAAAACTATAAATTGAAAGTACATAGCAGGTTATGGATTTGATTGTACACTGCACGATTTAGCCATCAAAAGTTTAGCCCCTGCAATTCATAATATGTTTTTGCTTTAACAAAAAAATCTATGGATTTGATTGTACACTGCAGGATTTATGTATAATATATTTTCCAGGTAACCGTGAGTTTATGTAAATAAAGGTAACAACTTTATTGTGTAGGGATATTATCAAAATTAACATAGGGGTTATTTTGTAAATAATCTTTTAAGTACTATTTTACCCTTGTAAATGCTTGTATCCTATGCATTGATTATTGTATATGTTCTTAAATTTAGGGTATCTTAAAATACCGCTCCCATATACTTTATATATAGTATAGATATATATGTGTATATATATATATATATACTAGTAAGAAACCCGCGCGATGCGGCGGCGGCAACAATTAACATCACGATACCTCTTTTCCATTAGTTTATCAATCGTTCGATGATACATTGTATAGTACTTCAGTTAGTTTTTTTCGTAGCATTGATTCGCTATCTATATATTAAAACCGAATTTTAATAGCTTAGGGCTTGACGCATTGACCAATTATAACTCAAACAAAGCCCCAATCGTCCTGTTTCATGCAAATAAATAAAAAATTTTCGCTTCACCAATCAATATTTTTTAAACAAATCATCTGTCCACAATCGAATGCACTTTGATGCGGTTGATATTTTTCACGGGTTGGTTTAGCATTGTGAATACTTTATGTAGTAGGAGTTTTTTACTTTGCTCATTCCCCTAATTTTGAACTTTTGGTTTAAGCTCACAATGGTGTTGTTTTTAACTATGTTTTACACAATAATCCAAAGTGCTCTCGTCTTCACCGACGAATAATTTTTAGACTCCTACCATTTGGATTCTTGCTTCAACAGAAGTTAAAACTGTTTAACATTTCTGTGAATCCAAGGATCTCAATTCAGGAATTATCAGTATTAAAATAAATCAATTTAATGATCGCGGAATTATCACTAATTGACGTTTAATTGGTTTAATGTTAATGATGAACACAACCACAGAAACACAATAAATGCGAAATCAATAATTATTCAAACGTATTTCATTAACTGTAATGTAATGATTACAAAAGAATAATAACGAATAACTATGAACAATCGAATTCAGTGTATCGAATAATGTTGATGTTGATGTGATGGCGGTTAGGGTTGCATAATGATGTAACTCGACAGCCGTAATATAGATTGATTGTGTTCTCCGAGATGTGAAACCTAGGACTCGTATTTATAGCTGATTTGAGTCGGCTAAGGAAACACCGGATCTCTCGGGATTTGTTATTGATTGTGTTGACTTGTTTGACTTCTTGGTGATTGCAATCGAACAAGTATGATGTTCTTCTGCAGCAGTCTTGTCGTCCGCAGAACTTTTGTTCTTCCGTAGATGATTTGGTCTTCCGTAGAAGAGTCGTTCTTCCGTAGGAAATCCTTCTACAGTAGGAGTCTTACTATGGTTCTTGATCATCCGCAGGAACATTCACTTGGTCATTTGGTCTTGTAAGAAACATATCTACGGATTAACAATAATGTTCATCCGTAGATGTTTCTTACACTTGGTCAATATCAGGAATCCGTCCAAGTATATTGTTTCTCCCTGCCAAGTCACAAATCAACACACATATATATGAGGTTAACCTATAGATTCAATGCACATATATATATATATATTGACTGTTACAAATATTAATTACAAGACTTGATTCAAGTACTAAGCCTATACAAAAATGATCTAGTCCTATACAATCTAGATCCAACAATACTCCCCCTTAGGCTTAGCTCCTTGTAATCAGTCCTTCAAAACTGCAAGCTCCTTGACTCTTGATATGATTTTGTTGTAGAAGTAAGATACAGCAGCCTTTTGATCATCATACTTGTATTTGATCTCCATTTTGCTAATCTTCTTCAGAGTTTCGAAGCCCGGTCCCAGAACATCCTCCTCTGTAGTGAGAGTCTCCAAGACTCTGTCATTCTTCACTACTTCAAGTTCAACTTGTTCGGAGAGGCGAAGTTCTGTGACTTCATCATATTCTGTTCCCTTCAGTAAGCCTGCATTGTTTCTGCGTCGTTTGTAGGCCTTTGCATGAAGTTTGTCAATGACTTGTATCATGTGAACATGCAAGAACAGATCATTTTGAGCTGCTTCATCACTCAGCTTTGGAAAGAATTTGTCATGAAGATAAGAAGTGTAGCTTGGATGAAGCAACTTGATTTCCGCAGGATCAAAGATCCTGATCTTTTCAGCCTGTTTGTTCTCTGTATTCCTCAGCAGCACCAGTTCTTTTTTCCTCTCTACATATCCCCATTCTGTGATAGGGAGTGTGTATTGAGTCCCTTCAATGTGCTTGATGGCTGCTGAGTTTCTGTTGTTATAGCCAACCCTCTTTAGAAATTCATCATCTACTGATTCAGAGGCATTGGATTTGTGTCTTTTCAGCCCTTGAATTCTTCGTTTGTGCTCATCATCATCTCTCTTAGCTACAACCAGCACATCATCTTTGAATTTTGTTTTCAATTGACCCACTCTGCTTGAGAAGTCCCTGCCCCTTGGATGTATTGGATAATTTGTAATGTTAAGGCTTTGCAGGTCCTTTAGATCATTCTCAGGAAGGCAGAGAACTGAAAATACATCACGGAAGTATTCAACTCTTCCTGATGTCCTTTTGATCACTGCACAATCCACTCTTGATCATATTTCCATGCCATGATCTTTTTTTCTTCAGCTGAGTTGGGAGTTGTGAGATGATCAATCAACTGAATCAGAGTGGGCTTCTGATCAGTGATTTCTCGAACTGTAGTACCAAGGGGCCATACTTTGCCTGGGATGACTTCCCTTGGTTGCCTGATGAGCTTGTCCTTTGCTTTATGCTGATCCTTGGGTTCCACAGTTATTGGATCAGCTGACAGTTTGCTTTGTTTGTCATCAGTTGGATGAGGAGCTGTGGTTCTAAATTTGACACCGGTTTCCAATTCCACCTTCATCACATGCTCCATCATCCTCCGCAATTCTCCAGTGGTTCTGCCTTTAAGCTCATGCGGTTTGTAGTTGTGTCCCTGTAACCAGCAAGTCATGTTGTACTTGGTAAGTTTGGCTGTGTCACAGTGGCCCAGATCCTTTTTGATCTTCTCCAATGACTGTAATACAGTAAAGGCTTCATAATCACAGTTTGGGATTATGAACCTTGCAAACTCAAACTCTTTCAGTGCATTCTTCATTTCAGATATGTTCATCCTCTCAACCATGTCATATGGAAAACCATGGTTGATGAGGGTCATAAACATGCTAGAATCAGGCCTCTTTTCCATGATGTCTGCTGTTGTTAGAAGATCATCAGCCTTTCCTCCCTTTTGGACAATGGGGGACTCCATCCTGGTCAGTTCCTCCCACTCTTTCTCACTATCATCATCATCTCCGGATGATACCTTCACAGTAGACACATCTACTGAAGGAGTAGGTTTAGGAGATGGGAGTTTTTGTCTTTTAGGGGAGGTTTCATCTTCAGATTGCCTTTGTACTGCTCCCAAGTATTTCCTTTTCTGTGAATAGAGAATGAGTTGCTTTTGAGCTTAAGCTGAAGGTTTTGATTTTTCAACACTTGGGGTCTCTTGTGTTTTTAGAGTTGAGATCTTTCTTTTTAGCTTCTCTATCTCTTCATCTTTTTGTTTGATTTGCTCAGCTTTATCCCTTTGCTCATTCTTCAGAGATGCCTCCAACTCTTGTTCTTTTTGTAGTAAAGCATCAATCACGTCATTGTTACTTATAGCATCCTCTCTCAGTCTTTTCAGACTTGCATCTTTCTTCATCAGTTCTTCATCTTTCTCTTTGATTATACCTTTCAGCTCTTGAATTCTTTGTTTTCGCTTATTTGATTTGAGTACTAACTTGTTGTACTCAGCAACCAAATAGCTTTTGCTGACAGGAATATCATTGTCACTTAAGTCATCCTCATGGTATGCAATGACATCCTTAGCAGATCCTTGTACTTCCCCAAGCTCATCAGCAGCTTGATCATCTTTCAATGAAATTATTGGCTCAGTATGTGCTCATGACACTTGTTCTTCTGTGTGTGTGGGAGAGAATGGAACAGTGCTAGCTTGAGATAATATCTCAGTGTCTCCTGAGTGTACAGAGTGTACAGACTCAGTCAGCTCAACAGGTTCAGTGCTAGCCCTTTCCGGTGAAGGATGTTTTGGAGATTCTGGTGGTGGTTGTACAGGGGATTGAATGTGTAGTGGAGAGAAAGGTTGTGTGTGATAAGATGATGAATGAGACTGAGATGGTGATTGTTGTTGGCCTGGAGATATTGGCTGAGTGTTTTTGGTGGAAGTGGAGGATATCAGCAGAGGTGATTCATTGTATTAACGAATTCAGGAATTATCAGTATTAAAATAAATCAATTTAATGATCGTGGAATTATCACTAATTGACGTTTAATTGGTTTAATGTTAATGATGAACACAACCACAGAAACACAATAAATGCGAAATCAATAATTATTCAAACGTATTTCATTAACTGTAATGTAATGATTACAAAAGAATAATAACGAATAACTATGAACAATCGAATTCAGTGTATCGAACAATGTTGATGTTGATGTGACGGCGGTTAGGGTTGCACAATGATGTAACTCGACAGCCGTAATATTGATTGATTGTGTTCTCCGAGATGTGAAACCTAGGACTCGTATTTATAGCTGATTTGAGTCGGCTAAGGAAACACCGGATCTCTCGGGATTTGTTATTGATTGTGTTGACTTGTTTGACTTCTTGGTGATTGCAATCGAACAAGTATGATGTTCTTCCACAGCAGTCTTGTCGTCCGCAGAACTTTTGTTCTTCCGTAGATGATTTGGTCTTCCGTAGAAGAGTCGTTCTTCCGTAGGAAATCCTTCTACAGTAGGAGTCTTCACTATGGTTCTTGATCATCCGCAGGAACATTCACTTGGTCATTTGGTCTTGTAAGAAACATATCTACGGATTAACAATAATGTTCATCCGTAAATGTTTCTTACACTTGGTCAATATCAGGAATCCGTCCAAGTATATTGTTTCTCCCTGCCAAGTCACAAATCAACACACATATATATGAGGTTAACCTATAGATTCAATGCACATATATATATATATATTGACTATTACAAATATTAATTACAAGACTTGATTCAAGTAATAAGCCTATACAAAAATGATCTAGTCCTATACAATCTAGATCCAACAATTTCAAATACATATTAGTATTTATGCATGGGTGTACAATTGTAAATGATATTCTTATTTCCTTTATTTATTCACCATGTAAATGATTACCACCCCTCCCCGAAAACTTCTACCATGGTCAATGTATGAAAATGAATATGACACTTGATAAAGATGGATAAAGAAGCATTATCAATTTACCATATTCATAGGCATATATTTTCTTAGGTTCTATACTACTTTTCTTCTAGAGTTCTAGTGGACTTGACGTGTTATGCTATATTATTGTAGAACTGTTAATGTTTCTTTCTTTTACATTGAAATTGAACAAAACAATGAAATCAAACAAATATAGCGTAAACATCATTAACTTTAAAGATTTGGTTTGCTAAATGAAAACTAAAAAATGGCTTTCTCTATAATTTATACAATTATATTAACTATTTTGAAAACAACAAAAAAGCCATATAAATATTACATCTCGATCCGACCCAACCTTAAATACACCCATGTTGGTATGCTAGCAGACCGATCAGACCATCCTTTTTTCCACCTCTAGCTCTAATGATCAAGAAAAAATTATGCAAAATTGCTGGCATCATCATTTCCAACATGAAGATAAGCATAAGAAGCCTTCATGAAGTAATATGTTGCAAGGAAATTGGTTACAATGTGTACTCACTGCATCGTCATCTGCATCTTCATTAAAAAGAATAGAAAATAAATTAGGGGAAAATTAAGGTATGTATACACAACCTGGGTAGAAGAGCAATTTCGATTGATTTCTTTGAAATTATCCAATTTATACACATCAAATAAGCAATTAAAAGTCATATTCTTTTCCTTTTAGTTTCACTTATTTTTAGTTGTATATTCAATATCAAATAAAACTTATTGTTGCAATGATGTAAGGGACCAATATCAAATTAGCAATTCAATCTACCATAAAACATCTAATAAAACCATTAAATCAACAATTTTGATTCTAATAATAATAAATACATGCGAAGCATTCTATCTAATCCAAAATAGAGTGGTCTTACACATTATGGATTGACTCATTTTCTCTTATAAGCATCATCAATAGGACTACCTAGAACACTGAATCTATAAATATGACATTGATAGTTGTATATTACACTGAATCCCTACAATCTCCAACTCTATGTCTTTTTAAAGATAGCATGCACCTCTTGACATCATAGTGCAATAACAGATAACTAACATTCAACTGTTGATGAGGACGATGACTAACATTCAACTAATGATGAACACAACTAATCTCGTGTCTAGTGAGAAACAAAAATATCTCAGATGAACACAACTGCTTATGATATAGTAAAAAAAAGACATAGAGTTGGAGATTGTAGAGAATGATTGATTTATGACCAAAGCAAATGAGATAACAACATAAACAATGAGATAACAAAATAAACAGAGGTTATATATATGTAAATGATTATAATTATATGTCAAGGACTAAATAGCAATTTACCATAATTAGCTATATGTATTCTATTTAAGAGACCCTTGTACCTCATTGTAATTAATCAATACAATATACAATTTCATACCAAAGTTTATTTTGGTATCAGAGCCTTCTAGGTTCTAACCCTAATTCTGCCGCCACCTTTTTTTTTTCCTGCTGCTGGCTAACAACAGCCACCCTCAACCTCATCTGCTTACTATGGCTATCACCGCCTTCACCATCGAACACAAAACCAACCACAATTCTCACAAGTTTGGCTTCAAACTAAGCCCCACCAACTATGGTTTCTGGAAAACAATGATCCAACCATTCCTAATTACCAATGATCTTTTTGGCTATATCGATGGATCCCTTCTCTGTCCATCCAAAACCATTGCTTTCCAACCATCTACTACTGACATCAATCAGCCTACCACTAACCCCAACCCAGAATTCTCAGCATGGATCTCCAATGATGCCCATATCCGTATGCTGCTTCTTTCCATGATTTCCGAAGCCTCTTTCAAGCATGTACACGGTGATACTTCTCGCGAACTCTGGCTTGCTTTGGAACGTGCTTATGCACCACACACGTCTTCACGCGAATACACTTTGAAAACCCAATTGCTCAAGATAGAGATGAAACCAGAAGAAACATCTTCTGATTACCTTACACGTGTACAAGAGTATTCGGATGCTTTAACCAATATCGGTGAACCCATGAAAGAAAAGGATGTCGTGATGCTAGCTATTTCAGGACTTTGGGAGGACTGCAATTCTCTGAAACCAACCTTAATCTCTCGACAACCTTCTGTTACTCTTCTGGAGCTTCCTAGTCTACTTGCTGATCACGAATACATGGTTAAAAAGACTGAACCCATTGCGTCGGCAGCCCAAGCCTTCATGGCTACAAGCAACCGTGAGTCACCAGGCCCGCAACTCTCAACCGACACCGTTCAGTCCCTTCAACAATTACTGTCCCAGTTAGGCCTTACTTTACAGCCTACACAACAAAATCAGGCCCTACACACCACTCGTGCAGCTCCTACCCGTGGTTCCTACAACAGACGTGGGCGTGCACGATACAACAACAACAATCAAAACAGTCCCGATTGCTGCTACCACAGGTAATACTTCAAGATTTGCTTGGGCATCTAATCAAAATATAGTATACGGTTCTTGCAACAGGTGTGGCATTGGACACATTCCTTCCCTATGCCCAAACCGTAATCCAGCAACAATTCGTGCACCAAGACAGGACCCTCAAGCCAATTTTGCTGACCAACGCTCACAAAGTTCATCATCATGGCTGCCGGACACGGGTGCAAGCAGTCACGTGTCGCCCGATCTCTATGGCTTTGATGAATCTGAACCATATCATGGTAAGGATTCCCTAATTGTTGGCAATGGCAAAAGTTTACCCATTATTCATATTGCTTCTACCACCTTTCATTCAAAAAATAAAAATCTTTCTCTTAACAAAATTCTTCATGTTCCCCAAATTAAAAGAAACCTTCTTTCTTTACAACGCTTTTGTCAAGACAATAATGTATTCTTTGAATTTCACTCGACTTTTTTTTGTGTGAAGGATACGGCTACCCGCAATATCCTCCTCATGGGTCCAAGTAAAGATGGTCTCTATTCCTTCAACCTACCAAAGTTTCATCATGTTCCACCTGTTGCCTTTTCTTCCGTTCGAGCGTCCACTACAACTTGGCATCAAAGACTTGGACATCCTCACTTGCAACTGTTAAAGTCAATGATTTCAAAACATGATCTCCCTGTTACATCTAATTCACTTTTTTCTTTATGTAATTCTTGTCCTATGGGAAAATCTTCAAAAATGCATTTGTCTTCTTCAACCCATAAAAGTACATGTGTATTAGACTTAGTGTTTTGTGATGTTTGGGGACCATCCCATGTCCCTTCTTTCTATGGTCATCGTTATTTTTTACTATGTGTAGATCATTTTACTCGATATATGTGGTTGTTTCCCTTAAAACACAAATCTGATGTTTTCAGCACTTTCAAACACTTTCATCAAATGGCTGAAAGACAATTTCAAACAAAACTCAAAGCTGTTCAAACTGATGGAGGGGGAGAATTCCAAAAATTATCCTCTCTTTACATCTCTTGGCATTCTGCATCGCCATTCGTGTCCTCATACAAGCGAACAGAATGGCTTTGTTGAAAGACGACACCGTCATGTGGTTGAAACCGGTCTCACTCTATTGGCACAATCTGGTCTTCCAAAGCGTTTTTGGAATTTTTCCTTTGAAACGGCCACATACTTGATAAATCGAATGCCATCTCGCACCTCTTCAAACATCTCACCATTTGAGCATCTCTATAAACGCAAACCCGATCTATCTTTCCTGTGTGTTTTTGGGTGCCAATGCTTTCCTCATCTTCGTCCCTATAACCCACACAAGATGGATTTTCGGTCTCTACCATGCGTCTTTATAGGGTATAGCTTGTCTCATTCAGGATACTATTGCCTCGATCCAATCACAAATCGTATCTATGTGGCCAGACATGTACGTTTTAATGAGACCCACTTTCCTTTTCTCCACTCCACCTCCTCTATCTCCCCCACCTCCTCTCCTGATACATATTTCTCATCCTATCCATCCAATGTTCACCACCCAACCAGACCAACTACACCACCAACACAACCATCTAACTCAACCAACCCTACCGACCCATCATCCAGTACTCAAAACCAACCTTCCTCCTCGGTAAATTCCATGTCCAATTCAACAACCCAACCCTCCAGCCCACAAACAACTGTGCCCATTAATCCATCACCACCTACCTCCCCACCACCTTCTCCGCCCCAACCTAACCAAACATCCTGTTCTCCACCCCTACAATATACCTACAGTCGAAGACGAACAACTCACCCACAACCTTCTAATTCCACCAATGAACCCCGTCCACGACCTGCCAATCTTCGTCCAAATCCAAAAAAAAGGTCTCTTTATAATGCCACAACTTTTCACACTGCCACAACTTCAAACTCCAATGAACCTTATTCGTTTGCTGTTGCCAACAAAAGTCCTCACTGGCGTGCAGCCATGACGAGAAACGAGAAACGGCACATGGACTTTAGTACCACCCATTCCTAATGCTAATGTTGTTGATTGTAAGTGGGTATACAGGTTAAAGCGTGATGAGAAAGGTAACATTAAGCGCTACAAAGCTCGTTTGGTAGCAAAGGGATTCAAGCAACAGCCTGGAATTGATTATCACGAAACGTTCAGTCCAGTGGTCAAATCAACCACCATTCGTGTGGTTTTATCTCTAGCTGTCACAAGGCAATGGCCTCTTAGGCAACTTGATGTACAAAATGTCTTTCTCCACGGTGATCTTAAAGAAACTATCTATTTAAGACAGCCACCGGGCTTCATTGATCCACAAAAACCAAATCATTGGTGTTTACTTCAAAAATCCTTATATGGTCTCAAACAGGCTCCCAGGGCTTGGTTCAATCGCCTCTCGGGAGTACTACTACAACTTGGGTTTCACGAATCTAAAACGGATCCCTCTTTGTTTATCTACTCAAACAATGGCTCCATGATGTATATGCTTGTTTATGTCGATGATATAATTCTAACCGGCAACAATCCCGGACTCATTGATCATACTATTCAGCTGTTAAGCAGCACCTTTGCCATCCAAGACATGGGTCGGCTCTCATACTTTCTGGGGATCGAAGTTCTACCAAAGGGAACTGATCTGCTTCTTTCTCAACAAAAATACATTACTGATCTTATTGCAAAGGCAGGCCTTTCTCAATCCAAACCTATTGACTCTCCGATGAATACCAGTGGCAACTTGGCCCTTGGTGACAGTCCACAGTTTGATGATCCTGTCAAATTCAGACAAACCGTTGGAGCTCTACAATATCTCACTCTTTCCAGACCGGACATCACCTTTGCGGTTAACAAAGTTTGTCAATTTATGCATTCACCAACCGAAAATCACTGGTCTGCAGTGAAAAGAATTCTACGGTACCTACATGGAACATCTCAATACGGCTTGCTGATCAAACAAAATTCAGCCCCTGCTCTCCATGCATACACAGATGCCCAAGTCCCGTCTCTCACAGCCTTTTCCGATGCAGACTGGGTTGGCTCTCTTGATGACCGTCGATCCACCGGGGGCTATGCGATCTACCTTGGATCCAATCTCATTTCATGGCGTGCTCACAAACAGCGCACTGTCTCTCGGTCATCAACAGAGGCCGAATACAAAGCCTTAGCTGATACTGTTGCTGAGCTAACATGGCTTGAAGCTCTTCTGAAAGAACTTCACATTCCTATGACATCTACTCCTGTCTTATGGTGTGACAATCTAGGAGCTACTTATCTCTCAGCCAACCCAGTATTCCATGCTCGGACAAAACACGTGGAGATAGACTTTCATTTTGTCAGAGAAAAAGTTGCTCAAAAACAGCTCTCCGTTCAGTTCACTAAAACAGATGATCAGATTGCAGATATATTCACAAAGCCTCTATCCTCACAACGGTTCCAACTTATCAGATCCAAGCTACAGGTCGCTCCCCGACCTTAGTTTGAGGGGGAATATTAGAACATAATTCTAGAGGTTATATATATGTAAATGATTATAATTATATGTCAAGGACTAAATAGCAATTTACCATAATTAGCTATATGTATTCTATTTAAGAGACCCTTGTACCTCATTGTAATTAATCAATACAATATACAATTTCATACCAAAGTTTATTTTGAATAAGTGGAAAAGATGGCGTCTGTTTCCATCACAAACAAAAGAACAAATCAGAGCACATCACACATTGCTATATTCTAATCAATGAAGTTCCTCTGCAAAATCTAGTTAAAGTGAGTTGGCGTAACTACTTGGTATAATGACGGCATATTGTCATTGACTCATTAATGTTAGCAAGGATCTTGCGCTTCTTTTGAATCGTTAAGAGAACATTATGAATTTTTAATTAATAGTTGCATCATATCTTATGTAAGCTTATGATGCTAAAGGACTGAGATATACCATTAAATTCTGTATAAATGAAGGACCTGATGACCTTCATGCTAGAGCTTGTCCCCTGTTGCATTAAAAATTTTACTGTTAAACCATGGCACCTTTAATAGAGAATCGAAACCATCATGCTTCCTTAGCCAGAATCAATATTCTATTGAACAGATAAAGCATAAAGTGATGTGAATTGAATCATTTATGTTAAGAAGCATCTTCAAAAGAACTACCTAGACCACTGAATCAATGAAGACCTCTGTAAAATCTAGTTAAAGTGAGTTGGCATAACACTTGGTATAAACAATGTCATCATTATCATTTCCTTCATTAATGTTAGCAAGGATCTTAGGTTTCTTTTGGATTATTAAGAGGATACTGTAAATATATGGTTAACAGTTGCATCATGTCTTAAGTAAGCTCTTATAACAATAAGAGCCTTGAGACATACCATCAACAGCTGCAGTATAAATGAAGCACCTAGTGTCCTGCTTCATGTAAGATCTTATCCCCTGTTACATTAAAAATCTTACTGTTAAACCATGGTGCAATAACAGATTAACAGATCCTTCAATATTCTTTTAAACAGTTCAAACATAGTAAAATAAGATAGGTTTGTCCATCGCCTATATATGCTGAATTATGCAACTGGGATCACCTACATCATTCAAAACATTTTATTGCTATTAGTAAAGGAAAAAGTGTTTATGTTTTCATAAAACACCATAATAGGGGAGGGATCAAATAAGGTCAGCTAAGTGATTTCTCAATTAAAAAGATTAGAACCCTAACTCCAACTTAGAATTCCTAAAATCAAAAGAAAGCTTAGAACAACTTACATTGTCTCTTTTCCAAAAACACAAACCAATACTTATGCTGATGATACTTTGCAAATACTTATGCTGCAATGGAGTATAAAAGTAATATATGACATGTAAAGCTCTTGAATAATGGTAAAGAAGTAAATACAAATCAATCTACTATGTATCTCAAATGAACGATATACAAGATTATATATAAAGATTCAAACTACACGCATATATAGTGATTGGTTCACATGTGTTTGTAAGTTCTAAGTGTCGTAGAAAAAATTTTGTGTAACACCCGGAAAATTTTCTAAGCGAGTCAAGTAATAATAATGGGCTCAGACGAAAACCATTTAATAAATATAAAATGGTTATGGGTATTACACCGAGTCAACCCTTCGGGTCACGAGTTTAACGAGTTTAGGGTCCCGGGAACGCCTGGCATATAAATAGATGGATCAGCTGAGCAACTCTCATTTTCACTCAAACGCCCATTCTAGAGAGAGAAAGTGTAGAGAGAGAAAGTGCCGGATCGAGGCTCGGGTGGTCAAGAATCGAAGGCTGGTGTTTGTGGACTCCTAAACTACAAGAATCAAGGTAAGAAACGTATCTAAATTGCTCCATTTGGTGAAAAACCCGAGTTTGGGTTTTTGGGGTTTAAAAGTGGCAAAAATCACCCCAAAACACACGTTTTAGGGTAAGAAAACGTGTAATGAGCTTAGATATAGCTTCCTGGATGATAACCCAGGGGTTTGGGTGGAAAGGATTGGATTTTTAGGTTAAAATGAGCTGATTCGTAAATTTCAGCTCGTTCTGCGAATTTAAAAAATCATCCAGCGAAACTGTAAGTTCGTCCAGCGAAACTGGGATGACTTACAGCGAGACTACAGTTTCGCTGCAGCGAAACTACATATTCGCCTGAGCGAAACTATAGTTTCGCTGATGACTATGCCTTTGCCCAAGCTGACCCTTAGACATTGCGAAACTAGGAAATTCCAACGAAAGTTGGGCGCTCAAGGTAGCGAATCTGTCCAGCAAAACTGGCAGAAATGCTGCCCAGCGAATTTAGCAGCGAAACTGCTGTTCGCCTAGCGAAACTACAGGCGAAACTACGGGCGAAACTAGCAGCGAACTTAGTAGCGAAGTTAGGCAGAAATTGACTCCTTTGAGTGTTAACTTATCTGCAGGTGGGGTAGTGCAACCCTCTCTTTTAAAGCTTGATTGAGAAGCTACTCATCAAGTACAGGTGAGTTTCTAGATCCCCTTATTTAAAAGTTTTTCCATGTTTTTGGGGCTATTATGCATAGTAAATATAAGGTTTTCAAGATAAGGATTTCAAGGTGTTTTAACAAGAAAATACATTTTTCCTAAAGTAAACTGTGACATTCAAATAGCTCAAAATAAATTTCGGGCGCGCTGACCTGGCAGCCCGGCCCCAGCCAGGGGCGTTGCCCCTTCGACCCCACTAGGGGTTGCTACCCCTAGGACCCCGCTATCAGGGGCTGCCGCCCCCGAACCCCCGCTGTCCCGCGGAGGGTCAGAGATTATAGCTGTATGTTCGAAAATAATATGTGTATGTATGTTCTAGAGTTGGACTATAGTTAAGAAGTGGATGTTAGAATGTTTTAGGTGCCTTAGTATGTTAGATCCATGCTTGGGCAGTGTTAGAAAGCTTTCAGAAAAGTACCATGCAACCACTTTGGACTTAGGATTTTCTAAGTGGTGTTAAGTGGTAGAATAGAGAGATAGGCCCTGTTATGATGTGATGGTCTATGCTTGATGTGTGCATGATGATGTGATGAAGTTTACGATTTGCATGTATGTGGGTGATATGTTATCTTTCTTCGTTAAAGAGTTTTAAAAAGTACGTATTATGTTTTATAATACCTATTGCAGGACTTTACGGGATATGATGAATTAATGAATAAAGTAATGAACGTAAAGTATCATGTAACGAAGTGAAAGATAATGATAAAGTACAAATGAACGAATACGATAAAGTACGAAACGAACGAACATATGGGATAACGAACGGATGAAAGGCTTGCAAGCAAATGTATGAGGTGAGCGACTTTGTGTCGCAACAGACTCGAAAGAGGTCCTTGTCGCGTACTAGGGTATTGCAGGAGACAGGATCCAGATGAATGAAAGTAAGGATGGCTTGCAAGCAGAAGGAAAGGAGGTTCACAATTCAATGAGAGTTGTTAGCTCAACTGTGTGTGTATGTTATAGCGTGCGATCTTGGCTAAAGGGGACATAGACACAGTGGGAGTTCAGTTTTGGTAACTGCTCCGATACGTGCCATGTGGTATTACTGTGTGCTATGTAGCGTGCGATGATGGCCTACCTCATGTGGATTATGTAGCTTGCGATTTTGGCTAACCCATGAGATGGCGTGCGATTTTGGCTAAACCCCAAGAGATTCCCACACACAGGGAGAGTTGGTCTTAGTGACAACTCTATTGGTGCGAATTGCACGAGACGAGATAGTGAGGTGAGCAACTTTGTGTTGCAACAGACTCGAATGGAGTTCAATCCAGGTGATTGACTCGACGGGATCTTTGTCGCGTATCCCGGAACAGACGTGAACCGGGGATATTGCATGAGACAAGATCTAGATGAAAGAAAGAGAACCATGAAAGAAAGAAAGTATGAACCGAACGAAGGTTAAAGAACGTAATGAAAGTTAATGAATGAATGAATGAACGAACGATGATGAAGATAATAATAATAATTATTATCTGTATGTATGTATGTATGACGTATGCTCGCAAACGAAATATCATAATGAGAACGAAACGGGATCCTTGTCATTCGCCCTCAGTAATCATGGATGTGTGCCATGAAGAGGGTAAATTATGACCGGATCTAGATGGAAGTGAAAGATAGAGAATGAATGAAAGTTAAAGATAAAGAACGAATAGACGAAAGAAATGATCATACGTATGTAATGAACGCACGAAAGTAAGATACGTACGAACGTATGTAATGAATGTATGAATGAAAGAAAGAATGCAAAGGTTAACGAGGAACGGTACACGAACGAAAGCTAATGAAAGAACGATGAAGATAATAATAATATTATCTATGTGTACGTACGTTGTGTGACCGCATTTACGTAAAGAACGGTTTAATGAAAGAAAAGTATAGTTTATTATAAAAACTAGAACTCACTCAGCGTCGCTGACTTTTGTATGCATAATAGTTGGCAGGTATTTTGGTTGATGCTGAGGAGTTGCAGGCATGGATGCATAAGCTACTCGGAGCGTTTTGAGGCTGGCATCCATATTTTGACATGTCATTGTGTTTTGAGATGAAAAGAATGTTGTAATGTAATAAAATGACATGATTTTAGTTATTAATGAATGTTTTTAAATTCCGCTGCAAAGTGAATATGTGTTTTAAAATGTTTTATGTGCGATGAATGATCAACTGTGAGGTGCCCGGGAACGGGGCCTTACATTTTGCAGCTGTAATTTCCTCTTTTATAATACATCAAACAATATATTATAGCAATATTATAGTTTTTGAATCATATTAACAGCTGCAAACTATTATCATAAAAGTATTATTGCAAATTTGCAATATTATAGTTTTAACCCAATCTTTATATTGATAACCACCAAAAACCAATAAAGAATCACAACATGCCAACCCTTAAATGATTAAAGGAATTTCAAAAAAAAAGGAAAAAAAGAAAATAGAAATAGAGCAAACACTTCTAAGCTTCAGCACTCAGCAGCATCTCCATTCAAAGCTCTCTCCAATCTTGTTTCAAATGGGATATTTTGCCAATTCACCTTCTTATCCTGTACACCACATACCATATTTAATCAGTAGCAAACATGAGGCATCAAGGTGTCAAATTCTACCGATTTAGTATAACTATAAGAGAAACGGGTCAGGCATGTTTCAAGCCGTCCCAAGTCTCTAATACATGTATTGTCATAAACACAAATTGTCATTGCTAGCATCTACAATACCAGATTTCATTACAAATAAAGGAAAATTAAAGCACATATAACATAATATCATCACACAGGGAACTACAATATAACACAATACAAATCAATCTACTTGTGCATACATATAACATGTATCATAGATAAATAGAAACACAGTATATGATATTAAAACTAACATTTTAACTCTATGACTACTTCAAAATAGAAACCATCAAAGGACAATATCATAGAAACTATATCCAAGATACTGTGATCACAATAATTAAGTAATCAAATTTGAGTTTATAACAGTACCATACTGAGTGCTGCTGCCACTAATGGAGCTCTCAACTTTAGACCTTGAAGATATGCACCTTCCAAACAATCTAAACTTAATCCAATACCCTGTTGCTTCACCATCATCTTCTTTCTTCTTGCTTTCCTTCACTTTCTCCACATTCAAAACCCTAGTCTTAACAGCTTCTACACCCACCCCCATTTTCCTCCAAACCCTAGATTCCAACTACAAAAACCCTACATAATTGTTTTTATGTAAGTTTGTTTGAATTATGATGTTGTTTCTTATATCTCTTTTTCTATTGTAGATTATCATGTTTTGTAGTATTATGTAACGTAATGCTTGAATGACCAAAAAGGCTCTTCACAAAGTAACCATTTTTGTAAAGTTGAGAGACTTGCATGATTAATTTCAAAAGTCAAGTGACCTAATCAACCAATAATAAAGTACTTTACAGAAAATGACCATCTCTATACTGTATATTAAACTCCAGCATTTCTAAAACATATAGAAATAAAACCATATCTATACATGAAAATATTAATAAAAAAACTATCTCAAGAGAAGGAATTATCAAATAGAAGGCTTACTTTTCTATCTTTGTTTTTCCTTGCCAAGATGTAATCTTCTTTCCTTCTTTTGCTTATATCCCTTTTCTATCACAACAAATAATCAAATTAGATAACAAAATGGATCAATAGCACATCACACCTACCATTTTCATCTGTTTGACCTGGCAAAATGATTGATTTGACCAATGACTACCACAATTTACAATAGTTTCTTATTCCAGCATAACGTCAAAGTATTACACCATGACAAACATCACATACATGATAATATGACTAAGCCTTAAGCATATTGGTATTATTGTTCAGATAGTAAAAGGTCTAGTAGTTTGTTTTCCAGTTTCAAGTCACGGTGACATACTTGCTATGTTGTAAAAAGTATAAACTATAGTTAAAACACTAACAATATTATAAATACATGCAAACACATGAATGAAAAATTGTCTCGAAACAGAGCTAAAAAATTTAACTAATACCATAATATGGCAATAGCTAACTCCTGAAATGAGCTGCTGGAAGAAGAAGCGAGCCTACAATGAAAATTATCAATACTTTAGTTAAGTAAACAGGATTATAGTTGAAGTTTATTCAAAAAGAAAAGAAAAAAAAAGAAAAAAAGAAAAAAAAAGACCTCGTCTTCTGGAAACCATAAAGGTCCAACATTTATGATTTCCCCCTGGGCGAGAGTTTCACATACCCAGGGCACCAAGTTTTTGTATACATTTATATTTTAGTTCTAGATAATATTTACTATAGCATTAATCTTTGAGCACGTAGAATAGTTGATAAAAAAATAATGAATAATGTTCATCATCTTATTGTAAATTTACATAGAATGGCCAAAATATAAAAATATTATAAGTAAACAGCAGTTCGGTTTACACATCGGGCTCTAAGTTCCAAATCATGACCCGTGTAAATCTCAAGCTGACCAATTTGCTTCGGTTTAGGCTGTTCGATTGGTTTCAACAGTTTATAAAAAAAACTTAAATAATAGACAATCAATCTGCATAGTGAATAGAAAGAGAAATGGACAATAATATATTTTCCTAATTAGTGAATTGTAAGCTACTAAACTATCCATCACAGCGTCTGCATAGCCAAAAATGAACACTAACATTTATAAAGAATAAATATACCTTAGCTTTAATGGTTAAAATAAGGTAACCTAAAACATGTATATGGAAAAGTTAAAAGAAATTTAAAAGGTATCTTACAGTTTTGGGTATAGAAAAGTTAAAACCCAAATATAGTATGTAGTAAAAGGTATCCTACAGGTTACAAATTTTGAATATTTAAAAGTTGTTTAAAGAAGAAATAGAATGAAATATCTTTTCATTGTTTGCAGAAAAATACACACAAAACAATCAATCTGCAAAACCAGCTCTGTGTTGTTACTATGTTCTGTAGTAAAAGGTATCTTACAGGTATCTTTCTTTTGCGTTCTACAGAGAGCAGATTATAAGTATATGTACAGCCTTTTAATGTACTGTTTTTCAATATCCTTTAATACAAATTAATATGTCTTTCTTTACTTTCATTTTTTGTGGTAGCAGTATTTAATGGATGTAGAGACCAACCATAAAACTAATAGTTATTAGTGGACCCAAATCTTTTTGATGTTCAAAGCCTTAATCCATGCAGTTACAAAAAAAACTCATGTACCTAAAGATGCAATCACAAGATTTAGTCTCCAATGCATTTGACCCTACATTTTAGTGGCTTTATTTTTTGAATGATAATTCAATACTAACAGTTAATTATTAATGGACCCAAATCTTTTTGATGTTCAAAGCCTTAATCATGCAGTTACAAAAAAAAACTCATGTACCTAAAGATGCAATCACAAGATTTAGTCTCCAATGCATTTGACCCTACATTTTAGTGGCTTTAGTTTTTGAATGATAATTCAATACTACATTTTAGTGGCTTTAGTCTCTTTAACAAAATTAAATCATCAGAATGTTGTTCAAACATGAAAAATTCAAAATTGCTTACTTCCCCATGTTTCAGAATCAAAAAACATGATTTGGGTACACAAAGTACTTGGATTTTATCAAGATTTGATTAATCTTTATGCCAATTTTCATGGCAAAGTAGAGCTTTATGTAAGTTGATTAGCTCACCAGTTTCATTAAGATTCAGCAGAAGCTGATCTCTTGTTGGAAGAGCACACATTCCAGCAGAAACAACAGTTCTAACAGCCCATGTGTGGTATGGTGCACACACATTTTTATAAGCAGTTGAAGCTGCTTCTTTCAATGAGTAATCACTGCAAGATCACAACACCACCACAACATTATTCATAAAATCAAAGCTAATTAACACATAGAATATGATAATTAAGTAGTTGAATCACAGAACTAAAAGATGTAAAAGATATAAATGCATACTCTGTAGACAAAAAGTTCTGAAACAACTCTCTAACAAAATCTAAACCCTACCTAACTCTGCGAAGCTTGCGAGTAAGGCTTTCGGCTGATTGAACTGTATCGGCTTTCACATCAAAATCAATCACTTTACCCAAAGTGCCATGCACGCTTGCTGCATCAGCAAGATCATTCACCTGAAAGTGACAATAACGAATTCAAAATCACTGGTCTGTTTTTGAAAAAGAAGACTGACGGTTAATACATACATTTTGTTTTGGTCTCTACAACGGGGCGACTTTGGGTATGTTTCACCCTCCAAGCATTGGCTAAAGACTCGAGTCCCAGTAATACATACATTGTATCCTTAAAATTAATAATGTCCATGTTTCATAGCTACAACTCGTTTTTTATTTGCCATATGTTACCTTTCTCAGCTGGATATTAAAAACGAACCTAGAAACACAAACCGTGGATACTGTGTAGTGCATATTTAGGTTAATTGAATAGTAGGTTATAAGATTTTAACCACAAATAGTAAAAATTTGCAATCATAACCTGAACACCTTGAATGAAATTTGGCTCTAATGGACTAATGGTGTATATATTTTTTTTAAACTAACGTTACTCGAATTCAAATAAAAAATCAATGGTTTGATTTACACACTCACTTGGATGATAGTAGATCTAAGCAAGAGAACCGCATACAAAGGAAAATAAGACCCGCCTGAAACCGGTTGTTGCCTCCAGTGTAAGGTATCACCATTACAGTCGCCGGCCTCGTCTTTTTCCCCGGTGGTAGCTAGAATTCCACCATGGGCAGCGGTGTAAGGTATCACCATTACAGTCGCCCCCATGATAGTAGATTTATTGCCTTATATAGACGCAGTGTTTGATTCCGATTCATCTGAATCAATTAGGGCTCAGACGCCGGAGATTATCTCCAGGCTAGCAGAAGCTGCTAGAGGAATGCTATCGGAGTTCGAAAACGCCGTTCTCCGTGAGCCTTCAAAAGTTCCGGTGCCCGGAGGAACGATTCATCCTTTAACAAGGTATGTTATGAACTACATAAGCTTGGTTCTGGCCAAAAAAACCCACCACCAACGCTGCCCATGGTGGAATTCTAGCTACCACCGCTGTTATCCACGTCAAAACCCTAGAAGAGGGCTGCTGTTCCTCTATCCGTCTCTCTTTAAGTCTTTTTTGATTTTGAAAATGTTTCTCTCTTGGGGATCAATATCAGTGTTGAGTTTTTGTTAAGAGTGCAGAGAATCTCCATTTATGCTTCAAGCTATACAATATGTTTCAAGAATTGTAACATGTGCAAGGTAAGTTGTACATCTCTTAAATTTAAAAGATTTGTATGAAATTACATCCTTACCTTTCTCATTTACTTAGGTGCTGTTTGTTTCTGAAGAGGTAAAACATCTGCAGTCTGCAGACCACATCTGCAGACAACTGTAGGAGAAGAGGTGGACCAAACCTCTGCAGTCTGTATTAAGAAGACTGTTTGTTTTGTAACGTCTACAGACTGCTGAAATAAACTGAAATTAATAAAAAGATAAAATAAACAGAAATTTAAATAAACTGTCACAATAAACTGAAATTAAAATAAATTGTTAAAAGAGTTATACAATGTTGAATTAATATAAATTAAACCACAACAACATTTTTTAGATCATTCATTCCATATTATTTCCGAATGACACATTCATTAACTGCTCAGCAATTTCATCTCGTACCTGAGTCATGTATTCCCGATCTGATGCAGTACCAAGTCCTTCAACCTCATCTTCATCAGCATCAACGTTCGCATGTCTATTTCCTAGCGACATATCGGGTCGCATGCCTCAAAGCTCGTATGATAAGTGCCTGCGTCATCTTCTGTTTCATGTAAATTGGTGTCCGTAATTATAAGTTGTTGTACATGTTGATGAGAAGACGACCCAACCACTGATGTTTGGGTTGATGTCCACTTGTCACTCCCAGTGGCAGTACTACCATCAAACAATTGTGCATAAAGTTCTGGAAAAGGCAATGGAACAGCTTTCAACGATGCCGCTTTTGGATGCCCCTAAACCCAAGTAAAAGAATTTTATAAGTTTTTAATTATAAGTAAAACTTATTATATATATATATATATATATATATAAACATACCTTCTTAAAATATTCCCATTCCTCGTTCGTTAAGGTAAACGTATTTGTTTGAGCATTGTATATGTTGCCAGTTTTATTTTTCAAATACACCCATCCTTGGTATTTGGCTTTAAGATTGTCATATGCGTTTTTCAATTGTTTTTGAGTCATATCTATGCCGAAATTTTCCTTAAGAGCTTTTGCTACCTTACTCCATGAGTCTTTATACAAGCTTAAACCTCTTTTACCCACACTATTACCTCGTCAATGCTAACCTCTAATAAGCATTTTAATTGCTCAGTCGTCCATTGATGTTTATCTCCCATGTCTATTAACCAACAAACAAGCAAATTCAATCAAAATTACAAGATTCAACCATTTCTATTAATCAGTTCAACCAACCATTTATAGGGCAAACCATTTCTATTAATCAGTTCAAACAATAGAAATCAGAAGAAGGGTCAAGGGCAAACAAGATCAATAACATCATCAACAAGATCAAACAAGTTCAAACAAGTTCAAACAACATCATCATCATCAACAACATCATCAACAGAAATCAGCAGAAATCAACAACAACAGAAATCAGCAGAAGGGTCAAGGGCAAACAAGTTCAACAACATCATCAACAAGATCAAACAAGTTCAAACAACATCATCATCATCAACAACATCATCAACAGAAATCAGCAGAAATCAACAATAACAGAAATCAGCAGAAGGGTCAAGGGCAAACAAGTTCAAACATCATCAACAACAGAAATCAGTAGAAGGGTCAAGGGCGTGGTCGCGACTTGATATCAACAACAAGATCAACAACATCATCAACAACAGAAATCAGCAGAAGGGCGAGGTCGCGATTTGAAATCAATAACAAGATCAACAACATCATTAACAACATAAATCAGTAGAAGGGTCAAGGGCGTGGTCGCGATTTGATATCAATAACAAGATTAACAACATCAAGAAATCAGCAACAAGATCAAAAATTTACCTCAAGATTTGAACTCTAATCGAGCAGGACGGCGAGGGCGCGACGGTGAAATCTAATCGAGCAGAAGGGAGAGTGGCGACGGGGGAGTGGCGATGGGGGGAGTGGTGACGGGGGTAGTGGCGATGGGGGAGTGGCGATGGTGGAGTGGCGACGGTGGGGAGTGGCGACGGGGGGAGTGGCGAAATGTGAAGAAGAGGTCACGCAGACCAGAAATGTGGGGTGTGGGTATTTGGGGGTTTAGGGTTGAAATGTGAAGAAGAGGTGAGAAGATTTCTGAAGACTTTAGTCCACCTCTTCTTGGAGAAGAGGTCACGCAGACCTTTTTTAATGAAACGTCTTCAGAAAAACAAACACTCTGCAGACCAGAAACATCTGCCCGCCTCTTTTTGGCGCAGACAAAAGAGCTTCAGAAGCTCTTTTTCAGAAAAACAAACACCACCTTATTAAGATAGTATAGATATATATATATATAGAGGGAGGTTCCCCTAAAAAATAATTTTTCCCTAAGAATACTAAAAAGTAATCTTATCCTTCTAATTATCTAATTAAGGGCTAAGATCAAAGTGTAGAAAAAATAAGTAATTAAGGGTAATTTGGGTATTTTATTATATTACCCACAATTGTTGACTTTTTAAAATTTCCCCCTATTTTTTTAAATGCTAATAACTTTTTCATACGACATTATTTTTTTAAATAAATTACATCATAAAATCAAGTATTTTTTTCTCTTTAATTTGAGTATAGTATTACTATAGTTTTTTACAAAAAAAATCAAATTATGTGAAATTGTGCTACATTTTTAACGTTTTTGTGCTGCATTTTATAAAACAGCACAAAGTTGTGCTGTATTTCATAAAACAGCACAAAGCTGTGCTGTATTTCATAAAACAGCACAAAGCTGTGCTGTATTTCATAAAACAGCACAAAGCTGTGCTGTATTTCATAATACAGCACAAAGCTGTGCTGTATTTCATAATACAGCACAAAGCTGTGGTGTATTTCATAAAACAGCACAAAGGTGTGCTGTATTTCGTAAAACAGCACAAAGCTGTGCTGTATTTCGTAAAACAGCACAAAGCTGTGCTGTATTTCGTAAAACAGCACAAAGCTGTGCTGTATTTCGTAAAACAGCACAAAGCTGTGCTGTATTTCGTAAAACAGCACAAAGCTGTGCTGTATTTCGTAAAACAGCACAAAGCTGTGCTGTATTTCGTAAAACAGCACAAAGCTGTGCTGTATTTCATAAAACAGCACAAAGCTGTGGTGTATTTCATAAAACAGCACAAAGCTGTGGTGTATTTCATAAAACAACACAAAGCTGTGCTGTATTTCATAAAACAGCACAAAGTTGTGCTGTATTTCATAAAACAGCACAAAGCTATGCTGTATTTCATAAAACAATACAAAGCTGTATTCAACCGATCAGCGAATCACCGAGATGGTGTTGTTAGCATTGGATCACCTGTGCCAATGTGCTGAAGGTAGATCTGAGCTTTTGAAGCATGCTGTAGGATTTGTAGTGGTTTCAAAGAAGATCTTTAGTATATAAACATTCACAAATCACATGATAACAAGCAAAACATCAACCATTCACAAACCACAAACATCAACCATTCACAAACCACAAACATCAACCATTCACAAACCACAAACATCAACCAGTCACTGTTCATAAACCATTCACTAATTCACAAACCATTCACTGTTTGGTTGTTCACATACCATTCACAAACCTTAAACCTTAATCCACAAACCTCATGTCCCAAATCAACAAAACAAACTCTTGAATCAAATATACAAAACTAACATTAACAATATCAGAAAATCAGAAAGAACCTTTGAAGTCGCGAAAATCAGAAAATCAGGTGCGATGTCGGGTCGATGCCTGGTGCGATGGGGGTGTGCGATGGGGATGTCGGGTGTGCGATAGGGGTGTCGGTGTGCGATGGGTGCGGTCGGCTGTGAACCTCTCTGAAAGTCGCTATGTTATTTTAGGGTGCAGCTTTTGTGGTTTAATTACAAGATGTCATCTTCAC
The DNA here is from genome assembly GCA_024085815.1 of Flaveria linearis. NCBI lineage: Eukaryota > Viridiplantae > Streptophyta > Magnoliopsida > Asterales > Asteraceae > Flaveria > Flaveria linearis. The sequence continues at coordinate 66,745,088 of CM044005.1, forward strand.
TCAAAACGCCTCCAAGCTCACTTCCGATTTTAAGGTGTTGTTTATGCGTCGGTGAAAAAGAAGAGGAAGAAGAGGTTTAAATCGCTTCGGGTGGTGTTTCTCCGGCGAGAAGTTGGAATCGGAGGTCAAATCGGGAGCAAGCATTTAGGATAGGCAACGGCAGCGTCGTGGCGGAGATGCTGCAGTTGGGGGTGGTGGGGAAGCTGTGTTTGGTGTTGTAGGTGGATTGTGGTATGAGAATGAAGAAGAAAGCTATGGAGGTTTTGAAGATGCATGCTAGGGTTTGGAATAACTCTTGTTGTGTACCAAGAGCTTTGATTTCTGCATATCCATCATGATCAAGTATGATGATATGATGTATTTAATAAAACAGCACATTACATTCGAATTTGTGCTGCATTTTGATAAAATACAAAAGGGACAAATGAGTGTGTTTTAGGACCATAATGCCCTTTAACCCTAATTTGAAAAGTGCCACATGTAATCTCCTTCTTCTTTCTTAGCATACTTAGGCAAAACTTATTTTTTAGTTGAACCTCTACCTATATATATATATATATATGTATGTATATATATACCTATGTATATGTATATATATGTATATATATATACACCTATATATATGTATATATTGATGGGTTTGTTAGAACACTAAAACATGGTTTAACCTTTTAAAGTTTCAGAAAACGCAGCGGATGCAAATGATTATAACACGTTTATAATCTGAAAATTTTGTGTTCTAAAAGTTGTTTTAAGATGAAAACAAAACCCAAACAATAGGATCTTAAATATGTGAATGGACAAGCTATTTACAAGATGAAATGTACATAAAATCACAGCTACTTAGAGCTGTGAAAAACTACCTTATAGCAGCAATATAGACGACCAAAATTGGTGTTTAGATGCTTCAAATCTTGGCCAAGGCTTCAAGGAAGAAACTCTCAAGTTTGTACACCCCAAGCTCTTTGCTAAACACCTTTCTTGTTAGGTAGAACACCACCAAAACACTTCTAAAACTCACCTTTTCTTGCTGCCTGGCCAAGAATGGAAGAGAGAAAGAAGAAGTGTTTTGCTATCTATTGCATATAATGTGAGAGGTGGAGAGAGTGGACAGTTCAAGACAAGTTAATGTGTCTTTTTCCAAAGCAAGATTGGTCAAAAAAAACAAGGGAGTGGGCGGCTGAAATGGGGTTTAAAAAACCCTTTCCCTCTCAAAATATTACACATTAAATTGTCTTGTTAACTAGACATACAACTACTAATAAATTGTATGTACAAGTTATATATAAATACATACTTATACAATTAACCATTTAATTTATAAGTTGTAAATCCTCATTATTATTTGGTGTCATCTAACTAATTAAACAACACTTCAAATAATATTATTGAACAAAATATCCTAATAAGTTGTTCCCTCTCACACGCAACTTATTTAGAAAACTCATTTTCTAAATCGGTGTAAATATTTAATTGCATGATCATATCATGAACTAAATATTTAATTGGTGTTTGCTAAGCTTGTTATTGGGTATAACCCGACTTGGATCATAACGTACTAACCACATCAATATTCTAAGTGTCTTGGGCACACAGAATCCTACATATATATATATATATATACCTATATATATGTATATATATATACACCTATATATATGTATATATATATGTATATATATATGCACCTATATATATGTATATATGTATATATATATGTATATATATGTATATATATGTATATATGTATATATATATGTATATATATGTGTGTGTGTATATATATATATATATATATAGATTATATATATATATGTATAATATAGATATATATATATATATATATACATATATATATATATATATATATATATACATATATATGTATATATACATATGTGTATATATATACATATGTATTTACATATGTATTACATATGTATTTACATATATATATGTATATATATATGTATAAATAGATATGTATATATATATATGTATAAATATATCTATATCTATATATATACATATATATATAGATACATACATACATACATATATATATATGTATATATATGTATATATATATATATATGTATATATATGTATATATATGTATATGTGTATATATATGTACATATGTATATATATATATATGTATATATGTATATATATATATATATGTATATATGTATATACATATATATACATATATATACATATATATATATATGTGTATATATATATATACATACATATATATATATATATATATTTATTTTACGCATATATATATGCATACATATATATGTATGTATATATACATATATATATATACATATACATTTATATTTATATATACATATATATATTTTGAGAACTTACAGAACTAATCAGGACCACTCATTAATTTTCAATCGATAAAAATAAAAATAAATAAAAAGGGTATAATGGTAAGATTTATATATTCTCTTTCCAAATAAGCAATTAATTAATTGATTTTTATGTTATCTCTCATCTATCTTTTCTTTTATCTGACCTTTTTCGTGTTACCATATATTATAAATATCAAATAATTATATTTTACAAATATATGTTAAACATAAAAAAAATGATGATAATTGTGAATGTTAGTTTTTCAAATGACTATATACGAATGGTTAAAAAGAACTTTATAAAGATGAACTTTCATTTACATATATATAAAATTCATATTGAGCATGCATTTTTTAAACTAATAACTATCTACATATGTGTATATTTCGTACTAACTATTACATATACGTATGTGCTATAAATAGACTATTTGCATGCATATATTCATACAAAAATAGATGGCTTGAGTTGCTTTAGTTTTATATTTACGTAAAACTGATGTTTTACGTATGTGTGAATTGACTATTTACATATACGTAAATGTTCTCACATGCTTAATATGAAAAAAGTAATAAATAGAAGAGGTGATTAAGAAAATATAAATCATAAGTTTTGTAACAACAAACTAGCTTCTTGATTTCCTAAAGAATATATCGTCTATCTAAATTAGCACATAAAAAACTAATTTGGTGTAAGGCCCCGTTCCCGGGCACCTCACGGTTGGTCATTCATCGCACCTAAAACATTTAAAAACACATATTTACTTTGCAGCGGAATTTAAAACTTTCATTAATAACTAAAAACATGTCATTTCATTATATTACAATATTCGTTTCATCTCAAATTATAATGACATGTCAAAATATGGATGCCAGCCTCAAAACACTCCCAGTAGCTTATGCATCCATGCCTGCGACTCCTCAGCATCAACCAAAATACCTGCCAACTATTATGCATACAAAAGTCAGTGACGCTGAGTGAGTTCTAGTTTTTATAATAAAATAAACTTTACTTTCATTAAACTGTTCTTTACATAAATGCGGTCACACAACGTACATACACATAGATAATATTATTATTATCTTCATCATTCATTCATTAGCTTTCGTTCGTGTACCGTTCATCGTTAACCTTTGCATTCTTTCTTTCATTCATACATTCATTACATACGTTCGTATGTATCTTACTTTCGTGCGTTCATTACATACATATGATCATTTCTTTCGTCTATTCGTTCTTTATCTTTAACTTTCATTCATTCTCTATCTTTCACTTCCATCTTGATCCGGTCATAATTTACCTTCTTCATGGCACACAGCCATGATTACTGAGGGCGAATGACAAGGATCCCGTTTCGTTCTCATTATGATATTTCGTTTGTGAGCATACGTCATACATACATACATACAGATAATAATTATTATTATTATCTTCATCATCGTTCGTTCATTCATTCGTTCATTAACTTTCATTACGTTCTTTAACCTTCGTTCGGTTCATACTTTCTTTCTTTCATGGTTCTCTTCCTTTCATCTAGATCTTGTCTCATGCAATATCCCCGGCTCACGTCTGTTCCGGGATACGTGACAAAGATCCCGTCAAGTCAATCACCTGGATTGAACTCCATTCGAGTCTGTTGCAACACAAAGTTGCTCACCTCACTATCTCGTCTCGTGCAATTCGCACCAATAGAGTTGTCACTAAGACTAACTCTCCCTGTGTGTGAGAACTCTCGGGGTTTAGCCAAAATCGCACGCCATCTCATGGATTAGCCAAATCGCACGCTACATAATCCATATGAGGTAGGCCATCATCACACGCTACATAGCACACAGTAAATACCATATCGCACGTATCGGAGCAGTTACCAAAACTGAACTCCCACTGTGTCTATGTCCCCCTTAGCCAAGATCGCACGCTATAACATACACACACAGTTGAGCTAACAACTCTCAATGAGTCGTGAACCTCCTTTCCTTCTGCTTGCAAGCCATTCTTACTTTCATTCATCTGGATCCTGTCTCCTGCAATACCGTAGTACGCGACAAGGACCTCTTTCGAGTCTGTTGCGACACAGAGTCGCTCACCTCATACACTTGCTTACAAGCCTTTCATCTATTCATTATTCCATATGTTCATACGTACGTTTTAAAACTCTTTAACGAAGAAAGATAACATATCATACACATTCATGCAAATCATAAACTTCATCACATCATCATGCACACATCAAGCATAGACCATCACATCATAACAGGGCCTATCTCTCTATTCTACCACTTAACACCACTTAGAAAATCCTAAGTCTAAGGTGGTTGCATGGGACTTTTCTGAAAGCTTTCTAACACTGCCCAAGCATGGATCTAACATACTAAGGCACCTAAAACATTCTAACATCCACTTCTTAGCTATAGTCCAACTCTAAAACATACATACACATATTATTTTCGAACATACAGCTTTAAACTCCGACCCTCCGCGGGACAGCGGGGGTTCGGGGGCGGCAGCCTCTGATAGCGGGGTCCTAGGGGCAGCAGCCCCTAGTGGGGTCCAAGGGGCAACGCCCCTGGCTGGGGCCGGGCTGCACTACCCCACCTGCAGATAAGTTAACACTCAAAGGAGTCAATTTCTGCCTAACTTCGCTACTAAGTTCGCTGCTAGTTTCACTCGTAGTTTCACCCGTAGTTTCGCTAGGCGAACAGCAGTTTCGCTGCTAAATTCGCTGGGCAGCATTTCTGCCAGTTTCGCTGGACAGATTCGCTACCTTGAGCGCCCAACTTTCATTGGAATTCCCTAGTTTCGCAATATCTAAGGGTCAGCTTGGGCAAAGGCATAGTCATCAGCGAAACTATAGTTTCGCTCAGGCGAATCTGTAGTTTCGCTGCAGCGAAACTGTAGTCTCGCTGTAAGTCATCCCAGTTTCGCTGGACGAACTTACAGTTTCGCTGGATGATTTCTTAAATTCGCAGAACGAGCTGAAATTTACGAATCAGCTCATTTTAACCCAAAAATCCAATCCTTTCCACCCAAACCCTTGGATTATCATCCAGGAAGCTATATCTAAGCTCATTACATGTTTTCTTACCCTAAAACGTGTGTTTTGGGGCGATTTTGCCACTTTAAAACCCCAAAAACCCAAACTCGGGTTTTTCACCAAATGGAGCAATTTAGATACGTTTCTTACCTTGATTCTTGTAGTTTAGGAGTCCATAAACACCAGCCTTCGATTCTTGACCACCCGATCTTCAATCCGGCACTTTCTCTCTCTACACTTTCTCTCTCTAGAATGGGCGTTTGAGTGAAAATGAGAGTTGCTCAGCTGATCCATCTATTTATATGCCAGGCGTTCCCGGGACCCCAAATGTAGGATACTGTATGCCCAAGACACTTAGAATATTGATGCGGTTAGTACGTTATGATCCAAGTCGGGTTATACCCAATAACAAGCTTAGCAAACACCAAAATAATATTTAATTGATGATATGATCATGCAATAAAATATTAACACCAATTTAGAAAATGGGTTTTCTAAACAAGTTGCATATGACATGGAACAATTTATTAGGATATATTGTTCAATGTTATTATTTGTAATGTTATTAGATGACATTACAAATTAATAATGGCTATATATGTTATACAATTAATGGGTTAGTTGTATACATTTCTAAGAGGGACAAATTACAAGACCACTACAACATCTAAATGTGTCTAACCAAAAAAGGGGGGGGGAACCCCTTTTCAAACCAATATTCGGCCGCCCCCCCCCCCCTGTTTGTCATTGGACCACACACATTGATTAGACACAAGAGTTCAAGGGGTCTTTTAGTTGGTTTCTTGGACCAGCCATTCCATATACATGCAACTAAAAACTCCAAGAAAACTCTCTCTTCATCCTTCATCAAAGACTCACGGTTTTGAAGGTGAAATTGGCAGCTTGTTCTTGAAGTTCTTGGTGTCCAAATCCTAGCAACTAAGGTGTGTGCTTGAAGGCTTGTGGGTATAGACGTTTGAGGACTTCTAGCTTGAAGTCTTGGCCATATTTCAGCCCTTCTTTTGGACGTTTTTGAAGCCTCCAACAGCCCTTCTTGGTCGACTTTTCTTGCTGGAAGAAGGTAGACATCGCAGCTTATTCAAGCTGTGATTTTATGTTGTTTTATGCATACATAGCTTGTCCATTCATATATTTAAGATCCTTATTGTTATGGGTTTGCTTTTCACCTAAAATGGTCATCTAAGAACATGAAATGTAAGCTTTAAAAATCGTTTTTGAAAGCCTAATATCCGCTGCGTTTTCAGAATGTTTAAAAGGTTAAACATGTGTTTTATGTTCTTGCAAACCCTCCAATGGCATCAAGAGCCGGTTATATGGATGGCTTGCTTGTTTTATCTTTTGAAATTGGTTTCAAAAGATGGTTTTAGACATGTTATAGGCTGGTTTTGGGCTGTTGTATCATGTTTTGTTGAATCCCCAACTTTCAAGGTTACATCACACATGCTTGTGATTAAACCTTGAAAAATGTATATTATGATATGTTGATTGTTTGGACAATATTTAAAACCAAAAATTTCAGTTTATGTTGGCTGAAATTTGAAGGTTTTAAGTGGGGATTCATGATATATTTTGATGATTTGATCATTAGTTGTTAAAGTGCATAACCTAGCTTAAGGCCTTGAGTTGTTTGGATGATTCAAGTGGTTGTTTTATTCATTCAATTTGGTTGTAATATTTGTGTTTATTCATTTGGGTTGTAATTATTCATTCATTTGGTTATGTAATAATAGATTAGGTTCATTTCCTTTACTAGAAAAAATGTATTAGGATACAATTTTGTAAAAGGAAGATGTACAAGATCAAGACCCAAAGATGGACACAAAGACACAAGAAACATGGAGCATTTGGATGCGGTTTCTAGTGGGAGGTTCTTGGAACCTTTATGTTTTGTTTTGACCCTTAGAAAGACCAAAGACAACACTTGTGATGGCAAACAAGTGTTGTCAACATAAGGGCTATGGTTATGAACATATGATTGTTAATATTTATGCTTGGTTGATTGTTTGTTATTTTGATTGTTTGGTTGATATTTGGATATACAAAACCAACTTATTAACAAACTTAACAAGCTGAAAATTGATGATTATTAAAGATTAATAAAAGGTTATTAAAATAATTTAATGGTTTTAAAGATTAAAATAGGTTTTAATCAAAGAACCATAGGGTACCTTGTATTTGAAAGCATGCAAATACAAGTACATAGAGTTTTCTAAACTAGAATTATGAAACCTCTAAACATTTAACAAACAAGTTTAACACCATCCTTTTGCACAACACTTAAGTCATTTGGAAACTCTAAATGGGATAAAGGTCACCTAACCATTTTAAGGGAACTTATGACTTAAGGTGGGAATACCACATTGGTGGGATAAAGGTCACCTAACCACCTATGTTGGTAAACTCACATGTGTGTGCAAGTAGGGTAACTTGATTTGCAAACCATGTTGAATGGATCACCTAAAATATGGTTTCCAAATAGGTGTTGATGGGATTTGTAACACCGTAATTTCTTTTAAAGAAGTAAAAGAATAAAATAGAAAGAGAAAGGAAGAAAACGGAAGTCAACTTAAAGTTAAAGGGTAAAAAGTGCCAAAAGGACAAAAGAAAATAAAAGTTGGTGAATAAAGAGGTATGGCCGCCCATTTTGGCCTGTCAAACACCCTCATTCGTCTTTTTAGAAAGAGAAACAGCAGAGGCTTTGGTTTTTAGAGAGAGAAAGAAGAAGAAATCTAATTCAAGGTAAGAATTAGTGTTTTTAAGTGGTGTTTGAGCTAAGAAACCGAGAAACGCATGTTCTTAGGTGTATGTGTGTTCGGGTTTGTGTGTTTTAGACACATCTAGGCTTTCAAGTCCTTTGGAAAAGCTCGAGCAGGGGAGTTTGAACTTGAAGAGCAGCTAAGGTGAGTTCTAGACCCGTTTTACTGTTTTTAAATGTTTTGGGGCTGGAAATGCATGTAAATATGTTTTTACAAAATTGTGGGTTGACACCCGTATGAAATAATCGTATGTATGTTTATGTTTATGTTAGTTTTATGCCTAGAAATTATGTGCATCTATTTTGAACTAGGCATTATGATGTTCTGGACTTGAATTATGAATTAGACATATGAGTAGGATGCTAATGTGTCTGAAAATGGGACTTAGAATAAATAAGCAAAAGTTGATGTGTCCAGCAGTGCTCATACGACCAACAGTGGTCGTATGATCAGGATTTTCTAAGTGTTGATGAGTCTAATAGGACTCATACGACCAACAGTGGTCGTATGAATATGTGAAATTTTCTAAGTCTGTTGAGGCCCACAGGACTCATACGACCAACAGTGGTCGTATGATCATGATGAAAAGTTCTAAGTGTGGACTCATACGACCAACAGTGGTCGTATGATCCAAATATGTGCCTAAGTCCAGGGGTGGTACGACCAGCAGTAGTCATACGACCAACAGTGTGGTCGTATGACCAGTTGATAATTCTAAGTGTTAAGTGAAAAGCCCAGCAGTGCCCATACGACTAATAGTGCTCATACGCCCAGAGGCTTATACGCCCAACAGGGCTAAAACGACTAGAACACTTAGAAATTTTCAGGAATTTCCAGTATGTCCAAAGTTCGAGGTTTGACCAGGGTTGACTAGGGTTAATAAATGACGATGTCTCATGCATATAATGATGAGAATGATTAACCCTAATTGTTACTAATATTATTATTAGTATATTGTTGTTAACAATATTATTAGAATATTGTTAAGAAAGGTATGATACTATGCATGAAGATGTACATATGATGATGAATGTATGATGATGAATTAATGAAGTATTATGTATCGTAAAGTGAAAGATAATGAAAGAGGAACATGATGACGAATGCATGTATTAACGAATGAACGAAATGAAGAATGATGATGAATACATGCATTAATGAACGAATGAATTATGTCTTGCAAGCATTGAATAACGCGATTGGTCCTTCTATGTGATTGACCATGGTCATGGTACCTCTACTGCTTACCTCTAGTACCGTGGCACCATGTTTAGCTGTCCCTCCATAGACTTCGGCCCAGTACCGTGGCATACGCTTGTTGTTCATTTGTTGACCTCGGCCCGTACTGTGGCACTACGTTTTGCTGTCTATGGATTGACTTCGGCCCGGTAGCTAAGACTGTTCGAGGTGTAGCATATGGTATTGGTACAATTAACCTTTCAATGCGTGCAAGTAAGTATCTATATGTATGAACCCCTACCGCTTACCTCTAGTACCGGGCATACGTTTTGCTGTTCATTTAATGACTTCGGCCCGGTAGCTAATAACGTTCGGGGTATAGCAGATGGTAGTGGTACGAAAGATATCCAATGTGTAAGTAAGTATGAATGGGATTCGTGTCATTCGACCACAGTAATCATAGCCGAGTGCTATGAAGTGGGTAAAGCCTGACAGAATCCATACGAGAAGTTAAAGACAATGATGAATAACGAATGATGAAGATAATAATGAATATTATCTATGTGTACGTATGATGTATGAACGCATGAACGAAAGGATACTTTTAAATAAGTAAAAGTATGTTTTAATATAAAACTAGAACTCACTCAGCAATGCTGACTTTTATGTATTTTCCAGTTGGCAGGTAGTGTTGCTGAGGATGGCATGAGGCGGCTACTCAGCTCTTTTGGGATGGCATTCTTTTGATAATGTTTTTGTATTGTAATGCAAACAAATGATATTTTGTAACAGGGGTTGTATTACTTTACAAAAGCATTTATAGTAAAATTTAAAGTTTCCGCTGCATAATTTTTATTAAGTTATATTAAATGTATGTTTTATGGGTGATGACGGCCAACTGTGAGGTGCCCGGGATCGGGGCCTTACAAGTTGGTATCAGAGCCAAAGTTTAAGTGAAATGGGTAAAATTTTTAAAATAAACCTTAACTTAAACTGAGAATGGGACGGAAAGGGAAGGGATGCCAAACTGAGTAGCTGCGTGCCATCAGGTATTTTCTTAGAGTTAACCGGTATTGTGTGCGCATGTTATGTGTTTATGTGTTACTGTTAGATTTAGATGCTAATATAGTCAGGACAGGTAATGCTTGGGGTGTGGAGAGTAGAGTAAGTGGCTAATTACAACTGATCACCGTAATTAGGGACTTACTATACTTGACATGAACTGAGCTATTCCCTTGAATGACCGTGTAGTGTTTAAATCTTTCAGTGTAAGTTAGAGAATGGCCGGTAGTAGACCTTCTAAGGCTTCCCATGGTGGAGGTAGTGGCGGACATGGTGTTGAACCACGAGTCACGAGAGCACGATCTAGAGTGGAACAGGTGGTTCACGAGGAGCCCGAAACACCTCAACCGGGAGGTGGTGATGATAGTGCTAACTTGAGAGCCTCGGTGAAAGAGGCGGTAGTTGAAGAAGTGCACCAGGTGATGCAGACGATCTTACCATCTGTAATGACCGAAGTAATAAAGGCAGTACGCGAGGATGATAGACGAGGGAGGAATCGATCCTCCGGTAGACAGCAACAGACAGAGGCAGAAACGATATTGTCCGATGACGAGGATGAGGAAGAAGAGGAAGCACCTGCGCCGGTGGCGGCACGAGGCTGTAACTATGGGGCGTTTCGACGATGTAAGCCCCCAACCTTTGACGGTAACGGCAATGCTACTGCCGCTCATCGTTGGGTCAGAGAGATGGAAGCGGTACTGGAAGTTAGTGAGTGCCGGGAAGATCAGAAAGTTAAGTTTGCCACTCATTCTTTCGTGGACTCAGCGTTGTGTTGGTGGGACAATATAGTTCAAGCTGAGGGTAGTCGGGCTATCGGAAGAATGAGATGGTCAGAGTTGAAAAGGCTGGTGATTGAGGAGTTCTGTCCTCGCCGTGAAATGGACAAAGTTGAAAGGGAGTTCCTGCAATTGAAGCGGGGACGATGACACATCAGCAATACACCACTAAATTCAACGAGTTGGCACGACTGGTGCCGGATCAGGTGACACCTCTTTCGCGGAAAATCAAGAGGTATGTTCAGGGCTTGCCGGCGAATATCCGTAGGCACATGATCGCTGCCCGACCAAGCACGTTCAGGTCGGCGGTGGATCTAGCGGGAAGGTTATACGACGAGCGGGAGGCGATGGCGATGAAGGGCGAAGCGGAGGAGCGAGCCTATGTTAAGAAGGGGAAAGGAAGGCGGGATAGTGGTGGCAGAGTGGTGACTGAAGGTAAGATAATGAGGATCGATGATCGGGAGAGGATAATAAGGAAGGGTGAGGTATGCAAGAAGTGTGGACACAAGCACCCTGGGGAATGTAGACTGGGGACCAATGTCTGTTTCCGTTGTGGTAGGGCCGGACATGTGGCGAAGAACTGCGGTATGGGGAGGTGTTATTCTTGTGGGGAGGAAGGTCACAGGAGCAGGGATTGTAAGGAGCCAAGGGCGGAAGGTTCGGGAGTGAAGGAGGCTGGAAGAGAAGGACGGAAGGCAAACGCAGCACCTACACGATGACGCGGGAGGAGGCTAGGGTGAGCCCCGATGTTACGTCAGGTATGTTTCTAGTCAATTAACCTTTAGCCTTGTGTAGTTCGATTATGGCTCTGGTTTTATTCCTGCTGCCTTTTGTGATAAGTTGCATGTTAGGAATGGAAAGATATGTCATTCGACTTAGGAGCTACTATAGGTAAGTCTACTAGATTACCCAGTGCGCTAAAGGACCCCGCAATAGAATTGAGAGAGCGCTTGTTTTTCTGTTAGGCCATCCCTGATAGACGTAGGGGGATAGACGTACACCTCCGGGTGAATCGAATAGTAGCTTATGAGGCGAGCACCAAGCGCTGCAAAAGAGATGGATTGATTGGTGGTGCCCGATAAAAGTTCGGTGCCGATCTGCGACAATGGATTATGATGAAGGCTTCTCCGGGAAGGATGTACGACGATCGGAAGAGAACGGAAACAAAAGGAGAAGGAACATCAATGAGCCCTTCGATGTAGAGAATACTATTAGTGGATTCACTAGGTTACCTGATGCCCTAGAGGATTGCGTGATGCAATTAAGAGAGTTATGTCACCTGTTGTCTAAGGAACAATTTCAGCCTTTGAGTGGTTCATTGAACGGCAACGTACGATAGTTTCGACGTTGTAACAAACAAGTGGAATGGGAGGTTGGAAGTAAAGGAAAGAGCTAAACTTGGATTAAGTCACCAAATAAGCCGGATTGTCTTTCTGGTCAGTGTTGGGTTGCCAAAGGGTCATTACACATACGTAAAGAACATTAAATAAGGGCTAGCAACTATACGCAAGTTGATGGCCGTGTGTTTCAAAGCATGAAAGCTGAAGGTTCTCAGTGATGCTCTGAAGCTCAATGATTATGACGTCGAGACTTTGCTCGGATATTGTGATGATTCTCTTAATCGTAGTGACCGCACTCTACATGGCATGCTTGAGGTCGCAGGTGCTGGTCAAATAATCATTGATCAGTAGGTATGGGTTGCCAATGCAGAATAGTCAAAGACAGACCAGAAATCAAATGTTGGTAAACGATGTAGAACGATTGAATTCCGGATGAGAGACTGGAAGAAGAGATGAGACAGTACTGCTCACACGGGTTTAAGGAATAACAGGTTTCGGGGACGAAACCTATATAAGGGGGGTGGACTTGTAACACCCGTAATTTCTTTTAAAGAAGTAAAAGAATAAAATAGAAAGAGAAAGGAAGAAAACGGAAGTCAACTTAAAGTTAAAGGGTAAAAAGTGCCAAAAGGACAAAAGAAAATAAAAGTTGGTGAATAAAGAGGTATGGCCGCCCATTTTGGCCTGTCAAACACCCTCATTCGTCTTTTTAGAAAGAGAAACAGCAGAGGCTTCGGTTTTTAGAGAGAGAAAGAAGAAGAAATCTAATTCAAGGTAAGAATTAGTGTTTTTAAGTGGTGTTTGAGCTAAGAAACCGAGAAATGCATGTTCTTAGGTGTATGTGTGTTCGGGTTTGTGTGTTTTAGACACATCTAGGCTTTCAAGTCCTTTGGAAAAGCTCGAGCAGGGGAGTTTGAACTTGAAGAGCAGCTAAGGTGAGTTCTAGACCCCGTTTTACTGTTTTTAAATGTTTTGGGGCTGGAAATGCATGTAAATATGTTTTTACAAAATTGTGGGTTGACACCCGTATGAAATAATCGTATGTATGTTTATGTTTATGTTAGTTTTATGCCTAGAAATTATGTGCATCTATTTTGAACTAGGCATTATGATGTTCTGGACTTGAATTATGAATTAGACATATGAGTAGGATGCTAATGTGTCTGAAAATGGGACTTAGAATAAATAAGCAAAAGTTGATGTGTCCAGCAGTGCTCATACGACCAACAGTGGTCGTATGATCAGGATTTTCTAAGTGTTGATGAGTCTAATAGGACTCATACGACCAACAGTGGTCGTATGAATATGTGAAATTTTCTAAGTCTGTTGAGGCCCACAGGACTCATACGACCAACAGTGGTCGTATGATCATGATGAAAAGTTCTAAGTGTGGACTCATACGACCAACAGTGGTCGTATGATCCAAATATGTGCCTAAGTCCAGGGGTGGTACGACCAGCAGTAGTCATACGACCAACAGTGTGGTCGTATGACCAGTTGATAATTCTAAGTGTTAAGTGAAAAGCCCAGCAGTGCCCATACGACTAATAGTGCTCATACGCCCAGAGGCTTATACGCCCAACAGGGCTAAAACGACTAGAACACTTAGAAATTTTCAGGAATTTCCAGTATGTCCAAAGTTCGAGGTTTGACCAGGGTTGACTAGGGTTAATAAATGACGATGTCTCATGCATATAATGATGAGAATGATTAACCCTAATTGTTACTAATATTATTATTAGTATATTGTTGTTAACAATATTATTAGAATATTGTTAAGAAAGGTATGATACTATGCATGAAGATGTATATATGATGATGAATGTATGATGATGAATTAATGAAGTATTATGTATCGTAAAGTGAAAGATAATGAAAGAGGAACATGATGACGAATGCATGTATTAACGAATGAACGAAATGAAGAATGATGATGAATACATGCATTAATGAACGAATGAATTATGTCTTGCAAGCATTGAATAACGCGATTGGTCCTTCTATGTGATTGACCATGGTCATGGTACCTCTACTGCTTACCTCTAGTACCGTGGCACCATGTTTAGCTGTCCCTCCATAGACTTCGGCCCAGTACCGTGGCATACGCTTGTTGTTCATTTGTTGACCTCGGCCCGTACTGTGGCACTACGTTTTGCTGTCTATGGATTGACTTCGGCCCGGTAGCTAAGACTGTTCGAGGTGTAGCATATGGTATTGGTACAATTAACCTTTCAATGCGTGCAAGTAAGTATCTATATGTATGGAACCCCTACCGCTTACCTCTAGTACCGGGCATACGTTTTGCTGTTCATTTAATGACTTCGGCCCGGTAGCTAATAACGTTCGGGGTATAGCAGATGGTAGTGGTACGAAAGATATCCAATGTGTAAGTAAGTATGAATGGGATTCGTGTCATTCGACCACAGTAATCATAGCCGAGTGCTATGAAGTGGGTAAAGCCTGACAGAATCCATACGAGAAGTTAAAGACAATGATGAATAACGAATGATGAAGATAATAATGAATATTATCTATGTGTACGTATGATGTATGAACGCATGAACGAAAGGATACTTTTAAATAAGTAAAAGTATGTTTTAATATAAAACTAGAACTCACTCAGCAACGCTGACTTTTATGTATTTTCCAGTTGGCAGGTAGTGTTGCTGAGGATGGCATGAGGCGGCTACTCAGCTCTTTTGGGATGGCATTCTTTTGATAATGTTTTTGTATTGTAATGCAAACAAATGATATTTTGTAACAGGGGTTGTATTACTTTACAAAAGCATTTATAGTAAAATTTAAAGTTTCCGCTGCATAATTTTTATTAAGTTATATTAAATGTATGTTTTATGGGTGATGACGGCCAACTGTGAGGTGCCCGGGATCGGGGCCTTACAGGATTAACATGCCGACTTTGCATATGATGTTTAAAGTCGATCCCATACCTCTAGAAGTTGCAAAAGGTTGCAATCGTCAAACATTGACCACCTTATTAATTTAAATAGTGGGATAAAGGTCACCTAACCACAATTTAAATGTAATGTTGGGTTCTAGATTTTAATATAAAATTGACCTTAAAAGGCATTAAATATTGAAATAAGCAATATCGAAAATACTAAAATTGATCTTTGTTAAATTTTGTAGATGGCCACCAATAATGAAAATCACGATAACTCGTCCGCGTCAAACCAATCACTACGAGCGATCCTCCAAAAGGAACGTCTAAATCATAACAACTTTATTGATTGGTATCGAAACTTGAGAATTGTTCTCAAGCAAGAGAAAAGATCATATGTTTTAGACGACCCTATCCCCGATCAACCTAACGAGGATGATGAGGAGGCCTTTAATGATTGGCTGAAATACACTGAGGACTCCGTCCAAGTGTCTTGTCTCATGCTAGCGAGCATGACTCCGGATCTCCAAAAGGAGTATGAACATCACGGAGCTTACGACATGATAACCCAGCTGAAGGAAACGTTCCAACAGCAAGCAAGGGTTGAGCGGTTCGAAACGGTTCGAGCGCTCCATGCATGTCGTATGGACGACAACCAATCTGTTTCATCTTATGTACTTAAGATGAAAAGTCATATCGACCGCCTCGAGAGGCTGAATTGTCCCGTCTCGAAGGAGTTGGCCACGGATTTGATCCTAAATGGCCTAACCAAGAGGTTCGAGACATTCGTGTTGAACTACAACATGAATGCATGGGACAAAAGCATTGGTGAGCTTCACTCAATGCTTAAAACGGCCGAGGCGGCCATGGGTAAAAAGGTTTTACCCGTTCTCACCATCAATGAAGGTGGGAACAACAAGAGGCCTCATCCCACACCTAAGGCAAAGGTTGCCAAGGGTAAGGGACCCGTTTGGGGAAAAGGGAAAGGGGTGGTAAGGGTACCACCCAAACCACAAGAGAAGAAGCAAAAGGTTGCTACAAATGACCCATGCTTCAAGTGTGGGGAGATAGGACATTGGGCAAGGAATTGTCCTGTCCATCTCCAAGAGTTGAAAGCCAAGAGGGATGCCGGGCAGACCTCAGGTACAATATACATGATTCATATTGATCTTAATGTTACATCTTCAAACACATGGTATTGGATACCGGATGTGGAACTCATATTTGCAATTTGTTGCAGGGGTTCACAAGAAGTAGGGACTTCAAGAAAGGGGATGTTAGCCTCTTCATGGGCAATGGAACTAAAGTCTTAGTTGAAGCTCGTGGGGACTACATCCTAAGACTTCCAAATGGTTTGGAAGTTATTTTGAAGAATGTTTTGTATGCTCCTAGTTTGACTAGGAACATTATTTCTGTATCTCAATTAAGACATTATGATTATGTATTATCTTTTATTGAAAATGATATTCATGTTTCTTTAAATGGTATGTTCTATTTTAAAGCTATACCAATTAATGGTATTTATGAATTGGTTCATGAAAACACTTTAAATAGTTCATTGTACCAAACTAACACCAAGAAGCTCAAGTTGGACTTGAGTGATACTTATCTTTGGCATTGTCGTCTTGGTCATATAAACAAGAAACGTTTACAAACACTTCAAAAGAATGGTCTTTTGAAAGCAAATGAATGTGATTCATTTGATGTTTGTGAATCTTGTTTACAAGGCAAGATGACTAAGGCGCCCTTTAGTGGAACTACTGAAAGGGCAAAAGATTTATTAGGAATCATACATTCGGATGTATGTGGTCCTTTTAAGCCAATGACTAGGAATGGTGAAAGATACTTCATTACCTTTACCGACGACTATAGTCGCTATGGGTATGTGTACCTATTAAGGCACAAAGATGAAGCTTTTGAAATGTTCAAAATCTTCAAGAATGAAGTAGAAAATCAACTCAATAAGTCAATTAAAATTCTCCGTACCGATAGAGGAGGTGAATACCTAAGTGATGTCTTTCAAGATCATCTTAGGAATTGTGGGATTGTCTCACAACTCACTCCACCTGGAACACCACAACATAATGGTGTGTCTGAGAGGAGGAATCGAACCTTATTAGATATGGTTCGATCTATGATGGCTAGAAGCACATTACCTCTATCATTTTGGGGTTTCGCTTTGCTCTCCGCGGCCCGTATTCTAAATATGGCCCCAACCAAAAAGGTGGAAAGGACACCTTTTGAGATATGGCATGGAAGAGTTCCATCCCTATCATACTTAAGGGTTTGGGGATGTGAGGCTTATGTTAAGACTCCCACCCCAAACAAATTGGAAGTCCGATCCACCAAGTGTATCTTTGTTGGATATCCTAGAGATTCTATGGGATATTATTTCTACGATCCACTGGAACAAAAGGTGTTTGTTGCCAGAAAGGGTGAGTTCTTGGAAGCTAAGTTCCTTATGGAAGGAGCTGGCAGTAGAACAGTGGATCTTGAAGAGGATCAAGAACCACAACCCGATACACGTTTAGTTGAAACTAGCACTCAACATGAGGATGTTGAGGAAGATCAAGGGGTTGATCAATACACACAACACGTTCGCAGAAGTGGTAGAACTAGTAATCCACCTGAAAGATATGGATTTTTCATGGATGGATGCTATGTGGTAGATTCTGATGAACCAACCACATACCATAATGCAATGTCCAATTCGGATTGTGACAAATGGCTAGAAGCCATGAACGTTGAGATGCAATCCATGTATGACAACCAAGTTTGGGAACTTGTTGTACCACCTCTTAATTCCAAGGTAGTTGGAAGTAAGTGGGTTTTCAAGAAGAAAACCGATATGCATGGAAACTTGGATACTTATAAAGCTAGACTTGTAGCAAAGGGTTTCACTCAAACTCAAGGGGTTGATTATGATGAAACCTTCTCACCTGTTGCGATGCTAAAGTCTATAAGGATATTGTTTGCCATAGCTGCTCATTATGATTATGAGATTTGGCAAATGGATGTCAAAACCGCTTTCCTAAATGGATATCTTGAGGAAGATGTCTATATGGTTCAGCCTGAAGGTTTTGTTGATCCAAAACATCCTAATAAAGTATGCAAGTTAAAGAAATCAATCTATGGATTGAAACAAGCATCGAGAAGCTGGAATCATCGTTTTGATGAGGAGGTCAAGAAATTTGGCTTCATCAAAAACTCTGATGAGGCTTGCGTGTATAAAAAGGCTAGTGGGAGCATAATAACTTTCCTAGTATTGTATGTTGATGACATACTACTATTTGGAAATGATATTCCAACCTTGGAAGGTGTAAAAACCTGGCTTGGAAGTTGTTTTTCCATCAAGGATCTAGGTGAAGCCGCCTATATTCTGGGAATAAAGATCTATAGGATAGATCAAGGCGGTTGATTGGTTTGAATCAAAGTGCATACATTGATAAGATCTTGAAAAGGTTCAAGATGGAAAACTCTAAGAAAGGTACAGTACCTATTCAAAGAGGAACGATATTGAGTACGACTCAATGTCCAAGCTCAAAGGATGAGCAAGACAGCATGAAGGCAATCCCATATGCATCTGCTATAGGATCCATCATGTATGCAATGATATGCACTCGACCGGACGTGTCATGCGCCTTAAGCATGACAAGCCGTTACCAGCAGAATCCTGGAAACAGTCATTGGATGGCTGTTAAGAACATACTTAAGTACCTAAGGAGGACAAGAGATATGTTCCTAATCTATGGATCTGGTGATGAGGAACTCGTTGTAAAAGGTTACACGGATGCGAGTTTCCAAACCGATCGTGATGATTCTCGGTCACAATCGGGATACATTTTCATTCTGAATGGAGGAGCGGTTTCATGGAAGAGCTCCAAGCAGGATGTGGTGGCTCTATCAACTACAGAATCAGAATACGTCGCCGCCTCATTGGCAGCTCAAGAAGCTGCGTGGTTGAAGAAATTCATTGCCGATCTAGGGGTTGTCCCTTCCATTCAGGACCCCCTAGAGATCTTTTGTGATAACGAGGGTGCGATTGCACAAATCAAGGAACCCCGTGCTCATCAAAAGACTAGGCACATTGAGCGGAGATTCAACTACATACGAGATGAAGTTGAAAAGGGAAAGATATGTATTCGCAAAGTTCACACGGATCAAAACGTTGCGGATCCTCTCACGAAGCTCCTTGAAAAGGCAAAGCATGAAGGTCATACTTGTGCCATGGGACTTCGATATTCTAGTGATTGGATTTGATCTGTAAATTTTGTATTTGGATATATGGAACTTTCTATTATTTGAATAAAATTATTTGGTTATAATGTTTCAAATAATATTCCAATTTAGCATGTTTAATCCATGAGTAAAATGTTTACTCTAAATGTCCGTAGTCGTTCACACTTGTTCTCCCCTGTTCCTTGATTATGTTGATCATTAGTATCCTGATCCCCGTGGAGATGATGATTCCGAAGAGTGTCGCTCACCTGAGTCACAATAGTCGGAATAAGTGCAGCTAGCTGCTGAGCAATCATAGGAGCTATGTCAGGGTTGTCAGTTCCCTGATTGTTGCCAGCTGGTGCACCACCTGTTCTTGGTGGTCTACCCCTACCTCTGCCTTGTGGGGTCTCACCTTCTTGATTGGTACTACGTGTGACTCTTCTAGGCGGCATCTTCTAATCATAAAAAGGTGTAAACATGTAAACTTTAGTAAACATGTAAACCTTAGTCACTTTAAGACACACGTATGATTCCACTCATCAAGTTCCAATAACCCATGCTTCGGTCCATCAAGATCATCACGTAGCCAAGCACATTCTTAGTATACCGGTGATGCTTATATATAGGGTCCCCCGCAGCGTTCCCACGACATCCATGATATACCTTGAATGACGCTTAAACCGGTTGCATGACATCTCAATTTTCCTTAGCATTATCTCAAAGAATAACGTAATGTATGTGTAGAGAGTATCATCACTCCTCCACATTTCTTGAATTCCACTTTTATTCTAAGCATTCAATCAGTTCCTTAGTTACTGAAATGCTAAGTGGAGGAATGTTTCACGAAAGATAGAATCAATGTCATGATTGTGAATACCATGAAGGCTCTAAGTAGGACAGGACTTAAGTAATAGCAAGTATTAGTAATGTTTGTTACCCTTAACGAGGTCTTACTAGAATTATGATCCTAGCACACTCTAGGTTATAGAATAGAGAACTTGTGATACTCCTGATTGTTACCTTACGGTAAGATTTGCCAGACTTCTCATGCACGGAGAATTACATTTACGTGTGCACCCGTAATGGTAAATTGCTTTGCATGGTCACCCTAACTCCACTTACCCCAAGTTAACATCATAGTATTGTCGACACTCATCAAGCATGGTTCGTGTAATGTCCTTATGTCCATGAGCCATCAATATTCTAATAGTAGTATGTGGTAACAAGTAAACTCCACACACATAAGCACAATATGTTCAATGATAGTTGCCCATCCTTCATACTTTCAGGATTTTAGGCATAGCCATGTTAGGGTCGGATTTAGTATCCGAGATCGACGCTACGCGTGATCACCGAGGTTCCCTTCTGTTTAGGTATCTCAAGCTAATGATATGATGTGCGCGTACAATGTATGATTCTAGTATAATGGTATCCCATGGAGAAAGGCTAAGAGTACTAGTGTCTTCATCAGGATGATCAGATAACAAGCATGTATGTATAGAATCATGTATAGAGTCAAGTAACAAGTATAGAGGAACACACATGTAATATTAAATGCAAGCCAGTCCTAGCATGCATTCTACATGAAGGTTCCTAGGTTATAGTCTAGGTCATGTGTATTGCCTAATTCTCTATAACCAATGGCTCTGATACCAGTCTGTCACACCCCCGCTGATAGCGGAAACACGGGGATGCGAGCTAGACGGGATCGTCATAACACATGGTTAACAATAGAGATGCAATATGTATGTAATTGATGACAGAGCGTGTCATGACGACACCCGACATAAATGGAGACTTGTGTCGTGTTCAGTCAATGTTCACGACATCATAGCCATAAGCATGAATAGAAACCTTTAATTGATTCACATAACGATTCATATAATCACAAATATTGTATTCTTATATGTAATTCCCACAACCCGGGAACAAGTATCCAAAAGAATGTTAATTGTTTGATGGACTGCAACAATGTACAAAATATTGTTCATCATGTATGTTCAGTCTCAAAAATGCATCCTAAGGTCTCCACTAAGGCAGCACTCCTAGATCTTCAGTTCTCATTGTTACCTGAAAAATATGCTCAAAAATGTCAATAATAATGTTGGCGAGCTTCGCAGGTTTAAATTGTAAACATGTAGTTGATGCTGTATAGTGTTTGTAGTGGAATACCGTGCATACATTATAAGCAAGCAAAATCACATACCATGAGTTTTATACAACCAAACCTAATGATGTACACATAGCAACTTGTCGGAATATATTCACCCAAGGCCCGTTCTGGCAGTGTGATGGTACTCACAAGTAACCATCTGTCAAGGGTGGGGGTGTCAACCCAGTAGTACTACTAATACCTATCCGTTGGTTCCAATATCGGAATTAATGGTTGTAAGAAGAACCACACAGTAACATCATGTATGCATCAAATATGTACTCACAAAACAGTATCATGTTGATTCCAAGTATGAAAATTGTATGTATGTAGTACAACATTGAAAACGTGTGAGCATACTTTTCCCCCATGTTTGTAAAAGATTGAAACAATTGTATAAGCATAAAAAAGGGCCACAAAACTCACTTGTTAAGTGGTAAGTATGTATGATGTAACTTCCCAAACTTGTATGTATGTATGAACGGTCAATCACCTATTGACGGTTATGTTAAACATTAATAACACATCTTATGTTAACCATATTGTTTAGTTGGGTCGGGTCTTGTCGGTTCGGTCGTGGGTAACTCTTGTACACAAACACACGCGATAGATCTTATGTAGATCCATTGTACTAGAAGCGTTGCCATTGTCGATGATGTTTAGGTAAAAGTGTTACTGTTCTCAGAGAAGTGTTGTTAAGTAGTTGTGTTATAAATCGATTGTTACTAATTGCAAAATGTTAAGTTGATTGGATTTTGATATAACATTAATAAGTTCAACAGTGTTAATATTAAAGGTCGTCATTAGCAATGGCAACCGTGTCGATGTCACCTTAACATCACACGATAACACACACACCACACGCAGGAAGACTAACTTCACACACAATAATTCCAATTGCACGACAGGACTAGACGCACGACTGGACACTCCATTGGCACGAATCAACTTTCAGTCATGCGAATCAGCTTCATTCGCACGACTGAACTCCCCTTCGTGTGACTAAGCACTCAGTCGTACCACACAACACCCAATCGCACGACTCAACCTTCCATTCGCACGATTCAACCCTTAGTCGTACGAATCAGCTTCACTCGTACGACTGAGTCTTCATTCGTACAACTAGATCTTCAGTCGTGCGATACACACAGTCACACACAATCATCCGCATGGACTCAGTCGCACACACTCCCAATCGCATACATTCAATCGCATGACACACACATTCATATAGGCTCATTCGCACGACTCACTCAATCGCTTGAACTCAGTCGCACGACTCACCCAGTCGCATGACTCAGTCGCTTGACAGACCCAGTGGCCTGAACAGTGAGTTCGCGACTGCTGAAGTGCAGAGCAGCGTCCAGCTACTACGGGCACGAGTTTTACACCCCAGAACTTCCAGAATTACACATCTAACATGTCTGGACAAGAAACACACACTGGAACGCAACACACAAGCCCACACGACCTCATGTGCTCGGATGAACCCGAGCACCCGAAACCCTAGAAATCGCAGCTTTAAAATAAGTAAAAATGGACAACCGAGGGTGTCTACCTGCTTGAAACGTGATGTCTAAGCTGTGGTGGTAGTCTAATCGGTGAACACACGAAGAAAACGGGGCGGTCCTAGGTGCAAGGATGAAGAAGAGTGATGAAGATGAAGATCAGGAAGAAGAATGACAGGATCTCAGCCTCTAGTTTGATTAATCAGATTGTTTTTGCAGTGGATTTAGCACGAAATTAGCACTTAAAGCAAGAACACAAAATATTTTGCATGTAAAAGCACAAACATAGAGAGAGAGAAGAGTTCTGCGAAAAAGAAGATTTTCTATTACTTAACATGTTTCGGCACCTAATACAGCATGGTTCACCATCCTTTTATAGGCGGCAAAAGGATGGGTGATGATCAGACATGTCTGTCACATCAACCGATTATTAAAGTTTCAACTGATAGAACATAAAACTACTGAAGATGTCAACAGCTGACATCTTCTTACAAAAGTGTTCTAACTATTACAAGTACTGACAAAAGTAAACTACTGAAAACCTACAACGACTGAAGAACAAACTCTTCAGTCGTTTATAACTACTGATACTATAACAGCTGAAGAACAAGCTCTTCAGCTGTTGTACAAACTACTAAAAAATATAAAACTACTGAAACTAAAAATCATCACAACAACTGAACAAGACTTCTTCAGCTGTTGTGACAAACTCTGAATCTTCAGCACTTGGTTCTTCAGACTTGGGCTTCAGATGATGTATCAGCTGATGACTTCAGTAGATGTCATCAGCTGTTGTCTTCAGTCTTTGTCTTCAGACTTTGTGCATCAGTAGATGATCTTCAGTTCTTTAGTTCTTCAACTTTGATCTTCAGTACTTGTCTTCAGTACTTTAGAATCTTCAGCTGTTGTACTTCAGTTCTTTGATCTTCAGACTTTGATTCTTCAGACTTCGTCAGAACAGCTGATGGGAGTCTTCAGCAGTTGTTGTAATGATATGTGGGACTTAGAGGTTTTCCTGATCTTGGCTCATTGGTTCTTTTGGTCCAACAAACTCCCCCTGAACCAATGCAGCCAAAACCTCTAATTATTTGTTGTCCCACTTATTGTTGGCATAAAGATTGGTCTATTTCCTTCTGGATCAGATCAGAAGTTGACCCCGATTAGCACTGGCCTGAGAGGTAGTCTCTAGGATTTGATTGGCTGAGTATGGATGGGAGCTCTGTTTTGGGGAATTGGACACAGAGCTATTGTCCCATCCATGAGATCTACCTCCCTCGTACTAGCCGGTAGGATTCTCGGGTGTAGGCCTGAAGAAATATCATCTTTTCTTCTTTGGTTAGGTCTTCAGCCACACCTTCGAATAACCCCTCCCGGTCGTACAGCTCCGAGACATACTTGGCCTGTTTTCCATTTTTGAGCTCAACTGTTGTGACTTGCCTGTATGCAAATTCATCAGGATGTTTTCCTTCCAACAACAGGTTGAGCTCATCCCTATGGAAGTTCTCAAGCCTCTTATAGACCAACCCTTTCCTAATCACCCTATTATCTAACATTGTTTGGGGTGATTGGTTGGCTCTATAGGCTTTCTTGAACTCCTCTACTATTTCCTAGGGTGTTATTACAAGAGCCACAGAGATTACTTCATCTACAACTCTCTTAAGTTGGCTCTTGTATCTCACAGGCATAGCTTAATGAACTATCCTGTGAGCCACCCTAGGATCAGGCCAAGTCCTCACTCTTTCCTTTTCATATTTAAAGGTTTGCTTAAGAGTGAAGAGTCTCAGAGCCTCCTTCTTCATGTTCATGATAGAAGTAGAAGTAGCATATGATTTGTCAATGCTTTTAAGCATTGCCTCATCGTGTAATCTTTGCTGCTCCTCTTCTTCTAGTTTTACCCTCACAGTGTCCATCTGTGAGGTGGGAGTGATGGTTTGGGGTTTTGCTTTGGGTGGAGGGATGACTGCTGAAAGGGGCAGTCTATCCTCCTCATCCTCCTCTTCTTCTTCTTGCAGCCTCAATACCCTTCTCTTCTTCTGCAAGGGTGGATCATTGGCTGCGGGTTTTGATGGTGAAGGGATTGGTTTTGTGGGTTTTGGTTGGGTGGTTGGTGTGGGAATGTTGGCAGGCACTGCTAGCAATCTAGAAATAAGTGATACTTTGGTCTGTTTTGCTAGCAGTGTCCTGTTCCCAACACCGGCTTCTGAGAGGGCCTCAGCGACCAGTCCTTTAGTGAAATTACCAGCTGAACAGATCTTGGTGGTTATAGCCAAGATTCTGCCCCTGGTCCATACTTTGACATCAAGGACTGGCCTGCCCAGATACTACGAAATGAATCTACTCATAGCCTCGAGTCTCTTTTTCCTCTTGGCTATAAGTAGACCATCGGTGGTCTATTTCTCTCATCTCCATCTTTCTGATCTCCTGATCTAGCATGGCAGTGTCCTTGTCAAAGCCTTGCCTGAACAGCTGATCAATGGCAGAGTCCATTGATTTGCTATGTTCAGCATCAGCCTCCTTGACAAGGGCTGCTAGATCAGAGTCAATCTTCTCTCCCTCCTTCTCTCCCATTTTCTTCTGATAAGTGACACTGAAATCCTTTTGGATTCTAGCCACTTCAATAGGCTCACTCTCCCTCACCTTCTTCCCCTTCTCCTTCACCCTAACACTCTCCTCAGCCTTCTCCCTCTCAACTACCTCCTCTCTTTCTACTTCTAACTCCTCCTCTCCCCTCTTCCTCTTAGCTTGCACTGATGTCTCCCCATTTTGGGTGCATTGGTTTGGGTTTGACTATCAGCAAGCGCCTTAGCTACGGCAACCTCCACCATGGGTTGGATGGGAGTGGGAAGCCTCTCATCAATGGTTTTTATGATAATATCTGTTAGTATGGGTGTGATGAGAGGCAGGGATTTCTGGAGGATAGCATCTAGCTGCTCAGGGGGTTCTGGCTCTGAGAGCTAGTGCCAGAAGCAGGGGCTGGTAGCCGAGTTTATGGGAGTGGCTCAGTGTTTGTGAGACCTTCGGGTGAAGGTGCCATCTGTGGGTTTATGGTGGCAGATGGACTTCTATCTTGAGTCATTTGAGCAAGCAGCTCTTTAAGTCTGCTTATCTCATCTTCTAAGATAGTGTTTTGAGCAACTACATCAAAGAAGAAGCTTAGGTCATCATCAGTGTGAACTGAATCACCTGACCTCCTGACTATGTCAGGATGTACATGCTCTGAGTATGGCTCAGAAATAGCACGTGCCCCTTGGTATTGGTACTGGGGACTTCCAGCCTCCGGATTGAATCCATCATCGGCAGTTGCCTCTGGTGAGGTCTTATTGATGTTACCAGCTTTACCCTGCTCAGATGTTGATGCAGAGGAAGTGGCAGCCTCACCAGAATGTCCTATCTCCCTAGCCACACTGGGAGATTGGACATGTGATTCTCTGTGCTGTAGGCTCCCACCGGCACTAGTGTCCACCCCCTCTTCTGTTGGAGTCTCCCAAGTTGTAATTGGTTTCTGGGGAGAGGGTGGAGTGCTTAGATGGGTCAGCACTTTGGCGATTATTATTGTTGGGCTTTGTGGGGCGGTCGCAGTGGGTGATGGGCTTGAAGCAGAGTGCACATGGGGAGGACTGTGCGTTTCAATGGTAGTCTTCTCAAGTGAGATAGACCCCAGAAGTGTGGCTGCCGCAGAAGTGGTTGCATCAGGTTCCTGTTGAGAGGAAGCCTGTGCGGTTGTGGTGGGTGGAGTCGTGGTAGCTGCTGGGAGAATCGAACCAGCAGCCACATCCTGCGTTTGTGTTGCAGGGGCATCCTCAGGGGACTAATTTCCCTGAGTAGCCTTTTTGGGCTTCTTTTTGGCTTTTGGCTTGGTGGGGACTTTGGATTTAGAGGTGGAGGCTGTGGGTTCCTGCTGCGTGGTTTTTCGCAGCCGGCCAGCCTGTTTTAATGCGTGGTCGGTATTGTGCCTGGAGTATACCTCGGCTAGAACAGCCATGGCAGGGACCCCAGTGCCAACTAGTCCCTCAGCCTGAAGCTAGTCCTCTATTATGGCCATTATGAACCGAGGATACAAGATACATCGGTTAGAAATTGGTTTTGTGGCCATGTCCTTGATTTCCAAAAAGATAATATCAGTTAAGTTTAAAGGTTGTTTTTCAAGGATAGAGAATAATACCTGTTGCCACCTTGTTGATATCTGGTCCCATGAAGAGGTTTTGGGAGCCAGACACACGTTCACCATATGAAAGATTAGTTGTTGGGGATCTGGGAAGTGCTTTTTCAACAAGGTGGAGGCGGAGAGGTCACCCTGATAGTCGTTGGCTGTGAAGGATAGATCAAGGGCGCCTTTGGGGTAAGAGGTTGGGTAGGTGGCATCCTCCAGCTTTAGGGTTTGGCGCAAAGTAGCTGGAGTGATAACCACTGGGTGGTTGTTGATGGATGACCGGAGAGAGACCTCGCCATCTTGCTCTCCGGTTTGGACGGTTATATTTGTCTAGAACTCCGTCAGGGAGTCGGTGTAGATGGTGGGGTTCAAAAGGAATGCCGTTTGGTAAGGTGAGTCGTTCATAAGATCGACGGCATGGTGAAATTTTGGCCATAATGGCGATTTGGTGAGATGAGCGACACAGTTGTGTCGAGGTTTGAGTTGCATGGTCGCCATTAATGGTGTATGGGAAGTTCAGAGGTTTTGAAAAGTTAGGTCAAGTGAAGAGTAAATGCTCTGAAGGTTAGGTATTTATAGGGTAGGGCAACGGCTGAAAGAAAACTACTGAAGGTTTTGCTGTTAGTTATCAGTTGTTGTAACTACTGATGACGTGGTCTTAACCTTCAGTGGTTGTAACATCTGAGGACTTGTTGTTAGTCTTCAGTAGTTGAAACTACTGAAACCTTGGTTTTGTCCTTCAGATGTTGTAAACGGCTGAAGACTTGTTGTCAGTCTTCAGTAGTTATAAACTACTGAAGACCGAATTTTCATCTTCAGACGTTGTAACAACTGAAGACTTGGTGTTAGCCTTCAGTAGTTGTGAACTACTGATATCAGTAGTTGTGAACTACTGAAGACATGGTATTGCTTCAGTTGTAAACAACTGAGGACTTGGTGTTAGTCATCAGTAGTTATGAAACTACTGAAGACATGGTTTTGTCCTTTAGTTGTTTGGGTATGAAACAGCAGCTGTTGGCATCAGCTGATGAGAAATTACTCATCAGCTGTTTCCGTCAAATCAGTTGTTTCATGCTAGCCTCGACACTTACTCATCAGCTCTTTGGCTGACTTTCAGATGTTTCATTGACCCTTCAGCTCTTGTGAGTATTTAAGCCTTCAGCTCTTGTGATTAGATGTTCACAAGTGCTGATGAAATACTCTTCAGAGCTAGTGAACAAATTTTGTCTTCAGTACTTGTGTAAGATTACACATCAGTACTTGTGAGCAAAATTTGTTCTTCAGTACTTATTTGTTTGAAAATCATACATCAGTAGTTGTAATCCACCTCACTACATCAGTTGTTTTCAACAAATAATGTACATCAGTACTTTGAGGCATTTAGTCTTCAGTAGTTGTGAAAGAGCTGAAGACTAAATTACTCATCAGTACTTATATTTGACCTAATGCTCATCAGTACTTGTGAATTGAAAGCATCAGCATTGGTCAAATTATTCTAGCTGCAGCATACCAAGCCTTAGTACCAAGTTTTGGAATGTGGCACTGTCTAAAGGCTTAGTAAAGATATCTGCAAGATCATCAGCACTAGGCACAAACTTAGGATCAATCAAACCTTTTTCATAGCAATCCCTGATAAAATGATGTCTGATCTCTATATGTTTGGTCCTGGAGTGCTGGACTGGATTTTTAACAATACAAAGAGCTGAAGCACTATCCATTAGTAATGGAGTCTTAGTCTCAGTAATGCCATAATCCAGAAGTTGGTTCTGAAGCCAGAGTATCTGAGAGGTACAACTTGCAGCAGCAATGTACTCAGCTTCAGCAGTGGATGTAGCAATTGAAGTTTGTTTCATACTCTGCCAAGAAACTAAACAATTGCCAAGGAATTGGCAACCACCAGAAGTGGATTTTCTGGTGACTTTGCATCCTGCATAGTCACTATCAGAGAAAGCAACTAATTTGCAAGAATGCCCAGTTGAATACCAAAGACCTAGTGATTGGGTACCTTGCAGATATCTAAAGATCCTTTTGACTGCAATCAAATGGGATTCTTTAGGTGCAGCCTGAAATCTAGCACAAGCACATGTTGCAAACATGATGTCTGGCCTAGAAGCTGTAAGGTACATCAAGGACCCAATCATACATCTGTAAAGGGTTTCATCAACCGCTTTACCTTTCTGATCTACATCTAGTTGTGTGATGCGGCTCATGGGAGTAGAACAGGGCTTACAGGATTGTAAATCAAACTTATTCAACAACTCTTTGGTATATTTGGACTGATGGATGAAGATTCCATCATCCTGTTGTTTGATTTGCAATCCTAGAAAGAACTGTAATTCTCCCATAGCACTCATTTCAAATCTTAGCTTCATGAGCTTTGTAAATTCATCACACAACTTTGGATCAGAGGATGCAAAGATGATGTCATCTACATAAATTTGAACAAGGAGCTTATGTTGTCCCACAGTCTTGATGAATAAGGTTTTATCAATGGTGCCTCTAGTGAACTTATTCTCTAGAAGAAAAGTTGAGAGTGTCTCATACCAGGCTCTGGGTGCTTGCTTCAGCCCATAAAGAGCCTTATCAAGCTTGTACACCCAATCAGGATGTTTATTGTCCTCAAAGCCTGGTGGTTGACACACATAAACTTCTTCTTTTATTTTGCCATATAAGAAAGCACTTTTGACATCCATTTGATAAACCTTAAGACTGTGAAAGGTAGCATAAGCTAGGAACAGTCTAATTGCTTCCAGTCTGGCCACAGGGGCAATGGTCTCATCATAATCGATGCCTTCCTCTTGTGCAAACCCTTGAACAACCAGTCTGGCCTTGTTCTTGACAATTTGGCCCTTCTCATCTGTTTTGTTCCTAAATACCCACTTGGTGCCTATAGCACACTTACCTTTGGGTAATGGAACAAGCTCCCACACTTGCTGTTTCTTGAACTAAAGAAGCTCAAGCTGCATAGCTTCCACCCATCCATTGTCTCTTAAAGCAACATGATAGTTCTTTGGCTCTTGCTGACTGATGAAGAGAGCATAGAAGCAGAAGTTGGACAATTGATTCCTGGTTGAAACTCCAGCATTGATATCACCAATGATTTGAGATGTGGGGTGATTCTTGAGCTCTTGATAGACTATGATATCTGTGCAAGTGTTTGTAGACCCATCAGCAGCAACAGATGGTGATGTAGATTCCTGAAACCATGTAGAAGATGGCAGCTCAAACGAAGTAGAGCAAGCAGAAATCTCATCAGCATTTGTAGTGGATGGAGCTGCTGAGGCTACAGGAGCATCAGGTTCAGTGGACCCAGGCAGGTTGTCACTAAACCTGAAGAGGTGAGTACTGACTACATCATCATCAGTACCACCAGGTGGAGATCTGTTGACAGGCTCAACAGCTGGAGGTTGGTAAGGAACATATTGCAGTATGTCCAGATCAAACAACTCCACAGGGTTTTGTGGAATCTTGTCCTTCGGAGATTCATTGAACTTAACATGCAGAGTTTCTTCAACCACCTTTGTTCTACAGTTGACGACTCTGTATGCCTTGCAAGTTGATGAATAACCAACAAAATACCCTGCATCCACCTTACTAGCAAACTTCTGGAGTGGGTTGCTAGTGTTGAGAATAAAACATGGACACCCAAAGGCTCTAAAGAATGAAATCAGAGGAGCCAAATGATGAAGAACTTCATAAGGAGTCTTCATCAACCTCTTATTCACTAAAGCTCTATTCTGTACGTAGCAAGCTGTGTTAACAGCTTCAGCCCAAAAGGTCAGTGGCAATCCTGAGTCAGCCAACATTGACCTTGCTGCTTCAATGAGAGTCCTGTTCTTTCTCTCCACCACTCCATTCTGCTCAGGAGTTCTAGGAATACTAAACTGCCTTCTAATTCCCTTGGACAGGTAGAATTCATCAAGTGTGTGGTTTCTAAACTCTGTTCCATTGTCACTTCTCACACACTTGACCTGTAGGGAATACTGCTTTTCTACAAGTAACACAAAGTTCATGATAGTCTTGGCTGCTTCATCCTTGGAGTGCAAGAAGAAAGTCCATACAAACCTGGAATAATCATCCACAATTACAAGGAAGTATTTCTTCTTTGCCATGCTCATCACTCTGACAGGACCAAAGAGATCCATGTGCAGGAGCTGCAAACAGGCAATGGACTTTGGTTCTTCTATTGAAGGGAATGAAACTTTGTGTTGTTCTCCTTTCAAGCAAGCAGTGCAGTCATCTTCACACTTGAACTCCTTCAAAGGCAATCCTCTTACTAAACCATGGCTTATCAGCTGATTCATGTTCTTGAAATTAACATGACCCAGCCTTCTATGCCATAGTGTAGACTCTTGAGGACAGGCCTTGGAGAATAGGCAAGGATGGCCTTTTAGATCTATCTTTTTGGAAAGATCTAAGGCATACACTCTTCCTGTCCTGTTGGCCTTTAGGAGAGTGTGTTCATCCAACACCTTGTCAATCAAACTCAGAACTTTGGATGACAGAATCCGACAGTTCTGGCTTGTGAAAAGGGCAACATGGCCTTTGTCACACATTTGACTGACACTCAAGAGGTTGTACTTGAGATTCTCCACATGGTTAACATCATCAAACCTTATTTCCCCATTGGAAACAAAGCCTTTTCCGATGATGTAACCCTTTGCATCATTGCCAAAGGAGACAAATCCCTTCTTTACTTGAGAGTAGTCATTAAGAAGGGAGCTGCTTCCTGTCATGTGCATAGATCCTCCACTGTCTACATACCAGATGCTTCTATGGCATGTTGAAGAACCCTGCAATCATAACCACATGTTAGTTAGTCTTGGAGACCCAAACCTGTTTAGTTTTGGGTCTGTTCTC
The DNA here is from genome assembly GCA_024085815.1 of Flaveria linearis. Classification (NCBI taxonomy): domain Eukaryota; kingdom Viridiplantae; phylum Streptophyta; class Magnoliopsida; order Asterales; family Asteraceae; genus Flaveria; species Flaveria linearis. The sequence goes on from CM044005.1 coordinate 66,777,422, forward strand.
AACTACAGGTGCAGCACTAACAGGTGTGTTATGTGTGATAGCCTGAGGTGAAGAAGATGGTGCAGAAGAGGAGTCCTTTGGCTTGGACTTCCTTTTCTGTGGTTTCAACACATGAGCATCTAAATGGTTGACTCTTCCCATAAGATGCTGAACCATCATCACCAGCTGTGTCTGACTTTGAGATAAAGCTTTCAGCTCTTCAGACACGTTGGAGTTTGCTGATGATGGATTCCTATGTTGTACCATCTTCTTCTGAGCAACCTCAGCTGTTGCCTGAGTAACCCCTACCTTCTTTATAGATTTAGCTTTGGGCTTAGGGATTTCAGGCTTGGATGTTGCTAGTACAAACTTGGTTTCAAACTCATTCTTTATTTTATTGATGTCCTCATTGATTTTCTCCTTCTGTTTGAGTTTGGAACCCCTTTTGTACCAGTAATCATCGGTAAGATGATTGAACAAGCCACATATATCACATGGCTTCTTCTTCATCTTATGTTGATCATCAGCTGAAGAGGATGAAACTGCTGAAGACTTGTTCTTCAGCTGTTTGCTATCAGTACTAGCAGTTTTCTTCCTAGTGCCTGCTTTCCTGGCATCCTCTTTAGCTGTCTTCAAACCTTTCCTACTGTTAGTTTTCTTCTCTTTAGTGCTAACAGTAGTTGAGGTTTGAACTTCAGATGTTGTCACTTGCTCTCCAGTACCTTCAGTACTTCTAGTGATAACACCTGAGTTGATCAGCCTTTTGGTCATGTGACAGTCAGCATTTGAACCATCAGCTGTTGTAGCATCAGCTGATTGGTTTTGGCAGGAGTTAATGCTGACTTCTATCTCTGATGATGCTGAATCAGAAGATAGTAGGTCACATGATGAGAAGGATTGGTTATTGCTCTCCCCATCAGATTCAACTTCTGCTCTTGAAGTGAAATCTGTAGGAGGAGCAGTGTGATTATAACCAATGCCAAACTTCACATTGGAAGCTGATTGCTTACTAAGAAGCATTTCAAAACCCTTGCATGATTACACCCATCGATCACACTCAACTTGGGTGGTTGCAAGAGTTTCCTTGAGGTCTCTGTACTTCTCTAGAAGTACATCTTCCCTAGCTTTATCATCTATGATTTGGCATTTAAGCTTGTAAATCTCATCATTTTTCTCTTTTAGTGCAACCTCAAAATCAGCTTTTCTTTTGGAAATAGTGTGCTCTAGCTTAAGATTTTTATCTATTAAAGCTACATTTGCTTCTCTAATAGAAGCAAATGCTGCTATGCATGATTCAGAACAAAGCTTGGCTTTAGCCTCAGTGGATACCTGCGATGAGGCATTGGATGATGACCCTCAGCAGAATCAAGGGCCATCAGAGCAAGATTTCTAAAAGGTTGGTCACCACCATGTTGACCAGCACCTTGGAGTAGTTGTTCCTGACCAGATAGATCATCTGGTAGACTACTCCAGTCAACAACACTTGGGGTGAAGAAGCTCTGTTGTTGAGGTTGTGTGTGATGATGAGATTGGGAAGATTGAGGCTCAGGAAGTGCATGAGGTGGTTAAGCCGAGGGTGCTTGAGTTTGACTAGGCTGAGGCACATAGTAACAGGGGTAAGGATATGGCATATGACCCTGAGGCACAAAATAAGCAGGTGGTGCCTGTGCTTGTGATGGATGGCCAGAACTGGAGGAATGTTGCCCTCTGTGCTGTGAGCTATTGCTGGGAAAAGTCATAAAGGGTGCAGAGGAGTTAGATACAGATGATCTACACTCTCTAGCAAAGTGTCCAAGCCTTTGGCACTTATGACACCTCAACTTGCTCTTGTCAAAACCAACTTTGGTTTTGCAAGAGAGTCCTGGGAATTTCCTACCATTTCTCATGTAGAACTTTTGAGATCAGATATTTATCATTGCCATTTGGTTCAAAATATCCATCTCTTCCAGATCATCATCTGGAATGCCCTTCAAGTCCTCCATCAGAAAACACAAGTTGTCATCACTACCTCCTGAACTACTAACACCAACAAAAGCTTGTTCTGAGTTGGTAGAGAAATCAATATGCTCATCATAAGAACTTTCTAATGCAGCATATTCTGACTCCTGACTTATCAAGGAAGCATTGCCTTGGACAAAGTCATCAGCGAGCTTGCCAGAAATGGACAACTTCCTCTTTTGCTCTATCTCTCTCTCAAATGTGAGCAGTTTCCCATGAAGTTGGGTGAGAGATAGAGTTTCCAGATCTGCACTGGAGCGTAGGACAATGGTATAAGTGTCCCATCTCTCAGGCAGTGATCTGAGGAACCTGTTGTTCATCTGGTTGTTGGAGTACTCTTGTTTGACCATCTTCAGCTCAGAAATCAAACAAGAGAACCGCTCAAACTGCTGGGTCAGAGTCTCACCCTTTCTATATGAGAATGTCTCATATTGTTGGGCAAGATTTCCTTATTGTTTGCTAAGACCGAATCAGTTCCTCCAAATTGTTCCTTTAGAGCAACCCATAGGTCATGAGCAGTCTCATGATGCAAGAGCCCTGAATAAATCTCGTTAGGAATAGCCATGGCTAAAATTCCATGGGCTCTAGCATCAATTTCGAACAGCTTCAGATCTTCGTCCGAATATTGTTCAGGTTTCTTCGGAACCTGTTCATTAGATTTAGGGACGCTCACCATAGGCTTGTATGGTCCTTGCACCACTGACTTCCAACAACCAGCACTGTTGACAGACAAGTGGTGAAGCATACGTCTTTGCCATATGTTATACTCATTCCTCACAAGCATCTGAGGCTTGGTTGAGGAGCCAGTATTGTGAGGATCATTAGTTGGTGTTGTCATCTCAGGTTTTAGTCAAAAACAAGTTTAAGCAAAACAAATGTAGCTCAAAACCACCAGAGAACCTCAAGATTTTGGCCAGAAACAGCAGAAACTCACTCTATATGGCTAATTCTTGCAAATTGCTAATTCGATCAAACGTAGAGATCAAAAGAGCAGTTTCAAATGATCAATAGTGAAATCGATCAATGATTAACCTGCTCTGATACCATTTGACAGGATCTCAACCTCTAGTTTGATCAATCAGATTGTTTTTGCAGCAGATTTAGCACGAAATTAGCACTTAAAGCAAGAACACAAAATATTTTGCATGTAAAAGCACAAACATAGAGAGAGAGAAGAGTTCTGCGAAAAAGAAGATTTTCTATTACTTAACACGTTTCGGCACCTAATACAGCATGGTTCACCATCCTTTTATAGGCGGCAAAAGGATGGGTGATGATGTGACATGTCTGTCACATCAACCGATTATTAAAGTTACAACTGATAGAACATAAAACTACTGAAGATGTCAACATCTGACATCTTCTTACAAAAGTGTTCTAACTATTACAAGTACTGACAAAAGTAAACTACTGAAAACCTACAACGACTGAAGAACAAACTCTTCAGTCGTTTATAACTACTGATACTATAACAGCTGAAGAACAAGCTCTTCAGCTGTTGTACAAACTACTGAAAAATATAAAACTACTGAAACTAAAAATCATCACAACAACTGAAGAAGACTTCTTCAACTGTTGTGACAAACTCTGAATCTTCAGCACTTGGTTCTTCAGACTTGGGCTTCAGATGATGTATCAGCTGATGACTTCAGTAGATGTCATCAGCTGTTGTCTTCAGTCTTTGTCTTCAGACTTTGTGCATCAGTAGATGATCTTCAGTTCTTCAGTTCTTCAACTTTGATCTTCAGTACTTGTCTTTAGTACTTTAGAATCTTCAGCTGTTGTACTTCAGTTCTTTGATCTTCAGACTTTGATTCTTCAGACTTTGTCAGAACAGCTGATGGGAGTCTTCAGGAGTTGTTGTAATGATATGTGGGACTTAGAGGTTTTCCTGATCTTGGCTCATTGGTTCTATTGTTCCAACAAAGAAGAAGCAAAGTGTGAAGGCCAGGGCTGGTGTGGGGTATTTATACCCAACCCTAGTTTGGTAAATGTCAAGTTTAGTCCCTGCACTTAGCCCCCGAGTTCCCAAACTTGTTTCGGCTGATAAGGACGTAGATACGCGCGTTATACTAATTGTAAGGATGTGTTTAATGTTGTTTGTATCTTAGATATTGTTAGGACCGTGTACGTACGGAGTACTAACTGATTCTTCGTTGTACCAGATCAAATAGTGCGGAATCCTATTTGATTGGTGATCCAATCAGGGAGAACGTAATCAAGATCAAACCTAACGATTAGAAAAAGTTAAGAATGGATTAGGATCGATCTCAGACGTTCTGTGAACTTGGAATTGACGAACAAGGTGTTCTGGGTCGACTAGGGTTGCAAGTATTCGAAGTGTTCCGTTTTTCCACAAATTAAGTGGTATTTATAGGTTACAGATCTTATTCGTGCGACTGAGCCTTGCGATTGGCTCAGTCGTGCGATTGAGTAATACGAATGATTCATTCGTACGCTTGAGTCAGTCTGATGACTCAACCGTGCGATTGACTCAATCTCCTTATTCAACCGTGCGATTGGACCATTCGCATGATCCAGTCGTGCGACTGAATAAGATTCTTAGTCAAACACATTGTTGAACCTTTAATGATTCAGAACTGTGTCTCACAACTGTAAACCTATATAACATGGTCATATTATGCGTGTAACAACTAATAATGTAAGTAGATATAACATTATATAATCAACAACCATTCATTGCACTACCCATTAATGAAACATTTAAACATTATAGTCATCCACAATCACTTGAATTTCATTAATCATCTTTCAATTACATATATGTAAGACATTACAAAGATATAACATTGAGATCAGAATCTAGGTACACATGTATCAACAAACTCCCCCTTGGACCTAGATTCCTCTAACGTCTTACCTGACCCATAACCTCTTTAAATTTCTTGTACTTATCCTCTCTTGTAACTCCTGCATTTATTTCAAATGCAAAGCAGAGTCTGATCACATTTTGGAATTAGAAGGCTTGTACAATATCTTGTGAGTCATAGAACAGTGGCCACTTGTAGAGAGTATAAACATCATTCGCTGACAAGTTCGTGAGCCACATTGGGTCAAATACCCGGATGACATCCATCTGTCCATCTCTGTTCAGAACTATGACTGCTTCTGCTGTTCGCCAATCATAGTACCACCACTTGAAGTGTGGAGTGATGTCCTGAGGCATTTCCCTAAGAGGGATCTTCGACATGGTACGCGGTGGACGCCACTTCAACACTATCTTGGGTCTCCCGGTTCGTGGATCTACTTCAGACCTTCTAACATACCTTGTAGGTTGCTGAGGCTTGAAGTTTACCCACCGGGTGTGGTACTCCTTTTTCAGTGCAGCTTCAAACCATCCTGACATCTTTCTAGGATCAACATAATGCAACTTCAGCTTTGCCAGTTGGTTTAGCTCACAACCAGGTAGAGTTTTTAGATCATGTGGAAATCTAAAATACTCAATACCTTTCTCTTCTTAACTGCATAAGCATTAAGATCATCAAAATAAGCCCACGATATGATCTTGCCCGACACCTTTTGGTGTTTCTTCACTCGATACAGCTTTGTGTAGACATTTGATGTTGAAGCACTTCGTTGGGCTCGTAGATCCTCAAAACATGTAGCCCATTCAGCCTTTTTAACTTTAACTTCCTCCTCTGTGGCTCGGGCTATCCCCTCTTGTTTATCAGATTCTGCTTCTAATTTATCCAGAGTTTCGAAAGTCTCACTGACCAAATTGTCATCCAGATTTGGAATGACATAACCTTCGGTGTCTGTGTACTCTGGATAATGTTCATCTGTCACATCTTCTATTTCGATCTCATCAACATCACGCAGTTCATCATCACTATCTCCTTGGACTTCTGGAGCATCGTTCACTATTTCGTCAGCATTTAACTGGAACATTTCGGCCAACTGCTCTTTAGTGAAACTATGGATTATCTCTCCCTCTTCAGGAGTGTATTCAACTGACCTCCTTACGACTCCCTGCAGATCAAGAATCATTGTTAACTGAGTCTTGACCTGCTGAAGGGGTTCAACATCGTATTGGTCTCTTTGAAAATTTGGATCTGCTTGATTTAAACATGCAACACGGTACTTATTAGTAAGTAATCAAGCATAATGAACATTAAATAAATATAAACGCATCAATTACATAATAATTAGTTTAACACAATGTTCAAGTACAAAAGCTTTTAAATACAAAGACATAAATTTCTAGTCGGTAGTTTTGTCCTCAATCGATGGAGTATCATCAGGTGGAGCAGAAGTGGAAGATCTTTGGTCTTGACGTCGCTTAGTGCGCCTCTCTTCAGTTGCTTCAGCACCTTGATTTCCAGCAGAATCTTCTCCATCATCATCACCATCATCATTCTTGTCATCCCCTTCTTCACCTTCCTCACTTTCATCAGCATCATCATCTTCATCCTCATCATCATTGTCCTCATCAACATCATCTCCGTCACCAATCTTAAGGGCCTCACTTTGAGTCCCTTTGATCTTGAGCAAGATTGACTTGTTTGTAGCTTCTAACTCCTCGAGCTTCTTCTCCGACTCAGCTTTGTGCTCGAGGAGACCTGTGATCTAAGCAGTCTGTTGAGAGATTTGCTGAGCTTGGGAGGAGGTCAACTCTCGTAACTGATGTAACTCAGCAGTCTGGGATGAACTCAACTCTCTCAGCTGCTGTAACTGAGCCGTCTTTGCCACATCTGATGCCATCAGCTTGACCACCATGCTGTTTAGTGCAGCAAGCTGCTCTACTACAGAAACTGGTGGTATAAATGAGCTGGATGGAAAAGATGAGGGTCCTGGTTGGTGAGTAGTGGTGGTTGTGGTGGCTGTGGTGAATATAGGAGAGGGAATGAATGAAGTGGGAGGTGGTATAGTGGTGGTTGTGGTCTGGGGTGTTTGGGATGTGGTGGATTGGGTGGTTTGAGTGGTTTGGGTGGTTTGGGTGGTTTGGGTAGGTATGATGGAAGTGGTAGGTGCAGAGGAGGTAGGGATAAGAGTGATCCTCCTGCGCTTGGACTTCATCCCATGAGGACGAGCCATATGTTTCCTCCGAGTCCCCCTTGACCCGGAGGCTCCCCTTGGCTGCTGGGAGAGGCTGGGGTGTATGATGGGTCTGCTACAGAGCTCCCAGACTCTCCTGGGCGTCCACCAACCGCCCGTAATCCTTCCTCGGTTGCCACTACCCGACTTCCCACAGTCCGGGTTAGTGGTGTCTCATCTGAATTCTCCTCCTCCTGCATGAAGTCAGGGTGGATTGGAGCTGGCTCAGGTCTTCCTTGACCATCTCCTCCCTGATCAGTTTTGTGGTCATCATCATCGGAGTCATCGGAGGGTAGAGCTACCTGCTCTACATCAGAATCACTATCTTCGTGACGCCACTTTCTCCTTGCCGGCGCCACATACTCCTCACGGGCCAGATGCCCAAACAAACATCTTACCGGGGGCTTGACCTGCTTGCCCCGATATACCTTCATCCTGCCCAAGGTGGTATCATCCATCACCTCGAGCACAACTGCATCCTCCTTCTGCTTTGGTAACATTGGAAGCTTCTGGTCAAAGATCATTTGCAGGAAGCGAGGATACATGCAGAAGCCTTCTCTCCCCTTCACCTATATGTTCTCCACTAGGTAAGTGAAGATCATCCTGGAGAAGCTGAACGGATGGTTCAGCACTAATGCAACATAGGCATTCTGCATTTGCTCAGAGAGTTCGTCGAAGCCTCCTTTCCTAGAGGCAATACATCTGAGCATGACGTGGGCAAGGTATTTGAACTGGGGGCAGAGATTGCTCTTGTTGAGTATCCCTGAGTTGATGTCCCCAGTGTACTTGGCCCTCAGGAAGCACCCTCTCACAGTCATCGGATGTAAACGAATAGGATAGTCACCATCATCTCCTAACTCTAGGACTGTCCTTAGGTCCTCCTCGGTTATCTCTATAGCATTACCAAGGATAGAGCTCCTGATCCGATAGGGCTCAACTGATCTGTCTACAGTAGCATTCTCCCAGAATGCCTGCTGCAATGAGCGGTACGGAGTGCAGGGTGTGGATATCGCCCTGAAGATCCTCGATCTTCGTAAGAATGAAATTATTCCCATAAACTCCGATGCATTCCTTGAGGTCAGATCAAGATGGGCACAGATGTTGTGCTTTGTGCTTAGAAACCAACGACTCGCCATCTGTCACAATGTAAATAAACATCAGTACATGTTGAAGATAGCTTATTAAAATCAATGAATTTCCCACTTTGGTTAGTCGGGCGACTGAGCAGCCGAATGAACATAACCGTGCGACTGAGTGGAACGAATGAGCTTTAAAAGTGAATTTATTCATACGGGCGACTAAGTCAAGCGAATGAGTATAGTCGGACGAATGATTCATTCGTCCATCTCAGTCGGGCGACTGATACTAGTTGTCTTCTCAGTCGGGCGATTGGAGTTCATCAGCGTGTCCAGTCGCCTACTCGACAGTTTGTCCATTCAAATTCGTGTTTTGAGCTATACTTGAAGTTAAACGTCGAAATTAGGCTCATTACACTCGGAAACTACCGATTAAGCATGTTTTAACTTTTGTTTGAACGTTTAGGTTAGTTTGGACAGCCTATTTGTTCATCATGTTCTCGGGTACTGTTTGGTCAGAATACGAGAGGTTCTGGACGGCATTTATCGGTATTATCTATGAAACACCTCGATTATTACCTTTATAAACACCAATGAATGTTAGAATACGCAATACGAAGGTAAAGATGGATCAAATGAAATTTTGACAGAGGTTCTTTAGGTCGGGCGAATAGAGTGGGCGATTTGGGAGAATGAGCGACTGATTCTGATTCGGCCTGTATATATACTGGGGCACATTCCAGTCGGGCGACTAAGCCTAGTCGTCGTGTTCGGTCGGGCGACTGAACCTAGTCGTATAGGTCAGTCGGGCGACTGGGTCTCAGTCGTGCAATCTACCCAATCGTTCGTCTCCAATCGGGCGATTGAGGATCATCCAAACGACTGTTATAGCCGGTCACCTCCAATCGTGCCATTTGATTCATACGCACATACCATTCGCACGTTTGACCTAGTCGGTCACATTCAATCGGCCGATTGGGCTCATTCGCATGGTCCAATCTTACGACTGTATTCAATCGTATACCCCAATCGTACGACTGGGTCATATCAGATTCAGTCGTGCGATTGGGCTATACTTGTGCCATTTTTGTCAAGATATGGACCAACCCTTAGTTTTCTTAACCAATTGATAAAACATTATGTGCAATTGATCATCTCAGACATGATCCATTTAACCACCCTATCACCTCAGACGTGATCCATTTATCCACCCGATCACCTCAGACGTGATCCATTTATCCACCCGATCACCTCAAACGTGATCCATTTATCCACCCGATCACCTCAGACGTGATCCATTTATCCACCCGATCACCTCAGACGTGATCCATTTATCCTTTCAGAAACAATATGTTTAGATAAACATGAAGCACATTCAGTGACGTTTAGCAAATAACAATATACACAGTCCGACATGACACATTATACTAAGAATAGACAAATTTTAACCTATGAATAGAAAGAACATATTTTTGTGATTTTTGTTAGGGCAGGCTTGTATAGCTTATTAGCATTTCCATTTTATCCAGAACAGACTCATGTGGAATCAGACAGGCATATCCACCGTCACTTGGAACATTTAGTGCTTATTACACTTTACATGATAAGGTTGCACAGTTTTTCACTTATCTAAGACTTCTAAGATCTAACTGGAAATCATGTTTGAACTAATATGTAATACTTATTGATTTTGAACATCAAGCGATGCAGCCACGACGATTGTCAGTATATTTGTCCACTTAAATCCATACACAGACTTTTGACACACATCAGTGATTAATTAAATGAGTTAGATCAACAAGTATTTGTGCGTTCCACAGGTATATGGTAATCAATCGTCTTCAGGAGATTTTTGAGCGGTCTTGGGACTTAGAAGATTTGGTTCTAAAAATTTCAAAGAGATGCAAAGCCTCAGGTCTGTGCCATCGCACAGCAGAGAGGCGCAAACAACAATGAATTCTTAGAACGAATAGGTTATGCGAAGCCTCAGGTCAGTGCCATCGCATAGCAGAGAGGCGCAATACCTATTTATCTTCTTAGAGCAGCATATTTGCATATACATTGTTTCTAATGACATTTGTCATCTTTTCTTTGTTTTTCAGGTCTTTGCTCACATTTGTGGCATTAACTTGCTCCTCACCCCTTATTGGACATTGATTGATGGTGCAGACCAGGGATACCATGACAACCCACAACTAGTTGAATAAATTTAGTTTAAGCCAGTTCACTGATGATGTCTAATGATCTATTGTTTTGAATCTACTGCCACATCGTATGGTGTACTTGCACAACCCTAGATCTACTTTCTCCGAGTGATTACAATACCAGTCAAAACTACTATCATTTTCCCATTTTGTTAGACTTAAACTTCTCTGATTCATGATTTTTCTTTTTGAAACTGAAACCATTTTGATGTTCCAATTAAATCGATACCTGTGTACTATCACTTTCCATTTTATCAAGTCAGTTTTCCAGTTTATATGTCTGTGCCTTTTAAGCTTTACTTACCTCCCCCTCTTTTTTTATTTAAGTAAATGAATACTGAAATAAATCTCCCCTAAAATTATAAAACAAAAAATCTTTTGCGTTTTTGGATTTTATACGACATGGAATTAAAAAATTAAAATAAAATGAAAGAAAAAGAAAATAAACAAATAGACACGAGTCGGACTATGTATGTGCTTCTTCAGCAATCACATCACTTTTCTTTTTAACGCCGTTGACCTCTAGCAGATATAAAAATCTTGGTTTATCAAACGGTTTGGTGTAAAGGTCAGCGCGCTGAAAATCCGTGTTAATTTTAATCACATCAATTAATTGTTTTTCATAGCAATCGCGTATGAAATGATATTTAATCCCGATGTGTTTTGTTTTTGGGTGTTGAACAGGGTTTTTAGTGACAGCTATGGCAGCAGAATTGTCAACATAAATAGGAGTGTTAGAAAATTTCAAACTGTAGTCGCGCATTTGCTGTTGAATCCAGATGATCTGAGAGCAGCAACTCGCAGCAGCAACATATTCAGCTTCACAGGTTGATAGAGCAACCGAGGTCTGCTTTTTGCATTGCCACGTGACTAACCGTCTTCCAAAGAATTGACACCCTGCTGATGTTGACTTGAAATTCATCTTGCAGCCACCATAATCTGAATCGCTGTACGCAGTAAGCTCGAAGTCATCATCATGAGGATACCACAATCCCAGTGTTGGAGTACCCTTCAGATAACGAAAAATCCTTTTTACCCTAATCAAGTGATTCACTTTTGGCTTCGCTTGATATCTAGAACATAAACATGTGGCATACATGATATCTGGACGCGAGGCAGTAAGATACATGAGAGATCCGATCATCCCACGATACATAGTGGCATCCACCAAATCTCCATTCTCATTAGGAGCCACATCATGATTTGTGGCGAGAGGGGTACCGGCAGCAGACGCATTTTCCATGTCAAAGCGACTTAGAATATCGCCGACATACTTGGTCTGATGTAAGAAAATGCCGGTTGGTGTTTGATCCACCTGTAATCCCAGGAAGAACTTCATTTCTCCCATTGCACTCATTTCAAACTCTGCCTTCATCACAGATTCGAACTCTTTGCACAATGCTTCATTTCTAGATCCAAAGATGATGTCATCCACATAGATCTGCACCATAAGCAAGTCACCATCCTTTTCTTTGATGAACAATGTACAGTCAATCACACCCTGCGAAAACCATTCTTCAGCAGATGGGTGGAGAGCTTTTCATACCAAGCTCGAGGAGCCTGATGTAGCCCATACAGAGCCTTGTCTAACTTGTAGACTCTGTCCCGATGATAAGGATCTTCGAATCCTTCGGGTTGACTGACATATACTTCTTCACGGATTTCCCCATGCAAGAATGCACTCTTAACATCTAGTTGATATACCTTGATCTTCATGTAAGAGGCGTAGGCTAGAAAGATACTAATGGCTTCCATTCTAGCTACGGGAGCAAAGACTTCATTGTAGTCGATTCCTTCGACTTGTCTGAAGCCTTGAACAACCAACCGTGCCTTGTTTCTGATAACAACACCTTGGTCATCCTTCTTGCACTTTTGTACCCATTTGGTACCAATCACTTTAACTCCTTTTGGCCTGTCAACTAGTGTCCAGACTCAAAGTTTCTTGAACTGGAGTAGCTCTTCTTGCATGGCATTGACCCAGGTCTCATCGTTAAGGGCGTCACAGACGTATTTAGGCTCGATTTGTGAAACAAAACATGAGAAAGCCCCGTCATTGACATAACCCTTCTCCATGACTGCAGCATAATCAGCAGAGTACAGCTGATTTCTTGTCTGCACACCGGATTGAATATCCCCAATGATAGACGTGGGGGGATGATTCACACTGATCCTAGTCACTGGTGTGGTAGGAACCACAACCTCAGAGTCTAGATTGGTGACTACTGGTTCAGTATCCGGATTTCCTACAACTGGTTCAGCAGCTGATGACTCACTTTGTTGATTAGCTGTATGCTCAGGGTTAGGATCAGCTGCATCTTCATCACCAGATGAATCATCACTCTCATCATGAGCAGGAGTCGAAGAATTTGAGGCACCATCAGTAGGTGTGATGTTGCTTGAATCCAGATTCGGTGAGGAAAGAACATCATACATCATCTGGGTAGCAACCTCATCCTCTAAATCAAACTGTGGAAGATTGAAGGATTTGAAAAAGCCATCATAATCAAAGAATAATGAAGGACCTTTTCCAGCAGGAGGGGTGATGTATCTCTGAACATCCACGTTGCACCACACCTCTACCTGACCTGTCGAGTTATTGTAAACTCGCTTGTCTGGAATGCTGTATCCTAAGAATATTCCTTGATCAGCTTTCTCACTGAACTTTCCATCCTGAGTCTTCTTCAGCAGAGTACATGGAGCTCCAAATGGTTCCAGATACTCCAAATTTGGCTTTCTCTTCTGAAGCAGCTCATAACAAGTCTTGCCATGCCTTTTGACTACTAACACACGATTAAGCGTGTAGCAGGCATTTGCAACTGCCTCATTCCAGAACTGAACTGGGAGTTTTGAATCAGCTAACATGGTCCACGCAGTCTCAATTAAGCTCCGATTCTTTCATCCTGCAACTCCATTCATCTGTGGCGTGTATGCTGAAGTGAACTGATGAACAATTCCCTTTTCCTTGCAGAAAACATCCATCCACTGATTTTTGAACTCTGTGCATTGTCAGAACGGATCTTCCTCACCTTCAGGTTGTAGAGTGACTCCAGTGTCGTGACGAGCACCTTGAATGATTCAAACGTTTCTGATTTAGCTTTCAGAAACATCACCCAGGTGAATCTTGAGTAGTCATCTGTGACTACAAAGCAGTACCAGTCTCCTGCTATACTCTTTGTGTTGACTGGACCAAAGAGATCCATGTGAAGCAACTCCAGGGGCATCTCAATTGAGTTGACGTGCTTGGTCTTGTGAGATTTCCGGGTCTGCTTTCCCTTCTTGCATGAGACACAAAAATCAGGAAGTTGGAAGTTCTTGACTGTAACTCCTTCAACTAGGTTGTTGTGAATCAGATGTTTCATCTTCCTGTGATTTATGTGTCCCATCCTTCTGTGCCATGAGATGGATTCCTTCTCTGTCGCTTTTGATAGAAAACATTGAGCTGTAGACTCAGAGGTAGAAACATTAGACATATCCAAGACATATAAATCATTGTACCTGGATGCTGACATCAAAACCTGCTTCTCTGGGATTTCCATCTCCTTTTTCAGTATGTAACATTTTCGGTTGTCAAACATAACTTTAAATCCCTTGTCACATATCTGAGACACTGAAAGTAAATTGTTTTCTAGTTGTTGAACAAAATTTACTTTATCAAACTTTACCTTCTCATTACCTACTTCGCCTTGAGCAGTAATGTATCCTCCTTTGTTCCCAGCAAAAGAAACATGTCCCCCTTTAATTTGTTTGACATTGAAAAGAAGAGACTTGTTTCCTGTCATGTGCCTGGAAGCTCCGCTATCCACAATCCATGTATTTGTTGAAGCACTGTAGCGGACAACCTGCACATAATTGAAAACAATCAGTTAAGGAGGGGGACCCAAGCCTTGACTGGCTTGGGTTTCCCAGAGGCATCACACATGATGAACTTGACCCACTGTCCTTTGTCAGTTGGTGGGACATCAACCTTCAACTTGTCATTGCTATCAGACACTTCAGATGATCTAGGCTTCCACATACCATCTTTTTGGAAAGATTGTTTGTGGTAGACATGTGATTGATTTACAGTTTGTATCTTTGGTTTAGATTCCAAGACTGGTTTCACCTCAGGCATCACAGACTTGCCAGTGACTTGTCTATTGTGTCTGTGGTGAGGAGGAGAGGTATAAGATCTAGCAGGTGTGTTGGACCTAACTGGAGTCTTAGATCTCTGTTTTGGAACCGGATTGACATCATGATCTAATTCAATCTTAGTCCTAGGTGTCTGATAACGAGGACAGTTTGAAGAGATGTGTCCTCATTTCCCACAAGAGTAGCAGGATCTCCTTTCAAATGGACTAGGAGTTCTCTTGTGGGGTGGGGAGTAAACCTCAGGAATGGGCCTTTTGGTCTCAGTCTTTGAACATTCGCTCTCTTTGACAAACTTAACTTGTTTGACATTTTGATTAATTTGTCTTTGAGGCAAAATATTATCCCTTTTAACTGATTTAACTTGAGTGGTTTTAGATGTCTTGGTTTGTGTAATATTTGATTTTGATGCCAAACCAAGAGATGTTTGGACATTTGCTTCCACCCATTTCTCAGCATTGACATTGCTTGATACTGAGGTTTTCTGATCACCATCCGGAGAAGCAGGCTTAACTGTTGTGTCCGGATCACTAACCAGAGGAGTTGTCACCACATGATCCTTAATTGGATTGTTATTAATTGGACGTTGTTTTGTGTTCAAAAGGATCTCATGTGGTGGTGGAACTACCTTGTAACCCAATCCCTCCCCATTGTTGCGTTCTTTGACCAAGTTTTTCAGAATGTGCGAAGAACTCGCTAAACTATGTAGTTTTTGTTTCAAAGACTCATTTTCTACTTGTAAAACCGCTTTGTCCTTTTTAGTCTCTTCAATGGTCTTTAAGTAGTATTTAATGTCATTTTCTTGGTTAAAAGCAACAACTTCAGTTTCCTTTAGTTGCTTTTTCAATGCATCTAACTTCTCCTTATAACTGCTCTCATTTTATTTTAAGACACGATTAGCTTCTGAACACAGTTTTAAGTCATTTACTAAGTTATCGTTATGTTCTAATAACCTAGCAAATTTTAGATCAATGCTTTCCCTAAATTTATCACATTCAACACAAGCATGTTTATCAAATAATTCATCTTTAGATTGTACCTGCGTAGATGTCGACGTGCCAGCCATGAAAGCATTCTGAGACATAGGTTGAGCTTCAGATTCTGAATTTAACTCATTCTGGACAATTTCATCAACAGCATCAAACGTCTCTTCCAAATCAGCAGTATCAACTTCAGCTGAGCTTTCCTCTTCACTCGCCGAGTCTTCTTTCAAGTCCTCCACAGACACTATGTTAGCTTCATCAGACACGAATCGAAAGGACCAGTCTTGTCCTTCATCTCCTTGTGCTACCATAGCTTTAGAATCACTTCCCGAGGACGTTGGTTTCTTGTCTTTATCTTGCCTGTTGAACGAGGAAAATGGATTCCCGTTCCCAGTCTTCTTAGGCTTCGAACACTCTCTTTTAAAGTGGGCCTTTTCTCCACAATTGAAGCACGTGACTTTAGACATGTCAAAACCGAAGGTTGTATCTTTAGTAGCCACGAGATTCTGCCCTGTTTTCTTCACAAATTTCTTGGCTCTTCGGACAGCACTTGCAAGAGCCCACATAATGTCCATTCTTTCCAGCTCATTCTCATCGACTTGCTCGTAATCTTCATCAGCAAGATGGCAATTACCAATCTTGCCCGCCACCAAACCATCATAAGAGTGCACAACAACAGCAAGTAGATCCATGTGCTCTTTAGCAACCTCCACTGTTACTTTTCCCAGATTTTCTATCATCAACTTTGCAGACTGAGTAACAATGGGACTTTGAATAACTCCAGATGCACCATGAGACTCATTTGCAGATGATGAGCCTTGTTCAACGGTTGGAGATGCATTGGACACGAAGGCTGTTTGCAGAGGTGCACCAGAAGACTTTGCAGCAGGGGTGGAAGTAGGAGTGACATTGTAGAGTGAGGGGTCTTGAGCATAAGAACCCTTCTTTGCCTTGTACTTGTGTCGCACTTCTTCCTCTCTCAGTTTTAGAATAAAGTCATTTATATCCAAGGTTTCTAAAACTGAGTTGTATCGCAGAGTGGAAATGAATGAATCCCACTTTGCAGGTAGACCATCTGCCAAGCTTAAAACTTTGTCTTCCATTGATGTCTTAACACCATGAGTGTGAAGTTCACTCATCAGATGATAGAAACGATCGACGATTTCATCCAAGCTTTCATTCCCAATTGCTGAGAAGTTATCAAACTCCTTCTTCAATGCTTTACCTTTCAGTGCCTTTAAATTAGAATTTCCATCATACCTCTTCTCAAGAACTTCCATCAGTTTTTTACTTTGCTTGTGCTCTGAGTATTGGTGAAAAATGGGCTTGGGAATGGACTGAGTCAAAATAGCATAGGCCTTCTTCTCTGCATTGTAGGCAACCTTCTGTGTATCGGTGAGTCCACTCAAAGTCAAAGGAACACCATCAGCCCCCACGGGTATTTTATAACCAATCTCAATAGAGTTCCATAAGTTAGTATCCACACCATTAAGATAAATCTCAAAACGTTGTCTCCTTTGTGGAAAGTCCTCTATAGTCAATAGTTTAGGTGGCTTGTTATGGTTCCCTATCTCATTCTCCAGTAACAACAAGTTCTGTATCCTCGAATCCTTTCCAACTGACATGGCATAATTTTCTGAGTCCATTTTTTTAATTAATTAACTTGTGAATTAAACTGCTAATGCGATTGGGCTGTACGACTGGGATGCGACTGACACTAGCGGTATGCGATTGGACTCAAACGTACGATTGAACAGGCGACTGAGATACTTAGGCGACTGAACAGACCGAACGACTCAACTGAGCGACTGGAGTTGGCGATTGACTCAATCGGGTGACTTGCTAAACGACTGACTCAATCGGGCGATTGTACTGGGCGACTGGACTTCAGTCGTATGATTGAGATAATCGGGCGACTGAGACTGCAGAAATCGAAATTTTTCAAACTTTTGACCTAAAACGAGGTTTTTTACACCCTAGACGGCTGGAAGTCGAAAAACTCTAACTTTGCAGAACATGCACAGGTAAAGACTCGATTTTGAGCAGAAAGAACCAATATTTTCGCTAAAAACGTAGACTTTTGACAAAAACTTGATTGAATCAAACGAAGAATCAAGAGCCAAAGCTCTGATACCACTTGTTAGGACCGTGTACGTACGGAGTACTAACTGATTCTTCGTTGTACCAGATCAAATAGTGCGGAATCCTATTTGATTGGTGATCCAATCAGGGAGAACGTAATCAAGATCAAACCTAACGATTAGAAAACGTTAAGAATGGATTAGGATCGATCTCAGACGTTCTGTGAACTTGGAATTGACGAACAAGGTGTTCTGGGTCGACTAGGGTTGCAAGTATTCGAAGTGTTCCCTTTTTCCACGAATTAAGTGGTATTTATAGGTTACAGATCTCATTCGTGCGACTGAGCCTTGCGATTGGCTCAGTCGTGCGATTGAGTAATACGAATGATTCATTCATACGCTTGAGTCAGTCTGATGACTCAACCGTGCGATTGACTCAATCTCCTTATTCAACCGTGTGATTGGACCATTCGCATGATCCAGTCGTGCGACTGAATAAGATTCTTAGTCAAACACATTCTTGAACCTTTAATGATTCAGAACTGTGTCTTACAACTGTAAACCTATATAACATGGTCATATTATGCGTGTAACAACTAATAATGTAAGTAGATATAACATTATATAATCAACAACCATTCATTGCACAACCCATTAATGAAACATTTAAACATTATAGTCATCCAAAATCACTTGAATTTCATTAATCATCTTTCAATTACATATATGTAAGACATTACAAAGATATAACATTGAGATCAGAATCTAGGTACACATGTATCAACAGATATGTTGTTGTTTATGATGTTTATATTATATGACATAATATATTTAGTGATGTCGGTGGTGATACCCGTAAGCGTTTTAAGTGCTAATGTTGTAAACAATGATATCACGCACGTAAAAGAAAATCAAGCAAGTATAATGTCCTCATGAATAGTCTATGATGATGTGAAATGAACGTTCTAAAGATAGTTAACGAAATTTCGAGTTAAATGACGGACCTTGAGGTGACGGATGTCACAATGGAAACTTGGATACTTATAAAGCTAGACTTGTAGCAAAGGGTTTCACTCAAACTCAAGGGGTTGACTATGATGAAACCTTCTCACCTATTGCGATGCTAAAGTCTATAAGGATATTGTTTGCCATAGCTGCTCATTATGATTATGAGATTTGGCAAATGGATCTCAAAACCGCTTTCATAATTGGATATCTTGAGGAAGATGTCTATATTGTTCAGCTTGAAGGTTAGGCCACCAATAGTGCGCCTTTAGATCATGATACATCTTGTCAGATCCAGGATGTATGGAGTATTTAGACTTGTGTGCCTTGCTCATAACCAAATCCCTCAGATTTCCATAGACAGGCACCCAAAGTCTATCCATGAAGTACCGAATTCCATCCTTTTTCACTACCAATTGTTTATCCATTCCCTTAAGGACTCAGAAACAATGTTTTCCTCCCTCAAGGCTTCTATTTGTGCTTCCTTAACTTGTTCAGGCAGGTGGGTACTGATCGTGAGTTGTAAGGCTCGTACGCACCTGGGTTTAGCTGTTTCTTTTCGGTTTAAGGCGTCGGCAACTACGTTCGCCTTTCAAGGATGGTACTTGATAGCACAATCATAATCATTCAAAAGTTCCACCCAACGTCGTTGCCTCATATTCAACTCTTTTTGCTCAATGATATGTTGAAGACTTTTGTGATTGGTGTAGATAGTGCATTTGGTACCGTACAAGTAATGTCTCCAAATCTTTAAGGCAAAAACTACTGCACCCAACTCCAGATCATGGGTAGTATAATTCTTCTCATGAACCTTTAGTTGTCTCGAGCCGTAGGCTATCACCTTATCGCGCTGCATCAGAACACAACCCAATCCTTGAATGGATGCGTCACAATACACCACGAAATCATCTATCCCCTCTAGCAGTGCCAATATCGGTGCACTACAGAGTTTCTGTTTCAATAGCTGAAAAGCCGCCTCTTGACTTTCTCCCATTTGTATGTCGTTCCTTTGTGGGTCAAAGAGGTGAGAGGTTGTGCAATCTTATAAAATCCCTCTATGAATCGTCGGTAATACCCCGCTAATCCCAGAAATTGCCTTATCTCACTCGGTGTTTTAGGTATAGCCCAATTCTTTATTGCCACAATCTTGGCAGGATCAACATGTATACCCTTCTCATTAACAATATGACCTAGGAATTGTACTTCGCGTATCCAAAAGTCACACTTAGAGAATTTGGCGTACAGTTGCTCATTTTTCAATAATTCCAAGATTAATCGTAGATGCTCTTCATGGTCCTCCTTGGTCATAGAGTATATCAGTATGTCATCGATAAACACAATGACAAACTGGTCGAGATAGGGTTTGCACACGCGATTCATGAGATCCATGAACACCGCAGGTGCATTAGTCAACCCAAAAGGCATGACCAAGAACTCGTAATGACCATAACGAGTACGGAATGCGGTTTTGGAGATGTCTTCCTCACGGACTCTGAGTTGATGATAACCAGACCGCAAGTCGGTTTTCGAATAATAGCTTGATCCCTGAAGCTGATCAAACAAGTCGGTCAAGTGGTTTAAACACAAAAGAATCCTGATTGATTACAGTGTCTCTTCTTTGCCTCACTTCAAATTGAACCTTGTGAATCAAAATCAAGGATTTTCGCAGGTTAAGGGAAAGCAATCGAGTGTGTGCGATGGTTGATTTGAGTTTTCAGTCGACCGAAGATGATTTGGTGGTTCGATGGTGGTGATTTGGGGGTTTCGGTCGATGATGTATGAAGATAGTCTATGGTGGTCAGATGGTTATCAGAGGTGTTGGTGTGAGTTGCAGGTGGCGGTCGGTTGATATTATGATGAAAGTGGTGATGGTTTATGATGGTGCGATGATTGGTGGTCGGGAGTGGTAGATTCAGTGATGATGATGATAGGTGTCAAATATGATGATGGGTGCGGTGGTAGAAGATTGGTTGATTCAGTGGTTATGGTTGCTGATTTCGTTTGGAGATGATTTGGGTTATCGGCGAATTCAGCAGATCATGGTAGTCCGTTGTGGACTAGTTGATCGTCCGCTGTGGACAAATTACTTATCGTCCGCTGTGGAATTGAAGCACTCGTCCGCTGTGACTTTCAGGACTTGTCTTATCCACTGTGGGATGTTAACCATACGCTGTGGGTTCAGGCTGCTATCCACTGTAGACCAAGTTGTCCGCGGTGGACAAGTTTACTTTGTGTTGATATGTGCAGCGTTTGTGCACGTCCGCTGTGCATGTCCGCTGTATGATTCAACTGTGGACAACAGTGACCAATTAATGTCCGCTGTGGACACAATGGTTCGTCTGCAATGGGATAAGTTTCTTTGTTCGCTGTGGAATAGAAAGAGTATGTCCGCTGTGGACTGTTTTGTTAGTAAAAACACGTGTGCTGCGATTTTTTTGTTAGTATCCGCTGTATGATTATGAAGCTGAATCCGTTGTGGAATTCAGCGGTTCTTGTTTCTGTTGTTGTCAGCTGTGAATTTAAGTTACTTGTCCGCTGTGGACACAACTTGGCTGCTGTGTTTGGGGTTGTTTGTTGATGATGGTTGTTTGTTCAACAAAGTCAAGCGTACGCTGTGAACAATTGAGGTTGTTGTTTGCTGTCAACAGAAACAAGTCTGCTGTGAAATTCAAAGATTCATCCGCTGTGGATGAGATAAAATGTCCGCTGTGAATTAAGGACCCGTGTCCGCTATTTGGTTGCTAATTTAGCTGCCAAAAACAGCAAAAATGTTGCGTAAATTGGTGCTGAAACGCAGCCTTTTAGCTGCAGTTTTGCACCTTAAAGAGCTGCTATTTAGTTGTTGATTTTGGTTTGTTTGGGGCTGCACTAAAACGCTTAGTGCAGGGGTTGTAATGGCTGCAATTTTGATGTGGTTTTGGGTCAATTTGGTGGATATATGGTGTTTGATGATTCTAGATTGAAAAGGATGAATGGATGAATGATGTCGATTGGGCTGCCAATTAAAATGAATTATGGTTATGAATGTATGTTGAAGATGTGGTTAATGGATTAGAATGTATGTTGACAGCCTTGAAACAAAGTGGAAGTGTAAGGAACTTAGTTCATCAGCTATGAATTAGTTTGTTCATCAGCTGTGAATTAGTTTGTTCATCAGTTGTGAACACTTAGAAAAATTTTTGTCTACCAGCTGTAGAAGTTTTGTTCATCATCTGTGGGTTGCTTTGTTCGTCAGCTGTGACCACTTAGAAAAATTTATGTTTGTCAGCTGTGAACTTTGGGCATCAGCTGTGGACACTTGGTTGCAAGGAAAATGAAGATTATCAGTTGTGGAATTATCCCATTAGCTATGGAATTAAAGCATCAGCTGTGAAATGTGCAATAGGCATAAGATCTATAGCGAAAGTATGACCAGCAAGTTCTATCTTACAATCTCTAAGGATGTGTGTCACGTGGATCTGTTTACCGTCGGCCAATTCTACGGTATATTTGGATTCTAAAGTAGAAGGGATATCACTTAAAAGACTACAGAACTTTAAGGATTTGAAACTCCTATCGGCTCCTCCTCTTGTTCCTCCTCCTCCTCGGGGGCCTCCACAGGAGCAGGAGCTATGGCGATCTGAAGCGCCGCCAACTGAGGTTCTAATACAGCAATCCTGTTGTCGGCTGTTTCGTCGCGTTGCTCTCGTGCGGTCATGCGTCCACTCAACGTCTCGTAACCATCCTGCATTTGGTAACACCCCTTCAAGGTCTTACCATGATGCTCCTCGAGTGCATCCAGCTGGTGTCGTAGCGTGTACACCTCGTGCTGTAGTGTACTAACATCGCTAGTGAGTCGTCGGACCCGGTGTTGCTCCGTGTCCAGTGCTACCACCAATGCAGCAATCACCTGCTCATTGGACTGTACTGTACGTGGAAGTGAAGGAAATGGTTGCTCGGTGTTGGTCCTAGTTCTGGGTCTTGGTGTAAGTACACATTCCCTATACATCAGGTGATCTACGAATTCAAGGTAGAAACTCCAGTCTCGTGGAGGGTCGCGTTCAGGTGGCACAAACGATTGACCCCAGTCGAACTCACCTCGTAGGTAGTCCAAACGAGGCTAGTTAAGTCCATCGTCAGGTACCGGTCCAGGAGGTGGGGACTCGGGTCGTGTGGGTGATGCTGGTCGCTTACCACGTGCTCTCTAGGACGATGCCATGCTGCAGAGAGTGTGCTGTGTATGCCAATGAGTATACAGTAGAAAAATCAGGAACAAGTAACTAACTAACAGTGTGCGGTTATAGTCTAGTGTGTATGCAACCTAGTTCTCTATAACCAATGGCTCTGATACCAATCTGTCACACCCTCAAAATCCACATGCGGAGTTTTACCGCGAGGCGTGTGAACAAACCAGGATCACAGTCAATAGTTACTCGGAACGACTCTATATGCTATGTTTACGTAAACCAAACCAGAGTTCAAACTTTAAAAGTCATGCGGAAGCGTATAGTAAGTAAAACAACCCAAAACATGTAAAAGTATCGTATGGCAAAACTAGCGCCAACCAAATATTTTAAACCATAAATAAAAGACGAGTAATTATGTTTGAAGTTTAAATATCTAAAAATGCATGCTAACTCGTGTAGTGCTCCTATCAGCAGTCCAAATTAACGACCTGAGAATAGCGTACTAAAAAGTCAACACATGGTTGGTGAGTTCAAGAGTTTGCGTATAAACATAACGGTTTATCAATAGTGTATAAATAAGCATGTGCATTGTAATAGCTAGCTAGTCCATTAACAAATTGATATTAATACATAGTGATTTCGCAATTGAAGCTGACCGTGTTATGTTTGCCTCCCGTCATGACTTCACCATATCGTGATGAATAATCATAGGACAAATTGCACCCGGTTGACCTCGAGTCACACAGGTGGGGCTCGTCAGACCCAGTAGTACTACCCAAGTTTCCCCGCTATCCAATATTAACAATTCGAAAGTGTGAGGACTTTATCATGGTAAACAGCACTATATTAATATCGTACACATCTTAAATATAAAAAGCGTTGTAAAGTTACCAGTATGCTATCTCCCCCAAAAGAGATTAAGTAAAACAGTGGGGCATGAACTCACCTGATACGCGTGATAGATATCTAAGGCTTAACTTGACAAGAACGAGTGGAAAGACAACCTTCAAAGGTTACCTAGAACACACAAGTACATAAGTACATGTACACACAACAATCCCAAGAGAAACCCTAAGTGTTCTACAAACAAAGAGCTCAAGGTTCTATAAAAACAACATTGGCAGACAAAGGTAAGGCGCCCGCACACCCAGACAATGTGACTACCCCTACTGGAACCCTTAGAAGAGCGAAGCCTCAGACTGAGTACGAGGCATACCTCCGGAGATGCGGACACCCAGGATGGATATCCGTCACATCGGATGACACCAAAGCTTCTGAGGACTCTTCCTCAACGACACCTTCCAGGAGCCGGACACCCTCCCACTTTCCACACGTTGCTACTTCTGCTCACTCACCTATTCTACCTATAGGGAATGGGGGAGCACGTGTTGTCACTCGTCCACGCAAGACTGCTAGGCCTGGACCTTCAGTCTCATTTAGGATGCCACCTCCTCCTCCACCACCTGTTAGGACATCTATACTAGCACCACTGTCGTTTGACCCACTTCGACGCCACCCACATGATGAGCCCTGGATGCCACCGAGGCATAGTATGTACGACGGCCCTAGCATACTGGCAGGTGATAGGTACTCCCAGTCCAACCGCCGGGCACATGACGTAGGACCCTCTGATGCAGAACTGGAGGAGATCTTGAAGACCGTCCGCCGCCACGAACTGACTCTTCAGCATGCTACCCGGACCTCCCAGTCGGCTCAATTCCAGGCTATGATGGCTTCACATGGGGTGCAGAGGTTGGAACAGGAACAACAGAAGAAGAACTCTGCATGGCTTGGATGGCTAAAGAAAATGTGGATGTGAGAGTAGGGATAAGAAATGGGACTATCTGTCTTTAGACAGTTGAAGGAAACAATCTTGATCAATGTTTGATACTATTATTATTACTATTATGGGGGTAATGGCACCTTCCAAATTGTAAGAGCATGACTCTGATTCAATTGGCTTGCTGACACTACTATCACTGTTTAACTATGAAACTACTTGTTTGGAATTTGGTTATTAGATTAATTGTGTTAACTTGCATTGTGTTAAGTTATGCTTTGAAATTGTCTGAATCCATACTGATTGATTGCCTAAACTGCTATGATATACTTTGAATTAAACCTCATAGGAATTACATAGTGGCTTGTATATAAACGTATAAATATATACGCACCACGATCTCTCCTCCTGAGGCTAGGTAAAATAGGGTAATGATGCATGAAATATTCAAAACAAATTTGAGATGCTAAACAAATATATCTCTGATACTATCAGAATGCCAACTAGGAGGGGAACACCATTTGGGAGGCAAGGAGCTACAGGAGGCCATGAGGAGGCTAGGCAAACGAGAACCCAACCTACCCCACCGGGAACTCCCCGCAGGGAAAATGCTAATCAGGAATACGACAAGAGGATGGCTAACCTAGTAGCACAACAAATTGCTAACGCAATCCCGACAATTATCGCTCAGATCAATACTGATCGGAGTAATACTGATGGAAATGATGGACCTAAGAACCATGAGGACCGCAACGAAGAAGCCGAAGCGATAAGGAATGGGTGCTCCTATAAGACCTTTATGGCATGTAAACCCAAGGACTTATACGGCACCAAGGGTGATATAGAGACTTACAGATGGATTGACGAGATGGAAGCTGTTTTAGATATCAGCGAATGCAAAATGGACCATATCGTGTAATTCGCTTCTCAATCACTGAAAGGATCGGAATTAGAGTGGTGGAAGTCGATCACTCCAGCATGTTGAAGGAATGTTGCAAATCGAATGGGCTGGATAGAATTCAGAGAGCTGTTAACCAACAAGTATTGCCCCATCAATCAACTTGAGAAGCTAGAGTCAGAATTCTTGGGTCTGGAAATGAAAGGTCCAAATTACACCGAGTACATCAATCGTTTCTTAGACCTATCTCGACTGGTTCCTCATCTGGTGACACCTGAATCTAAAGGCGTAGCACGTTTCGTATGGGGGCTACATCCTAGAGTTAGGGGAATGGTCCGCTCCTCCAAGCCCTTGACTCTACAATGTGCAGTTGACCTTACCAGCAGTTTGACTAATGACATAGTTAGGGCTGGATGGATCGAGCAAACTAGGACTGATGAAAAGAGAAATTCTGTTGGTGAGAAAAAAAGTTGTTTGAAGCAAAGAAAACAGTTGGGAGTAGTAGCGGCTGAGGAATGATGAGTTTCGAAGGTGCGAGACGCGAAGATCAGGGAGGCAAGACCAGAAGACTGTACTCGGGGACAAACCTGTTTTGCAACAAGTGCAAACTACACCATCAAGTGGAATGTAACCTGATGCCTTGTTTCAGATGCAAGAGGACAGGTAATTAATCAGGGATTGTACTTGCACACCAGGAAAGCAATGCTATGAATGTGGGGATCCAGGACACATGAGGAGCAAATATCCTAAGCTGGGTAGAGATAAGGATGCCAAGCCCAACAAGCCTAAGGGAAGAGCATTCGTGATGGATCCGGCTGGAGCTCAAAAGGAACCTGATGTGGTTGACGGTACGTTCCTTGTAAACAGCCATCCTGCTACTGTTTTGTTCGATACTTGAGCGACTGCTAGTTTTATCTCTAGTGCTTTTAGATCTTTGATTGACTTAGATGCGTGTACCTTAACCGACTTGTTTACTATTGAATTAGCTGATGGTAACATTTTAGAAACTAATGAGATCATCAAGGATTGCTTGTTGAATCTTAAGGGAAACACATTTAGAATAGATCTGATGCCCATTAAGCTAGGAGGGTTTGACGTGGTGGTTGGTATGGACTGGCTAGCTAAGAATAGAGTCGAAATTGTATGCGATAAACGCCTACTCAAGGTACCGTTTAACGACAAGGAAGTGTTAGTGGTGCAAGGAGAAAGGAGTAACACTTTATGCCCCATGATATCCCATTTAAAAGCTACCAAGAGCTTAAGGAATGGATGCTCAGCTTTCATAGTCTACGTGATGAAGACCAAAGAGGAGAAGAAGATTGCAGATATCCCAGTAGTTTCTGAATACCCAGAAGTGTTTCCGGAAGACCTACCGGGACTTCCCCCGAATCGACAAGTTGAGTTCCAAATAGATTTGCTGCCTTGCGCTGCACTAGTAGCCAAGGCGCCGTATCGACTCGCCCCTCTTGAAATGAAGGAACTGATGATGCGAATTCAAGAACTATTGGACAAAGGATTCATACATCCGAGTGTCTCTCCATGGGGTGCCCCGGTGCTATTTGTGAAGAAGAAGGATGGAACCTTACGCATGTGCATTGACTACCGAGAGTTAAATAAACTGACCATAAAGAACCGTTACCCTCTTCCGAGGATAGACGACCTATTCGACCAACTAGAAGGAGCAAGCAACTTCTCCAAGATAGATTTGAGATCCGTTTACCACCAACTGAAGATAAGAGAAGAAGGCATACCCAAGACAGCCTTCCGGACTAGGTACGGACACTATGAGTACTTAGTCATGCCCTTTGGACTGACTAATGTACCAGCAGCATTCATGGATCTCATGAACCGTGTATGCCGGCCTTATCTCGACAAATTTGTGATCGTGTTCATAGACGATATCCTAATCTACTCCGGTAGTAAGGAAGAGCACGACAAGCATCTCAGACTAATTCTTGAGTTACTCAAGAATGAGCAACTATATGCCAAATTATCTAAATGTGAATTTTGGATGCGAGAGATCTAGTTTCTAGGGCATATAGTGAATGAGAATGGAATTCAAGTCGACCCTTCCAAGATTAAGGCCATAAAGAATTGGAAGATTCCTGAAACTCCCACTGAGATTAGGCAATTCCCAGGATTGGCCGGTGTGACAACCGGTTCCAAGGTCACTATTCTAAACCCTAATTTAATTGCATCATATCCCATCTTATGAGTACTAATAATAGAAACAATTTAATTATATCAATAATGTTAGGATCACCATTTTTTATTTGATCCATTTTTATGATTCTATGTGATTTGGTGAATTTTTGTTACTATAAGTTTTGACTTTTAGAAAATTAGTGCCCGCGAATATCAATTAGACACCCTATGTAGGATATACAATATCGATTGAAACAATTAAAAGTATACGTGCACACACACACTTGAAATTTTCAGACCTAGCATGCATAATCATACATTAGACTTATCAACTAACAACATCTTATATAACTTACAATTTTACACTACACTACAAAATAATACTACTAATTATTTGAGATTAAAAATTAAAGGAAAATCCCTCACTAGAAGACAACCTTCGGCCGCCCCCTTGTCCACCAATGGACACCTTTGCTTGCCACTACACACAAACCACTCCATCCATCCATACAACACACATGCCTTCTTCACTTTTGCAAGACTCACTCCACCCTCATTCCTCTCCTCTCTCTCTCTTGAACTCAGCTGAAACACACACTCAAACTCTCGCATTTCAACCTCATTCTAGCAGCAAAATCGTGAACTACAACAACAACATCGGCCAACACCAAAACCGCAAGAAGGTGTCTCCTTATGAAGCATTTGGTGCATGAATCTTACAAAAACGTGGACTCCAGCCTTTGTTCAAGATTCTCCAGCCTTGTCTAAGGAGATTCTAGCCATTCACGACCATCAACAACTTCCAAACCATGAGTTACATCAAGTGTAAACTCCATGTGCTCGGTTTTGGACATTTCTATTGTTTTCTTCATTTTTCACCTAAAAACCTTACTTTTGTCTTGTTGTAGCAGAAACTTCTTACTATCACCTTGTTCTTAAGGAGTTTCCAACATTCTTGAAGGTATATCACATGGTAGAATAGTCATTCTATAGGGTAGAACCAGATTTACCCCTTAGAAAACCCTATTTTTGGTGCTTTGCACCATCCAACTTGTGTACCTTATAACCTTTGAGAACTAATGTTAGGACCGTGTACGGACGGAGTACTAACTGATTCAAACGTGAAGCCAAATCAAATAGTGTAGAATCCTTTTTGATTGGTGATCCAATCAGGGAAAACATTAACAAGATCAAACCAAATGATTAGAAAACGTTAAGAATGGACTAGGAATGATCTAAAACATTTTATGAAGTTGGAATGAACGAACAGGACGCTCTGAGTCGACTAGGGTTTCAAGTATTTGAAGTGTTCCCTTTTACCACGAATTAAGTGATATTTATAGGTAAGTATATTTCATTCGTGCGACTGAACCATCAGTATGGTTCAGTCGTGCGATTGAGCCATGCGCTGGATCCATAGGTACAACTGAGTATTCAGTCATGCGATTGAATCAATCTCATGTTATAGTCATGCGTCTGATCCAGTCTCCTGGTTCAGTCGTGCGACTGAGTCATTCGCATGAAGTTGCTCATGCATATGGTCCATTGGCATGGGCCATTCGCATGATAACTTCATAATTCTAAGTTTGAATATTTTAGTTATCATTACATTATATATACTAATTCAAACAATCACCTACCCATATAAACAATCAAATACTGATTACACAACCCATTAATGAAACATTAAACATTATAAGCACAATCAACCTTTTTCATTTCATTTACTATCTTTCTTTTACACATATGTAAGACAATAGAGATATATTACATTACGATGAGAATCTAGGTACACATGCCTTAACAAACTCCCCCTTGGGCCTAGATTCATCTAATGTCTCACTTGACTCATAACCTCCTCGTACTTCTTGAATTTCTCCTCTCTTGTGACTCCTGCATATATTTCAAATGCAAAGCAGAGTCGTATCACATTTTGGAATTGGAGAGCTTGTACGATATCTCGCGAGTCATAGAACAGTGGCCACTTGTAGAGAGTGTATACATCATTCGCAGATAAGTTTGTCAGCCACATCAGGTCGAATACCCTGATAACATCCATTCGTCCTTCTCTATTGAGAACTATGACCGCTTCGCCCGTTCGCCAATCATAGTACCACCACTAAAAGTGTAGAGTGAAGTCCTGGGGCATTTCCCTAAGAGGGATTTTAGACATGGTACGTGGTGGACTCCACTTCAACACTATCTTAGGTTTCCCGGTTCTGGGATCAACTTCAGACCTTTTGATGTACCTCGTAGGTTGCTGATGTCTGAAGTTCACCCATCGAGTGTGGTACTCTCTTTTCAATGCAGCTTCAAACCATCCTGACATCTTCCTTGGGTCAGCATAAAGCAGCCTTAGCTTAGCCAGTTGGTTTAGCTCAAAACCAGGTAGAGATTTTAGATCATGTGGTAATCTAAAATACTCAATACCTTTCTCTCTCTTAACTGCATACACGTTAAGATCATCAAAATACGCCCATGATATAATTTTGCCCGACACCTTTTGGTTTTTCTTTACTCTATACAATTTGGTGTAGACAGTTGACGTTGTAGCACTTCGTTGGACTCTTAGATCTTCAAATCATGCAGCCCATTCAGCCTTTTTAATGTTGACGTCGTCATCTGTGGCTCGAGCTGTCGCCTTTTTCTTCTCTGACTCTTCTTCTAGTTTATCCAGAGTCTTGAAGGTTTCACTAATCAAGTTGTCATCCAGATTTGGAATGACATTACCTTCGATGTCAGTGTACTCAGGAGAATGTTGATCTGTTACATCTTCTATCTCGATCTCATCAACATCATTGAGTTCTTCATCACTATCTACTTGGACTGTTGGAGCGTCTTTCACTATCTCGTCGGCATTCAATATGAACATCTGGGCCAACTGTTCATTAGTGAAGCTGTGAATTATCTCCCCCTCTTCTGGGGTGTAGCTGACTGATCTCTTCACAATCCCTTGCAGATCAAGAATCATAGTTAACTGAGTCTTGACCTGCTGAAGAGGTTCGACGTCATATTTGTCTCTTTGATAGTTTGGATCTGCTTGATTTAAACATGCAACACAGTATTCATTAGTAAGTGATCAAGCACATTTAATATTAAGTAAGTAGAAATAACCATCAATGTTATAAGTTTACACAACGCTCAAGTACGAAAGCTTTAAATATAAAGGCATAAACATCTAGATTGTACTTTTGTCTTGAATTGATGGAGTATCTTCAGGTGGAGCAGACGTGGAGGTTCTTTGGTCTTGACGTTGCTTAGTACGTCTCTCACCAGCTGCTTCAGCACCTTCGGCACCTGCATCATCATCTCCATCATCATCACTGTCATCTTGCCTATCATTTCCATTGTCACCTTCATCGCTTTCATCTTCATCATCATCCTCCTCATCATTATCTTCACCTTCTCCTATCTTTAGGGGCTAATTTTGTGACCCCTTGAGTTTCAATCTGATCTCCTTATTAGCAGCTTCTAACTCCTCTAGCTTCTTAGTGGACTCATCTCGGTGCTCTAGGAGTTTGGTGATCTGATCAGTTTGCTGGTTGATCCGATCAGTTTGCTGGGAGATTAGCTGAACTTGGGAAGCTGTTAGCTCCCTCAGCTGACATATCTGCGCTGACTTTTCCTCATCAGCAGCTATGAGCTTTAGCACCACCCTGTTAAGGGCTGCTCGCTGCTCCTCCACAGAAAAAGAAGGAAGATATGTACCGGTGGGAAATGAGGAAGGTCCAGTTTGGTGAGTAGCGGTGGTAGTGGTGGCTGTAGTGAATATAGGTGGAGGTGTATGAGTAGTGGTAGTGAAAAGTGGGATGGTGGGGGTGGGTGGTATTGTGGTAGTGGGTGGAGTAGTGGTAGTTGGTGGTGTAATGGTGGTGGGTTGTGGAGTTGTGGTGACAGTGGCGGTGGCTTGTGAAGATTGGGGTGGTATCGAGGCAGTAGCTGAGGTGGTGATGGTGGTAGTAAATCTCAATCTTTTACTTTTCTTAACATGGGGGCGAGCCATAGTCTTCCTCCTCTTACTTGTGGATGCAGAGGCTCCCCCTTTGCTACTGGGCTGATCAGGGGCATAGGATGGATCAGGATCAGTAACAGTATCCCCTGATTTTCCCGGGTGTCCACCTGTAGCGCTCAATCCCTTTTCGGTGGCAACCACCTTGGTGCCTACCCTCCTTGTCAACCCCTCCTCGTCACTCTCTTCCACCTCATCAGGAGGACCGAAGTCTGGAACAAAACCGGTTGTGGCCATGTCAGTGTGTGGTGGAGATGAATGAACTGTGTGTGTAGTGGGGCCCCTTGAAGAAGCTGGCCTAGTATCTCCATCCTCACTGCCATCATCATCTGAGTCATCAGACGGAAAAGCAATATGCTCAATATCTGAATCACTCTCGTCATGACGCCATTTGCGCCTTCCGGGCACCTCGTAGTTTTCTCGGGCTAGATGCCCTATCAATCTCTTCAGCAGGGGCTTTACTTGCTTTCCCCTATACACTTTCATCCTGCCAAGTGTAGTATCATCCATGATCTCTAAGACTACAGCATCACCTCTCTCCTTAGGTAGATCAGGCAGCTTCTCATCAAATATCATTTGGAGGAACCAGGGGTACATGCAGAATCCTTCTTTCCCCTTGGCCTCCAAGTTCTCTATCAGATACATGAAAATCATGTTGGAGAAGATGAAATGGTGGTTTAATACCAGGGCAACATAGGCATTTTGGATCTGGTCTGATAAGTCATCAAACCCACCCCTCCTAGAAGCAACACACTTAAGGATGACATGTGCAAGATATTTATACTGAGCGCTCAGGTTGCTCTTGTTGAGCACTCCTGAGTTTATGTCCCCACAGTAGCTAATCCTCATAAAACATCCTCGCATAGTGAGCGGATGTAGCTTGAGTGGGTAGTCATCATCGTCTCCCAAGTTTAGTACCCGGCGGATATCTTCAGCTGTGATCTCAATCTCCCTACCAAAGATAGTACTTCTGATGTGGTAGGGTTCTTGAGAGCGATCAACCGTGGCCCCCTCCTAAAAAGCTTACTGAATAGACTGGTAGGGAGTGCATGTAGTAGAAATGGCCTTGAAGATCCGTGACCTCTTGAGATAAGCAATGATTCCCTCGAGCTCGCCACCATTCCTGGATGTGGAATCAAGATAAGCACAGATATTATGCTTTGGATTGATGGACCATCTATGAGCCATCAGTCTGTAACAATAAACACATATATGTTAGAAAACTATGCTTGATCAATTATGGCAAAATCAGTCAGGTTTAATCATACGAATGTACCATGCGACTGAGTTCAGTCGGTTTATCAAAGATGCGACCGGGCTTCAATCGGTTGAATGAGCCTGCGACTCGTTCAGTCGACCGATCTAGCTCATTCGCATTCTTCATTCGACCGAATGATTATTTCGCTCTTATCAATCGTGCGATTGAAGTTCATTCTAGAGTCCATTCGCATGCCACACTGTTCATTTCTTTAAGACTCAGATCAAATCAAAATTGCAAGTTAGACGTTATGCTTAGGTTCTTTAGACTCGCAATCGTATACCTAACACCCTAATTTCATTGATTTTAACATTTTAAGCGATTAAGATCGGTTATTGCCCATATTTGATGTCGGTTCTTAATTAGGTCAAACAGACATAGATTTGAGATCAAAACAACTGAAATAACCCCCATCATGTTGCATTGTACCTGTACAAGAATGCCAAATAGTCAGAAATCGAATATAGCAAGGTGTTTAGATCAGATGAAATTTTGGCAGAGTAACGGTGCGTTTTTTTTCGAATTAGGGCGAATGGGTTCTGCGATCGACTGAGGGCCCTATTTATGCTAACTCAAATCTCAATCGGGCGAATGAACCCATTCGCTCATTTCATTCGGGCGAATGTCGTCCAATCGTACGATTGAATAGGTCGATCTTATTCAGTCGGCCGACTGGAGTTCAATCGGTCGACTGACTGATTCGGCCATTTCCATTCGGCCGATTGAGTCAATCTGGTCCCCCATTCGTAAGAACAATTTGTTCGCATGGTTCATTCGGTTGACTTGGGCATAAGTATGGACCAATCGTGCGATTCGTCCATGCTTATGATCCAGTCGTGCGAATGAGCCTAACTCACCCATTTTACTCTGTGATCTTTTAACCTTGTACATAATTTCAACTGTTTACAATCAAAACCTTCAATAAACTTTTAAATCACATGATCATCTCAGTCATGATCCATTTATCCACCCGATCACCTCAGACGTGATACATTTATCCACCCGATCACCTCAGACATGACCCATTTATCCACCCGATCACCTCAGACGTGATCCATTTATCCAACCCGATCACCTTAGACGTGATCCATTTTTCCACCTGATCACCTCAGACGTGATCCTTTTAACCATTCAGAAACAAGTTAATATTGATTAAACGTTAAGTTCAGTTTGTGACGTTTTCAATAACGAATAACATAGCATAGTCCGACGCTGACACACTTAACAACAAAAGTAAAATCATTAAACTAAGTAAGATAATTAAAATATTTTTGTAATTTTGTTAGGGTTGGGTAGATAATCCTATTAGCATTAACATCAGTTTCAAGACAGATTCAAATGGAATCATGCAGGCATAAACTAAATTACTTGGAACCTTTTATATTTATTGAAAGGAAAACTAACATATTTACATATCACAGTTTTTTTTTTCATTCATCCGATACTTCTAAGTTCTAACTGGGAATCATGCTTGATATGATACGTAACACACTTTGATTGTCAACTTCAGTCGGTGCGTTCACAACGATTGTCAATATACTTGTCCACTTAAATTCATACACAGACTTTTGACATGCATTGGTGATGAATTTAGTTATATTATTTCAAACAACATTTGTGGATCCCAAGCTTATATGGTAATCAACATTCCTTAGAGGACTTTCGAGCGGTCTATAGGTATTTTTTTTGTTTACAAGAAGAGACTATTCTTAGACCTTTCAAAGAGAAGCCAAGGCTCAGGTCAGTGCCATCGCACAGCAGAGAAGCGGCAAACAACAATGAATTCTAGAATATGTAGGTTATGCTTATCCTCAGGTCAGTGCCATCACACAGCAGAGAGGCACACAACCTATCTCCTTGTTAGAGCATTTCTTATTTTCTTTTGCACATAACGCACCAACAACTTAGGTTATCAGCTTGATTGCGCTTGTATTCATTTTTTCATGCTTTGCTCTTTTTGTGGTCATTCGCACACCTTTGGTGGCGTTTATTTACTTGTTATCCCTTATTGGAAATAGCTGATTGTGTTAACCAGTGATAAGATGGGAACCCACAGTTGATTGAACCGTTTAGTTTAGATTAAGTTCACCAATGACGTCTACTTGTCTATTGTGTTGAATCTACCGACACATCGTATAGTGAACTATCACCAACCTAGATCAACTTTCTCCGAGTAATTACAGTAACCCACAAGCGTACTATCATTTTCCCTTTGGTGGCGTTTATTTGCTCGTTATCCCTTATTGGAAATGAAATGCAAACTGTAGTCCCGCATTTGCTGTTGTATCCAAATGATTTGAGAGCAGCAGCTGGTGGCGGAAACATATTCAGGTTCACAGGTAGATAGAGCAACTGATGTGTGCTTCTTGCACTGCCAAGTTACCAATCTTCTCCCGAAAAATTGACATCCTGCTGACGTAGACTTGTAATTCATTTTGCAGCCTCCATAATCCGAGTCACTATATGCCGTTAGCTCAAAGTCATCATCAAGAGGATACCACAACCCCCATGTTGGAGTGCCCTTCAGATAATGAAAAATCCTCTTAACGCCAATCAGATGATTTACTTTGGGTTTCGCTTGATATCGGGAAGACAAACATGTGGCATACATGATATCTGGACGCGAGGCAGTGAGGTACATAAGAGATCCGATCATCCCACGATACATGGTGGCATCCACTAAATCCCCATTCTCATCAGGAGCCACATCATGATTTATGGCGAGTGGGGTACCGGCAGCAGTGACATTTTCCATATCAAAGCGTCTAAGAATGTCACCGACATACTTAGTCTGATGTAGAAAGATGCTGGTAGGGGTTTGATCCACCTGTAATACTAGGAAGAACTTCATTTCTCCCATGGCGCTCATTTCAAACTCTGCCTTCATCACAGATTCGAATTCTTTGCCCATTTCTTCATTTCTGGAGCCGAAGATGATGTCATCCACATAGATCTGCGCCATAAGCAAATCACCTTCCTTTTCTTTAATGAACAATGTATAGTCAATCACACCCCTGCGAAAGCCGTGTTTCAACAGATGGGTGGAGAGCTTTTCATACCAAGCTCGAGGAGCCTGATGTAACCCATACAGAGTCTTGTTTAGCTTGAAGACTCTGTCCCGATGATAAGGATCTTCGAATCCTTCGGGTTGACTGACATATACCTCTTCATGGATTTCCCCATGCAAGAATGCACTCTTAACATCTAATTGATAGACTTTGATCTTCATGTAAGAGACGTAGGCTAGAAAGATGCGGATAGCTTCCATTCTAGCTACTGGTGCAAAAACTTCATTGTAATCGACTCCCTCGACTTGTCTGAAGCCCTGAACAACCAACCGTTCCTTGTTTCTGATAACAACACCCTGGTCATCCTTCTTGCATTTTAGTACCCATTTGGTACCAATTACTTTGACTCCTCTGGGTCGGCCAACGAGAGTCCACACTCCAAGTTTCTTGAACTGTAGTAACTCCTCTTGCATAGCATTGACCCAGGCTTCATCCTTAAGGGTGTCGCTTACATGTTTGGGTTCAATTTGAGAAACAAAACATCTGTAATCCCCATCATTCACATAGCCCTTATCCATAACTTCAGCGTAGTCCGCAGTATACAATCGATTTCTTGTCTGCACACCGGAGTGGAGATCACCAATGATAGCATCTGGCGGATGATTCGTACTGATCCTTGTCATAGGTGTTGTAGGAACAACAACTTCAGAGTCCATGTTAGTGACTGGAGGTTCAGTATCTGTATTTCCAGATGCAGGTTCAGTAACTGAAGAGCTTCCTTCTTGATTAACATTTGGTGCCTGGCCTGGTTCCGTTGCTTCTTCGTCCTCTGATGAGTCCTCACTTTCATCCTGATCAGCTGTGACAGATCCCGATGAGCCACTCGCAGGAGTTGGATTGCTAATATCATGATTCGGTGTTTTGAACATCGTGCATCATCTGAGTAGCAATATCTTCATCTGAATCAGTCTAAGGAAGATTAAATGATTTGAAAAAGCCATCGTAGTCAAAGAATGATGATGGACCTTTTCCAGCAGGAGGGATGGTGAAACGTTGAACATCAACATTGCACCATACTTCTACCTGACCAGTAGAGTTGTTGTAAACTCGTTTGTCGGGTATGCTGTATCCCAGAAAGATCCCCTGATCTGCCTTTTCATTAAACTTGCCCTCTTGAGTTTTCTCAAGAAGCGTACACGGAGCACCGAAAGGTTCCAGATACTCCAGGTTAGGCTTACGCTTATGTAGTAAGTCATAGCAAGTCTTCCAGTGCCTTTTGTGACATCCGTCACCAAAGGTCCGTCATTTAACGCGTTTGATTAAACTTTTGTTGCCGGTCATTCCTCACCCTTATAACCCATCTATGTGGATATTATGCCTGTTTATTTGCTTAGTTAACCTTATGCGTGTACCAATGTTGTTTAAATCGTCATCATCTTAAAACATTAACTAAGATTTACCCCGTTAACACTAAACGCACCATTTTTATAAAAACTATTATCACGTATAAAACCAATTTTAAATTATAAATATCATTAACAACATTTTATCATTAATAAAAACAAGACTAATAAATAACGTTTTCAACCGAAACAAAATTTAGGAACTCGGGGCAAAGTACAGGGACTAAAAGTGACATTTTGGCAAACCTGGGATGGGTATAAAAACCCCATTCCCAGCCATTTTCACCATCTTCCTCATTTCTTCATCTCCTCCTCTTCTTCACTCTCTTCACTACTCTAGCACCAAAACCGCTCATTTTCTCGCGTTTTCACCATCAAATCTTGGTTATTTTCGTGAATACTCACTTCTAGCAGGTAGATAACTTTGTTTGACCCGTTTATTGCTCGATTTAGCTGCTGCGTTTTCTAGGGTTTCGGGTGCTCGGGTTCATCCGAGCACATGAGGTCGTGTGGGCTTGCATGTTGTGTTTTTAAGTGTGCTTCTTATCTAGACATGTTAGGATATGGATTCTGGAGGTTCTTGGTGTGTGAAACCCATGCTCGGAGCAGCTGGACGCTGCTCGAGGTCTCAGCAGTCACGACCTGCTGTGCAGGGCGACTGGGCCTTTCGGCCGACTGAGCCGTGTGACTGGGGTGCGTCGTGCGACTAGGTCAGGCGTATGAGTGTGTCACGCGACTGAGCCATGCGGTTGGGCAAATCACACGACTGAGTCATGCGTATGGGTCTGTGCGAATGAATGTGTGCGAATTGTACAAATGAAGCTGATTGTACAAAGATTAAAGTCAACGCTATCAACAGGCACATACTATTTCCATTTAATAAAGTGTCATAGCTTGACCACAAAGATTAAAGTCAATGCTATCAACAGGCACATACTATTTAAAATAACCTAGTCTGATACGTGCATGCCTGCTTGTGTGTGTACTACCCATGACCGAACCGAAACTGCCCGAACCTATTGACATCATCTTATGCTTTATGCTCATTATTAATGCTTGTCAGTAACTGTCAATAGGTGCTTGATTGTTCTTAGCATCCTACCATTGGGAACATTCATCATACGTGCCTATCATCCGTTTAGTGAGTTTCATGGCCCATTTTTACCCTCATAAAACCCTTTTAAATATTTTCAACTTGGGGAAAAGAATTCTCACCTATTTAACATGATTTCAGGCACCTTCCCTAGTAGGAGTTGGCTGCTACTTCTATGAGTATCTTAACTTGCTTACCTTGTGATTGCTGCTATGTGAAATTGAACTATGTGTTATGTTACCCCTATGTATGTTACTTAGTGGTATCACACTACTATGCACTACTACTTGATGTTATGTGTTGATTGATGCTACCTGTGGATGCCATTGACCTTGGATGCTCTGGGCTGTGTGGTTCTTCTGTGTGGTTCTTCTAAGCCGATCATCCATTACAACCATTAATCCTGGTAATTGGGACCTAAGGATTGGTTTGGTTGTAACCTAAACGTATGCGCTGTGTGGATCTTGCTACATCATATTGAACTTAATATGCTATGGAAAACCTTTTTGTATAACCATTAATCCCGGTATTGGGACCTAAGGATGGTTTGGTTATAAACTATATGTATGCGTTGTGTGGATCTTGCTACGTCTTTATAAACTATATAAAACTTCGGGAATGTTTCCTTACAGCCATCAATTCCCGTGTGGAACCGATAACTAGGTTTGGCTGTAGCTATTTATAACTAGTAAAACAGACTGCACATAAGTGTAGTCGCGGTAACTTTTATTAAACTTACTTACTGATTTCATCTTAACATCTTTTATTACTTAAAACCTGCGAAGCTCACCAACAATTATGTTGACCGTTTTGAGCATCTCTTTTCAGGTGATCAGGGTAATTGAAGATCTAGGAGTGCTGCCTTTTAGAGGAGACCCTAGGATGCATTGTAAATGTTACCCTTATGAAGCTTGAACATGTTCTTTTGTATACTTGTTCCCGACTTGTGGGAATTTACATTACAAGTTAACCTTAATGTTTATATGATCCTTTATGTTGTGCTTATGGCTATGCTGTCGTGAATTTTGACTATACATGACACAAGTCTCCAATTGTGTTCGGGTGTCGTCACGACACGCTTGTCATCATATTATTATTGCTACTCTATTACATACCATGTGTTATGACGATCCCGTCTAGCTCGCATTCCCCGTGTTTCCGCTACCAGCGGGGGTGTGACAGACTGGTATCAGAGCCATTGGTTAAAGAGAATTAGGCAATTACACTTGACCTAGACTATAACCTAGGAACCTTCATGTAGATTTGCATGCTTAAGCTAGTGTGCATTTATATATCTCATGCAGGTGTTCCTCTTTACATGTTTGGTTATCCTTCTGTTTTGTGATCTTTCACCTTGTACCTGAGCCCTTGTGCTCGTCCCTTATGAGATGCTTTCTATTGGATCTTCCATTCCCTCTGCGCGCCAAGTTATCATAACCAAACTCGGGTATTCAGACCCGAAGAGATCTTCACAGATCATACATTACGCTAGACCTCAGATACTGAGACCGACATGAGGAGGCCATGTCTGAGTCCTTTCAAGGACGTGAGATAGACAACCTACGCCAGACCATATGTGATTAGATGTTGGGCTCTCAGTTGACTTGATGGATTATTATGCATATGATGCGAAGGAAGGTCGGATGTCATGTAACCGGATTAGGCATCATTCTCAGTACATCGTGGGTGTGGTGGGAACGCTGCGGGGAACCCTATGTATAAACATCACCGGTATACCGAGAATATGCTTCAAATGGGCTGCATGGTGATCTTGACTGACCGGAACATGAAACGTTGGAACTTGATGAGTGGAGTACTTGTTTATCGTAAGGTGACTAAAGCTTATATGTTACCACTTTTATGAATAGAACATGCCCACTCGAAGATCTACCCGCAGCAATAGTAACGGAAGTGAAGCCCCGAGAGGCAGAGGCAGAGGAAGAGGTAGACCTCCAATAACAAATGAAGGCACTTCTGGCAATACTCAAGGGTCTGGAAACCCTGATATGGCAGCCCTAATTGCTCAACAATTGACTGCCCTGATTCCAACCATTGTAGCTCAGGTGAGCGACGCTATTCAACAGCAAAACCACTCCCACGGGGATGGTGGTAATGAGAACGAGGGTAATGGGAACCCGACTGGGAATGAAAGTAACCAGGAGACCGGGAATGGTGGTACAGTGTGACAATCGGTCCCAAGGTCACTATTCTAAACCCTAATTTAATTGCATCATATCCCGTCTTATGAGTACTAATAATGGAAACAATTCAATTATATCAAGAGTGTTAGAATCACTAATTTTTACTTGATCAATTTTTATGATTCTATGTGATTTACGTGAATTTAGTCATTTTAGGTATTGCCTTTTTAGAAAAATCCGTGCCCGGGAATATTAATTAGTCACCCTAGCTAGAATTTAGAACATCAATTGAAACAATTAAAAGTATATGTGTGCACACACACACTTGAAATTTTCGGATTTAAGTATGCATTATCATGCATAACACTTAGTCAATTTAGTAACAACTTATACCACTGAAAATACTACCAATTTATAAAATCTACCCAACCATTAAATAATTAAACTTAAAAATTCAAATGGCACTAGAGGACAAGGCCATTTCGGCCGCCCCCCATGCCAACCGATGAAACACTTTGCTTTCTTACACACCTCTCACCTTTTATGCCATACATTCACTCTTCATGCAACTTTCTCTCCTTGTAAGACTTAACCAATTCACTCTTCTCTCTCTCTCTCTCTCGAAAATCCCTGCTGAAACACTCTCCTCCTCTCCAAAAATCCTCTCATTTCAGCCCTCAAAATCGTGAGAAACAAGCTGCCATAATCGGCCAGCAGCCAAACCGCAACAAGGGTGGACTTTGGGTGATGTTTTGAAGCCTTGAACGTGCAAGACTTGAAGTTCCAGCCTTTGTTCGAGCTTCTCCAGCCACCTCCAAGAAGGTTCCAGCCATCCACGACCATCCACACCTTCCAAATCGTGAGTAACATCAAGTGTAAGCTCTATGTGTCGGTTTTGGTCATTTCTTAAACTAGTCTTCATTTTTCACCCAAAAACCCATCTTTTTCTTGTTGTAGCAGAAACTTCTCACCCTCACCTTGTTCTTTAGGAGTTCCCCACGTTCTTGAAGGTATACCACACTTTCTAATGCTCATTCCAAGGGGTAGAATCCGATTTACCCCTTGAAAACCCACTTTTTGGTGTTTTTGTCACCATGCACTTGTGAATCTTGTAACCCTTCAATACTAAACGTCTAACCTGCATATTAATGGGTTCTAAGACTATAAACAACCTGTTTTTGAAGTCCCCAAGGGTGTACACCACCTACATATGGTAAAAGTATGCCTTACACCTTGAACAATGCTTCATTCAACTAGTAGTAACTTCTTTTAGTCATTTCTTGAAAAACCTCTTAGACAAGGATTTTAATCTGCTCAAAATGACTTTTAAGACACCCTAATAATCTGATTTCTAAGTTAGATAAAGTTAAAGTAATCGTTAAACTCAAGTTACAAGGATTTACACATGTGTAATGGCCATATATGACACTTTCTTCATGTTTTAAGGTCCATGGATGTATAGAACAACTAGGCAACGTTTGGGACTGTCATTTCAGTAAGGTTTGGTGCATATTAAGTTTAGTAACATGGCTTGACCTCTGGAACAAAGGACATAATGTGTTTAGGCCTAGTTTGGTCACTTTCAGGACCCGAAAACGGGTTAAAACGGCTTAAAAATAGGAAACATGGACCATAAACGTTTTAAAGAGAATTTCCAGGTTCTAAATGAATAAATAAAGTGTTATGGAGTCAATGGAAAGTTTTAGTGGTCAAAAGATAATTTTAAATGGATTTTTAGTAAAACCGGGTGCAAACCGTAAGACGTTTTTAAGGAAAATTTAGGATAAATGGGTTAAATGTTACAACTTATAAAAATCATGACTTTCCAGTAGGTTAATAGATAAAATAACCTCAAAAGTCAAATAGTTGGTCAAACAAGCCTTTAAAATGGTCAACCCGACTAAAAACGCGTTTTAACGGCTTAAACGTAAAAACGAGCCTTTCCACTTTTAGAGACAAATTTTTATAATCTAAAAGGTTTGAAACTCATAAAAATTATTTTAAAAAATAGCTACTGGACTTAGACTCCAAAAAGGTGCAAACTCATAAATAACCATTTTAAACCGTTCGGTTTTACCGTAACCGGCAACGTTAAATGCGTACTTTAGAAACCGAGTCCAT
The DNA here is from genome assembly GCA_024085815.1 of Flaveria linearis. Lineage (NCBI taxonomy): Eukaryota > Viridiplantae > Streptophyta > Magnoliopsida > Asterales > Asteraceae > Flaveria > Flaveria linearis. Next base: position 66,819,950 of record CM044005.1, read on the forward strand.
AAACTGAAAATTTGAGTATACATTCTTAAAATGAAGTTATATTAAGTCCTTGAAACTGATTTTTGATTATTAAGGCCATTTAATACAAGAAACCAAACTTAAGGGTAGAAACTGTCAATTCTGAAACTTTAGGGGCTAAACTGTAAAATTTGGTTACACTTCCTAATCGGCCCCAATGAGCACTTTAGTCACTTTGTTAGAATAATTATCATACATTCTGGACTTAGTAATGTAAAAACCATTAATTGTATGAGAAACCTTAACTTTCCATAAAAGGAAACTTTTATACAAACCCTAATCGAATCAAAACCGAAACCATCCATTTAAGTCTTAGGCACTATTGTTGCTCCTTAAATAGGTTTAGAGCAGTAGTTAATCACTTAATATATTCTTAATAGGGTGCTAGACTTGACCTATTCCCGGCACGCGAAGAATTTCTAGTTGCTTGATACCTAAGGTGAGTTCTCGTGTTCCCCCTTTTTACTTTTAATTTTGGGGATGAAGCATGCTCCTTTTAAACTGAAACTCTTATGTGTGATACTGTTTACTGCTTTGCATGATCTTCTGTTTTATGAACTTTGATTGTGCTTACTTGATGCTTATATGTGGGACTTTTTGGATACCTGCTGATACTTTAGTCATAATCATTAATTCTTTTGTGAACCGCTTGTCTTTACGTGAATAGATCTATTTGGGGAATCCCCCACGCATAGTGGCTCCCGCCACAGGGAGGTACCCCACTGAGATCCTGAGGGGTCGTTTGTGGCATGTAACAGGATTGGGGTAAGATACTACGGTGAACCATCCTAGCAGGAGTGGTTCACTATTCTGAGGCTTGGTCCTTTTTCCTACGGGAATATCCGGTTAAACACAAGTTTAGAAGAGGCCAACCGGGGACCAAGTGCAGGGTTGATTGTGATACCCCACAATGACTGATACTAAAAACGTTGCTTTTCAAAATCGAATGAGATTTCTATAAACTATCACACTGGATTCTAAAACCTTTACTGTGGACTTTTATAGTTCCTTTTATTTGTTTTGAAACTTTAAGCACTTGAATTCACCAACTTTTTAGTTGACACTCTTTTTCATTTTGAGCATGTTTCAGGTAACCTATGAAGACTCTTAGCTTAAGGACGACTTAGACTCAACCCCGAGACCATGGCATTGTTTGTGTGACCAGAATTTATGACTTTGACAATTTGATATCATGACAATTTAAATTTATGTTGAACATGTAAACATTTGGGGCTGGATCTGTTTCCAGCCCGGTGTCTTTTAAAACTTTTAATGCCATGTGATGTTCTCTCCCTTTGAGCTCTTATAATGGTTTGTTTCCGCTGCCATATATGTTGTTGCTAATCTGTGACGTCCCACCCTACCTAGGCCCGGGGGTGTGACAAATTGGTATCAGAGCCTAAGGTTGTAGAGAAGTCGGGAATACCATAGTAGACCCTAGGCTACAACCCTGATACCCTAGGACTGTCCTTGTGGGAAAGTGTTGGAATGATCAGGTTGGGTAAATTGATGATTACGCCTGATCAACGTAATCATGAATTTGCCGAACGCGTAATTTCCATCATGGACCTCTAAGTTAGGTTTGGACCTTTCTGTTTGATGCTGATTAACCTTGAATTTTATTTTGACTGGGGATTTGAAATTAATTTCCTTTAGATGAACTGTATTGCCTGACACAACCTCACTGATAAGGGATACATAGAGATCCCTGATACTAAAGCCATCACTATTACTATGAGTATATTATTGTTATTAAGACTATCATGAGCTATGAGAAACCAAATTACTCATGATGTCTTTTTACAGGAAACTGCTATGGTTGAAAGAGGTAAGGCACCCGCACCTCCAGTTGATGAGACTGCCCCTGTTGGGACACTGAGGAGGAAGCCCCAAACGGAGTACGAGGCGTACCTGCGAAGGTGTGGACACCCGAATTGGATCTCCGTCACGTCAGAGGACACTTGAGCTTCCGAGGATTCTTCTTCGTCAATGCCACCCAGGAGCCGGACGCGTTCCCATTCGCCACATGTTGCCGCTCCATCCCACTCACCGATACCTCCCATTGGGAATTGAGGAGCACGCACCTTCACTGGTCCACGAAAGGCTGTTAGACCTAGGACTTCGGTCTCATTTAGGTTGCCTCCTCCTCCTCCACCACCGGTCAGGGCTCCCATACCCGCACCACCGCCGTACGAGCCACACCGACGCCACCCACAAGAGGAGCCTTGGATGCCTCCAAGGCACAGCATGCACATCGGTCCCAGCGTGTTCTCTCGAGACCAGAACTCTCAGTCTAGCCGGCGGGCTAGTGACTTTGGTCCATCCGACCCTACCCTGAGCGAGATACTGAGGACCATCGAGCGCCACGAGCTGACTCTTCAGCACGCCACCCGGACCTCGCAGTCCGCTCAATTCCAAGCTATGCTGGCATCGGAGGGTGTGCAGAGATTGGAGCGGGAGCAAAGGAAGAAGAGCACCGGATGGATGGGATGGCTGAAAAAGAAGTGGATGTGAGGGCGACCATGTGGAAGAGGAAGAAACTATCTGTCTTTGGATATTTGAAGGAAACAAATTTACTATTATCCGACATTATTATTATTATTATATTTCATGGGGGTGATGGCACCTTCTACCTTGTAAGAGCTAGACTCTGATGCTATGAACTTTGTCTTGTTTTGAACTAATTCATATGATACAATGCTGTTGAAACATTTACGATTATCCGTCACGTGTTGTTTATTCATGGTGTTGGGCCATGTTATTCTTTATGACTGCTTAAACTGTTTAAATTGGTAATCTGTGGAACTTGGTAAATTGTATGCAATTATACACCGTATTCTCTCTTCGTAGAGAGGAAGTCTTGTAGGGAATTGATGCGTAGACTGATTGAAACAAATTATGAGATGCTAAACGACTTTGTCTGTCGTACTGTCAGAATGCCTACCCGCAGAGGAACACCCATTGGAAGGCCAGCAGCTAACCGAGGTCGTCACGAAAGGACAAGGCGAACCAGAAACCAACCACCTACCCCTCCAGGGACTCCCGTCGGGGAGAATGCTAACTCAGGAAACGACGAGAGGATGGCAAATCTTGTGGCACAACAAATTGCAAATGCTATATCAACCATTATTGCCCAAATAAATGCTGATCGGGATGACACCGGAGGTGGTACTGGGGCTGCCAACAACGAAGAATCTGAAGCTATCAGGAAAGCGTGCTCCTACAAAACATTCATGGCTTGCAAGCCAAAGGACTTCCATGGCACCGAGGGTGCAATTGAAACCTATAGATGGCTGGATGAGATCGAAGCTGTGTTAGACATCAGTGAGTGCATGTTGGAACACATGGTGAGGTTTGCTTCTCAATCTCTCAAGGGACCAGCACTTGAGTGATGGAAAACCATCATCCAGCCCCGAGGCCGGGATGCGGTGGGAAGGATGACCTGGTCTGAGTTTAGGGAGCTAATCACCAACAAGTACTGCCCGATCAACCAACTGGAGAAACTGGAGGCAAGATTTCTGAAGTTGGAAATGAGGGGTCCGAACTACACCGAATACATCAACCAGTTCCTTGCATTGTCCCGACTGGTACCACACTTGGTGATGCCAGAATCCAAGGGCGTGGCCCGCTTCATCTGGGGGTTACACCCAAGGGTAAGGGGCATGGTTCGATCATCCAGGCCTACAACTATACAGGCGGCGGTCGACCTTACCAGTAGTCTGACCGACGACCTAGTTAGAGCTGGGTGGATTGAACATGGGAAAATTGAGGAAAAGAAGAAGGTTGTGGAAGAAAAGAGGAAGTGGGTTGATACTAGGAAAATGGTCGGCAGCAGCAGCGGTTCAAACAAGAAGCCTAGAGAAGAAGCGAGATGAAATGACCATGGTGGGAAGGCAAGGAGATTGTATCTGGGCACAAGCCCCTTCTGCGATAAATGCAAGCTTCATCACCAAGGGGAGTGCAATCCCATGCCTTGTTATCGATGCAAGAAACCTGGTCACCTGATTAAAGACTGTACCTACGAGCCTGGAAAACAATGCTATGAGTGCGGGGACCCCGGGCATATGAGGAACAAATTCCCTAAGATAGGAAGAAACAAGGACAACCGACCCAATAAGCCCAAGGGAAGAGCTTTTGTGATGGATCCCGCTGGATCCCGAAAGGAACCCGATGTGGTCAATGGTACGTTTCTTGTAAACGGTCATCCTGCTACTGTTTTATTTGATACTGGAGCAACTGCCAGTTTTATCTCTAGTGCTTTTAGATCCTCGATTGACTTAGCTACGTGTGCCTTAGCCGATACGTTTACTGTCGAATTAGCTGATGGTAATATTTTAGAAACTAACGAAATCGTCAAGAATTGTTCAACAAATCTAAGTGGGCATGCATTTAAGATAGATCTGATGCCTATTAAGTTAGGAGGATTTGATGTAGTTGTCGGCATGGACTGGTTAGCTAAGAACAGAGTCGAAATTGTTTGTGATGAACGCCTACTCAAGATACCATTGAACGACAAGGAAGAGTTAGTGGTGCAAGGAGAAAGGAGGAACACCTTATGCCCCATGATATCCCATTTAAAAGCTACCAAGAGGTTAAGGAAGGGATGCTCAGCTTTCATCATCTACGTGATGAAGACCAAAGAGGAGAAGAAGATTTCGAACATCCCAGTAGTTTCTGAATACCCTGAGGTGTTTCCGGAAGACCTACCGGGACTTCCCCCGAATCGACAAGTTGAGTTCCAAATAGATTTGCTGCCTGGCGCTGCACCTGTAACCAAAGTGCCGTATCGACTCGCTCCTCCTGAAATTAAGGAACTGATGACGCAAGTTCAACAACTATTGGACAAAGGATTTATACGTCCGAGTGTCTATCCATGGGGTGCTCCGGTATTATTTGTGAAGAAGAAGGATGGCACCTTACGCATGTGCATCGACTACCGGGAATTAAATAAGTTGACCATAAAGAACAGTTACCCTCTCCTAAGGATAGACAACCTATTCGATCAACTTCAAGGAGCAAGCTACTTCTCCAAGATAGATCTGAGATCCGGTTACCACCAACTAAAGATCTGAGAAGAAGACATACCCAAGACGGCTTTTCGAACTAGGTATGGGCACTATGAGTACTTAGTCATGCCCTTCGGACTGACTAATGCACCAGCAGCATTCATGGATCTCATGAACCGTGTGTGCCGCCCATATCTTGACAAATTCGTGATTGTGTTCATCGACGACATCCTGATCTACTCCAGTAGTAAGGAAGAACACGAGAGGCATATCAGACTAATTCTTGAATTACTCAAGAATGAGCAACTATATGCCAAATTTTCAAAATGTGAATTTTGGATGCGAGAGATCCAATTTTTAGGGCATGTAGTGAATGAGAATGGAATTCAAGTTGACCCTTCCATGATTGAAGCTATAAAGAATTGGAAGATTCCTGAGACTCCCACTGAGATTAGGCAATTCCTAGGATTGGCCGGATACTACCGACGATTCATAAAGAACTTCTCACGAATTGTGCAACCGTTGACCTCACTGACTAAGAAGGACAAAGCCTTTTTATGGGAACCTGAGGAAGATGAAGCATTCGAGACGCTTAAGGAAAAACTGTGCAGTGCACCTGTTTTGGCCCTTCCAGAAGGAGTCGAAGACTTTGTAGTTTATTGTGACGCCTCGCGTCAAGGTTTAGGTTGCGTGCTAATGCAACGCAACAAGGTTATTGCCTTTGCATCTAGACTGCTAAATGATCACGAGAAGAACTATACTACGCACGATCTGGAACTGGGTGCTGTGGTGTTTGCTCTCAAAATGTGGAGGCACTACCTCTATGGCACGAAGTGTATCATTTACACTGACCATCGAAGTTTGCAACACATTCTCGACTAGAAAATGCTAAACATGCGTTAAAGAAGATGGGTTGAGCTGTTGAACGACTATGAGTGTGAGATCCATTATCATCCCGGAAAGGCCAATGTGGCGGAAGATGCTTTGAGCAGAAAGGAGAGAGAAAAACCTCTTCGTGTACGAGATTTAAGGATAAGTGTGTACACAGACCTAGTCGCAAGGCTGAAAGAAGCTCAGGGTGAAGCGTTAAAGGAGGAAAATCTAGCAGCAGAAGGATTAACGGGAATGGAAAAGCGATTTGAAATGGGAACTGATGGTACATATAAGTGCGAAGGGAGAACTTGGGTGCCAAAGTATGGGGGAATTCGAGAGGTAATTCTCGATGAAGCTCACAAATCTAGGTATTCAGTTCACCCTGGGAGTGATAAAATCTACCGGGATTTGAAGGCACTTTTCTGGTGGCCTGGAATCAAGAAATCAATCGCTATGTATGTCAGTAAGTGCCTAACCTGTGCCATGGTAAAAGCCGAGAATCAAAAACCATCAGGGATGTTACAGCAGCCAGAAATACCAAAATGGAAATGGGATAACGTCACAATGGACTTTGTTACCAAGTTACCCAGAACGTCTAGGGGTCATGATGCCATTTGGGTGATAGTGGATAGACTAACCAAAGCAGCTCACTTTTTACCAATTCAGGAAGACTATGACATGTCAAGACTGGCTCAACTGTATATTAATGAAATGGTGGCTAGGCATGGTGCGCCACTATCAATAATCTCCGATCGTGATAGTCGTTTTACTTCGCGTTTCTGGAAATCACTTCAACGAGCCTTAGGAACCCGTTTGGACTTAAGCACGGCGTACCATCCACAAACTGACGGTCAAAGCGAGAGGACTATTCAAACCCTAGAAGATATGCTGAGGGCATGCGTAATTGATTTTGGTGGGAATTGGGATAATCATCTTCCACTGGTGGAGTTCTCCTATAACAACAGTTACCATGCAAGTATCAATGCTGCTCCGTATGAGGCTCTCTATGGTAGGAAATGTCGGTCACCATTGAGTTGGAATGAAATAGGTGATAGCCAAGTATTAGGACCCGACATTGTATTGGAGACCACTGATAAGATTTTCAAGATCAAGGAACGTCTACGGGCGGCAAGTGATCGTCAAAAGAAGTACGCTGACAGAAGACGGAAACTATTAGAATTTCAGATTGGTGATAGGGTAATGCTGAAGGTAGCACCGTGGAAAGGAACCGTGAGGTTCGGAAAAAGAGGCAAGTTAAGCCCAAGATACATTGGACCATTCGAAATGCTAGCAAGAATTGGTCCTGTGGCTTACAAGTTGAAACTAGCTCAGAAATTGAGTTATATACACGACACCTTCCACGTGTCAAACTTGAAGAAATGCCTGGTAGACAAAGCCTTGGAACTACCGTTGAAGGAGACAAGAATCAATGAGAAGCTGAACTTCGTGGAAGAGCCTATAGAGATCACGGACCGTTTGGTCAAGCAACTCAGATGAAGCCGCATACCAAAGGTTAAGGTTAGATGGAACTCGAAACGAGGGCCGGAATTCACTTGGGAACGTGAGGACGAGATGAGGAAGAACTACCCGCATCTCTTTAAACCCACCCGTACCAATGCTAAGCGAAGTTAAAATTTCGGGACGAAATTTCCTAAACAGTGGGAGAATGTGACAACCGGTCCCAAGGTCACTATTCTAAACCCTAATTTAATTGCATCATATCTCGTCTTATGAGTACTAATAATGGAAACAATTCAATTATATCAAGAGTGTTAGAATCACTAATTTTTACTTGATCAATTTTTATGATTCTATGTGATTTACGTGAATTTAGTCATTTTAGGTCTTGCCTTTTTAGAAAAATTCATGCCCTGAATATTAATTAGTCACCCTAGCTAGAATTTAGAACATCTATTGAAACAATTAGAAGTATATGTGTGCACACACACACTTGAAATTTTTGGATTTAAGTATGCATTATCATGCATAACACTTAGTCAATTTAGTAACAACTTATACCACTGAAAATACTACCAATTTATAAAATCTACCCAACCATTAAATAATTAAACTTAAAAATTCAAATGGCACTAGAGGACAAGGCCATTTCGGCCACCCCCCCTGCCAACCAATGAAACACTTGGCTTTCTTACACACCCCTCACCTTTTATGCCATCCATTCACTCTTCATGCAACTTCCTATCCTTGCAAGACTTAACCAATTCACTCTTCTCTCTCTCTCTCGAAAATCCCTGCTGAAACACTCTCCTCCTCTCCAAAAATCCTCTCATTTCAGCCCTCAAAATCGTGAGAAACAAGCTGCCATAATCGGCCAGCAGCCAAACCGCAACAAGGGTGGACTTTGGGTGATGTTTTGAAGCCTTGAACGTGCAAGACTTGAAGATACAGCCTTTGTTCGAGCTTCTCCAGCCTCCTCCAAGAAGGTTCCAGCCATCCACGACCATCCACACCTTCCAAATCGTGAGTAACATCAAGTGTAAGCTCTATGTGTCGGTTTTGGTCATTTCTTAAACTAGTCTTCATTTTTCACCTAAAAACCCATCTTTTTCTTGTTGTAGCAGAAACTTCTCACCCTCACCTTGTTCTTGAGGAGTTACCAACGTTCTTGAAGGTATACCACACTTTATAATGGTCATTCCAAGGGGTAGAATCCGATTTACCCCTTGAAAACCCACTTTTTGGTGTTTTTGTCACCATGCACTTGTGAATCTTGTAAACCTTCAATGCTAAACGTCTAACCTGCATATTAATGGGTTATAAGACTATAAACAACCTGTTTATGAAGTCCCCAAGGGTGTACACCACCTACATGTGGTAAAAGTATGCCTTACACCTTGAACAATGCTTCATTCAACTAGTAGTAACTTCTTTTAGTCATTTCTTGAAAAACCTCTTAGACAAGGGTTTTAATCTTCTCAAAATGACTTTTAAGACACTCTAATAATCTGATTTCTAAGTTAGATAAAGTTAAAGTAATGGTTAAACTCAAGTTACAAGGATTTACACATGTGTAATGGCCATATATGACACTTTCTTCATGTTTTAAGGTCCATGGATGTATAGAAAAACTAGGCAACGTTTGGGACTGTCATTTCAGTAAGTTTTGGTGCATATTAAGTTTAGTAACATCGCTTGACCTCTGGAACAAAGGACATAATGTGTTTAGGCCTAGTTTGGTCACTTTCGGGACCCGAAAACGGGTTAAAACGACTTAAAAATAGGAAACATGGACCATAAACGTTTTAAAGAGAATTTCCAGGTTCTAAATGAATAAATAAAGTGTTCTGGAGTCAATGGAAAGTTTTAGTGGTCAAAAGATAATTTTAAATGGGTTTTTAGTAAAATCGGGTGCAAACCGAAAGACGTTTTTAAGGAAAATTTAGGACAAAATGGGTTAAATGTTACAACTTATAAAAATCATGACTTTCCAGTAGGTTAATAGATAAAATAACCTCAAAAGTCAAATAGTTGGTCAAACAAGCCTTTAAAATGGTCAACCCGACTAAAAACGCGTTTTAACGGCTTAAACGTAAAAACGAGCCTTTCCACTTTTAGAGACAAATTTTTATAATCTAAAAGGTTTGAAACTCATAAAAATGATTTTAAGAAATAGCTACTGTACTTAGATTCCAAAAAGGTGCAAACTCATAAATAACCATTTTAAACCGTTCTGTTTTACCGTAACCGGCAACGTTAAACGCGTACTTTAGAAACCGAGTCCATAAACTGAAAATTTGAGTATACATTCTTAAAATGAAGTTATATTAAGTCCTTGAAACTGATTTTTTGTTATAAAGTCCATTTAATACAAGAAACCAAACTTAAGGGTAGAAACTGTCAATTCTGAAACTTTAGGGGCTAAACTGTAAAATTTGGTTACACTTCCTAATCGGCCCCAATGAGCACTTTAGTCACTTTGTTAGCATAATTATCATAAATTCTGGACTTAGTAATGTAAAAACCATTAATTGTATGAGAAACCTTAACTTTCCATAAAAGGAAACTTTTATACAAACCCTAATCGAATCAAAACCGAAACCATCCATTTTAAGTCTTAGGCACTATTGTTGCTCCTTAAATAGGTTTAGAGCAGTAGATAATCACTTAATATATTCTTAATAGGGTGCTAGACTTGACCTATTCTCGGCACGCGAAGAATTTCTAGTTGCTTGATACCTAAGGTGAGTTCTCGTGTTCCCCCTTTTTACTTTTTATTTTGGGGATGAAGCATGCTCCTTTTAAACTGAAACTCTTATGTGTGATACTGTTTACTTCTTTGCATAATCTTTTGTTTTATGAACTTTGATTGTGCTTACTTGATGCTTGTATGTGGGACTTTTTGGATACCTGCTGATACTTTAGTCATAATCATTAATTCTTTTGTGAACCGCTTGTCTTTACGTGAATAGATCTATTTGGGGAATCCCCCACGCACAGTGGCTCCCGCCACAGGGAGGTACCCCACTGAGATCCTGAGGGGTCGTTTGTGGCATGTAACAGGTTTTGGGTAAGATACTACGGTGAACCATCCTAGCAGGAGTGGTTCACTATTCTGAGGCTTGGTCCTTTTTCCTACGGAATATCCGGTTAAACACAAGTTTAGAAGAGGCCAACCGGGGACCAAGTGCAGGGTTGATTGTGATACCCCACAATGACTGATACTAAAAATGATGCTTTTCAAAATCGAATGAGATTTCTATAAACTATCACACTGGATTCTAAAACCTTTACTGTGGACTTTTATAGTTCCTTTTATTTGTTTTGAAACTTTAAGCATTTGAATTCACCAACTTTTTAGTTGACACTCTTTTTCATTTTGAGCATGTTTCAGGTAACCTATGAAGACTCTTAGCTTAAGGACGACTTAGACTCAACCCCGAGACCATGGCATTGTTTGTGTGACCAGAATTTATGACTTTGACAATTTGATATCATGACAATTTAAATTTATGTTGAACACGTAAACATTTGGGGCTGGATCTGTTTCCAGCCCGGTGTCTTTTAAAACTTTTAATGCCATGTGATGTTCTCTCCCTTTGAGCTCTTATAATGGTTTGTTTCCGCTGCCATATATGTTGTTGCTAATCTGTGACGTCCCACCCTACCTGGGCCCGGGGGTGTGACATACAGCCGGTAATGAAACTGGGGTTGCTAATACCAAACGGGGCTGTTCTTACAAGGAATTTGTGGCCTGTAAGCCTCGGGAATTTGATGGCAAGGGTGGGGCGATAGCCCTGACTAAATGGCTCAAGAATATGGAGGCAGTAATTGACATCAGTGAATGCCTCGACAGTCAAAAGATCAAGTATGTTACGTGCTCACTACAAGGCAGAGCAATAACCTGGTGGAACACCCAGGTTTAGGCTAGAGGAAGAGAAGCTGCAATGCAAATGACATGGGATAAGTTCAAAGCCCTAATCACTGAGGAATACTGCCCTCTCATTGAGATGCAGAAACTTGAGCACGAATTTTGGAATCATGCCATGGTGGGTGCTGGGCATGCAGCTTATACTGACCAATTCCATGAGCTGGCTAGACTGGTTCCACACCTAGTCACCCCGGAGTCTAAGAGGATTGAGAGGTACATTTGGGGACTCGTGCCTCAAATTCGGGCAATGGTAACTGCAGCTGCTCCTCCTACAATTCAGAGCGTGATTCTGAAAGCTGGCGCTCTCACCGATGAGATGATAAGAATAGGGGTACTGGGTAAGGGAGCAGAGAAAAGGAAGGAAGCTGGGGAATCGAGCCGGTCCGGTACAGGAAAGTTTGATAAGAGGGCCAAAACGACCAGAAACTTTGTGGCCGTGACTCAAGGAAAGAAGGAATATGTTGGGCCGCACCCGAGATGTGACAGGTGCAAGCTTTATCATCCTCCAGCAACGCCGTGCCGGGTGTGTTTGAACTGCAGACGCCCGGGCATCAAGCAAGAGACTGCAGAGTAGCGCCAAACCTGGTGGCACCCATCAATGCGGTTAACCCCGCCGGGAATGCCAGGGCATGCTACGAATATGGAGGCCTCGATCACTTCAGAAACATGTGCCCCGGACTGAATAGGGTACCGGCTCAGCAAGGAAACAACCAGCAGCAGATAATGGCCATAGCTGGTGCGCAAGACCAAGGAAACCAAGGAAATGCTGCACAGGATCGTGCCTTTGTCATTGGAGCTAATGATGCCCGTCAGGATCCGAACGTTGTCACGGGTACGCATTTACTCAATAACCACTTCACATCAGTACTGTTTGATACTGGGGCAGACAATAGTTTTATATCATCTGAGTTTGTGCAAATGCTTGATTTGAGTGCCAGTAGACTAGAAACTAGTTACTCTGTAGAAATGGCAAATGGTAGGGTTGAACATGCAGAGGAAATTATCAAGGACTGCACCCTAATGTTGGAAGGCCAGGTCTTCAACATAGATTTGATACCTTTCGAGTTGGGGAGCTTTGACGTAATAGTGTGGATGGATTGGTTGTTGAAGCATGGAGCCGAGATTGTTTGCCGAGATAAAGTAGTGCGGATTCCCATGCCAGACGGGAAAGTACTCAGAATACAAGGAGAGCGACCGGGAAAGAACTTGAAGCTTATCACCTGCATGAAAGCACGCCAAGGTCTACGTAAGCAGTGTTACACTTTTCTGGCTCACGTGGTAGAAAAGAAGGAAGAAGAGACAAAATTGGCAGACATTCCGATTGTACGGGATTACCCGGAGGTGTTCCCTGATGATCTATCTGGATTACCTCCTCTACGACAGGTGGAATTCCATATAGAGCTGGTTCCTGGAGCTACACCGATAGCAAAGACACCGTATCGGTTAGCACCCTTCGAGATGCAAGAGTTGTCCAGCCAACTACAGGAACTACTGGAGAAGGGTTTCATTCGACCGAGTCATTCACCGTAGGGAGCACCGGTGTTATTTGTCAAGAAGAAGGATGGGTCCTTCCATATGTGTATCGACTATAGGGAATTGAACAAATTGACCGTGAAGAATCGGTATCCTCTTCCTAGAATCGACGACCTGTTTGATCAGTTGCAAGGAGCCTCGTACTTCTCTAAGATCGATCTCCGATCTGGATATCATCAGCTAAGAGTATTCAAGGATGATATTCCAAAAACAGCATTTAGAACTCGTTACGGGCACTATGAGTTCTTGGTCATGCCATTCGGGTTGACCAACGCACCAGCTGTCTTTATGGATCTGATGAATCGGGTGTGCAAGCCTTATCTTGACAAGTTTGTGATCGTGTTCATAGACGACATACTTATCTACTCTCTTTCGAAAGAGGATCACGAAGAACACCTTCGAGCAATTCTGGAACTGTTGCCGGAAGAGAAACTTTTCGCCAAATTCTAGAAGTGTAAATTCTGGCTTCGAAAAGTGAGGTTTTTGGGTCATGTGGTTAACAAAGATGGAATTAATGTGGATCCCGGTAAGATTGAAGCTGTGAAGAAATGGGATACACCCCAAACACCCTTAGAAATACGGCAATTCTTAGGATTGGCCGGATATTACTGTCGTTTTATTGCGAATTTCTCAAAGATTGCCCAACCGTTAACCTTGTTGACTCAGAAAGACAAGAAGTTTGATTGGGGGAAAGCACAAGAACATGCGTTCCAAACATTGAAGGAGAAGTTGTGCAACGCACCGATATTGTCCCTCCCAGACGGAACCAACGATTTTGTGGTGTACTGTGATGCTTCGCATCAAGGTTTGGGCTGTGTACTAATGCAGAAAGATAAGGTAATTGCTTACGCTTCGCGACAACTCAAGGTGCATGAAAAGAACTACACAACTCATGATTTGGAGTTGGGTGCCGTAGTGTTTGCACTCAAGATATGGAGGCATTATCTATATGGAACCAAATGCATCATTGTTAGATCTAGATAGTATAGGGCTAGATCATTTTTGTATAGGCTTAGTACTTGAATCAAGTCTTGTAATTAATATTTGTAACAGTCAATATATATATATGTGAATTGAATTTATAGGTTAACCCCATATATGTATGTGTGTTGATTTGTGACTTGACAGGAGAAACAATATACTTGGATGAATTTCCTGAAATTGACCAAGTGTAGGAAACATCTACGGATGAACAATTTTGTTAATCCGTAGATATGTTTCATACAAGACCAAATGACCCCATGTAAGTTTCTGCGGATGATCAAGTTTCATGAAGGGAAGACTCCTACGGAAGAAGGATTTGCTACGGAAGAACAACATTCCTACGGAAGAGCAAATCATCTACGGAAGAACAAAAGATCTGCGGAAGGCAAGACTCCTGCGGAAGACCATTATACTTGTGTGATTACCAATTCCAAGAAGTCAAACAAGTCAACACGATCAACAACAGATCCCGAGAGATCCGGTGCTTCCTTAGCCGACTCAAACATCTATAAATATGAGTCCTAGGTTTCACATCTCGGGGAACACAATCAATCATTATTACGGCTGTCAAGTTACATCATTGTGCAACCCTAATCGCCGTCTCATCAACATCAACATTATTTGATACACTGTATTCGATTGTTTATAGTATTCATTATTATTCTTTTGTAATCATTACATTATAGTTAATGAACTACGTTTGAATAATTATTGATTTCGCATTCATGTGTTTCTGTGGTTGTGTTCATAATTAATCATCAAACCAATTAAACGTCAATTAGTGATAATTCCGCGATCATTAAATTGATTTATTTTAATACTGATAATTCCTGAATTGAGATCCTTGGATTCACAGGTGGTATCAGAGCATTGGTGCTCATTGATCTAGATCAATTGATCTATCAGTATTAAAATTGTTTAATTGATTTTCGAACAATTAAATCAACGACTTGTCATTCAGCAAATATTCTCTTATTGCTTGTATGATTTAGATCTATATTCAAATTCATTGAATACCAGATCTGCGTCTTTGATAGATTTGTCGATTTAAGCATTTAAATTTTAAATCCATCTTTTGCAGTTAAACATGAGTACTTTTGGAGGAGGATCTTATCAACCACCAAAGTTGGAAACCAAAGCTGATTTTAAATCCTGGAAGATCAAGTTCAGGAATCATGTGAACTACACAGATTCTTACTTGTGGGAGTCCATCACACAAGGTCCTTATATTCCACCCACTCTTGGGTCGGATTATAATGACAAAAATCAGCCAATCAGCACTAAGGACTTGCCACCTGATGATGTCAAGAAGGTCAAAGTTGATATTAAAGCATACAGCTTGCTTAGTATGGCTTTGCCTGAAGAAATCTTGATCAAGTGCGAGAACTACAAAACAGCAAATTCCCTGTGGAAGATACTTCACACTCTCTGTGAAGGGAGTGATGAGATCAGAAGCATAAGGAAAGACACCCTTAGATCACAATATGAAACTTTTCATCATATTGAGGGTGAGTCAATTCCTCAGCAACTCCATAGATTTATGCAACTTGTTACTGAGATGAACATCTTGGAGTTAAAATATACTACTGAGGAACTGAACAAGAAGATGCTCCATACTTTGCCTGAAAGTTGGAAGCAAACAGTCTCCATGTTCAAGAACACCATAGATCTCAAGACAACTGGTCTAGATACATTGGTTGCTAAAGTAGAAGCACTTGAACTGGATGAACAATCAAGAAACAAGAGTGTGAGAACTCATGTCTCACCTTATCACTTCAAGGAAACAAAGAATGCTGGAAGTGCATTTATCTCTAATAATGAAGATGATAACTCTTGTGCTTTGAGTGATGATGAAGAGGAAGTAAGTTTCTATGCATCCAAACCTACTAAGAAGTCATCTCAAAGTAAAAATAAAAAGGAAAAGGGAAAAGCTGCAGAGAAAAGAGAGACATCAGCAACAGCAAACTCAGAACCAATAACTGTGATATTGGATTCTGAAGAACAAAAAGCAGCCTTTGCAGCTTTCAGTTCAAGCTTTCAAGCATATCTTGGCAGTTCCCTTACAGCAGCAAACATCTGTCAGCAAGATTTGGAGGAACTCCCTCCTGATGTAGTCGAAGAGATGGATCTACAATGGCAGATGGCAATGATTGCTTACAGAGCCAAGCAATATCTTCGAAGAAATAAAAATCTGGCAGCAGCAAGCAAAACATCGAAGATTGGAGTTGATAAGTCTAAAGTCAGATGTTACAAGTGCAATCTCTATGGTCACTTCTCTAGAGAATGCAACCAACAATCAACTCCACAGTATCAGCAGCAGCAGCAACAAAATCAGCAGCCAACCTCTCAAAGATCTCTGCATAGACAACCTCAGCTCACATCCCCACCAGCCACAAATACATCAGCAGGACCAAGCAACTCTAAGGAGACAGGGCTGATCATACTTCAGGATGGAACATGTGACTGGAGTCTGTATGAGAAGGAAGTGATAGAGGAGAATCAAGCACTGATGGCACATATGGAAAACAAAGTTCCTCCTATGGCCAGAGAGGTAAAAGACAGGTTATGTTTATCAACATGTGTTGAGGAAGTTGAGAGATATAGAGTCCATGCTCAACAATTGGCTGATAAAGTAAAAGAAACTATGATTTTAAATGAATCACACTTAAGAGAACAAAAACTATATCAAATCAAAATAAACACTTTACAAAAAGATTTAGAAAAATATGTTTCTGAAAACTACAGTCTAAAAGCCCAAGTTGAGCATCTGACCACTTCCTTAACAAAATCCATGGCTGATCATGCATCCACTGAAGTGAAACTTCAGAAGTTTCAATTATCATCTCAGCAATATGAGAAGTTACTAAATTCTCATATTGAATCAAAGAACAGGTCCGGGTTGGGTTATAATGCTGTTGCACCACCTATTAATGATAACTACACACCTTTACCTGAAACAATGACTAACAATTTGTCAAATCATTTTGTGCAAAGCACCAAAATTGACATCAAAGATAGTCAAATAAACAACAATAAAACTGAGATGAGTGAAACTGAATCAACTGAATCAGAATCAATTAAACATAATGAATCAGATTTTGATAACTATGATGACCTGGATGATTCTGATGAACATGATACTGATCAACTGAACATTGGTAAGAATGTTCAAGTTGAAACTGGTCTTCCACGAGTCCTTGAAGAATCAAAGCTGCAATATCCGCCAAAGCAACGGAACATGCTAAAGACTATTTGCAAGAGGATTGCTGAACTTAATGAAGGATTACAAGAACTGAATCTTCACAAGATTGATAGCTGCGGATCAAGCACAGAAGCACCTTTGTCATCTTCAGATCAAGGTAAGAAACAATCAAACAAGAATCCTCGAAAAGCACCAACTGAAGAATCCGTAGAACACCTGCGGAAAAAGAACTCTGAGGAATCCGTAGAACATCTGCGGAAAGCAAAAACTGCCAAGTCCGTAGATCATCTGCGGAAGGCAAAAACTACTGAATCCGCAGAAAAACAACGGAAGAGAGAGACTGATACTGCGGACGAGGTAAAAAGGGAAACCAACAAACATGCTCAGAAAAAGCTAAATGTCAAACAACAAAAGCCATCCACAGACAAACAAACAACAGCTGATGAAGTCCACAACAAAAACAAGAAGAAATCAACTGATGCTTCAGCTAGTCAGAAAAAGAACAATAAACAGAAGGAAGAAGCCGAAGAAACCTCAGAGAAATATTGCAAATGGTGTGATATGAAGAATCACAACACTGATGAATGCTATTTCAGCAGCTACTGTTCCATTTGCAATATGAACAATCACATGACTGATGATTGTTTCTTCAACAAACATTGTGCCATATGTGACAAAAACAACCATTCCACTCAGGAATGTTATTTTAATAAGAAGAACAAGAAAAAGAGCAACAAGAAGTCACAAGGTGCATCATCCGACTCAGAAAGTGACAAAGAGACAAAGACTGAGAAAGCAAAACAAAATTCAAAGAAAAGATCATCTGTTGCAGACAAGACTGTGAAGAAGAAAATACCAACACAGGCTAAGACACCTCACAAAAAGGTGGACTTGGCTGATAAACAGACTGAAGCGGTTGATGGTTTCTTTGACAACTTTGATAAAGGAGCTCCTGTGTCCCATTCAAAGTAGAAAGATGAAGAAACCTTCAAGACTACAGGATCCTCTTCAAAGTTAAGATACCAACCAAAACAAGCTAAGTTGAAGAAAGACTCAGATAAGCATGAAGACACTCAGAAACCTGAATCATCTTCAACAGAATCATCCTCACGACCATCAGATCAAAAAGAAACAACTAATACTGAAACTTCACGATTAATTCATGAAGGAGTAACTATTGTTGACACAACTGGCAAACCCAAGACAATTAAGCCTTGGGTTGTCAATTCTAATTAATTTTCTTTTTATGTGCAGGAACAATCATGGAGAGCTGACAACAAGTGGTATGTTGACAGTGGTTGTTCCAGACATATGACAGGCAACTGTGCACTTCTCCATGACTTCAAACATAAACATGCCTCTTATATGGCATTTGGTGGGGATAAGAAGGGAGGTAAAATTGTTGGTGAGGGAATGGTAACTAATGGTGTTTTAACATTTGAAAAAGTAAATTACTGTGAAAATTTGCAGTATAATTTACTTAGTGTTTCCCAAATTTGTGATCAAAATTATTTAACACTATTTGATAACACTAACTGTTACATTCTTAAGCCAGGGTTTATAGTTCCAGCAGACTGGATACTTCTTAAAGCATCAAAAAAAGGCAACACATATATCTTGGATATGAACAACACAACACTCACAAAACATGAGACATGCCTGCTGTCCAAATCTTCCGAAGATGAATCTCAATTGTGGCATAGAAGGCTTGTCCATTCCAACATGAAGAACATGAATAAATTGGTGAAAAATGACTTAGTCATTGGATTACCAAAGAAAGAATTTCATTGTTCTAATCACTGTTCTTCATGTTATAAAGGAAAACAACACAGAGTGTCTCATAAATCCAAAACAATCAACACTAACACTACACCACTCAAATTGCTTCACATGGATCTCTTTGGTCCAACCAATGTGCTGAGCATTGGAAAAAGGCAATATTGTTTGGTGATAGTTGATGATTTCACTAGATTTACATGGGTCTTTTTCTTAAAACATAAGAGTGAAACATCTGAAACATTAATGGACTTTGTGATCAAGATTGAGAATCAACTTGATTTAAAAGTTAAAATTTTTAGGAGTGACAATGGAACTGAATTTGTTAATGCTGATTTGGATTCTTTTCGCAGGACTAAAGGAATAGCTAGACAATTCAGTGCCCCAAGAACTCCACAACAAAATGGAGTGGCTGAAAGGAGAAATAGAACACTGATAGAAGCAGCCAGAACAATGCTAGCCGATTCTCAGTTGCCCATTACATTCTGGGCAGAAGCTGTGAATACAGCTTGCAATGTTCAAAATAGAACTTTGATAGTCAAAGAACATAATAAGACACCTTACGAACTCTTATTTAAAAGAAAACCTTTTATAGGATATCTTAGAGCTTTTGGTTGTCATGTGTCTGTTTTAAATACTAAAGAACAATTGGGAAAATTTTCTGAAAAAGCCTATGATGGTTTCTTTGTTGGATATTCATCCACTTCTAAATCATATAGGGTGTACATTCCAGAACATAACATAGTTGAAGAGACTCCCAATGTTTCTTTTGATGAATCCATGTTTACTACCAATGTAAAAGGATCATCTTGGTTATTTGATATAGATGCATTAACTGAATCATTTAACACTAGTTATCTGATCAACGCAGGTGCTGCGGATACATGTTATCCCTTTGTGCCCCCAAGTGTGAATGAAGTGCCTTTAACAGCTGACCCACCAAGAGCACAGGTGTCACCTGGACCACAGCAAAGATCAAGTCAGCTGCATGAAGCTACTTCTGGAGACGCAAACACTTCATCCCCAGCACATGTAAATTCATCAGCAGATGTTCCCTCATCCGTAGATATAAATACTGGTGCAACTACTAATGCTAGAGATGGAGAGGAGGTAGTCATTCAACCACCATTGCCAGCTGACCAACATTGTTCATCCGTAGATGGTGATGTATCTCGTACGGAAGTACAAAATGCCTCCGTCGATGCTGCAGTTCCTCCTACGGAAGAACAAAATACTGCTTCCGTAGAACCTCCTGCGGAAGAACAAAATGCTGGTTCCGTAGAACTTCCTGCGGAAGAAGACAAAGCAGCCAATCAAACACAAGCTGATCCGAACGACCATGAACCTTTTGATTATTTCATCGACTCAACTTCTCAACTGACACCATCTGCTTCAATGGGCTTCACAAACTTAGACTCCACAGTTCAAGTTGATGCTGTCTCAACAAGCAGAGTACACAAGTCTCATGCAACAGACAATATCATTGGGGACCTGCATGCTAGAACCACAAGGAGCAAATGAGGTGTGGCAAACATTTGTTTGTGCACCTGCTTTTTGTCCCAAACAGTTCCTGCAAACATTACAGCTGCACTAAAAGACAACAGCTGGATTGAGGCTATGCAAGAAGAGTTACAACAATTCAGAAAACAGAAAGTGTGGACTCTTGTAGATTTGCCTACGGGTCAACATCCAATTGGCACAAGATGGCTTTTCAAGAACAAGCTGGATGATAGAGGTATCATAGTGAGAAACAAGGCCAGACTTATTGCTCAAGGATACACTCAGGAAGAGGGAATAGACTATGATGAAGTCTTTGCCCCGGTTGCAAGGATTGAAGCTATACGAGTCTTCCTCGCTTATGCAGCATTCAAGAAGTTCACAGTCTATCAGATGGATGTGAAGTGTGCTTTCCTTTATGGGAAAATTGATGAAGAAGTCTATGTGGCTCAACCCCCTGGATTTGAAGACCCTGATTATCCACATAGAGTATACAAGCTTGACAAAGCTTTGTATGGTCTTCATCAAGCACCCAGAAAGTGGTATGATACACTATCATCCTTCCTGCTGAAGAATGGGTACAAAAGAGGAACTATTGATCAGACACTCTTCCTCAAACAAGAACATCAAGATCTTTTGGTGGTTCAAATATATGTTGATGACATCATATTTGGATCAACCAACAAGAAGCTGTGTCAAAGCTTTGAAGACTTGATGAAATCTGAATTTCAGATGAGCTCCATGGGAGAATTGACATTCTTCCTTGGCTTACAAGTTCATCAGAAACCAGATGGCATTTTCATCAACCAAGAAAAGTACATTCATCAAATTTTGAAGAAGTACAATCTAGCTGATTCCACTTCATGCAAGACACCAGCATCAACAATAGACAAGATTGTGCCTGACCCTGCTAGCAAATCCGTAGATCAAAGATTGTACAGATCAATGATCGGTTCTTTAATGTATTTAACTGCCAGTAGACCTGACATAATGTTTGCTGTTTGTGTTTGTGCCAGGTACCAATCTGACCCAAAGGAGTCCCATCTGAATACTGTGAAGAGGATTTTCAGATATCTGAAAGGCAAACCTGCATTGGGACTTTGGTATCCCAAAGATGGAGACTTTAGCCTATACTCCTATTCAGATAGTGACTATGGAGGGTGTAACAACAACAGAAAATCTACAACTGGTGGATGTCTGTTTCTCGGACCTAGACTTGTTTCATGGCAGTGCAAGAAGCAAAACAATGTCTCTGTATCCACAGCTGAAGCAGAATACATAGCTGCTTCAGCAGGTTGCTCTCAAGTACTTTGGTTGCAAAACCAATTACTTGATTATGGTTACAATTTCCTTCACACACCAATTCATATTGATAATTCAGCTGCTATGTTTATAACTGCTAACCCAGTTCAACATAGTAAAACTAAACACATTGAAATTAGATACCATTTTCTGAGAGATTGTTCTGAAAAAGGTCTAATTAAGTTAGTCAAAGTAGATACAACAAATCAGCTTGCTGATTTGTTCACTAAAGCATTTGATTCTGTAAGATTTAATTTTCTGATAGAATCTTTGGGAATGATTAACTTAGACTAAATCAACAAAAGCATATGACTGACTTTGTCGAGAGTGATTGTTAGGGATGAATTAACGTCTGTGCATGCATTATATATGGGAAATGATAGTAAGCTATATTTGGTTTTTCAACACACACTCAACACTGACTTATATGCTACTGATATGTGAGTAGATTCATCTTGAGTGGAAACAAAGCTAAGAGCATGCCAAACTAATAGCTTCAGGTACCTGTCTGTGGGGATTCCATTGTCTAATTCAACAGGTATGTTCTCTCCTGATGTGATCAAACCACATACCCAAGCACACTATGTAACATACTTTATAATCTTCTATCTTTGCAAAGTCATATTCCCTCTGTTTTGTGTAAACAAAGACCTGGGCTTATGATTCAAGAGTTTGATCTTCATTCTCCCTCTGTTTTGTGTAAACAAAGACCTGGGTTAAGTTCACCTCTGTTTTACGTAAGTAAAGACCTGGTGACTATGAAAGATCATCTCTCAGCTCTAAAGAGAATCACTTGTGCTCAATTGTACATCAATTCCATGAGCTTCAACATCAAAGCATTCATGAGATTGTATTATGTCTCAAGATAGAACTTATAACTTAATGTACATAGTCCTTAAGTGTGACAGGTAGTGATTTGCCTCACCTACGGAAGACATATTCTAACGACCCTTGACTGTGGGACCCATGACTGCTACTGATTAACAAACCTCACAACATGATCAATAGCATGCCTAGTTGTAACAATCCTCTTGTTTGAATTTAAGTGAATCTTTATACTTGCAATCAGGAGTGTATTGCATCAACTAATCAACATCAGCAGAAGCCAAACCATAGTATGATCCCTTTATGTATCTATGCATGCAAGTGTTTAAGCACGATGTTTAATCTGTCCTATTCACTGATTCTCTCTCTCTTAGGATGTCATATGCCTGTCATGCCTGTTCACAACTTAAATTTATGATGAATGCAACAGTTTCACATTAATCACAAATTTAGGGGGAGTAGTTCATGCATGAAAAACAATACAAAGCTGATAATTAATCGATTTAACTTATTCTGAAGGAATTGGATCTTGAGCATTAACTTGAATGCAGGATACAGGACATTTTACCTTCTTGTACTACATTGCCATGCAAATGAAGTCAACAATGTCCAACATCAACAATTGAGTCTACTCAGTAGATATCATACATTTAAGGTTTTTAAAACTTTAAGTTCCGTAGAAGTTTCAGTAATACTTCTCATCCGTAGAAGTAATACTTCTCATCCGTAGAAGTAATAGTGAAATTTCTGCATCCGCAGAAGTTTCAGTAACACTTCTCATCCGTAGAAGTAACAGTGAAATTTCTGCATCCGCAGAAGTCACAGTAATACCTCTCATCCGAAGGAAGTATTGTGTGATTTCTGGTTCAGCAGCAAAACAAATGCATTGTTTGAACTAACACATCCGCAGATGTTAAGCCATCCGCAGATGTTAAGGTTCCGCAGATGTTCTGCGGAAGACGTGCATTCTAAATAAACTTGGGATACGGTAAGGAATAAATGGAAGTGGGCCCAACATAATGTGAGCCCAACATAATTAATAAAAGAAGTTAATATGTTCGACTATAAATAAGGTTTCTGACTCTTAAAATTCATTAATCAATTTACAAAGCACTTTTTCAGATTAACCTAGAAAATCGCCCATTTTCCCACTTTTTCAAAATTTCAAAATAACCGTTCCAAGAACACATTATCAACATTATCCAGTAACCGATTACTATTACTGCAAAGGTAAATCATGTCTTAAACATCAATACGGAACTGGTTAATCGATTATTGTCATTTAAACGATTCAACTGCATGGTTTCTAACTTGATTTTCTTTGCAGATGGCCAATAGATTTGCTAAAGAGCACAATGTGTGCGCGTTCTTGAACGCTGATGATCCAGCAGCGGAAGGATGTCAAGATATCATAAGATATCTCCGACGATCCAGGCTCTTCCACGCCTTGACGGCAGAGCCTGTGATCCATCAGGCGCACATTATTGATTTCTGGAACTCAGCACGAGTTGAAGAACAAAACGATGAGGAAGTGATAGTGGCTGAGGTTTTGAGTCAGCGTCTTCGATTCAATGAAAGCACCTTACGAAGATGTCTAGAACTGGGAGATAGAGAGATAGGTCACCCCGATGTATTCGAGAATGAATACATTGAAAAAGTATTCAACCTGATGGGGTATGATGGTGACTACGAGAAAGGGGAAATCAAGAAGGGTAGGCTGTGCAAACCGTACAGATTCTTGTGTCACACCTACCTAAAGTGCATGTCGAACAGGAAGTCGGGGCTAGACAGATTCTCTCGACACATTTCATCCAGAATCATTGGAGTATTCGAGGGGAGAATCTATAATTACGCCAAATACATCTTCAATTGTCTGATTGAGCAAGTCAAACTGCAAAAGAATGACAAGATGTACATGTTCCCGAGATTTACTCAACTGGTGATTAACTCAGAGCTTCCAAGGTTGAGCAGAGTTGGAGAAGTGTTTGTTCAAGCACACCTGAGCAAATCAGTGTTGAACAAACTTAGTGGGAAGTATGAGGGTCCGGATATGCCAATGTTCGCACACGTTATAGATCCCAGGCAGACCTGCCACAAGAGTTGGCATGGGCAGATGATGCAGAATCATCTGCTGATTCAGCACAAGCTTCTCACTCACCTCAGCAAACACCACAACATCAACAACAATCACCACTCCAAACACCACCACTCCAACATCAATCACCCAGCCAATCACCCCCTCAACAACCACAATCACCAGCAAGCCTAACCACCCAACCAATATCCCCAATTCACCCCCACCAATCACCTGTACTAATATCATCATCTTCCACCAAAAACACTCAGCCAGTATCTCCTATCCAGCAACAATCATCATCATCCTCTCAGTCATCATCTCATCACACTCAACCATTCTCTCCACAACAAATTCAATCTCCCGTACAACCACCACCAGAATCTCCAAAACACCAATCACCGGAAAGTGTTGGGACTGAACCTTTTGAGGTAACTGAGTCTGTACACTCCGTACACTCAGGAGACACAGAAATATTATCTGAAGCCAGCACTGTTCCTTTCTCACCAACACACACAGATGAACAATCTTCATCAGCACATACCGAGCCCATACCTTCATTGAAAGATGAACAACTTGCTGATGAACACGGGGAAGTTCAAGAATCTGCTCAGGATGTCACTGCATATCATGAAGATGACTTAAGTGACAGTGACATTCCTGTGAGCAAAAGCTTTCTGGTTGCTAAGTACAACAAGTTAGTACTTAAAACCAATAAGCGAAAACAAAGGATTCTGGAGCTGAAAGGTATAATTCAAGAAAAGGATGAAGAGCTGAAGAAGAAGGATGCCAGTTTGAAAAGACTGAGAGAAGATGCACTAACCAACAATGAAGTTATTGATTCATTTCTGCAAAGACAACGAGAGTTAGAGGCATCTTTAAAACTTGAGCAAAATGAAAAGGCTGAGCAAATAAAGCAAAAGGATCTAGAGATAGAAAGCCTGAAAAGAAAACTCTCTGATCTGAAAACAAAAGTGTTTCAAGAGCTGAGCCAGCAAAACAGTCGGGTAGAGCTACTAAGCCACTGATCTCATACACCCGAAAAAGAAAATACTTTGGAGCTACTGAAAAGAAACCTGAAGATGAAAGCTCCCCAAAGAAACCAAAACTTCCATCTCCTGCACCTACACCTTCAGTAGAAGTGTCTGCTGTGAAGGTATCCTCCGGAGAAGAAGAAGACAGTGATAAAGAATGGGAGGAACTAACAAGAATAGAGTCCCCCATTGATGATAAGGGTGGAAAGGCCGATGACCTTCTAACAACCGCTGATATCATGGAAGAGAGGCCTGACTCCAGTATGTTTATGACCCTAATCAACCATGATTTTCCATATGACATGGTTGAGAGGATGAACTCAACAGAAATGAAAAATGCACTGAAAGAATTTGAGTTTGCCAGGTTCATAATCCCAGACTGTGATTATGAAGCCTTTAGTACATTTCAGTCATTGGAGAAAATAAAGAAGGATCTGGGCCACTGTGACACAGCCAAACTTACCAAGTACAATATGACTTGCTGGTTACAGGGGCACAACTACAAGCCGCATGAACTTAAAGGTAGAACCACTGGAGAACTGCGGAGGATTATGGAGCACGTAATGAAGGTGGAATTAGAAACTGGTGTAAAGTTCAGAACCACTGCTCCACATCCAAAAGAACAATCAAGTAAGCTTGCTGCTGATCCAATAACAGTTGAACCAAAGGATCAGCACAAGGAAAAAGAAACACTGATCAGAGAGCCAAGGGCAGTGATCCCCGGAAAAGTATGGCCTCTGGGAACAACTGTTCGAGAGATTACAGAGAAGAAATCAACTCTCGTACAGCTGTATGATCATATCACAACTCCCAGTTCTGTGGAAGAACACAGGATTATGGCCTGGAAATATGATCCAGACTGGGATTGTGCAATAATCAAGAGGACATCTGGAAGGATTCAATACTTCCATGATGTGGAAGCCCTGCTCAGCCTTCCAGAGCAAGATATCAGGGATCTACAGAGCATCCCAATGTTCAACTTCCCAATCCATCTCAGGGGGAGAGACTTCTCTGCAGCTGTGAATGGCATGAAGACCAGTTTTACTGATGATGTGCTCATGC
The DNA here is from genome assembly GCA_024085815.1 of Flaveria linearis. NCBI lineage: Eukaryota > Viridiplantae > Streptophyta > Magnoliopsida > Asterales > Asteraceae > Flaveria > Flaveria linearis. The sequence continues at coordinate 66,846,525 of CM044005.1, forward strand.
AAGCAAAGAGAAATGATAAGGAGCACAAAAGAATGAAACAAAGTCAGAAAAGAAAAACAGCTGAAGTTTCATCCCTTGTAGATGATGATCTGCTAAGAAGAGTGGGATGTACCAGAAGCTCACCCACCATCAAAAGCATCTCAGGAAACCAATTCACTTGTCCTATCTCAGAATGGGGATACATTGAAAAGAATAAAGAGATGGTGTTGCTGAGAAATGTAGATGGGAAGAAGGGTGAAAAGATAAGAATCTTTGATCCAATGGAGCTAAAGATGCTGTATCCAAGCTACACATCATACCTACATGATAAATTCTTCCCAAAGCTAACAGATGAAAAAGCCCAGAATGATCTCTACTTGTATGTGCATATGATTCAAGTGATAGATAAATTGCATGCCAAGGCACACAAGAGAAGGAAGCATGAGGCTGGGCTACTGAAAGGAACAAAAATTGCTGAAGTGTCTGAGCTCAGAATATCTAAAGAAGATGAATTAGAAATTGTGCATAATGATAGTGTAGTGGAAACACTCACTACGGAAGAAGATGTCTTGGGACTCAGCTATGACACACTGAAGAAGATCAGCAGGATGCAGATAAAGTACAAATATGATGATCAGAAAACTGTTGTATCTTACTTCTACAATAAAATGATAGCAAGAGTCAAGGAGCTAGCAGTTTTGAAGGACTGATTACAAGGAGCTAAGCCTAAGGGGGAGTATTGTTAGATCTAGATTGTATAGGGCTAGATCATTTTTGTATAGGCTTAGTACTTGAATCAAGTCTTGTAATTAATATTTGTAACAGTCAATATATATATATATGTGAATTGAATTTATAGGTTAACCCCATATATGTATGTGTGTTGATTTGTGACTTGACAGGAGAAACAATATACTTGGATGAATTTCCTGAAATTGACCAAGTGTAGGAAACATCTACGGATGAACAATTTTGTTAATCCGTAGATATGTTTCATACAAGACCAAATGACCCTATGTAAGTTTCTGCGGATGATCAAGTTTCATGAAGGGAAGACTCCTACGGAAGAAGGATTTGCTACGGAAGAACAACATTCCTACGGAAGAGCAAATCATCTACGGAAGAACAAAAGATCTGCGGAAGGCAAGACTCCTGCGGAAGACCATTATACTTGTGTGATTACCAATTCCAAGAAGTCAAACAAGTCAACACGATCAACAACAGATCCCGAGAGATCCGGTGCTTCCTTAGCTGACTCAAACATCTATAAATATGAGTCCTAGGTTTCACATCTCGGGGAACACAATCAATCATTATTACGGCTGTCAAGTTACATCATTGTGCAACCCTAATCGCCGTCTCATCAACATCAACATTATTTGATACACTGTATTCGATTGTTTATAGTATTCATTATTATTCTTTTGTAATCATTACATTATAGTTAATGAACTACGTTTGAATAATTATTGATTTCGCATTCATGTGTTTCTGTGGTTGTGTTCATAATTAATCATCAAACCAATTAAACGTCAATTAGTGATAATTCCGCGATCATTAAATTGATTTATTTTAATACTGATAATTCCTGAATTGAGATCCTTGGATTCACAATCATCTACACAGACCATAAGAGCCTTCAACACATCATGAATCAGAAAGAACTTAACATGCGACAGCGACGCTGGGTAGAGCTACTTAGCGACAACGATTGTGAAATCCGGTATCATCCGGGGAAAGCTAACGTGGTGGCTGATGCTTTAAGCCGCAAAGAACGGGTGAAACCATTACGTGCTCGAGTGCTAGGTTTGACTATTCAAACTAATATAAAGGCTCAGATTCAAATTTCACAAAATGAGGCATTGAAGGAAGAAAACCTTGCGGGAGAAGAATTCCGAGGGTTGGATAGGCAAATGAGTTGCAAGGATGACGGTGTATATTACTTCATAGATCGTATATGGGTCCGCAGATGGGGAGATGTACGTACACTAGTCTTGGAATAAGCGCACAAGACTTGATACTCTGTTCATCCTGGTGCAGACAAGATGTACCACGATCTGAAAGAGCTATACTGGTGGCCAGGTATGAAGAAAGATATTGCTATATATGTGAGCAAATGCTTGACTTGTTCAAAGGTCAAGGCTGAACACCAGAAACCATCGGGACTATTGCAACAACCTGAAATTCCCGAGTGGAAATGGGAGAACATCACTATGGATTTTATTACCGAACTCCCGAGAACGCGAAGTGGGCACGACTCGATATGGGTCGTGGTGGATCGAATGACAAAATCCGCTCACTTCTTGCCTATCTGTCACACCCTCAATTTCCACGAACGGGGTTTTACCGTTAGGCGTGTGACATACCAGGATCTCAGACACAGTCATATCGAACGACACTATATGAATTTAAAAACATACATTTGACTTCATTCACGCGAACATAATCAGAGTTTACAATAGTGCGGAAGCATGATCACAAGTTGTAAATCCATTACAATACGGTTACAATAGCCAAGTTTAAACAAAATGCTCAATGCTGAAATTAAACTAGATGAATGCATGTCCTGAGTGCGTTTTCCTGAAGCGTGCCTCAAAAGCTTATGCATTCCTGAGACCTGAGAAAACATGCTAAAGTGTGTCAACATAAAGTTGGTGAGTTCACAGGTTTAATTCAACAATAAATGTATTCGTAAGCGTTTCCATGTTTTTGCGTTTCAATGGTTTAGTACATAAAGCATATCGTTAGGTAGCTAGCCTATGTTCTTGTTACTTAGCGTTTCGAACCGAAGCTGACTGTTTACGTCCCATTGTGTTTTCTCCACGTCTTAACTGACCGCGACAATCATAAGTTCCACGTCTTAACCGACCGTGGCAATCGTAAGTTCCACGTCTTGACCGACCGTGGCAATCGTATGTGTTCTGTCATGTCTCATCAGACCATGACGGGGTGTTCCACGTCTTAACCGACCGTGGCAATCGTATGTTAGGTCAATTGTGCGCCCGTTTGACCTCAAATCAAGCTAGCGCGACTAGCCCGGGCGGGGTTTGTCAGACCCAGTAGTACTACTCAAAATTACCTCGCTAATCCCATTACTAACGGTTCGAGTGTGTGGGGACATGAGTGTGTTGCACTAACGTAACAAGCGATATCAATATTACTACAACCATTAATGTAAATATGTTTTGCATGTTTTCTCCCCCAAACGGAAAGAGATGTAAAAAGGGGCCGTGAAACTCACAGATGATGTAGCAAGTGTGTAGGATGAAAAGTCTCCCAAGTGTTGTTTACGATGCGCTGTCAAACACCTATTGACAGTTGTGTAAGCGTTAATGTTGTGTTTAGCGTTAATAGACATGTTTAGTCGAGTCGGGTCGCATGGGTTCGGTCGGGGGTGACACACACAAGCAGGCATACACGTATCAGACTTCATATAGATCCCAAGTGGGTTGTTAATATTTGTAAACAGTTAGGTTGTTTCAGGTTGAAAAGTATGTGCTTGTTGATTGCGTTGACTTTAATCTTTGTGGTCAAGAAATGACACTTTATTGATGTTAACTTATCATCGCACGATAGACACATCGCACACCAGAAGAATTCACTCGAAATGACTCCAATTGCATAACGAGGCTAGACGCACGACTGGACACTTCATTCGCACGAATAGGCCTTCAATCGTACGAATCAAGTTCCCTCGTACGATTGAACCCTCATTCATGCTACTCAGCGTTCAGTCGTACCACACATTCCCCAATCGCCCGAATCAACTACCAATCGCACGAATGAACCTTTATTCGTGCGGTTGGGCCTTCAGTCGGGTGTCACTCAGTCGCACACATTCATTCGGCTGACTCAATCGCACACATTCATCCAGCTGACTCAATCGCACACATTCATTCGCACGTCTCACCCCAGTCGCCCCGATCAATCGCGCGAAGGAACCAATCGCACGACTCAGTCGCACGGTTGGCCCAGTCGCGGACTGCAGCAGATCGCGACTGCAGGTTGGGTCGAACGGCCTTCGGCTGTTCCGTGCTCGGTTTTATCACAATCAAGACTTCCAGAAACACTATCCTAACATGTCTAAGTGGAATGCATACTCTGATTGACCCCACACGCACCCCCACGACCACATGCATTCGGGTTGAACCCGAACACCCGAATCCCATACTTGCAGCAATGAAACGGGTGATAAAACGGATGAAAATGGTCGCCTACCTGCTGGGATCGTGATTCTTCAACTGTTGCGTGGTTTAGCCGGCGAAAACGGGCTCAATCGGGTGGTTTTGGGTGCTAGGATGCACAATCGGAGGTGAAAGAGGGTGTAGGAGAGAAAGAGCAGAAAATGGGAGTGTTTGGCTGGTGGGTGGGTATTTATACCCAGCCCAGTTTGGCAATTGTCAGGTTTGGTCCCTGTACTTAGGTACCGAGTTCCCGAATTTGTTTCGGTTGATAACGACGTTGATGTGCGAGCTCTATTAATTAGTAGGATTCCTTAGGTAATCTCGTTTATGTGAATCCTCTACAAACACCCGCGTTAGTATTTTATCATAATTCGTTTAACGATGTCTGTGGTGGTGTTTGTACATGTTTCGAGTATTTGCGTGTACGGGTAAATGTTAACTACAACGATTTTGAAAAATGTTAATCTGAAGTTATGGGGTGTCACATCATCCCCTTGTTGCAGGAATTTTCGTCCCGAAAATTAGTACATCATGTTACGTGGTTTTCACGGGGTAGTACAAGACTCAACAGTTTGTGATGTGGAATAGAGTACCTGTGTATCTAAGAGGTGGATGCCTGGTCTTGGAACAGTTGAGGGTACTTCCTCTTCATCTGATCCTCGCGTTCCCAGGTAAATTCTGGTCCACGCTTCGAGTTCCAATGGATTTTAACGATAGGGATACGACTGCGTTTGAGTGTCTTGACCTCTTGGTCCATGACTTCCACTGGTTTCTCGACGAAATGTAGTTGCTCGTCCACATGTATCTCGTCCAACGGGATGATAAGAGTTTCGTCTGCAAGGCATTTCCTCAAGTTGGAGACGTGGAACACATCGTGTACCCCACGGAGTTCTTCGGGTAGATTCAGCTGATAGGCCACGGGGCCAACCCGTTTGACAATCTCAAACGGTCCCACGTACCTAGGGCTTAGTTTCCCACGTTTCCCGAAACGGATCACACCCTTCCAAGGTGACACTTTCAAAAGCACCCTGTCACCTATTTGAAATTCCAACGGTCGGCGACGCTTATCAGCGTAACTCTTCTGTCGGTCACGGGCTGCTGCCATACGGTTACGGATTTGCACGATCTTCTCAGTCGTCTCGTGCACCAGTTCAGGGCCGGTGAGTTGACTTTCCCCAACTTCCGCCCAACAGATAGGTGATCGGCACTTACGCCCATACAGTGCCTCAAATGGAGCAGCTTTGATCGATGTATGATTGCTATTGTTGTAAGAAAACTCAACTAGCGGTAAGTGAGTTTCCCAACTGCTGCCAAAATCTATGACGCAGGCACGTAACATGTCTTCTAGAGTCTGGATCGTACGCTCACTTTGGCCATCAGTTTGGGGGTGGTACGCGGTGCTCATATCTAGCCGCGTTCCTAGTGCTCGTTGTAAGGACTGCCAGAAGTGCGAAGTGAATCCAGCGTCACGATCAGAGATGATGGATGCCGGCACACCATGCCGAGAGACGATTTCCCTGAGGTAGATACGAGTTAACTTTTCCATGCGATCAGTCTCCCGGATTGCCAGGAAGTGTGCGGATTTCGTCAAACGATCCACGATCACCCAAATGGTGTCGCATCCGCTGGGAGTTCGAGGAAGCTTCGTGATAAAGTCCATGGATATCTGCTCCCATTTCCATACTGGTATTTCTGGCTGTTGGAGTAGACCAGACGGTCGTTGATACTCCACCTTAACCTTAGAACAGGTTAGGCATCTGCTTACGTACGTGGCAATGTCAGCTTTCATATTCGGCCACCAGTAATGGACTTTGAGATCGTGGTACATCTTGTCTGAACCTGGGTGGATTAAGTACCGGGACTTGTGAGCTTCGTCCATCACCAGTTCCCGTAGACCTCCATACAACGGAATCCATATTCGATCCATGAAGTAGCGGATTTCGTCGGGCTTGGTTTCTAGTTGCTTTACCATGCCTCGTAGCGATTCGGCTTTCAGGTTCTCACCTTTTAGCGCCTGAAGTTGGGCATTGCGGATCTGATCCGGTAAACCGGTGTGAATGGTGAGTTGCAATGCCCGAACTCGTCTCGGCTTGGGTGTTTCCTTCCGGCTTAGGGCGTCTGCTACTACATTTGCCTTGCCCGGATGATACCTGATCGTACAGTCGTAGTCGTTCAGCAACTCGACCCAACGACGTTGCCTCATATTTAGCTCCTTCTGTTCAAAGATGTGCTGGAGACTCTTGTGATCGGTGTAAATGGTGCACTTGGTACCGTACAAGTAGTGTCTCCATATCTTGAGTGCAAATACCACTGCTCCAAGCTCTAGGTCGTGTGTTGTGTAATTTTTCTCATGTATCTTCAGTTGACGAGATGCATAGGCAATCACCTTATTGCGTTGCATTAGCACGCAACCGAGGCCTTGTATAGACGCATCACAGTAAACTACAAAATCATCTGTCCCCTCAGGCAGGGATAGAATCGGTGCTGTACAGAGTTTCTGTTTCAGGATCTGGAATGCAGATTCTTGTCTATCACCCCAATCATACGTGATGCCTTTATGAGTTAATGCGGTGAGAGGTTGAGCAATCTTTGAGAATCCTTCGATGAACCGTCGATAATAGCCAGCTAACCCGAGAAACTGTCGTACCTCGGTCGGAGTCTTAGGCGTAGCCCAGTTCTTGATAGCTGCTATCTTCGCCGGATCAACGTGTATCCCATTCTCATTGACCACATGACCCAAAAAGTGGACCTCTCGCATCCAGAAGTCACACTTTGAAAATTTTGCGTACAACTGTTCTCGTCTCAACAATTCCAGAATCAGTCTAAGGTGTTCTTCGTGTTCTTCTTTATTCCTTGAGTAGATAAGGATGTCATCAATGAAGACAATGACGAACTTGTCTAGGTAGGGTTTGCACACTCGGTTCATTAAGTCCATGAAAACCGCTGGTGCATTGGTCAACCCGAATGGCATAACCAAGAACTCGTAGTGGCCATACCTCGTTCTGAAAGCAGTCTTTGAAACGTCTTCTTCTCGAATCCTTAGCTGGTGATAACCCGATCTTAGATCTATCTTTGAATAGTAACTCGACCCTTGTAGCTGGTCGAACAGATCATCGATGCGCGGGAGGGGATAACGATTCTTAACTGTCGCCTTGTTCAGTTCTCTGTAATCGATACACATACGAAAAGTTCCGTCCTTCTTCTTGACAAACAGAACTGGAGCTCCCCACGGTGATGAGCTAGGTCTAATAAAGCCTTTATCCAATAGTTCCTGCAATTGCGTAGACAGCTCTTGCAGTTCCCTTGGAGCTAATCTGTACGGTGCCCTCGCGATAGGGGCGGCTCCCGGAACCAAATCAATTTGGAACTCGACTTGGCGATGCGGTGGAAGACCGGATAGGTCTTCGGGGAAAACATCAGGGTAATCGCGCACAACAAGGATATCTTCAATTTTCCTTTCCTCGGGTTCTTTCTCAGAGACCATGGCCAGAAAAGCTGTATGACCCTTACGTAAACACTTCCGAGCTTTCATGTAGGAGATGATTCCAGCGACCATGCCACTCCTTTCGCCCTGAACCGATAAGATTTCACCACTAGGAAGTGGAATACGAACGATTTTCTCCCCACAGATGATCTCAGCTTGATTCTTGGATAGCCAGTCCATACCCACGACTACGTCGAAACTACCAAGTGTGACAGGCATCAGATCTATATCTATCTCGTGACCGCATAATCCTAGTCTGCACCCCTTGGCGATATGAGTTGCCTTGATTAGTTTTCCGTCAGCTAATTCTACCACATAACTAGGTTCCATGACAGCTAGGGTTACATCTAAGAACTTAATGAATGTGTTGGAAACAAAACTCCTATCAGCTCCAGTATCAAATAGTATAGAAGCAAAACAACCATTCAGGGGAAACGTACCAGTAACCACGTTCTGGTCATCCCTTGCCTCACCGGAACCGATCATGAATGCGCGACCTTTAGCATTGACCCCGTTATTTCCCTTGTTTCCACCCTTCAGCTGCGGGCAATCCTTCCTGTAGTGGCCCTCCTTACCACATTCATAACAGATTCTAGTCGCTCCGCCCTGGCGTTGTTGTTGGGGTTGTTGCTGCTGAGTCATTATTTCGCCCCGGCAGTCTTTGGCTACGTGACCCATCTTTCCACATCTCTGACAACGGAGTCGGTCACATGGGCCTTGGTGATGGAAGTTGCACCGGTTACACTTAGGATTCTTGCCCGCGTAGCCACTCGATCCCTGGCCATAGTTATTGTTGTTCTGATTGTTGAAGCTTCTTGAAGGGTCAAACTTTTGGTCTGTTGTTGCGGGGTGTTGTTGGAGCTTGATGACTTGTTGTTGTTATTGCCGTCCCATTTCCTTTTGTGATCAGAAGAACCAGAAGTAGCGCCACGTTTGGGCAAGGTGCCTTGTGCCACTGCCTGGTCAGTGAGTTTATGGGCCAGTCGGATGGCCTGCTGAATGGTGACAGGATCAGCAGCCATCACGCTAGCCTGGATCTGAGGAGCCAAGCCATCAATGTACTTTTCGATCCGTTTGTAGGCCGGAGTCACCATCTGAGGACATAATGCTGCGAACTCGTGCGAACGAGTCGTGTACTCCTCGATGTCAGAACCAATCATCTTTAAGTTCCAAAATTCTGCCTCCAGTTTCTGGACTTCGCTCCTGGGACAGTACTCCTCTTTCATCAGAATCTTGAAGTCTTCCCATGGCATACCGTTTGCAGCACCAAGTCCTAGGGTTTGGACTTGTGAGTTCCACCATGTTAGGGCTGGTCCCTCCAATGTGCCGGAGGCGTACTTGACCCGATTTTTATCAGGACAGCTGCACATGGCAAACACTGACTCAAGTTTCTCTAGCCAGCGAAGCAGTGTGACAGCGCCCTCAGAGCCGCTGAAAGACTGAGGCTTGCAATCCATAAACATCTTGAAGGTACAAACTGTTGGACCTCCTTGATTCGGGTTCTGGTTGTTCTGGTCCTGATTGCGGGCCTGTTCATAAGCTGCAAGCGCATCAGCCACGCGCTCGTTGATGATAGCATTCAGCTCGGCTTGGGTCAGAGTGATGTTTCCTCGCCCACCTGGGCGTCCAGGTCTTCTTCCCGACATGATTTCTTCAATTCACAACACATATTAATCAATAACCGGATAATAATTATTGACAATAATATATATTGTATCATGCTAGTAAGAATGAGAGATTTGGTCGCATATCGATAGTAAGGTTTTATGAGGATCCGAGGCCTTATGCCTCCTATGTATGGAATTTGGAATTTCGTACTGGCCATTACCGTTATCACCCAATAGAGTTGCCAGTGTTCTCATGCACGACAAACTACAATTACGTGTGCACCCGTGATTCTAATTTGCTTTGCATGGTCACACATGGTTCCTCCTATTCGAGATAACATACCTTGTCCAATACCGATTGTTATCAATGATAAAAGCATCAAAGATGTATTTGATATGCCAAGAGTCAAATAACTAAGGTTGTACTGAGGTTGTACAAGTGAATTGGGTGTCTAAGTCCGATTTTCTAATCGACTTGAATATCATAGTTGTCCCTCATTTACTGCTCAGACTAGCGTAGAGGATAGGATATGTTGGGAATAGTAACAAGTGTGAGAGAGTTGGAAGAGTGAGGTATTGTTTCTTTTTGTTTGTCATCGTTAAGCTTATCGCGTGTGTTAGATAAGAGTTTCGTGTTCCAATCATGGAAATGTTTGATTCAATTTGTTGTTGCTTTCACTCCGCGAATGAAGGATCAAGTGTAAGCGTTGGTTGTGAGCGAGCAGGATTCTCCGCCCCTCTGTCAGGCGGTAATGACACACATGTCATACCCATAGTGTTATGTTTGTTCAGCAGTGTAATATCAACACACCAGAAGGTTGTTTGCACAATAGTGGTAACCATGTAAAAGTGTTTGTGCAATACTAGTGTTGTGTCTAAGGCTATAGTCTAGATGCAATGCAATCCTAGTTCTCTATAACCTGTGGCTCTGATACCAATCTGTCACACCCTCAATTTCCACGATCGGGGTTTTACCGTTAGGCGTGTGACATACCAGGATCTCAGACACAGTCATATCGAACGACACTATATGAATTTAAAAACATACATTTGACTTCATTCACGCGAACATAATCAGAGTTTACAATAGTGCGGAAGCATGATCACAAGTTGTAAATCCATTACAATACGGTTACAATAGCCAAATTTAAAAAAATGCTCAATGCTGAAATTAAACTAGATGAATGCATGTCCTGAGTGCGTTTTCCTGAAGCGTGCCTCAAAAGCTTATGCATTCCTGAGACCTGAGAAAACATGCTAAAGTGTGTCAACATAAAGTTGGTGAGTTCATAGGTTTAATTCAACAATAAATGTATTCGTAAGCGTTTCCATGTTTTTGCGTTTCAATGGTTTAGTACATAAAGCATATCGTTAGGTAGCTAGCCTATGTTCTTGTTACTTAGCGTTTCGAACCGAAGCTGACTATTTACGTCCCATTGTGTTTTCTCCACGTCTTAACCGACCGCGGCAATCGTAAGTTCCACGTCTTAACCGACCGTGGCAATCGCAAGTTCCACGTCTTGACCGACCGTGGCAATCGTATGTGTTCTGTCATGTCTCATCAGACCATGACGGGGTGTTCCACGTCTTAACCGACCGTGGCAATCGTATGTTAGGTCAATTGTGCGCCCGTTTGACCTCCAATCAAGCTAGCGCGACTAGCCCGGGCGGGGTTTGTCAGACCCAGTAGTACTACTCAAAATTACCTCGCTAATCCTATTACTAACGGTTCGAGTGTGTGGGGACATGAGTGTGTTGCACTAACGTAACAAGCGATATCAATATTACTACAACCATTAATGTAAATATGTTTTGCATGTTTTCTCCCCCAAACGGAAAGAGATGTAAAAAGGGGCCGTGAAACTCACAGATGATGTAGCAAGTGTGTAGGATGAAAAGTCTCCCAAGTGTTGTTTACGATGCGCTGTCAAACACCTATTGACAGTTGTGTAAGCGTTAATGTTGTGTTTAGCGTTAATAGACATGTTTAGTCGAGTCGGGTCGCATGGGTTCGGTCGGGGGTGACACACACAAGCAGGCATACACGTATCAGACTTCATATAGATCCCAAGTGGGTTGTTAATATTTGTAAACAGTTAGGTTGTTTCAGGTTGAAAAGTATGTGCTTGTTGATTGCGTTGACTTTAATCTTTGTGGTCAAGAAATGACACTTTATTGATGTTAACTTATCGTCGCACGATAGACACATCGCACACCAGAAGAATTCACTCGAAATGACTCCAATTGCATAACGAGGCTAGACGCACGACTGGACACTTCATTCGCACGAATAGGCCTTCAATCGTACGAATCAAGTTCCCTCGTACGATTGAACCCTCATTCATGCGACTCAGTGTTCAGTCGTACCACACATTCCCCAATCGCCCGAATCAACTACCAATCGCACGAATGAACCTTTATTCGTGCGGTTGGGCCTTCAGTCGGGTGTCACTCAGTCGCACACATTCATTCGGCTGACTCAATCGCACACATTCATTCGGCTGACTCAATCGCACACATTCATTCGCACGTCTCACCCTAGTCGCCCCGATCAATCGCACGAAGGAACCAGTCGCACGACTCAGTCGCACGGTTGGCCCAGTCGCGGACTGCAGCAGATCGCGACTGCAGGTTGGGTCGAACGGCCTTCGGCTGTTCCGTGCTCGGTTTTATCACAATCAAGACTTCCAGAAACACTATCCTAACATGTCTAAGTGGAATGCATACTCTGATTGACCCCACACGCACCCCCACGACCACATGCATTCGGGTTGAACCCGAACACCCGAATCCCATACTTGCAGCAGTGAAACGGGTGATAAAACGGATGAAAATGGTCGCCTACCTGCTGGGATCGTGATTCTTGAACTGTTGCGTGGTTTAGCCAGCGAAAACGGGCTCAATCGGGGTGGTTTTGGGTGCTAGGATGCACAATCGGAGGTGAAAGAGGGTGTAGGAGAGAAAGAGCAGAAAATGGGAGTGTTTGGCTGGTGGATGGGTATTTATACCCAGCCCAGTTTGGCAATTGTCAGGTTTGGTCCCTGTACTTAGGTACCGAGTTCCCGAATTTGTTTCGGTTGATAACGACGTTGATGTGCGAGCTCTATTAATTAGTAGGATTCCTTAGGTAATCTCGTTTATGTGAATCCTCTACAAACACCCGCGTTAGTATTTTATCATAATTCGTTTAACGATGTCTGTGGTGGTGTTTGTACATGTTCCGAGTATTTGCGTGTACGGGTAAATGTTAACTACAACGATTTTGAAAAATGTTAATCTGAAGTTACGGGGTGTCACACTATCCGGGAAGACTATAAAATGGATAAGCTAGCAAGGTTGTACATCAAAGAGGTCATGACATGACACGGGGTGCCGGTGTCAATAATATCCGACCGTGACAGTCGATTTACTTCATGCTTTTGGCAGACGCTACAGAAAGCGATAGGCACTCGATTAGACATGAGTACAGCCTATCACCCCCAGACAGACGGCCAAAGTGAACGAACAATACAGATGCTTGAGGACATGCTGAGGGCATGTGTCATTGATTTTGGTGGCAGTTGGGATGCTCATCTACCATTGATTGAGTTCTCCTACAACAACAACTATCATACAAGCATTGGATGCACACCATTTGAAGCTTTGTATGGTCGGAAATGTAGATCACCGGTTTGTTGGGCTGAAGTTGGTGAAAGCCAGCTTACGGGCCCAGAGATCATTCAAGAAACCACGGATCCCCTTTTCGGAGATCTTACGACGATAAGGTAACATTAATAAAGTGTCATAGCTTGACCACAAAGATTAAAGTCAACGCTATCAACAGGCACATACTATTTCCATTTAATAAAGTGTCATAGCTTGACCACAAAGATTAAATTCAACGCTATCAACAGGCACATACTATTTAAAATAACCTAGTCTGATACGTGCATGTCTGCTTGTGTGTGTACTACCCACGACCGAACCGAAACTGCCCGAACCTATTGACATCATCTTATGCTTTATGCCCATTATTAATGCTTGTTAGTAACCGTCAATAGGTTCTTGACTGTTCATAGCATCCTACCGTTGGGAACATTCATCATACGTGCCTATCATCCGTTCAGTGAGTTTCGTGGCCCCTTTTTACCCTCATAAAACCCTTTTAAATATTTTCAACTTGGGGGAAAAGAATTCTCACCTATTTAACTTCATTTCAGGCACCTTCCCTAGTGGGAGTTGGCTGCTACTTCTATGAGTATCTTAACTTGCTTACCTTGTGATTGCTGCTATGTGAACTTGAACTATGTGTTATGTTACCTCTATGTATGATACTTAGTGGTATCACACTTCTATGCACTACTACTTGATGTTATGTGTTGATTGATGCTACCTGTGGATGCCATTGACCTTGGATGCTCTCGGCTGTGTGGTTCTTCTGTGTGGTTCTTCTACGCCTATCATCCATTACAACCATTAATCCCGGTAATTGGGACTTAAGGATTGGTTTGGTTGTAACCTAAACGTATGCGCTGTGTGGATCTTGCTACATCATATTGAACTTATTATGCTATGGAAAACCTTTTTGTATAACCATTAATCCCGGTATTGGGACCTAAGGATTGGTTTAGTTATAAACTATACGTATGCGCTGTGTGGATCTTGCTACATCTTTATAAACTATTTAAAACTTCGGCAATGTTTCCTTACAGCCATCAATTCCCATGTGGAACCAATGACTAGGTTTGGCTGTAGCTATTTATAACTAGTAAAACCGCCTGCACATAAGTGTAGTCGCGGTAACTTTTATTAAACTTACTTACTGATTTCATCTTAACATCTTTTATTACTTAAAACCTGCGAAGCTCACCAACAATTATGTTGACCGTTTTGAGCATCTCTTTTTAGGTGATCAGGGTAATTGAAGATCTAGGAGTGCTGTCATTTAGAGGAGACCCTAGGATGCATTGTAAATGTTACCCTTGTGAAGCTTGAACATGGTCTTTCGTATACTTGTTCCCGAGTTGTGGCAATTTACATTACAAGTTAACCTTAATGTTATGTGATCCTTTATGTTGTGCTTATGGCTATGCTGTCATGAATTTTGACTATACACGACACAAGTCTCCAATTGTGTTCGGGTGTCGTCATGACACGCTTGTCATCATATTGTTATTGCTACTCTATTGCATACCATGTGTTATGACGATCCCGTCTAGCTTGCATTCCCCGTGTTTCCGCTACCAGTGGGGGTGTGATACCTTTTCACCACTGACACACGATTGAGTGTGTAGCATGCATTGGCAACAGCTTCGTCCAGAACTGCACTGGTAGTTTTGAGTCTGCCAACATAGTCCTGGCTGTCTCGATCAAGCTCCTGTTCTTTCACTCAGCAACTCCATTCATCTGTGGTGTGTATGAAGAGGTGAATTGATGAACAATTCCCTTTTCTTTGCAGAACACATCCATCCACTGATTCTTAAACTCGGTTCCATTGTCTGAGTGAATTTCCTAACCTTCAGCTTGTAAAGTGATTCTAGAGTGGTGACCAGCACTTTGAATGACTCAAAGGTTTCTGACTTTGCTTTCAGAAACATCACCCACAAGAATCGTGAGTAGTCATCAGGACTACGAAGCAGTACAAGTCTCCAGCGATACTCTTCTTGCTGACTGGACCGAAAAGATCCATGTGTATTAGCTCCAGGGGCATCTCGATAGGATTGACGTGCTTGGTCTTGTGAGATTTCCTGGTATGCTTTCCTTTCTTGCATGAGACACAAAAATCAGGTAGTTTGAAGTTCTTGACAGGCACTCCATCAACTAAGTTGTTATGAATCAGATGATTCATCTTCCTATGATTAATGTGTCCCATTCTTCTTTTCCAAGAAATGGAGTCCTTCTCTGTTGCTTTAGACAAGAAACATTGAACAGTAGAAGCACTAGTCGAAGCATTAGACATGTCTAGAACATACAGGTCATTATATCTAGATGCTGACATTAATACCCGCTCCACTGGAATTTCCATTTCTTTCTTCAGAATGTAAGACTTGCGATTGTCAAACATGACTTTGAATCCCTTGTCACAAATCTGAGACACAGAAAGCAAATTGTTTTCTAATTGTTGAACGAAATTGACATTGTCAAACCTTACCTTTTCATTACCTACTTCTCCCTGAGTGGTAATGTATCCTACTTTGTTTCCAGCAAAAGATACGTGTCCCCCTTTAATTTGTTTGACATTGTAAAGGAGGGACTTATTTCCCGTCATGTGCCTGGAAGCTCCGCTATCTACTATCCATGTATTTGTAGACGCACTATAGCGGACAACCTGCACATACGAGAAAATAATTAGTTAAGGAGGGGGACCCAAGCCTTAACTGGCTTGGGTTTCCCAGAGGCATCAACCATCATGAACTCAACTCACTGTCCTTTATTAGTGGGTGGAATTTCAACTCTCAGCTTGTCCTTGCTCTCAGACCCATCAGTTGTTTTGGCTTTCCATAAACCATCCCTGTGAAAGGATTGCTTGTGATAAACTTTAGACTGATTTACTGTTTGAGTTTTGGTTTAGGTTCAAAACCAGATTTTGACTCTGGTATCTCAGACTTGTCAGTGACTTGTCTGTGTTGCTTTTGGCGTGGGGGAGACCTAATAGGAGTTTTCGATCTAACTGGATCTTAGATCTTTGTTTTGAACCTTGCCTAACTTCGTTGTTCAACTCAATCTTAATTCTTGGAGTCTGATAGCGAGGACAATTTGTAGAAATATGATCGCGCTGTCCATAAGTATAGCAGGACCTCCATTCATCAGGGCTAGGAGACCTCTTATGGGGCGGTGAGTAAACTTCAGGTTCTTTCTTTTTGTTCTCACCTTTAAGACTTTCACCTCCCTTGACAAATTTAACTTGTTTAACATTATATGTATTTTGTCTTAGAAGATGGTGGTTATCTTGCTTCACTGGTTTAGCTTGAGTGGTTTTGGAAATCTTAGGTTGTGTGGTAGTCGATTTTTGACCCAACCGAAGAGATGCTTGAACATTCTCGTCCACCCGATTTCCAGTGACTTGTGTGCCAGTTGTGCCTGATGATGATGCTTTCTGGTCAGAACCCGGAGGGGCAGAGTTAACTGCTGTGTCCGGATCGATGACCAGAGGAGTTGTCACCACATGATCCTTTATGGGGTTATCATTAATTGGATGTTGTTTGGTGTTCAAAAGGATCTCATGTGGTGGAGGCACAACTTTGTATCCTAAACCTTCCCCGTTGTTGCGTTCCTTAACCAAGTTTTTCAAAATATGCAAGGAGCTCGCATGACTACGAAGATTTTGTTTTAAAGACTCATTTTCAACTTGTAAAACTGCTTTATCCCTTTTAGTTTCTTCAATGGTCTTTAAATAGAATTTAATATCATTCTCTTGGTTGAGTTCAACAACTTCAGTCTGTTTTAATTGTTTCTTTAATGCCTCAACCTTTTCTTTGTAACTGCTTTCATTTTGTTTTAAAACTTTGTTAGCCTCAGTGCACAATTTTAGATCATTTACTAAGTTATCATTATGATCTAATAACCTAGCAAATTTTAAGTCAATGCTTTCCCTAAATTTTTCACATTCAACATAGGAATGTTTAGCAAACAGTTCATCCTTAGATTCTACTGGGCAGATGTGGACGTTCCGGCCATGAAAGCATTTTGAGGCTGTGGTTGTGCTTCAGATTCAACATTGATCTCATTCTCAACAATTTGGTTAACAGCAGCTAAAGTCTCATCCATTTCAGCAGTATCAATCTCAGCTGAGCTCTCCCCCTCACTCACTGAGTCTTCATTTAGATCATCCACAGATGCTATGTTGACTTCACTATCAGATAAGAAACGGAAGTACCAATCCTGTCCTTCATCACCTTGCGCAACCATAGCTTTGGAGTCACTGCTTGATGAAGCTGTCTTTATCTCCTTATCTTGTTTGTGAAAAGATGAGAATGGATTCCCGTTGCCAGTCTTCTTAGGTTTGACACATTCACTTTTGAAGTGGCCTTTTTCTCCACAGTTAAAGCAGGTGACTTTTGACTTATCGAAACCAAACGTAGTGTCTTTTGTAGCCACCAGATTTTGCCCTGTTTTCTTTACAAACTTCTTTGTTCGTCGCACCGCACTCGCGAGAGCCCACATTATGTCCATCCTTTCCAGCTCATTTTCATCCACCTGCTCGTAGTCTTCATCAGCCAGGTGGCAGTTTCCAATCTTTCCAGCCACTAAACCATCATAGGAGTGAACTAATGTAGCAAGTAGAACCATGTGCTCCTTTGCAACTTCCACAGTTACTTTTCCCAAATTTTCAGTCATTAACTTCGTTGATTGAGTAACTATTGGACTTTGTAGAACCCCAGATGCACCATGTGACTCACTAGCAGATGATGAGCCTTGATCAGTTGATGGTGATGCATTTGACACAAAAGCCGTTTGCAGAGGAGCGCTGGAGGTTTTAGAAGAAGAAGTTGAAGAAGGAGTAACATTGTAGAGTGTAGGATCCTGTGCATAAGAGCCCTTCTTTGTCTTATACTTGTGTCTAACTTCTTCCTCTCGCAGTTTTAGGATAAAGTCATTTATATCCAATGTCTCAAAAACTGAATTGTATCTCAAGGTGGAAATAAAGGAATCCCATTTTTCAGGAAGCTCGTCTGCCAAACTAGAGACCTTTTCTTCTTTAGACGTGGTTACCCCATGAGTGTGAAGTCCACTCATCAGATGATAGAAGCGGTCAATTATGTCGTCCAAACTCTCATTCCCAATAGCAGAAAAATTATCAAATTCTTTCTTAAGTGCTTTGGCCTTCAATGACTTCAGAGTTGAGCTCCCTTCATATCTTTTCTCGAGAGCTTTCCAGAATTTCTTACTTTGTTTATGCTCAAAATACTAATGGAAGATCTCTTTAGGAATAGACTGAGTGAGCATCGCGTAAGCTTTCTTTTCAGCATTGTAGGCAATCTTTTGAGCATCAGTCAATCCACTCAATGTTAAGGGTATGCCATCAGCACCAACTGGCATGGTGTAACCAGTTTCAATAGCATTCCAAAGATTAGTGTCCACGCCATTGAGATGAATCTTAAACCTTTGCTTCCACTGCGGGAACTCATCAATCGACAGTAGTTTAGGTGGCTTATTATGGTTACCAATCTCATTCTCCGGTAGCAGTAAGTTCTGGATCCTTAAGTCTTTCCCTGCTGAGAACGTGAAATTTTCGGAGTGCATGATGAATTTAACTTAAACTTGAAAAGACAAAGACTGAGAAGGCGACTGGAAGGGCGACTGAGGAGCGACTGAGACACAGTCGTGCGATTGAATTCAATCGGGCGATTGAACAAGGCGACTCAGACACTTGAGCGACTAGACACACCGACTAACTCAACCGAGCGATTGAGGAAGCGACTGACTCAACCGGGTGACTGACCTAAGCGAGTGGACTTCAGTCGTACGATTGAGATAATCATGCGACTGGGACGGCTGAAAACGAGTTTTTTCACACACTTTGACCTAAAACACAAGTTTTTGCACCCTTGACGGCTGAAACTCGAAAAAGATTGAATTTTCAGAGAATGCACACGTAAAGACTTGATTTTTAGCACAAAGAATGGATCTTTTCACTTAAAAACGTAGACTTTTCACAAAAACGATTGGACCCACGAAGAATCAAGAGCCTATGCTCTGATACCACTTGTTACGACCGTGTACGGACGGAGTACTAACTGATTCAAACGTGAAGCCAAATCAAATAGTGCGGAATCCTATTTGATTGGTGATCCAATCAGGGAAAACGTTAACAAGATCAAACCAAACGATTAGAAAACATTAAGAACGGACTAGGAATGATCTGAAACGTTTTATGAAGTTGGAATGAACAAACAGGACGCTCTGAGTCGACTAGGGTTTCAAGTATTCGAAGTGTTCCCTTTTACCACAAATTAAGTGATATTTATAGGTAAGTATATTTCATTCGTGCGACTGAACCATCAGTATGGTTCAGTCGTGCGATTGAGCCATGCGCTTGATCCATACGTACGACTGAGTATTCAGTCGTGCGATTGAATCAATCTCATGTTACAGTCATGCGTCTGATCTAGTCTCCTAGTTCAGTCGTGCGACTGAGTCATTCGCATGAAGTTGCTCATGCGTATGGTTCATTGGCATGGGCCATTCGCATGATAACTTCATAATTCTAAGTTTGAATATTTTAGTTATCATTACATTATATATACTAATTCAAACAATCACATACCTATATAAACAATCAAATACTGATTACACAACCCATTAACGAAACATTAAACATTATAAGCACAATCAACCTTTTGAATTTCATTTACTATCTTTCTATTACACATATGTATGACAATAGAGATATATTACATTACGATCAGAATCTAGGTACACATGCCTTAACAACTAACCTTGTAACCTACTTTATAATGGCTCATTAAACTCCTAATAATCTTTTTTGAATGTTACAAATGGTTGTACACAATGAATGGAAGGTATTAGCATAAGAACACCATGAAAAACCCCTCTTTCTACAAGTAGCAACCTCTTTTAGACACTTGTTGAAAACCCTCTCAAAAAAGGTTCATAACCTGCTCAAAAATGACTTTTAAACACCCCAATAATCTGATTTTTAAGTTAGACCAAGTTGTGGTAATGGTTAAACTCAAGTTACAATGATTTACACAAGTGTAATGGTCAGTTATGACATTTTCTATATATTTGAAGTCTATGGATGTGTAGAACAACTAGGCCACGATTTGGGACTGTTATTTCAGTAGGTTTTGATGAATATTAAGGGTGTTAATATTGATTAATCTCTGGAACAAAGGACATGTTGTGTTTAGACCAATTTTCGTCACTTTCGGGACCCGAAAACATGTTAAAATTACTTAAAAATAAGAAAACTTGGGCTATAAACTTTTGAAATATAATTACAGGTTCATTAAGGATTAATAAAGTGTTCTGGAGTCAATGGGAGTTTTTAGTGGTCAAAAGGTAATTTAAATGGATTTTAAGTGAAAACGGGTGCTAACCGAGAGACATTTTTGAGGAAAATTTAAGAAAAATGCGTATAAGTTCAAAAGTAAAATGGTTGGTCAAACAAGCTTTTAAAATGGTCAAACCCGGTTAAAAACGCGTTTTAACGGTTTAAACGTAAAAACGAGTCTTTCCACTACTAGAGGCAAATTTTGTGATTTAAAAGGTTGGAAACTTATAAAAATGACTTTAAAAAGTTAGCTACTGGTCCTAGACTCAAAAATATGAAAACTCGTATGTAACCATCTTAAACCCTTCGGTTTTACCGTAACCGGCAACGTTAAACGCGTAATTTATAAACCGAGTCCATAAACTGAAAATTTGGGTATATGTCCTTAAAATTAAGTTATATTAAGTTCTTGAACCTGATTTTTTGTTATAAAGGTCATCTAATACAAGAAACCAAACTTAAGGGTAGAAATTGTCAATTTTGAAACTTATGGGGCTAAACTGTAAAATTTTGTTAAACTTCATAATCGACTCCAATAAGCACTTTAGTCACTTGAATAGCATATTTACCATATATTCTTGACTTAGTAATGTAGAAACCCTTGATTGTATGAGAAACCTTGACTTTCCATAAAAGGAATCTTTTTATATAAACTCTAATCGAATCAAAGCCGAATCTGACCAACTAAGACTTAGACACTCTTGTTGCACCTTAAATAGGTTTATAGCAGTAGCTAATAACTTAATATATTCATGTTAGGGTGCTAGACTTGAGATATTCCCGGCACGTGAAGGATTTCTTTGCTTAATATCTAAGGTGAGTTCTAGTGATCCCTTTTTACTTACTATTTTTGGGATAAAACATGCTCTTTTATTTTATGAACTATGATTGTGCTTTACTTGATGCTTGTATGTGGGACTTTTGGATACCTGCTGACACTTATATCATGATCATTAATTCTTTTGTGAACCTGTTGCTTTATATGGATAGATCTATTTGGGGAATCCCCCACACAAAGTGGCTCCCGCTACAGGGAGGTACCCCACTGAGATCCTGAGTGATCGTATGTGGCATCTAAAAAGTTTTGATTAAGAAACTATGGTGAACCATCCTAGTAGGTATGGTTCACTGATTTGAGGCTTGGTTCCTTCCTTCGGGAATATCCGGTTAAACACAAGTTTAGAAGAGGCTAACCGGGGACCAAGTGCAGGGTTGATTGTGATGCCCCACGATGAATGATACTAAAAATGATGCTTTTAAATACAAATGAGATTTTTCATAAGCTTTCACACTTGATTCTCAAACCTTTAATGTGGACTTTAAGATTGTTTTTGAAACTTTAAACACTTGAATTCACCAACTTCTTAGTTGACACTATTTTATTTTGAGCATGTTTCAGGTAACCCGTGAAGACTCTTAGATATTATGGAAGACTTAGACTCAACCCCAAGACCATGGCATTGTTTTTGTGACCAATTTGTGACTTGAACAATTTGATACAATAACTATTTAATTTATGTTGAAACATGTAAACATTTGGGGGTTGGATCTGTTTCCAGCCCGGTGTTTTTTAAAAACTTGAAATGCCATGTGATGTTCTCTCCCTTTGAGCTCTTATATTGGTTTGTTTCCGCTGCCATGTATGTTGTTGTTAATCTGTGACGTCCCACCCTACCTAGGCCCGGGGGTGTGACAGATTGGTATCAGAGCCAAAGGTTGTAGAGAAGTCGGGAATACCATAATAGACCCTAGGCTACAACCCTGATACCCTAGGACTGTCCTTGTGGGAAAGTGTTGGAATGATCGGGTTGGGCAAAATTGATGATTACACTTGATCAACATAATCATGAATTTACCGGATGCGTAATTTCCGTCACGAACCTCTAAGTTATGTTTGTACTTTTCTGTTTAATGCTAATTAACATTGAAACTTATTTTGACTGGATATTTGAAATGGATTTTTTTAAAGATGAACTGTTTTGCCTGACATTATTTTGAGAAACAATTGATTCTAATATCATTGATGAGTAATAGTAGAGATTCCTGATACTAATGCCATCACTAGTATTATGAGTATATTATTATTAGTAAGGCTATCATGAGCTATGAGAAACCAAATTACTCATGATGTCTTTTTACAGGAAACCAACCATGGCTGACAAAGGAAAAGCACCTGCTTACCTTACTAAGAGCAGTGCACCAACAGGGGACACCAAGAAGGCAAAACCGCGCACTGAGTATGAAGAATACTTTAGGAGGTGTGGACATCCGGGTTGGATATCCGTCACGTCTAAGGATACTGAAGCTTCTGATGACTCTTCTTCGACGACACCTTCCAGGAGCCGGACACGCTCCCACAAGCCGCATGTTGCCGCTCCATCCCACTCACCTATTCCGCCTATTGGGAATAGGGGACCACATGTTGTCACTCGTCCACTTAAGAGTGCTAGGCCTGGACCTTCAGTTTCGTTTAGGATGCCACCTCCTCCTCCACCACCTCTAAGGACTCCTATACCCGCACCACCGCCGCTCGAGCCACACCGACGCTACCCACAGGAAGAGCCCTGGATGCCACCGAGGCATAGCATGTACGACGGCCCTAGCGTACTTGCAGGGGATAGGTACTCTCAATCCAACCACCGGGCAAGTGACGTAGGACCCACTGATGCAGCACTGGAGGAGCTCTTGGGGACCGTCCGTCGCCACGAGCTGACTCTTCAGCACGCTACCCGGACCTCCCAGTCTGCTCAATTCCAAGCTATGATGGCGTCACATGGGGTGCAAAGGTTGGAGCAGGAGCAGAAGAAGAAGAGCTTTGGATTGATGGGATGGCTAAAGAAGAAGTGGATGTGAAGGTGACATGTAGAAGGAGGAAGAATATCTGTCTTGAACAGTTGAAGGAAACAATCTTATCATTATCTGACATTATTATTATTATTATTATTATTCATGGGGGTGATGCCACCTTCCACTTTGTAAGTGCTAGACTCTGATACTATTGACTTTATCTTATTTTGAACTAATTTCTAGGATACAATGTTGTTGAAACATTTATGATTATCTGCCATGTGTTGTGTATTTCATGGTGTTGGGCCATGCCATTCTTGATGACTGTTTAAACTATTTAAATTAGTAATCTGTGGGAAATTGGAAGGTTGTGTATAATTATACACCGTATTCTCTCCTCATATAGAGGAAGCCTTGTAGGGAAGTGATGCATAGATTGTTTGAAATAAATTATGAGACGCTAAAACGACTTTATCTGTGATACTATCAGAATGCCTACCAGAAGAGGAACACATATCGGGAGACAAGGAGCCTACCGAGGTCGTCATGAAGGAGCAGGGCGAACCAGAAATCAACCTCCTACTCCTCCAAAGACTCCCATCGGGGGGAATGCTAACCCAGGGAATGACGAGAGGAGAGCAAATCTCGTAGCATTGCAAATTGCTGACGCGATACCAACCATCATCGCTCAGATCAATACAGACCGGAATGATGCCGGAGGTAGTAATGGGACTGAAAACAACGAGGAATCTGAGGCGTTAAGGAATGGATGATCCTATAAGACTTTTATGGCATGCAAACCTAAGGACTTCTATGGCACTTAGGGTGCTATAGAGACTTACAGATGGATTGACGAGATGGAGGCTGTACTGGACATCAGCGAGATTTGCTTCTCAATTACTGAAAGGATCGGCATTGGAGTGATGGAAGACGATCACACAAGCTCGGGGAAGGAATACTTCAATGAAAATGAGCTGGACCGAATTCAGAGAGCTGATAACCAACAAGTATTGCCCCGTCAATTTACTTGAGAAGCTAGAATCAGAGTTCCTGAGCCTGGAGATGAAAGGTCCCAATTACACGGAGTACATCAATAATTTCTTAGCCCTATCCCGGCTGGTGCCACACCTGGTGACACCCGAATCCAAAGGCGTAGCACGATTCATCTGGGGGCTACATCCCAGAGTTAGAGGAATGGTCCGATCCTCCAAGCCCTTGACTCTACAATCCACAGTTGACCTCACCAGCAGTTTGACCGATGACCTAGTTAGGGCTAGATGGACTGAGCAAATTAGGAGTGATGAGAAGAAGAAGTTTGTTGGAGAGAAAAGAAGGTGGTTTGAAGCAAAGAAAGCAATTGGAAGTAGTAGCGGGTTAGGAAGGAAAGTTTCGAAGGTGCGAGACGTGATTTATCAGGGAAACAAGACCCGGAGGCTGTATACGGGAACAAGCCCATTTTGCAACAATTGCTAGCTACACCATCAAGGGGAATGCAATCCAATGCCCTTCTTTAGGTTCAAAAGGATTGGGCACCTGATCAAGGATTGTACTTTCATACCAGGGAAGCAATGCTATGAATGCGGGGATCCAGGACACATGAGGAGCAAGTGTCCTAAGCTGGGTAGGGATAAGGATGCGAAGCCCAATAAGCCTAAGGGAAGAGCTTTTGTGATGGACCCAGCTAGAGCCCGAAAGGGACCTGATGTGGTTAACGGTACGTTTCTTGTAAACAATCATCCTGCTACCGTTTTGTTTGATATTGGAGCGACTGCTAGTTTTATCTCTAGCGCTTTTAGATCCTTGATTGACCTAGCTATGTGTACCTTAGCCAATACGTTTACCGTCGAATTAGCTGATGGCAACATTTTAGAAACTAATGAAATCGTCAAGGATTGTTCAATGAATCTAAATGGAAATAAATTTAAAATAGATCTGATGCCTATTAAGTTAGGACGATTCGATGTGGTTGTTGGCATGGACTGGCTAGCAAAGAACAGAGTCAAAACTGTTTGTGATGAACGCCTACTAAAGATACCGTTGAACGAAAAAGAAGTGTTAGTGATGCAAGGAGAAAGGAGTAACACTTTATGCCCCATGATATCCCATTTAAAAGCTACCAAGAGCTTAAGGAAGGGATGCTCGGCTTTCATTATCTACGATGAAGACCGAAGAGGAGAAGAAGATTGCGGATATCCCAGTGGTTTCTGAATACCCTGAAGTGTTTCCGGAAGACATACCGGGACTTCCCCCAAATCGACAAGTTGAGTTCCAAATAGATTTGCTGCCTGGCGCTGCACCGGTATCCAAAGCGCCGTATCGACTCGCCCCTCCTGAAATAAAGGAACTGATGATGCATATTCAAGAACTATTGGACAAAGGATTCATACGTCCGAGTGTCTCTCTATGGAGTGCCCCGGTGTTATTTGTGAAAAAGAAGGATGGAACCTTACGCATGTGCATTGACTACAGGGAGTTAAATAAGTTGACCATAAAGAACCGCTACCCTCTTCCGAGGATAGATGACCTATTCGATCAACTTCTACTTTTCCAATATAGATTTAAGATCCGGTTACCACCAACTGAAGATAAGAGAAGAAGACATACCCAAGACGGCTTTCCGAACTAGGTATGGGCACTATGAGTACTTAGTCATGCCCTTCGGGCTGACTAATGCACCAGCAGCATTCATGAATCTCATGAACCGTGTATGCCGCCCATATCTCGACAAGTTTGTGATCGTGTTCATCGACGACATTCTGATCTACTCTAGTGATAAGGAAGAGCACGAGAAGCATCTCAGATTAATTCTTGAGTTACTCAAGAATGAGCAACTATATGCCAAATTTTCAAAATGTGAATTTTGGATGCGAGAGATCCAATTTCTAGGGCATGTAGTGAATGACTTCTCAAAATGGAATTCAAGTTGACCCTTCCAAGACTGAGGCTATAAAGAATTGGAAGATTCCTGAAACTCCCACTGTGATTAGGCAATTCCTAGGATTGGCTGGATGCTACCGACTATTCATAAAAGACTTCTCACGCATTGTGCAACCCGTGAGCGCACTGACTAAGAAGAGCAAAACCTTTGTGTGGGAACCAGAGCAAGATGAAGCATTTGAGACGCTTAAGGAAAAGTTATGCAGTGCACCTGTTCTGGCCCTCCCAGAAGGAGTCGAAGACTTTGTAGTCTATTGTGACGCCTCGCGTCAGGGGTTAGGATGCGTGCTAATACAACGCAACAAAGTCATTTCCTATGCATCTAGACTGCTAAACGATCACGAGAAGAACTATACTACACATGATTTGGAATTAGGTACCGTGGTGTTTGCTCTCAAAATGTGGAGGCACTACCTCTATGGCACGAAGTGCATCATTTACACTGACCATCGAAGTTTGCAACACATTCTCGACCAGAAGATGCTAAACATGCATCAGAGAAGATGGGTTGAGTTGTTAAACGACTACGAGTGTGAAATCCGTTATCATCCCGGTAAGGCCAATGTGGTGGCAGATGCTTTGAGCAGAAAGGAGAGAGAAAAACTACTTCGTGTACGAGCTTTAAGGATAAGTGGGTACACTGACCTAATTACAAGGCTGAAAGAAGCTCAAAGTGAAGCGTTAAAGGAGGAAAATTTAGCGGGAGAAGGATTAACTGGAATAGAAAAGCGATTTGAAACAGGAAATGATGGTACATATAAGTGCGAAGGGAGAACTTGGGTGCCAAGGCATGGGGGAATTCGAGAGGTAATTCTTGACGAAGCTCACAAATCTAGGTACTCGGTTCACCCTGGAAGTGATAAAATGTACCAAGATTTAAAGGCACTTTTCTGGTGGCTTGGAATCAAGAAATCAATCGCTGTTTATGTCGGAAAATGTCTAACGTGTGCCATGGTAAAAGCTGAAAACCAAAAACCATCAGGGACGTTGTAGCAGCCAGAAATCCCAGAATGGAATTAGGATAACGTCACGATGGATTTTGTTACTAAGTTACCCAGAAAGTCTAGAGGTCATGATGCTATTTGGGTAATAGTGGATAGACTAACCAAATCAGCTCATTTCTTACCAATTCGGGAAGACTATGACATGTCAAGATTGGCTCAACTGTATATCAATGAAATAGTGGCTAGGCATGGTGTGCCACTATCAATAATCTCCGACCGTGATAGTTGTTTCACTTCACGTTTCTGGAAATCACTCCAACAAGCTTTAGGAACCCGGCTGGACTTGAGCACGGCTTACCACTTGCAAACTGATGGTCAAAGCGAAAGGACTATTCAAACTTTAGAAGATATGCTGAGAGCTTACGTGATTGATTTTGGTGGGAACTGGGATAACCATCTTCCATTGGTGGAGTTCTCCTATAATAACAGTTACCATGCAAGTATCAATGCAGCTCCGTATGAGGCTCTCTATGGTAGGAAATGTCGGTCACCATTGAGTTGGAATGAAATTGGTGATAGCCAAGTGTTGGGGCCAGACATCGTATTGGAGACCACCGATAAGATTTTCAAAATCAAGGAACGTCTACAGGCAGCAAGGGACCATCATAAGAAATACGCTGATAGGAGACGAAAACCATTAGAGTTTCAGATAGGTGACAGAGTAATGCTGAAAGTAGCACCATGGAAAGAAACTGTGAGATTCGGAAAAAGAGGAAAGTTAAGCCCAAGATACATTGGACCATTCAAAATACTTGCAAGAATTGGTCCTGTGGCTTACAAGTTGAAACTAGCTCAGAAATTGAGTTATATACACGACACCTTCCATGTGTCAAACTTGAAGAAGTGTCTGGTAGACAAAACCTTGGAGCTACCGTTGAAGGAGACAAGAATCAATGATAAGCTAAACTTCGTGGAAGAACCCATAGAGATCACGGACCGCTTGGTTAAGCAACTCAGGCGAAGCCGCATACCCAAGGTCAAGGTTAGATGGAACTCGAGACGAGGGCCGGAATTCACTTGGGAACGTGAAGACGAGATGAGGAACAATTATCCGCATCTCTTCAAACCTACCCGTTCAGATTCTTATCGAAGCTAAAATTTCGAGACGAAAATTCCTAAACGGTGGGAGAATGTGACAACCGGTACTAAGGTCACTATTCTAAACCCTAATTTAATTGCATCATATCCCATCTTATGAGTACTAATAATAGAAACAAATTAAATATATCAATAATGTTAGAATCACCATTTGTTATTTGATCCATTTTTATGATTCTATGTGATTTTGTGAATTTTTGTTACTATAAGTCTTGACTTTTAGAAAATTAGTGCTCGGGAATATCAATTAGCCACCCTAAGTAGGATATACAATATCAATTGAAACAATTAAAAGTATATGTGCATACACACTTGAAATTTTCAGACCTAGCATGCATAATCATGCATTAGATTTATCAACGAACAACATCTTTTATAACTAACAATTTTACACTACACTACAAAATAATACTACTAATTATTTTAAGATTAAAAATTAAAGCAAAATCCCTCACTAGAAGACAACCTTCGGCCGCCCCCTTGTCCACCAATGGACACCTTTGCTTGCCACTACACACAAACCACTCCATCCATCCATACAACACACATGCATTCTTCACTTTTGCAAGACTCACTCCACCCTCATTCCTCTCCTATCTCTCTCCCTCGAACTCAGCTGAAACACACACTCAAACTCTCCCATTTTAGCCTCATTCCAGCAGCAAAATCGTGAACTACAACAACAATAACATCGGCTAACACCAAAACCGCAAGAAGGTGTCTCCTTGTGAAGCATTTGGTGCATGAATCTTACAAAACCGTGTACTCCAGCCTTTGTTTGAGATTCTCCAGCCTTGTCCAAGGAGATTCTAGCCATTCACGACTCTTGCTAGGTAGAGATACACCAAAATCAACACAAAATTGCTTCAAAACTACAAAGAAGATAAGCTGCTGGCCGTGGGTTTCTTGAGAGAAAAAAAGAATTTTGTGTGTTGCATGTAATGTGAATGGCTTAGAGTGTTGGAGAAAACAAGTCTCTTTAATGTGTGTTATGTCTCCAAGACTAAAAATGGTCCAATGACCATCAAAGGGGGCCGGACCCAAATAATTCAAAAGGGGGTTTTTCCCTCTTTAAATAAAACACATACACACATTAAAATTAGTCTTGCAACTAGACATGTAATCAACATTTAATTATATGTTCAAGTTGTATAACTTATATAATTAACCATTTAATCTATAAGTTATAATTTCTCATTATTATTTGGTGTTATCTAACTTATTTAAATAACACTTCAAATAATATTATTGAACAAAATATCCTAATAAGTTGTTCCTTCTCATATGCAACTTATTTAGAAAACCTATTTTCTAAATTGGTGTAAATATTTAATTGCATGATCAGATCATCAATTAAATATTAATTGGTGTTTGCTAAGCTTGTTATTGGGTATAACCCGACTTGGATCATGACGTACTAACCGCATCAATATTCTAGGTGTCTTGGGCACACAGTATCCTACAATCTCCCACTTGCCAAAGATTCATAGAAGATTGATGCAAGCAGTAAATACCGCCTAACAACGGTTTACTACCCTTAATACACATGACTTATAGCCATTCAATAACATCATCCCATTCAAGTACCCTACTTGAAATGATTTAGGTGAATCAATCATCTATCCTTTTGTTTCAGATGTCATGTTAAATCCAAGAACACAGAATGATCATTTCTTGTTGATTTAACTTAATCAGGCCTTAGACATCTAACTCTCAACGAATAAGAGGAACAAATTCCATCTTGACTACATACGTTTCTCACAAACACCTCGTGTTATACCTAAACATGCCCTTATGTACTGTCCACTATTTCAGGACAGTGAAGAATTAGCTCAAGGTATAATATTTGGTGAGTATCAAAACCCAATATGTATCTCAGGTCGGAGGATACCAGATGATATTCGCCTTTACTCAAATTTACTTATGATCAATCAATAATATTCCATGTAGTAAAATTTGAGATGCGGGTTAGTCCAATATTTGTATCCCATAAATATCTATGAACCTTCGTGGCAACCCATTGCTCTATATTCATCCTTATGAATATCAACCAATCCAAGTTCATAATAGTCTTATCTTCAAACTTCCTCCCACAAGTTTGAACGACTACGGACATTTAGAGTAAACAATTTACTCATGGATTAAACATGCTAAATTGGAACATTAATTGAAACATTATAACCAAATAATCTTATTCAAATAATAAAGAGTTCCACATATCCAAATACAAAATATACAGATCAAATCCAATCACTAGAATATCGAAGTCCCATGGCACAAGTATGACCTTCATGCTTTGCCTTTTCAAGGAGCTTCGTGAGAGGATCCGCAATGTTTTGATCCGTGTGAACTTTTCGAATACATATCTTTCCCTTTTCAACTTCATCTCGTATGTAGTTGAATCTCCGCTCAATGTGCCTAGTCTTTTGATGAGCACGGGGTTCCTTGATTTGAGCAATCGCACCCTCGTTATCACAAAAGATATCTAGGGGGTCCTGAATGGAAGGGACAACCCCTAGATCGGCAATGAATTTCTTCAACCATGCAGCTTTTTGAGCTGCCAATGAGGCGGCGACGTATTCTGATTCTGTAGTTGATAGAGCCACCACATCCTGCTTGGAGCTCTTCCAAGAAACCGCTCCTCCATTCAGAATGAAAATGTATCCCGATTGTGACCGAGAATCATCACGATCGGTTTGGAAACTCGCATCCGTGTAACCTTTTACAACGAGTTCCTCGTCGCTAGATCCATAGATTAGGAACATATCTCTTGTCCTCCTTAGGTACTTTAGTATGTTCTTAACAGCCATCCAATGACTGTCTCCAGGATTTTGCTGGTATCGGCTTGTCATGCTTAAGGCGCATGACACATCCGGTCGAGTGCATATCATCGCATACATGATGGATCCAATAGCAGATGCATATGGGATTGCCTTAATTCTATCTTGCTCATCCTTTGAGCTTGGACATTGAGTCGTACTCAATATCGTTCCTCTTTGAATAGGTACCGTACCTTTCTTAGAGTTTTCCATCTTGAACCTTTTCAAGATCTTATCAATGTATGCACTTTGATTCAAACCAATCAACCGCCTTGATCTATCCCTATAGATCTTTATTCCCAGAATATAGGCGGCTTCACCAAGATCCTTGATGGAAAAACAATTTCCAAGCCAGGTTTTTACACCTTCCAAGGTTGGAATGTCATTTCCAAATAGTAGTATGTCATCAACATACAATACTAGGAAAGTTATTGTGCTCCCACTAGCCTTTTTATACACACAAGCCTCATCAGCGTTTTTGATGAAGCCAAATTTCTTTACTTCCTTATCAAAACGGTGATTCCAGCTTCTCGATGCTTGTTTCAATCCATAGATTGATTTCTTTAACTTTCATACTTTATTAGGATGTTTTGGATCGACAAAACCTTCAGGCTGAACCATATAGACATCTTCCTCAAGATATCCATTTAGGAAAGCGGTTTTGACACCCATTTGCCAAATCTCATAATCATAATGAGCAGCTATGGCAAACAATATCCTTATAGACTTTAGCATCGCAACAGGTGAGAAGGTTTCATCATAATCAACCCCTTGAGTTTGAGTGAAACCCTTTGCTACAAGTCTAGATTTATAAGTATCCAAGTTTCCATGCATATCGGTTTTCTTCTTGAAAACCCACTTACTTCCAACTATCTTGGAATTAAGAGGTGGTACAACAAGTTCCCAAACTTGATTGTCATACATGGATTGCATCTTAACGTTCATGGCTTCTAGCCATTTGTCACAATCCGAATTGGATATTGCATTATGGTAGGTGGTCGGTTCATCTGAATCTACCACATAGCATCCATCCATGAAGAATCCATATCTTTCAGGTGGATTACTAGTTCTACCACTTCTGCGAACGTCATGTGTGTATTGATCAACCCCTTGATCATCCTCAACATCCTCATGTTGAGTGCTAGTTTCAACCAAACATGCATCGGGTTGTGGTTCTTGATCCTCTTCAAGATCCACTGTTCTACTGCCAGCTCCTTCCATAAGGAATTTTGCTTCTAAGAACTCACCCTTTATGGCAACAAACACCTTTTGTTCCAGTGGATCGTAGAAATAATATCCCATAGAATCTCTAGGATATCCAACAAAGATACACTTGGTGGATCGGACTTCCAATTTGTTTGGGGTGGGAGTCTTAACATAAGCCTCACATCCCCAAACCCTTAAGTATGATAGGGATGGAACTCTTCCATGCCATATGTCAAAAGTTGTCCTTTCCACCTTTTTGGTTGGGGCCATATTTAGAATACGGGCCGCGAAGAGCAAAGCGAAACCCCAAAATGATAGAGGTAATGTGCTTCTAGCCATCATAGATCGGACCATATCCAATAAGGTTCGATTCCTCCTCTCAGACACACCATTATGTTGTCGTGTTCCAGGTGGAGTGAGTTGTGAGACAATCCCACAACTCCTAAGATGATCTTGAAAAGCATCACTTAGGTATTCACCTCCTCTATCGGTACGGAGAATTTTAATTGACTTATTGAGTTGATTTTCTACTTCATTCTTGAAGATTTTGAACATTTCAAAAGCTTCATCTTTGTGCCTTAATAAGTACACATACCCATAGCGACTATAGTCGTCGGTAAAGGTAATGAAGTATCTTTCACCATTCCTAGTAATTGGCTTAAAAGGACCACATACATCCGAATGTATGATTCCTAATAAATCTTTCGCCCTTTCGGTAGTTCCATTAAAGGGTGTCTTAGTCATCTTACCTTGTAAACAAGAATCACAAACATCAAATGAATCATATTCATTTGTTTGTAAAAGAACATTCTTTTGAAGTGTTTGTAAACGTTTCTTGTTTATATGACCAAGACGACAATGTCAAAGATAGGTATCATTCAAGTCCAACTTGAGTTTCTTGGTGTTAGTTTGGTACAATGAACTATTTAAAGTATTTTCATGAACCAATTCATAAATACCATTAATGGGAATAGCTTTAAAATAGAACATACCATTTAAAGAAACATGAATATCATTTTCAATGAAGGATAATACATAATCATAATGTCTTAATTGGGATACAGAAATAATGTTCCTAGTCAAACTAGGAGCATACAAAACATTCTTCAAAATAACTTCCAAACCACTTGGAAGTCTTAGGGTGTAGTCCCCACGAGCTTCTACTAAGACTTTAGTTCCATTGCCCATGAAGAGGCTAACATCCCCTTGGTTGAAGTCCCTACTTCTTGTGAACCCCTGCAACAAATTGCAAATATGAGTTCCACATCCGGTATCCAATACCCATGTGTTAGAAGATGTAACATTAAGATCAATACGAATCATCTATATTGTACCTAAGGTCTGCCCGGTATCCCTCTTTGCTTTCAACTCTTGGAGATGGACAGGACAATTCCTTGCCCAATGTCCTATCTCCCCACACTTGAAGAATGGGTCATTAGTAGCAACCTTTTGCTTCTTCTCTTGTGGTTTGGGTGGTACCCTTACCACCCCTTTCCCCTTTCCCCAAACGGGTCCCTTACCCTTGGCA
This sequence comes from Flaveria linearis, assembly GCA_024085815.1. NCBI lineage: Eukaryota > Viridiplantae > Streptophyta > Magnoliopsida > Asterales > Asteraceae > Flaveria > Flaveria linearis. Next base: position 66,880,154 of record CM044005.1, read on the forward strand.
ACCTTTGCCTTGGGTGCGGGATGAGGCCTCTTGTTGTTCCCACCTTCATTGATGGTGAGAACGGGTAAAACCCTTTTACCCATGGCCGCCTCGGCCGTTTTGAGCATTGAGTGAAGCTCACCAATGCTTTTGTCCTTTGCATTCATGTTGTAGTTCAACACGAATGTCTCGAACTTCTTGGTTAGGCCATTTAGGATCAAATCCGTGCCCAACTCCTTCGAGACGGGACAATTTAGCCTCTCGAGGCGGTCAATATGACTTTTCATCTTAAGTACATAAGATGAAACAGATTGGTTGTCGTCCATACGACATGCATGGAGTGCTCGAACCGTTTCGAAGCGCTCAACCCTTGCTTGCTGTTGGAACGTTTCCTTCAGCTGGGTTATCATGTCGTAAGCTCCGTGATTTTCATACTCCTTTTGGAGATCTGGAGTCATGCTCGCTAGCATGAGACAAGACACTTGGACGGAGTCCTCAGTGTATTTCAGCCAATCGTTAAAGGCCTCCTCATCATCCTCGCTAGGTTGATCGGGGATAGGGTCGTCTAAAACATATGATCTTCTCTCTTGCTTGAGAACAATTCTCAAGTTTCGATACCAATCAATAAAGTTGTTATGATTTAGACGTTCCTTTTGGAGGATCGCTCGTAGTGATTGGTTTGACGCGGATGAGTTATCGTGATTTTCATTATTGGTGGCCATCTACAAAATTTAACAAAGATCAATTTTAGTATTTTCGATATTGCTAATTTTAATATTTAATGCCTTTTAAGGTCAATTTTATATTAAAATCTAGAACCCAACATTACATTTAAATTGTGGTTAGGTGACCTTTATCCCACTATTTAAATTAATAAGGTGGTCAACGATTGACGATTGCAACCATTTGCAACTTCTAGAGGTATGGGATCGACTTTAAACATCATATGCAAAGTCGGCATGTTAATCCCATCAACACCATTTGGAAACCATATTTTAGGTGATCCATTCAACATGGTTTGCAAATCAAGTTGCCCTACTTGCACACACATGTGAGTTTACCAACATAAGTGGTTAGGTGACCTTTATCCCACCAATGTGGTATTCCCACCTTAAGTCACAAGTTCCCTCAAAATGGTTAGGTGACCTTTATCCCATTAAGAGTTTCCAAATGACTTAAGTGTTGTGCAAAAGGACGGTGTTAAACTTGTTTGTTAAAGGTTTATAGGTTTCATAATTCTAGTTTAGAAAACTCTATGTACTTGTATTTGCATGCTTTCAAATACAAGGTACCTTATGGTTCTTTGATTAAAACCTATTTTAATCTTTAAAATCATTAAATCATTTTAATAACCTTTTATTAACTTTTAAGAACCATCAATTTTCAGCTTGTTAAGTTTGTTAATGAGTTTGTTATAAATATCCAAATATCAACCAAACAATCAAACAACAAACTATCAAACAAGCACAAACATATAAACATGAGTGCATAACCTTAGCTACTAAGTTGACAACACTTGTTTGCCATCACAAGTGTTGTCATAAGGTCTTTCCTAAGGGTTTGTAATGACACAATTACATGTTTCCATGGACTCCCACTTGAATCCATATCCAAATACTTCAAGGTCCATGTCTTTGATGTCCATCCTTGGGTCTTGATCTTGTGCATCTTCCTTTTACAAAATTGTATCCTAATACATTTTTATAGTAAAATAAATGCATCTAATCTATTAATTACATAACCAAATGAATGAATAATTACAACCCAATTGAATAAACACAAATATTACAACCCAATTGAATGAATAAAACAACCACTTGAATCATCCAAACAACACAAGGCCTTAAGCTAGGTTATGCACTTTAACAACCAATGATCATATCATCTATTCATATAATGAAACCCCTATTAAAACCACCAAATTTCAGCCAACATAAACTGACATTTTTGGTTTTAAATATTGTCCAAACAATCAACATTTCATCAACATGTATTTCTTTCAAGATTTCATCACAAGCATGTATGATATAATCTTGAAAGTTGGGGATTCATCAAAATAGAAATATAGCAGCCCATAATCAGCCTAAACTAAGTTTATAATCATGCTTTAAAACCTATTTTAAAGACTAAACAAGCAAATCATCCACATAACCGGCTCTTGATGCCATTGACGGGTTTGATAGAACACAAGAACATAGTTTAACCTTTTAAACTTTCAGAAAACGCAGCGGAATAACAACTATAAAACCGATTTTATAAGCTGAAAATTTGTTCTTTAGGTGACCATTTAAGTATATAAAACAAACCCAAATCAATAGGATCTTTAATATGTGAATAGACAAGCTATGAAAGCATAAAACGTGCATAATATGACAGCCACAAAACGAGCTGCCAAACTACCTTTCTCCAGCAGAAAAGTCGACCAAGATGAGAGGTTTTAGATGCTTGAAATCGACCAAGAGCTCAATGTAGAGATCCTCAAGCTTTGTATACCCCAAGCCTTGATCAAACACCACTCTTGCTAGGTAGAGATACACCAAAATCAACACAAAATTGCTTCAAAACTCCAAAGAAGATAGGCTGCTGGCCGTGGGTTTCTTGAGAGAGAAAAAGAATTTTGTGTGTGTTGCATGTAATGTGAATGGCTTAGAGTGTTGGAGAAAACAAGTCTCTTTAATGTGTGTTATGTCTCCAAGACTAAAAATGGTCCAATGACCATCAAAGGGGGCCGGCCCCAAATAATTCAAAAGGAGGTTTTTCCCTCTTTAAATAAAACACATACACACATTAAAATTAGTCTTGCAACTAGACATGTAATCAACATTTAATTATATGTTCAAGTTGTATAACTTATATAATTAACCATTTAATCTATAAGTTATAATTTCTCATTATTATTTGGTGTTATCTAACTTATTTAAATAACACTTCAAATAATATTATTGAACAAAATATCCTAATAAGTTGTTCCTTCTCATATGCAACTTATTTAGAAAACCTATTTTCTAAATTGGTGTAAATATTTAATAGCATGATCAGATAATCAATTAAATATTAATTGGTGTTTGCTAAGCTTGTTGTTAGGTATAACCCGACTTGGATCATGACATACTAACCGCATCAATATTCTAGGTGTCTTGGGCACACAGAATCCTACAGTTACGTTGTCCGGAATAACTGCGTTCCGAAACGCGATCGTGACGTGAACCGGATCTAGAATTAGGTAAAAACCCGAGAATTCGACAGATAAGGTTTTAACGCGACCGACCTGGGAAGATAACGCTCACAATATCATTTTAATACTTAATTACGTGCATTTAGATATCAAGATAATAATAAAAGCGCTTGTTCGAGGAAGACGCGTAAAACCGTTAACGTGTCGATTTCGCGGTATCATTTAACCGTTCAGCATGTTTTAAATACGATAAAATCAATAACCTCGGAATATTTATAACATTTTGTATAATTGTATCTAACGAGAAGCGAAATTTATAACCATACGTGAGAAACTGATCCGAACGCGATACGAACTGACCAATTAACGAACCCATCACTAAACCCACTATATAAATAATGTCCTCTCAATTTAGGGTTTTGAAAACAATTTTAGGGCAGAGAAGAGAGGAAGAGAGAGAGAGGCCGGTCGCAGCTCCCATCCCCTCCTCCCGGTGGACCTCCGGCCAAGTTCCAGCCGCTCACAGCGGACCATCGGTGAAGTGTCGGCGGGTGCCTCACCCTCCCGACTCCTCTCCTCAGCCCGACCACGATGGCGACGATGGTGTCTTGCAATTCATGATGATAGTAGTCGATGAAGGTTGGTGACTGCGACTGTGGTGCTGGCGGTGCAGATTGTGGTTGTTTTTTGCTGTGAAAAATCGTGGGGAGCTTCGGTGGTCGAGAGGGAGCTGCTCCGGTGAACCCACGGTGGCGAGATCGATGGTATGGTTCAGGTGTCGGCAGCATTGGTGGTGGATCGAAGGTGATTTGGGGGTTCTGCCGGCCGAGAGCCTAGGCTGCGCCTGCTGTGGTGTTGGGGGCTGTCGATGGTGACCGTCGGTGGTGATTGGGTAGCCAACGGTGGTGATGGTCGACTAAGATGACCACGAGGGTCGTTCGAGACCCGATGATGATGGTCACACTGGTTGTTGTTGATTGCTGTGGCTGCGGTCTTGGTGTGTGGTCAGCGATGGTGGTGGTATTGTCGTGGTGATTCCCACACAACAGGCGACGGTGGCCGAAGGTGGCCTAGGCCGCCCCACTGCTTTTTCTCGGTAAGGTACCTCTAGAACCGATGTACTTCATTCATCCTTTGTTTCTTGGACTACAAACCGCAATTTGCTATGATTTTAGGTTGCATGTGTGGATCTGTACTAGATCTGGGCTCAAGGCAGTGGTACTGGTGGTTGGTGCAGGTCGCGGTTGGGGCTGCATGTGGTTGGTGTTCGGGTAATGGTTGCAAAACAACAGTAATAGTGAGGTAATCTGTGATTTGGGGTTGTGTTGTGTAACATTCTGTATTTTTGTGTTCATTTTATTATGCCATTTTATAGCATCTTTAGTAAATCGTTTTTTTTTATACATATAATAATACTAAAAATAATAATAATAGATAATAATAATAATAATAATAATAATAATAATAATAATACAATAATAATAATAATAATAATAATAATAATAATAATAATAATAATAATAATAATAATAATAATAATAATAATAATAATAAAAATAATAATAATAATAATAATAAAAATAATGAATTAAAGTGCGGGGGGCCATTTTGTCATTTTGTAAACTTTAAATAAAAGTTCATGGCATGAAATAATAACATTTAAAAGTACAGGGGCCATTTATGCAAATTCCCAAACCACCCCCCTGTTACCCCCGTTTTCCCGGCCGCCGGCCCCGGCAAGCTCCGGCCGAGCTCCGGGAGGCCTCAAACCATCATTTTAAATGCAATTTAACCCAAATAAACCGCACAACCCGCTCGGCCCCCTGTTTCGAACTCGATCACCCACCCAATTTGAGATTCCCGCTCGTGCAAACCTTCCAATTCAAACCGAGGGTAACCGTATGAAATTTCGAAATCAAACCTTGCCAAAATCACAAATTGAATCGAATCAAATCATTCCTAAAGTAATACGCGGTCTAGACAACTAATCAATCAATCTATAACACAAATTAACAACTCGAATCTCTCAAATTTGGTAAACGGGAACGCGGTTTCAAAATTTAAACGGGAATTGCTCGAAAACAGAAATCAAACTTATAAGTTGTGGTTTTTCGGTTCAATGAGAAGTTCGTAAACTCCCCAAACTCACAATTTCAACAGAAAACCTCTCGAATCAAAACCCCAAACCAAGAAACCCGAAACCTAAACCGCACTTGAAATCACTCGAAGCTTAATCGAAATAGGTAATTAGAACCTGTTATTGACTCGATTTGGTCCAGGGATCAAAAGCCCCATGATGATTCGGGTGTTTAACATCGAATCGGAGGTCAATTTTGACCCTGTTGAACCTAGGGTTCATAAGATTTAGGGGAAACCAGGGGAACAAAGTTTAAAATTAAAACAAACCGAAGTGAAACCAAGGCCTTGGCCCTGGTTCACTGGTTCCCGCACCCCATCTCACAGGGGAGACCCGGGTTCGACCCCGGGCAGCCCCCTGTCCCCTTTTCTTTTTTCTGATTTTCCTTCTTTCTTTCTTCTTTTTCTTTATTTCTTTTTATTTATTAAACCTTTTTAAATTCTGAAAATTTCTAAAATTTATTTTATAAAATGCAGATTATTTTCTTTCTTTTGTTTAATTAATTTTATGACTAAACTAAATTTTTATAAATTACTTTTGTATTTATAAATACATTTTTGTATCTTTAAAAATACAAAAGAAATGAGTAAATATAATACTTGAATATGTAAAGTTATATTTTTAAATAATTAAATTATTTAAGTTACTCATACCTATATATATATACTTATATATATTTCTTTTAGTAATTAAATCACTTATTATGATTATACAATGTTATAATTGTTTAGTATATGTAGTTATATATATATTCAAACAATTTAATTGTTTAGTTACTTATATACATATATATATATTTATACATAGTTCTTTAAATAGCCAAATCATTTATATTGATTATTATACACAATATCATAATTGTTTAGTATATATATTTATATGTATATATTCAAACAATTAAATGGTTTAATTACTTATACCTATAAATATATATATTTATATAGTTCCTTATAATAGCTAAATCATTATTATATACAATCGTTATAAACCGGTTTAACGTACAAGTTAATCAAGTTTTATTTATTTCTCTTACGCGCTAACAATTGATTATACCAAGTATAATCCATTCGTTCCATTAAACCGATCACGTTATTAACATGTAATAACTACGAATAATTATTAAATCATATTAGACCTACAATTAATCATCAAACAAATTATAACGCGCTACTTTATTTCGTTTAGGTGCGTTGTGACGTTTGTGTTGGAAATCTTATTCGTGGTTACCCTTATTACATCTACAAGTCTCCTTTATTAAACACGTGAGTTCTTATGCCCCGCTTTATGATTATTTCACATCTTTCGGGGTGAAACATGTTGCTTATACAAACTTACACATACACGCTTTGATACTTATTACACACGTGCAATTCTTTACATAGTCGTGGTTGTTTGGATATGTTAAGTAATATATGATATGTGACATACGTGTGCAATCATTAACTATTGCTAGCCTAGCGAAGTCTTAGATCTTTGGGCCTGACAAGCCTATTTGGTGCTAAAGTCGATGTATTGCCGACTCCTAGGAGCCGTATGCTTGTGCACTAGGGAACCAAATACACTTAGCTAATCATGCTTATTCATATTATACAGTCGAGGCTTGATTGTAACTATGCATGTTCTATATACTTGCTATCTTGTGACCATTGACTAGAATTGCCACATTTGTATACTTATTGTATTTAAACCATGAGAATTCACCAACTAGTTAGTTGACTTTATTTTCAACATGTTTCAGGTAATGTGCAAGCTTAGCAATGATTGAAGGAATGCATAAACCTAGAACACGGACCTAGGCTTAATAAAGACGATTGAATTCTTGTTTTTGTTTGATTTACTTTGAAACATTGATGTATGTGGTGATTGAAACAATTGATTAATGGCACTTTATACTTTAACATAGCGTTATGTGGCTGTGAACAATCTTAACCCTCACACCTCGACGTTTCCGCCGTCAAGGTTGGGGTGTGACATGTTGTTGTTTGTTATGGTTCATAATGGCTGCAATTCTGTCTGTTGTTGGGTGTTGTTGTTATTCGAGGTATATTTGGGGTTGTTGATGGTAGTGTTCTAGTATGCATGTCGACTGTGGTCGTGATATTGTTGGTTGTGGATAATGATTATGGCTTCGATGGTTAGTGGTGGTCGATGTCGACAGCCATGGTATGGCTGTGATGGTGGTTGTGGTTACGTAGGCTGTTAAAGTGGTTGTTTCGATAATGGTTGTGGTGTTGGTTGATAGATGGTGATAAGTGGATTTTGGGTGTGGTTGTCGGTGAGGATTCTAGCCAACTAGGAGGTTCTAGCAATGACAAAGTGGTTCATGGTGGACAGTGGCTGCATATGGTGAATGGTGATGATTAAACCTTAGTCAAAGCTGGTCAAACATGGTCAACGGGCAGTCAACGGAACAAGAACGCAATTAAATCACGTCGTAAATGAGTGGGTTAGAATACATATGTGACACCCCGTAATTTCAGATTAACATTTACCCGAACTCGCAAAGACTCGAAACGCATATAAACACCGCCACCGACATCGTTAAACTAATTGTAATAAATACTAATGCGGGTGTTTGTAGAGAATTCACATAAACGAGATTTCCTAAGGAATCCTATTAATTAATAGAGCTCGCTCGTCTAAGTCGTTATCAACCGAAACGAATTCGGGAACTCGGTACCTAAGTGCAGGGACCAAATCTGACAATTGCCAAACTGGGGCTGGGTATAAATACCCACCCACCAGCCCCAAACACTCACATTCTGCTCTTTCTCTCCTACACCATCTTTCACCTCCGATTGTGCATCCTAGCACCCAAAACCACCCCGATTGAGCCCGTTTTCGCCGGCTAAACCACGCACCAGTTGAAGAATCACGATCCCAGCAGGTAGGCGACCATTTCCATCCGTTTTATCACCCGTTTCACTGCTGCAAGTATGGGATTCGGGTGTTCGGGTTCAACCCGAATGCATGTGGTCGTGGGGGTGCTGTGAGGTCAATCAGAGCATGCATTCCACTTAGACATGTTAGGAGAGTGTTTCTGGAAGTCTTGATTGTGATAAAACCGAGCACGAAACAGCCGAAGGCCGTTCAACCCAACCTGCAGTCGCGATCTGCTGCAGTCCGCGACTGGGCCAACCGTGCGACTGAGACGTGCGATTGGTTCCATCGCGCGATTGATCGGGGCGACTGGGGTGGGACGTGCGAATGAATGGTGCGATTAAGTCAGCCGAATGAATGTGTGCGATCGAGTCAGCCGAATGAATGTGTGCGACTGAGTAACACCCGACTGAAGGCCCAACCGCATGAATGAAGGTTCATTCGTGCGATTGGTAGTTGATTCGGGTTATTGGGGAATGTGTGGTACGACTGAACGCTGAGTCGCATGAATGAGAGTTCAATCGTACGAGGGAACTTGATTCGTATGATTGAAGGTCTATTCGTGCGATTGAAGCGTCTAGTCGTGCGTCTAGCCTCGTTATGCAATTGGAGTCATTTCGAGTGAATTCTTCTGGTGTGCGATGTGTCTATCGTGTGATGATAAGTTCACAACAATAAAAATGTCATTTCTTGACCACAAAGATTAAAGTCAACGCAATCAACAAGCACATACTTTTCAATCTGAAACAACCTAACTGTTTACAAATATCAATAACTCATTTGAGATCTACATGAAGTCTGACACACGTATGCCTGCTTGTGTGTGCCACCCACGACCGAACCCATGCGACCCGACCCGACTAAACATGTCTATTAACGCTAAACACAACATTAACGCTTAACACAACTGTCAATAGGTGTTGACAGCGCATCGTGAACAACATTTGGGAGACTTACACCCCACGTACCGGTTACATCATCTGTGAGTTTCACGGCCCCTTTTTACATCTCTTTCCGTTTGGGGGAGAAAACATGCAAAACACATTTACATTAATGGTTGTAGTAATATTGATATCGCTAGTTACGTTAGTGCAACACACTCATGTCCCCACACACTCGAACCGTTAGTAATGGGATTAGCGAGGTAATTTTGAGTAGTACTACTGGGTCTGACAAACCCCGCCCGGGCTAGTCGCGCTAGCTTGATTGGAGGTCAAACGGGCGCACAATTGACCTAACATACGATTGCCACGGTCGGTTAAGACGTGGAACACCCCGTCATGGTCTGATGAGACATGACGGAACACACACGATTGCCACGGTCGGTCAAGACGTGGAACTTACGATTGCCACGGTCGGTTAAGACGTGGAACTTGCAATTGCCACGGTCGGTTAAGACGTGGAGAAAACACAATGGGACGTAAACAGTCAGCTTCGGTTCGAAACGCTAAGTAACTAGAACATAGGCTAGCTACCTAACGATATGCTTTATGTACTAAACCATTGAAACGCAAAAACATGGAAACGCTTATGAATACACTTATTGTTGATTAAACCTGTGAACTCACCAACTTTATGTTGACACACTTTAGCATGTTTTCTCAGGTCACAGGAATGCATAAGCTTTTGAGGCACGCTTCAGGAAACGCACTCAGGACATGCATTCATCTAGTTTATTTTCAGCATTGAACATTTTGTTTAAACATGGCTATTGTAACAGTATTGTAATGGATTTACAACTTTTGTATACGCTTCCGCATTATTGTAAACTCAGTTTATGTTTGTGTGAATGAAGTCACGGGTTATTTCAAAATTCATATAGTGTCGTTCGATATGACTGTGTCTGAGATCCTGGTATGTCACACGCCTAACGGTAAAACCCCGTTCGTGGAAATTGAGGATGTGACAGATTGGTATCAGAGCCACAGGTTATAGAGAACTAGGATTGCATTGCATCTAGACTATAGCCTTAGACACAACACTAGTATTGCACAGACACTTTTACATGGTTACCACTATTGTGCAAACAACCTTCTGGTGTATTGATATTACACTGCTGAGCAAACATAACACTATGGGTATGACATGTGTGTCATTGCCGGCTGACAGAGGGGCGGAGAATCCCGCTCGCTCACAACCAACACTTACACTTGATCCTTCACTCGCGGAGTGAAAGCAACATCGAATTGAATCAAACATTTCCATGATTAGAACACGAAACTCTTATCTAACACACGCGATAAGCTTAACGATGACAAACAAAAAGAACAATACCTCACTCTTCCAACTCTCTCACACTTGTTACTATTCCCAACATATCCTATCCTCTACGCTAGTCTGAGCAGTAAATGAGGGACAACTAAGATATTCAAGTCGATTAGAGAATCGGACTTAGACACCCAATTCACTTGTACAACTTTAGTGCAACTCTAGTTATTTGACTCTTGGTATAACAACTACTACATCTTGGGTGCTTCTGTCATTGATGACACTCGGTACTGGACAAGGTATGTTATCTCGAATAGGAGGAACCATGTGTGACCATGCAAAGCAAATTAGAATCACGGGTGCACACGTAATTGTGATTTGTCGTGCATGAGAACTCTGGCAACTCTATTGGGTGATAACGGTAATGGCCAGTACGAAATTCCAAAATTCCATACATAGGAGGCATAAGGCCTCGGACCCTCATAAAACCTTACTATCGATATGCGACCAAATCTCTCATTCTTACTAGCATGATACAATATATATTATTGTCAATAATTATTATCCGGTTATTGATTAATATGTGTTGTGAATTGAAGAAATCATGTCTGGAAGAAGACCTGGACGCCCAGGTGGGCGAGGAAACATCACTCTGACCCAAGCCGAGCTAAATGCTATCATCAACGAGTGCGTGGCTGATGCGCTTGCGGCTTATGAACAGGCCCGCAATCAGGACCAGAACAACCAGAACCCGAACCAAGGAGGTCCAACAGTTTGTACCTTCAAGATGTTTATGGATTGCAAGCCCCATTCTTTCAGCGGCTCTGAGGGCGCTGTCACACTGCTTCGCTGGCTAGAGAAACTTGAGTCAGTGTTTGCCATGTGCAGCTGTCCTGATGAAAATCGGGTCAAGTACGCCTCCGGCACATTGGAGGGACCAGCCCTAACATGGTGGAATTCACAAGTCCAAACCCTAGGACTTGGTGCTGCAAACGGTATGCCATGGGAAGACTTTAAGATTCTGATGAAAGAGGAGTACTGCCCAGGAGTGAAGTCCAGAAACTGGAGGCAGAATTTTGGAACTTAAAGATGATTGGCTCAGACATTGAGGAGTACACGACTCGTTCGCATGAGTTGGCGGCATTATGTCCTCAGATGGTGACTCCGGCCTACAAACGGATCGAAAAGTACATTGATGGCTTGGCTCCTCAGATCCAGGCTAGCATGATGGCTGCTGATCCTGTCACCATTCAGCAGGCCATCCGACTGGCCCATAAACTCACTGACCAGGCAGTGGCACAGGGCCCCTTGCCCAAACGTGGCGCTACTTCTGGTTCTTCTGATCACAAAAGGAAATGGGACGGCAATAACAACAACAAGTCATCAAGCTCCAACAACAACCCGCAACAACAGACCAAAAAGTTTGACCCCTCAAGAAGCTTCAACAATCAGAACAACAATAACTATGGCCAGGGATCGAGTGGCTACGCGGGCAAGAATCCTAAGTGTAACCGGTGCAACTTCCATCACCAAGGCCCATGTGACCGGCTCCGTTGTCAGAGATGTGGAAAGATGGGTCACGCAGCCAAAGACTGCCGGGGCGAAATTATGACTCAACAGCATCAACCCCAACAACAACGCCAGGGAGGAGTGACAAGAGCCTGTTATGAATGTGGTAAGGAGGGCCACTACAAGAAGGATTGCCCGCAGCTGAAGGGTGGAAACAAGGGTAACAACGGGGGCAATGCTAAAGGTCGTGCATTCGTGATTGGTTCCGGTGAGGCAAGGGATGACCAGAACGTGGTTACTGGTACGTTTCCCTTGAATGGTTGTTTTGCTTCTGTACTATTTGATACTGGAGCTGATAGGAGTTTTGTTTCCAACAAATTCACTAAGTTCTTAGATGTAACCCTAGCTGTCATGGAACCTAGTTATGTGGTAGAATTAGCTGACGGAAAACTAATCAAGGCAACTCATATCGCCAAGGGGTGCAGACTAGGATTATGCGGTCACGAGATAGATATAGATCTGATGCCTGTCACACTTGGTAGTTTCGACGTAGTTGTGGGTATGGACTGGCTATCCAAGAATCAAGCTGAGATCATTTGTGGAGAGAAAATCGTTCGTATCCCACTTCCTAGTGGTGAAATCTTATCGGTTCAGGGCGAAAGGAGTGGCATGGTCTCTGGAATCATCTCCTACATGAAAGCTCAGAAGTGTTTGCGTAAGGGTCATACAGCTTTTCTAGCCATGGTCACTGAGACAGAACCCGAGGAAAAGAAATTGAAGATATCCTTGTGGTACGCGATTATCCCGAGGTTTTCCCTGAAGACCTACCCGGTCTTCCACCGCATCGCCAAGTCGAGTTCCAAATTGATTTGGTTCCGGGAGCCGCCCCTATCGCGAAGGCACCGTACAGATTAGCTCCAAGGGAACTGCAAGAGCTGTCCACGCAATTGCAGGAACTATTGGATAAAGGCTTTATTAGACCTAGCTCATCACCGTGGGGAGCTCCAGTTCTGTTTGTCAAGAAGAAGGACGGAACTTTTCGTATGTGTATTGATTACAGAGAACTGAACAAGGCGACAGTTAAGAATCGTTATCCCCTCTCGCGCATCGATGATCTGTTCGACCAGCTACAAGGGTCGAGTTACTATTCAAAGATAGACCTAAGATCGGGTTATCACCAGCTAAGGATTCGAGAAGAGGACATTTCAAAGACTGCTTTCAGAACGAGGTATGGTCACTATGAATTCTTGGTTATGCCATTCGGGTTGACCAATGCACTAGCGGTTTTCATGGACTTAATGAACCGAGTGTGCAAACCCTACCTAGACAAGTTTGTCATTGTCTTCATCGATGACATCCTTATTTACTCAAGGAGTAAAGAAGAACACGAAGAACACCTTAGACTAATTCTGGAGCTGTTGAGACGAGAACAGTTGTACGCAAAATTTTCGAAGTGTGACTTCTGGATGCGAGAGGTCCACTTTTTGGGTCATGTGGTCAATGAGAATGGGATACACGTTGATCCAGCAAAGATAGCAGCTATCAAGAACTGGGCTACGCCTAAGACTCCGACCGAGGTGCGACAGTTTCTCGGATTAGCTGGCTATTATCGACGATTCATCGAAGGGTTCTCAAAGATTGCTCAACCTCTCACCGCATTAACTCATAAGGGCATCACGTATGATTGGGGTGATAGACAAGAATCTGCATTCCAGATCCTGAAGCAGAAGCTCTGTACAGCACCGATTCTATCCCTGCCTGAGGGGACAGATGATTTTGTAGTCTACTGTGATGCGTCTATACAAAGCCTCGGTTGCGTACTAATGCAACGCAATAAGGTGATTGCCTATGCATCTCGTCAACTGAAGATACATGAGAAAAATTACACGACACACGACCTGGAGCTTGGAGCAGTGGTATTCGCACTCAAGATATGGAGACACTACTTGTACGGTACCAAGTGCACCATTTACACTGATCACAAGAGTCTCCAGCACATCTTTGAACAGAAGGAGCTAAATATGAGGCAACGTCGTTGGGTCGAGCTACTGAACGACTACGACTGTACGATCAGGTATCATCCGGGCAAGGAAAATGTAGTAGCAGACGCCCTAAGCCGGAAGGAAACACCCAAGCCGAGACGAGTTCGGGCATTGCAACTCACCATTCACACCGGTTTACCGGATCAGATCCGCAACGCTCAACTTGAGGCGTTAAAAGGCGAGAACCTGAAAGCCGAATCGCTACGAGGCATGGAAAAGCAACTAGAAACCAAGCCTGACGAAATCCGCTACTTCATGGATCGAACATGGATTCCCTTGTATGGAGGTCTACGAGAACTGGTGATGGACGAAGCTCACAAGTCCCGGTATTCAATCCACCCAGGTTCAGACAAGATGTATCACGATCTCAAGGTCCATTTCTGGTGGCCGAACATGAAAGCTGACATTGCCACGTACGTAAGCAGATGCCTAACCTGTTCTAAGGTTAAGGTGGAGTATCAACGACCGTCTGGTCTACTCCAACAGCCAGAAATACCAGTATGGAAATGGGAGCAGATTTCCATGGACTTTGTCACGAAACTCCCTCGAACTCCCAGCGGATGCGATACCATTTGGGTGGTCGTGGACCGTTTGACGAAATCCGTACACTTCCTGGCAATCCGGGAGACTGATCGCATGGAAAAGTTGACTCGTATCTACCTCAGGGAAATAGTCTCTCGGCATGGTGTGCCAGTTTCCATTATCTCTGATCGTGACGCTCGATTCACTTCACACTTCTGGCAGTCCTTGCAACGAGCACTAGGAACGCGGCTGGATATGAGCACCGCGTACCACCCCCAAACTGAAGGCCAAAGTGAGCGTACGATCCAGACTCTAAAAGACATGTTACGTGCCTGCGTCATAGATTTTGGCAGCAGTTGGGAGACTCACTTACCGCTAGTTGAGTTTTCTTACAACAATAGCTATCATACATCGATCAAGGCTGCTCCATTTGAGGCACTGTATGGGCGTAAGTGCCGGTCACCTATCTGTTGGGCGGAAGTTGGGGAAAGTCAACTCACCGGCCCTGAACTGGTGCACGAGACGACTGAGAAGATTGTGCAAATCCGTAACCGTATGGCAGCAGCCCGTGACCGACAGAAGAGTTACGCTGATAAGCGTCGCCGACCGTTGGAATTTCAAATAGGTGACAGGGTGCTTTTGAAAGTGTCACCTTGGAAGGGTGTGATCCGTTTCGGGAAACGTGGGAAACTAAGCCCTAGGTACGTGGGACCGTTTGAGATTGTCAAACGGGTTGGCCCCGTGGCCTATCAGTTGAACCTACTCGAAGAACTCCGTGGGGTACACGATGTGTTCCACGTCTCCAACTTGAGGAAATGCCTTGCAGACGAAACCCTTATTGTCCCGTTGGACGAGATACATGTGGACGAACAACTACATTTCATCGAGAAACCGGTGGAAGTCATGGACCAAGAGGTCAAGACACTCAAACGCAGTCGCATCCCTATCGTTAAAATCCGTTGGAACTCGAAGCGTGGACCAGAATTTACCTGGGAACGCGAGGATCAGATGAAGAGGAAGTACCCTCAACTGTTCCAAAACCAGGCATCCACCTCTTAGATACACAGGTACTCTATTCCACATCACAAACTGTTGAGTCTTGTACTACCCCGTGAAAACCATGTAACATGATGTACTAATTTTCGGGACGAAAATTCCTGCAACAAGGGGATGATGTGACACCCCGTAATTTCAGATTAACATTTACCCGAACTCGCAAAGACTCGAAACGCATATAAACACCGCCACCAACATCGTTAAACTAATTGTAATAAATACTAATGCGGGTGTTTGTAGAGAATTCACATAAACGAGATTTCCTAAGGAATCCTATTAATTAATAGAGCTCGCTCGTCTAAGTCGTTATCAACCGAAACGAATTCGGGAACTCGGTACCTAAGTGCAGGGACCAAATCTGACAATTGCCAAACTGGGGCTGGGTATAAATACCCACCCACCAGCCCCAAACACTCACATTCTGCTCTTTCTCTCCTACACCATCTTTCACCTCCGATTGTGCATCCTAGCACCCAAAACCACCCCGATTGAGCCCGTTTTTGCCGGCTAAACCACGCAACAGTTGAAGAATCACGATCCCAGCAGGTAGGCGACCATTTCCATCCGTTTTATCACCCGTTTCACTGCTGCAAGTATGGGATTCGGGTGTTCGGGTTCAACCCGAATGCATGTGGTCGTGGGGGTGCGTGTGAGGTCAATCAGAGCATGCATTCCACTTAGACATGTTAGGAGAGTGTTTCTGGAAGTCTTGATTGTGATAAAACCGAGCACGGAACAGCCGAAGGCCGTTCGACCCAACCTGCAGTCGCGATCTGCTGCAGTCCGCGACTGGGCCAACCGTGCGACTGAGACGTGCGATTGGTTCCATCGCGCGATTGATCGGGGCGACTGGGGTGGGACTTGCGAATGAACGGTGCGATTAAGTCAGCCGAATGAATGTGTGCGATCGAGTCAGCCGAATGAATGTGTGCGACTGAGTAACACCCGACTGAAGGCCCAACCGCACGAATGAAGGTTCATTCGTGCGATTGGTAGTTGATTCGGGTGATTGGGGAATGTGTGGTACGACTGAACGCTGAGTCGCATGAATGAGAGTTCAATCGTACGAGGGAACTTGATTCGTATGATTGAAGGTCTATTCGTGCGATTGAAGCGTCCAGTCGTGCGTCTAGCCTCTTTATGCAATTGGAGTCATTTCGAGTGAATTCTTCTGGTGTGCGATGTGTCTATCGTGTGATGATAAGTTCACAACAATAAAAATGTCATTTCTTGACCACAAAGATTAAAGTCAACGCAATCAACAAGCACATACTTTTCAATCTGAAACAACCTAACGGTTTACAAATATCAATAACTCATTTGAGATCTACATGAAGTCTGACACACGTATGCCTGCTTGTGTGTGCCACCCACGACCGAACCCATGCGACCCGACCCGACTAAACATGTCTATTAACGCTAAACACAACATTAACGCTTAACACAACTGTCAATAGGTGTTGACAGCGCATCGTGAACAACATTTGGGAGACTTACACCCCACGTACCGGTTACATCATCTGTGAGTTTCACGGCCCCTTTTTACATCTCTTTCCGTTTGGGGGAGAAAACATGCAAAACACATTTACATTAATGGTTGTAGTAATATTGATATCGCTAGTTACGTTAGTGCAACACACTCATGTCCCCACACACTCGAACCGTTAGTAATGGGATTAGCGAGGTAATTTTGAGTAGTACTACTGGGTCTGACAAACCCCGCCCGGGCTAGTCGCGCTAGCTTGATTGGAGGTCAAACGGGCGCACAATTGACCTAACATACGATTGCCACGGTCGGTTAAGACGTGGAACACCCCGTCATGGTCTGATGAGACATGACGGAACACACACGATTGCCACGGTCGGTCAAGACGTGGAACTTACGATTGCCACGGTCGGTTAAGACGTGGAACTTGCAATTGCCACGGTCGGTTAAGACGTGGAGAAAACACAATGGGACGTAAACAGTCAGCTTCGGTTCGAAACGCTAAGTAACTAGAACATAGGCTAGCTACCTAACGATATGCTTTATGTACTAAACCATTGAAACGCAAAAACATGGAAACGCTTACGAATACACTTATTGTTGATTAAACCTGTGAACTCACCAACTTTATGTTGACACACTTTAGCATGTTTTCTCAGGTCACAGGAATGCATAAGCTTTTGAGGCACGCTTCAGGAAACGCACTCAGGACATGCATTCATCTAGTTTATTTTCAGCATTGAACATTTTGTTTAAACATGGCTATTGTAACAGTATTGTAATGGATTTACAACTTTTGTATACGCTTCCGCATTATTGTAAACTCAGTTTATGTTTGTGTGAATGAAGTCACGGGTTATTTCAAAATTCATATAGTGTCGTTCGATATGACTGTGTCTGAGATCCTGGTATGTCACACGCCTAACGGTAAAACCCCGTTCGTGGAAATTGAGGATGTGACAACATAACCGAGTGGAAGGTAATATCGCACGCGCAACGCATGGAAATTGAATTATAAATTGCATACGTGTTATTTGAGCTCTAATTAATTAAAGGATTAAATTATAAAATACGTGAATTATAAACGGAAATGAACGTCACTTGTTATAAATGTTTGATTTAAATGGATGGTTTGGATCCGAGATTTAAACAAAAACGCTAGCTATTAGAAACCAACCTAGATGAGATATATGAAACATTATATTTTTGAGAAATGGTTATAACATGTCATAGACGATACAAATAAGTTTATATCGTGTAACATTTAATCATACAAGACTTAGAGATGTAATTCATACAAATAACGATTTTACATTTGTATATTTATGCAATGAATATTTAGGTTAACCGACATCTACACGTTCTATTTAAGATAAAAGACCTAAAACGCTATAATGATCTATCATCTTGTTGTTATTAATTGTTGGTCATCTCATTGTATTTTTGAAATAAATATTGTAAAACCCTTTTATATAAAATATCGTTAACTATCATCAATAATTGGATTAGTTAGCGTCAATCAAGTTAACTAATATGATGAGAACGTGAACATTATAAACATTGTTTGAAACATTATATATTACTTACATCGTGAATGCGAGTTATTTTTAAAGATTTGGAACCCATAATATAAATTGGTTTTTCTACATTATTTAAGCTAGGACTCAATTCTTGATTAAATGCATTAGTTAACCTAATGTACCCAAGTTAATTCATGACACTTAACAAATACACAAGAAGCTAAGGATACTAATCACCAACATTAATTTAACTAAAGAGCTCAACTGCACGCATGTAATAACATCGTGCTAAATCTACATGTGAATCTTATATGTTTTAGTTAGGATTGCTTTGTTGATGGTCATCACTTTTCCTTATTGAGCTCTGAATTTATATAAGGACACCAGGTGAGTTCTCGTGTTCCCCCTTTTTACTTTTGTTTTGGGGATGAAGCATGCTCCTTTTAAACTGAAGCTCTTATGTGTGATACTGTTTACTGTTTTGCATGATCTTTTGTTTTGTGAACTATGATTGTGCTTACTTGATGCTTGTATGTGGGACTTTTTGGATACCTGCTGATACTTTAGTCATAATCATTAATTCTTTTGTGAACCGCTTGTCTTTACATGAATAGATCTATTTAGGGAATCCCCCACGCACAGTGGCTCCCGCCACAGGGAGGTACCCCACTGAGATCCTGAGGGGTCGTTTGTGGCATGTAACAGGTTTTGAGTAAGATACTATGGTGAACCATCCTAGCAGGAATGGTTCACTATTCTGAGGCTTGGTCCTTTCTTACGGGAATATCCGGTTAAACACAAGTTTAGAAGAGGCCAACCGGGGACCAAGTGCAGGGTTGATTGTGATACCCCACAATGACTGATACTAAAAATGATGTTTTAAACATCAAATGAGATTTTCAGAAACTATCACATTTGATTCTTAAACCTTCACTTGTGGACTCTAAGAGTTCCTTTTATTGTTTTGAAACTTGAACCACTTGAACTCACCAACTTTATGTTGACACACTTTTCTTTTTGAGCGTGTCTTCAGGTACAGCTAGGGAGAATAGTTCAGCTATAGAAGATACCTAAATCCGAGGCAAGAAGTGAGGGTAGGTGTTGAAGACAAAAGTCGAGCCTAGAAGCTTTAGTTACTGAAGCATCAAGAAACCTTTACCAAAAGATTGATCATAACACCTATAGTCTGTAGATTTAGGCACCTTGTGAATTGAAACAGAGCCAATACTCTGATGTAAATGTTGAAAGTTGTAATGTATTAAACCATATAGTTTCCGCTGCATTTTGGTTGTTGTTTACTAATCGTGACGTCCCGCCTCTCTGGGCCCGGGGTGTGACAGATTGGTATCAGAGCCAAAGGTTGTAGCGAAGTAGGTCTGCTTCGCGAGACCTAAACTACAACCATATGAACCTCATAGGACCACCTTAGTAAGAAGACTCTTCTGAGATTTGCTGAACCAATGGTGTAGAAATACGGGTTTGCTTTGCAATACCTAAGGTGTAACCATAAATAGGACCAGCCTAGTAGGTTGTTTCCACGATACAGTGATCCAAAGTTTGTAGCAAGAATAGGTCTCCCTAAGAACACCCTTCTTTAACTTGTATACCTTAAGGATTACATACATCCCATCAAGAATTCTCTACCCTATTAGAAACCTTGATACATTAGGGTATTACCTATGATAGGTGCACCCGAGTAAACCATGAAAGTATGGAATCTTTTGGGAGTTGACTCTTAGGACTACTGATGTCAAGTACTAAGAAAATTAGAAACCAAAGGTGTGCATATAAATTAGGACTTAAATCCTGGAGAGACACTTATCTGATTGCACAGTTGACTTTTGTCACTATATGAAACAACATTTGTTAGCTATACACTCGATACGACTTGTGTCGTTACATGAGACAACTGTTATAATGATACTTGTTAAAATGATGATACTTGCTTATGTGCTTCATTTGTATGATTATGCTTGTTGGAATTTAGTGATTAGATATTAACCATGATGCCTTTTTGGTTGTTCTGCTCCCTAGGATAGCATGTACCTGAATGCTCATTTATTGCTTGAATTGCTGAAAACTTACTTCAAGACAATACCATAGTTGGAATCTTTGGGTGCTTAATTGCAGATGATGACTAAATAAAAATTATTAACTCCAGGACCTAAATACGCAAACTTGGAACTTATGATGGGAATGACTAGAATGATAGTGTAAGGTAAATTGACGATTACAGGTGCACACGTAATGGTGAATTTACAGGTACCCTTGAATTCTGGTGGGCCCTGTCATGTAAACTAATATCAATGTAAAACACTTAAAGGACCAATACATACAAGAATTAACACAAATATTTGGGATATATTCAATAATTTCAGGTTCAAAACTTTCATACTGGGCGAAAACCATTTAACACTTGAAGAGCTACCAAGGACGATGTTACTGTAACTATTCCTTTCTCTTCTTCTCTTTTCTTTTATTCTACTCTCCTATTGGAATTATGATGATAAGACCATCAGACTCTGAAGATCATTAAATGATGTTCTCAAACTTAACTGGTCTCGTGCTGAGTATGGCACTCTACCTCGTTGTACATGTACTTTAGCCATACTATTTTTAGCGATGCCCGAAATGTCCCTCCTACCCAACATTGAATTCGTCAAAACTTCCCCAACATAGTGGAAGACTCTCTAACAAGGCTTGTGCAACGGAGAACATACCGGAGTAATAAATTTCCGAGAAATGACTTTTGTGGTCAATGACATAGAAAACTTGTCACTTCTTTCTTTCTTAGTAGTTCGCACTTCATAGGATCTTCCGGATTCTAGAAGTTCCTCTGATTATTTTCTCAAAGCCTTTGATGAATATGACTTCTCTCTACATATTCATTGTAATGGAACCACCTAACTCAAAGGAATATTCTTAATATCAGCTCCTATTGTGATTGATAATCACCTTCCTTAATACTACGCTCGTGAAATCTTTCATCATCTTCAACCGTTAGTCACCTAATAACAATCTTCACACGAAACTTAGGTTGAACAATTTTGACCCTGCTTTTAACTGACTGGGCTGTTGATAAAGTTCTGAACACCTGAATATATATAGGAAATGAAACCTCATTCTAAAAATTCAGACTCTCCGAAGATAAATGCTCAATGCCAGGGATATCTGCCGAGAAAAACTAACCTTTAAGATTCCAAAACAAAAATGAATGTACAACTTCAGTGGATCCCTGATTTTTCCCACTCACCCTCTGTTCTCGATTTATTCTCTTAACGAGTAGTGCTACTCACATTAAGCCCTATAGCATAACCCTCATCTTTGGAAACACGTGATAGCCGATGCGGAAAACTTTAAACCTTGTAAGTTATCTCTACTCGGAGATCTCTACTATTTGAGTGATAAGTTCGTGATTCGAGCGCGAAGATCTGAAGTAGAATACGATCTCGAACTATACGATCAGGTATTAGAGTGGTAGTTAACCTTCTTGTACTAGCGAGCACCTTGATAAAGTCCTAAACTTGTTCTAATCGATGCGGTCGATAATAATGAGGAATTCATGGGGAAGGCTCATTGTTGAACTTAAATGATGGTATTGCTCCAAAAGATGTATAAGAAGCATAGAAGATCAGCTACAAGAAATGTCATGTGTGAAATCACTTGAGATCCAACTACAACGAAGTGATAGACATGCAGCAGATCGTAGACAAAGAAAGTCTGCATAATCATCCCTGATCGTAAGCATTGGTGTTATTCCTCTCTAAATTTTAAATCACTCCTAAAGTGATTCTCTTATACCTTACCCTAGAATGCTCCGTACCGTCGGAAAATCGAGCAAAAGTCTTACTCCCATATCTCGTTGGAACAATCGATATGATTATAAAGGAGTGAAATCTAAACAGAGTTACTTGCTTCACGAATAGACCCTCTACAGGGCATAGTTACCTTGTAGAATATGGACTGAGGAAGAGGTCATCTATAAGGTTGACCTTAATTGGGAAGCACTATGAAGGAATTTATGGAAACGTTGCAACAATTCTGTAGCTTAAGACAATAGTTGAGGTTGCTCTTAAGGAAATTGAGTCGGAGAATAGAAGTAAAATATATAAATGGAGGTACTGGACTTGAAGCTTATATTAAGGAGCTGGTGGAGGGAAAGCAGATTCGATAGCTGCTAGATAAACAGTTCATAAGACCTAGTATGTTGTCTTGAGAAAATTTAATGCTCTTTGCGGAAGGAAAATAAATGCTTTAGTTATGGATGGACTAATAAGAGTTAAATGAAGTCACCAAGGATAAGTGATATCGTCTTCCTAGAGATGATAACCTACTTAATCAATTTCAAGATACTACCTACATCTTAATTGATATCAGTCGTGTTTACAAGGAAAACGACATTTCACAAATAACAGTGAAACCAGATATGGCAAGTACAAAGGTTGTGGTCAAGCCGTGTGGGAGGACCTACACATCTCATGTAATGAGGAGTCTCATTGATAGGATCTGTAGGACATAACTAGACATGTCTGTCATTTTGCCACTACCACTAAGCATGAAATTCGAGACAAATCGCTATAGTTGAAGCTATAAAATTTAGGGAACAAGTAAAACCCCAATGAGATGCATTAATGCTTAGGGTTAGGAGAAAGTTGTAAAAGGATTAACAAAAACTTGATTCGTGTAGCTATACGACTGGCATTGTTATCCTTGGAGAAAAGCGGAATTCGTTTGGGCGCGTATAAGAAAGTTTCAGATATGGGTTGACGCAACAGTACCAGACAATTTTCTAGTCGCCCGAGTGAAGCTGAGAAAATGTATGGAGAGCTACATTAAGCATGAACTGGAAATTTTCATAAAATAAAAGTATGCACCTGGATAGATTATCGGTGCAACACTACCAACTACACATCAGAACACTAGACCAAGCACAATAGGGTGATCGACAAATCGGTAATGTCAACCGCGTTGGCAAGTGCGAATAGGAGGCCATCATCCGCATTGTCCTAAGGCGTCCATATTTCCAAATGAGAGAGAACGAGTCCTGACCGCATATGTATGTGCTTACCCTCATTGACGAATGCGGATAGCCTACAGTTAGGCTTTCCTTTTCTTACCTACACAGTATCATTTCTTGAACTTGTGATTCTACCAGCGTCAGTTCACGTGAATATATATATATATATATAGCACATCACATTTCGGGGAAACTCTTGTCATGCATCAGATAAGATGAACGGATCTACTCAAAGACTGAGGTTCTGATATACAGAACCATTCCGGAAAAGGATGCATACTAGAAGAAGCATGTAGTGGAAGAAAGGACTTAACCCTTTAAGATGAAATCATAGAAGGAAGAGATCGAAGAAATTTTTTTTGGAAGAAAGATGAGAACTAAAAAGTAGGATTTGAAAGCTGAAGACCTTTGTGCATGACCTAATCTCCTTATTCTTAGAAATCATGAAAACTTCTTAGTCTTAGCTTCATAGAAATGATCGCGTGATGCCTAGATGTTCATCTATACTCGTTTGGAAAACCCAAACCCTTCTTGATTGAAACCTTTAATCTATTGTATCGCGACTATCCTGTCTAATTAATGACATTCACGCTAATGTCCTCTTCTTTTCAATCGTTATTAAGATTCTCAGTGAGGACGGTAATACCGTTGGGAATTTGGGAATCGTCTCCTTGCAAGATCTATTTTGTAGGTCAATGTATTGAACTACGGTGGAGAGTCTCTTCTTGTTAATTCTATACGATTGTTAAATGATCTGATTGTGAAACCAAAAACCTGCTCATGGTTTGACTCACTGATCCTGTCAAGCATGATTCTAACATTCGAATAGTTACTCCAATTCAAATCAAACCTGATTATTTGACACCTAATCATCAACATTTGTCCTGGGATGCTCAGCTAAATAACTCTAAATCTTCAAGATTCATACTATGAGTGTATCACACTCGGAAACAAATATTAACGATACTAAAATTTCGAGGGCGAAATTTCTAAAAGGAGGGGAGAATGTAACACCTCTGAAATATAGCCCAATTAGAAATCCTAATGTATTATAGGACCCAATAAAGGTTCGGATTGATTTGGACTTAACAAGGAAACCTTTCAAAACGAAACTAGCCTTTTTGGGCCCAATAAGCCCAATAAGGGACTGAACTTATAAAAAAGGCCCATTTAAGGCCCAAATACACGTTTAGGAACTAATAAAACAAGAAACCATGAAACAATGAATATTTAGGTGATTTGAAATAACTACGGAAAGATCCAAACTAAAAAGAGATTCAGAACCCATACCGGGTAAAATCCGGCAATTTACCGCGTACTAATGTCTGAATTCCATCAGAAATTCATAAAATGGCTTGTCATACAATCTAAATGATTGTTAACCTTAACTAAAATCATAAATAATGCTTGTTGAAAGATTTTTCATCAATCAAGCATAATCAACAGAAATTCGTAAGCGAAACGCAAAAACCGGTTTTCACCGGCATTTAACTGACGTCTGTTATGACGACCGAGTCTCGTAACTCCGTAAATATTTATCTAATCATTGTTACTATCATAACATATTAAATTTGATGAATGGTACGTTGTCCGGAATAACTGCGTTCCGAAACGTGATCGTGACGTGAACCGGATATAAAATTAGGTCAAAACCCGAGAATTCGACAGATAAGGTTTTAACGCGACCGACCTGGGAAGATAACGCTCACAATATCATTTTAATACTTAATTACGTGCATTTAGATATCAAGATAATAATAAAAGCGCTCGTTCGAGGAAGACGCGTAAAACCGTTAACGTGTCGATTTCGTGGTATCATTTAACCGTTCAGCATGTTTTAAATATGATAAAATCAATAACCTCGGAACATTTATAACATTTTGTATAATTGTATCTAACGAGAAGCGAAATTTATAACCATACGTGAGAAACTGATCCGAACGCGATACGAGCTGACCAATTAACGAACCCATCACTAAACCCACTATATAAATAAATGTCCTCTCAATTTAGGGTTTTGAAAAAAATTTTAGGGCAGAGAAGAGAGGAAGAGAGAGAGGCCGGTCGCAGCTCCCATCCCCTCCTCCCGATGGACCTCCAGCCAAGTTCCGGTCGCTCACAGCGGACCATCGGCGAAGTGTCAGCGGGTGCCTCACCCTCCCGACTCCTCTCCTCAGCCCGACCATGATGGAGATGATGGTGTCTTGCAATTCGTGATGATGGTAGTCGATGAAGGTTGGTGACAGCGACTGTGGTGCTGGTGGTGCAGATTGTGGTTGTTTTTGGCAGCGGAAAATCGTGGGGTCCTAGGGGCAGCAGCCCCTAGTGGGGTCCAAGGGGCAACGCCCCGGGCTGGGGCCGGGCTGCCAGGTCAGCGCGCCCGAAAATTATTTTGAGCTATTTGAATGTCACATTTTACTTTAGGAAAATGTATTTTCTTGTTAGAACACCTTGAAATCCTTATCTTGAAAACCTTATATTTACTATGCATAATATCCCCAAAACATGGAAAAACGTTTAAATAAGGGGTCTAGAAACTCACCTGTACTTGATGAGTAGCTTCCCAATCAAGCTTTAAAAGAGAGGGTTGCACTACCCCACCTGCAGATAAGTTAACACTCAAAGGAGTCAATTTCTGCCTAACTTCGCTACTAAGTTCGCTGCTAGTTTCGCCCGTAGTTTCGCCCGTAGTTTCGCTAGGCGAACAGCAGTTTCGCTGCTAAATTCGCTGGGCAGCATTTCTGCTAGTTTCGCTGGACAGATTTGCTACCTTGAGCGCCCAACTTTCGTTGGAATTTCCTAGTTTCGCAATGTCTAAGGGTCAGCTTGGGCAAAGGCATAGTCATCAGCGAAACTATAGTTTCGCTCAGGCGAATATGTAGTTTCGCTGCAGCGAAACTGTAACTTCGCTGTAGGTCCCTCCAGTTTCGCTGGACGAACTTACAGTTTCGCTGGACGAGACCTTAATTTCGCAGAACGAGCTGAAATTTACGAATCAGCTCGTTTTAGCCCAAAATCCAATCCTTTCCACCCAAACTCTTGGATTATCATCCAGGAAGCTATATCTAAGCTCCTTACACGTTTTCTTACCCTAAAACGTGTGTTTTGGGGTGATTTTTGCCACTAAAAACCCCAAAAACCCCAAACTCGGGTTTTTCACCAAATGTAGCAATTTAGATACGTTTCTTACCTTGATTCTTGTAGTTTTGGAGTCCACAAACACCAGCCTTCGATTCTTGACCACCCGAGCTTCAATCCGGCACTTTCTCTCTCTACACTTTCTCTCTCTAGAATGGCGTTTGAGTGAAAATGAGAGTTGCTCAGCTGATCCATCTATTTATATGCCAGGCGTTCCCGGGACCCCAAACTCGTTAAACTCGTGACCCGAAGGGTTAACTCGGTGTAATACCCACAACCATTTTATATTTATTAAATGGTTTTCGTCTGAGCCCATTATTATTACTTGACTCGCTTAGAAAATTTTCCGGGTGTTACAAGATCTAAAGTAGAATACGATCTCGAACTATACGATCAGTTATTAGAGTGGTAGTTAACCTTCTTGTACTAGCGAGCACCTTGATAAAGTCCTAAACTTGTTCTAATCGATGCGGTCGATAATAATGAGGAATTCATGGGGAAGGCTCATTGTTGAACTTAAATGATGGTATTGCTCCAAAAGATGTATAAGAAGCATAGAAGATCAGCTACAAGAAATGTCATGTGTGAAATCACTTGAGATCCAACTACAACGAAGTGATAGACATGCAGCAGATCGTAGACAAAGAAAGTCTGCATAATCATCCCTGATCGTAAGCATTGGTGTTATTCCTCTCTAAATTTTAAATCACTCCTAAAGTGATTCTCTTATACATTACCCTAGAATGCTCCGTACCGTTGGAAAATCGAGCAAAAAGTCTTACTCCCATATCTCGTTGGAACAATCGATATGATTATAAAGGAGTGAAATCTAAACAGAGTTACTTGCTTCACGAATAGACCCTCTACAGGGCACAGTTACCTTGTAGAATATGGACTGAGGAAGAGGTCATCTAGAAGGTTGACCTTAATTGGGAAGCACTATGAAGGAATTTATGGAAACGTTGCAACAATTCTGTAGCTTAAGACAATAGTTGAGGTTGCTCTTAAGGAATTGAGTCGGAGAATAGAAGTAAAATATATAAATGGAGGAACTGGACTTGAAGCTTATATTAAGGAGCTAGTGGAGGGAAAGCAGATTCGATAGCTGCTAGATAAACAGTTCATAAGACCTAGTATGTTGTCTTGAGAAATTTAATGCTCTTTGCGGAAGGAAAATAAATGCTCCAGTTATGGATGGACTAATAAGAGTTAAATGAAGTCACCAAGGATAAGTGATATCGTCTTCCTAGAGATGATAACCTACTTAATCAATTTCAAGATGCTACCTACATCTTAATTGATATCAGTCGTGTTTATAAGGAAAACGACATTTCACAAATAACAGTGAAACCAGATATGGCAAGTACAAAGGTTGTGGTCAAGCCGTGTGGGAGGACCTACACATCTCATGTAATGAGGAGTCTCATGGATAGGATCTGTAGGACATAACTAGACATGTCTGTCATTTTGCCACTACCACTAAGCATGAAATTCGAGACAAATCGCTATAGTTGAAGCTATAAAATTTAGGGAACAAGTAAAACCCCAATGAGATGCGTTAATGCTTAGGGTTAGGAGAAAGTTGTAAAAGGATTAACAAAAACTTGATTCGTGTAGCTATACGACTGGCATTGTTATCCTTGGAGAAAAGCGGAATTCGTTTAGGCGCGTATAAGAAAGTTTCAGATATGGGTTGACGCAACAGTACCAGACAATTTTCTAGTCGCCCGAGTGAAGCTGAGAAAATGTATGGAGAGCTACATTAAGCATGAACTGGAAATTTTCATAAAATAAAAGTATGCACCTGGATACATTATCGGTGCAACACTACCAACTACACATCAGAACACTAGACCAAGCACAATAGGGTGATCGACAAATCGGTAATGTCAACCGCGTTGGCAAGTGCGAATAGGAGGCCATCATCCGCATTGTCCTAAGGCGTCCGTATTTCCAAATGAGAGAGAACGAGTCCTGACCGCATATGTATGTGCTTACCCTCATTGACGAATGCGGATAGCCTACAGTTAGGCTTTCCTTTTCTTACCTACACAGTATCATTTCTTGAACTTGTGATTCTACCAGCGTCAGTTCACATGAATATATATATATATATATAGCACATCTCATTTCGGGGAAACTCTTGTCATGCGTCAGATAAGATGAACGGATCTACTCAAAGACTGAGGTTCTGATATACAGAACCGTTCCGGAAAAGGATGCATACTAGAAGAAGCATGTAGTGGAAGAAAGGACTTAACCCTTTAAGATGAAATCATAGAAGGAAGAGATCGAAGAATTTTTTTTTTTGGAAGAAAGATGAGAACTAAAAAGTAGGATTTGAAAGCTGAAGACCTTTGTGCATGACCTAATCTCCCTATTCTTAGAAATCATGAAAACTTCTTAGTCTTAGCTTCATAGAAATGATCGCGTGATGCCTAGATGTTCATCTATACTTGTTTGGAAAACCCAAACCCTTCTTGATTGAAACCTTTAATCTATTGTATCACGACTATCCTGTCTAATTAATGACATTCATGCTAATGTCCTCTTCTTTTCAATCGTTATTAAGATTCTCAGTGAGGACGGTAATACCGTTGGGAATTTGGGAATCGTCTCCTTGCTAGATCTATTTTGTAGGTCAATGTATTGAACTACGGTCGAGAGTCTCTTCTTGTTAATTCTATACGATTGTTAAATGATCTGATTGTGAAACCAAAAACCTGCTCATGGTTTGACTCACTGATCCTGTCAAGCATGATTCTAACATTCGAATAGTTACTCCAATTCAAATCAAACCTGATTATTTGACACCTAATCATCAACATTTGTCCTGGGATGCTCAGCTAAATAACTATAAATCTTCAAGATTCATACTATGAGTGTATCACACTCGGAAACAAATATTAACGATATTAAAATTTCGAGGGCGAAATTTCTAAAAGGAGGGGAGAATGTAACACCTCTGAAATCTAGCCCAATTAGAAATCCTAATGTATTATAGGACCCAATAAAGGTTCGGATTGATTTGGACTTAACAAGGAAACCTTTCAAAACGAAACTAGCCTTTTTGGGCCCAATAAGCCCAATAAGGGACCGAACTTATAAAAAAGGCCCATTTAAGGCCCAAATACACGTTTAGGAACTAATAAAACAAGAAACCATGAAACAATGAATTATTAGGTGATTTGAAGTAACTATGGAAAGATCCAAACTAAAAACAGATTCAGAACCCATACCGGGTAAAATCCGGCAATTTACCGCGTACTAATGTCTGAATTCCATCAGAAATTCATAAAATGGCTTGTCATACAATCTAAATGATTGTTAACCTTAACTAAAATCATAAATAATGCTTGTTGAAAGATTTTTCATCAATCAAGCATAATCAACAGAAATTCGTAAGCGAAACGCAAAAAACCGGTTTTCACCGGCATTTAACTGACGTCTGTTATGACGACCGAGTCTCGTAACTCCGTAAATATTTATCTAATCATTGTTACTATCATAACATATTAAATTTGATGAATGGTACGTTGTCCGGAATAACTGCGTTCCGAAACGTGATCGTGACGTGAACCGGATATAAAATTAGGTCAAAACCCGAGAATTCGACAGATAAGGTTTTAACGCGACCGACCTGGGAAGATAACGCTCACAATATCATTTTAATACTTAATTACGTGCATTTAGATATCAAGATAATAATAAAAGCGCTCGTTCGAGGAAGACGCGTAAAACCGTTAACGTGTCGATTTCGTGGTATCATTTAACCGTTCAGCATGTTTTAAATATGATAAAATCAATAACCTCGGAACATTTATAACATTTTGTATAATTGTATCTAACGAGAAGCGAAATTTATAACCATACGTGAGAAACTGATCCGAACGCGATACGAGCTGACCAATTAACGAACCCATCACTAAACCCACTATATAAATAAATGTCCTCTCAATTTAGGGTTTTGAAAAAAATTTTAGGGCAGAGAAGAGAGGAAGAGAGAGAGGCCGGTCGCAGCTCCCATCCCCTCCTCCCGATGGACCTCCAGCCAAGTTCCGGTCGCTCACAGCGGACCATCGGCGAAGTGTCAGCGGGTGCCTCACCCTCCCGACTCCTCTCCTCAGCCCGACCATGATGGAGATGATGGTGTCTTGCAATTCGTGATGATGGTAGTCGATGAAGGTTGGTGACAGCGACTGTGGTGCTGGTGGTGCAGATTGTGGTTGTTTTTGGCAGCGGAAAATCGTGGGGTCCTAGGGGCAGCAGCCCCTAGTGGGGTCCAAGGGGCAACGCCCCGGGCTGGGGCCGGGCTGCCAGGTCAGCGCGCCCGAAAATTATTTTGAGCTATTTGAATGTCACATTTTACTTTAGGAAAAATGTATTTTCTTGTTAGAACACCTTGAAATCCTTATCTTGAAAACCTTATATTTACTATGCATAATATCCCCAAAACATGGAAAAACGTTTAAATAAGGGGTCTAGAAACTCACCTGTACTTGATGAGTAGCTTCCCAATCAAGCTTTAAAAGAGAGGGTTGCACTACCCCACCTGCAGATAAGTTAACACTCAAAGGAGTCAATTTCTGCCTAACTTCGCTACTAAGTTCGCTGCTAGTTTCGCCCGTAGTTTCGCCCGTAGTTTCGCTAGGCGAACAGCAGTTTCGCTGCTAAATTCGCTGGGCAGCATTTCTGCTAGTTTCGCTGGACAGATTTGCTACCTTGAGCGCCCAACTTTCGTTGGAATTTCCTAGTTTCGCAATGTCTAAGGGTCAGCTTGGGCAAAGGCATAGTCATCAGCGAAACTATAGTTTCGCTCAGGCGAATATGTAGTTTCGCTGCAGCGAAACTGTAACTTCGCTGTAGGTCCCTCCAGTTTCGCTGGACGAACTTACAGTTTCGCTGGACGAGACCTTAATTTCGCAGAACGAGCTGAAATTTACGAATCAGCTCGTTTTAGCCCAAAAATCCAATCCTTTCCACCCAAACCCTTGGATTATCATCCAGGAAGCTATATCTAAGCTCCTTACACGTTTTCTTACCCTAAAACGTGTGTTTTGGGGTGATTTTTGCCACTAAAAACCCCAAAAACCCCAAACTCGGGTTTTTCACCAAATGTAGCAATTTAGATACGTTTCTTACCTTGATTCTTGTAGTTTTGGAGTCCACAAACACCAGCCTTCGATTCTTGACCACCCGAGCTTCAATCCGGCACTTTCTCTCTCTACACTTTCTCTCTCTAGAATGGCGTTTGAGTGAAAATGAGAGTTGCTCAGCTGATCCATCTATTTATATGCCAGGCGTTCCGGGACCCCAAACTCGTTAAACTCGTGACCCGAAGGGTTAACTCGGTGTAATACCCACAACCATTTTATATTTATTAAATGGTTTTCGTCTGAGCCCATTATTATTACTTGACTCGCTTAGAAAATTTTCCGGGTGTTACAAGATCTAAAGTAGAATACGATCTCGAACTATACGATCAGTTATTAGAGTGGTAGTTAACCTTCTTGTACTAGCGAGCACCTTGATAAAGTCCTAAACTTGTTCTAATCGATGCGGTCGATAATAATGAGGAATTCATGGGGAAGGCTCATTGTTGAACTTAAATGATGGTATTGCTCCAAAAGATGTATAAGAAGCATAGAAGATCAGCTACAAGAAATGTCATGTGTGAAATCACTTGAGATCCAACTACAACGAAGTGATAGACATGCAGCAGATCGTAGACAAAGAAAGTCTGCATAATCATCCCTGATCGTAAGCATTGGTGTTATTCCTCTCTAAATTTTAAATCACTCCTAAAGTGATTCTCTTATACATTACCCTAGAATGCTCCGTACCGTTGGAAAATCGAGCAAAAAGTCTTACTCCCATATCTCGTTGGAACAATCGATATGATTATAAAGGAGTGAAATCTAAACAGAGTTACTTGCTTCACGAATAGACCCTCTACAGGGCACAGTTACCTTGTAGAATATGGACTGAGGAAGAGGTCATCTAGAAGGTTGACCTTAATTGGGAAGCACTATGAAGGAATTTATGGAAACGTTGCAACAATTCTGTAGCTTAAGACAATAGTTGAGGTTGCTCTTAAGGAAATTGAGTCGGAGAATAGAAGTAAAATATATAAATGGAGGAACTGGACTTGAAGCTTATATTAAGGAGCTAGTGGAGGGAAAGCAGATTCGATAGCTGCTAGATAAACAGTTCATAAGACCTAGTATGTTGTCTTGAGAAAATTTAATGCTCTTTGCGGAAGGAAAATAAATGCTCCAGTTATGGATGGACTAATAAGAGTTAAATGAAGTCACCAAGGATAAGTGATATCGTCTTCCTAGAGATGATAACCTACTTAATCAATTTCAAGATGCTACCTACATCTTAATTGATATCAGTCGTGTTTATAAGGAAAACGACATTTCACAAATAACAGTGAAACCAGATATGGCAAGTACAAAGGTTGTGGTCAAGCCGTGTGGGAGGACCTACACATCTCATGTAATGAGGAGTCTCATGGATAGGATCTGTAGGACATAACTAGACATGTCTGTCATTTTGCCACTACCACTAAGCATGAAATTCGAGACAAATCGCTATAGTTGAAGCTATAAAATTTAGGGAACAAGTAAAACCCCAATGAGATGCGTTAATGCTTAGGGTTAGGAGAAAGTTGTAAAAGGATTAACAAAAACTTGATTCGTGTAGCTATACGACTGGCATTGTTATCCTTGGAGAAAAGCGGAATTCGTTTAGGCGCGTATAAGAAAGTTTCAGATATGGGTTGACGCAACAGTACCAGACAATTTTCTAGTCGCCCGAGTGAAGCTGAGAAAATGTATGGAGAGCTACATTAAGCATGAACTGGAAATTTTCATAAAATAAAAGTATGCACCTGGATACATTATCGGTGCAACACTACCAACTACACATCAGAACACTAGACCAAGCACAATAGGGTGATCGACAAATCGGTAATGTCAACCGCGTTGGCAAGTGCGAATAGGAGGCCATCATCCGCATTGTCCTAAGGCGTCCGTATTTCCAAATGAGAGAGAACGAGTCCTGACCGCATATGTATGTGCTTACCCTCATTGACGAATGCGGATAGCCTACAGTTAGGCTTTCCTTTTCTTACCTACACAGTATCATTTCTTGAACTTGTGATTCTACCAGCGTCAGTTCACATGAATATATATATATATATATATAGCACATCTCATTTCGGGGAAACTCTTGTCATGCGTCAGATAAGATGAACGGATCTACTCAAAGACTGAGGTTCTGATATACAGAACCGTTCCGGAAAAGGATGCATACTAGAAGAAGCATGTAGTGGAAGAAAGGACTTAACCCTTTAAGATGAAATCATAGAAGGAAGAGATCGAAGAATTTTTTTTTTGGAAGAAAGATGAGAACTAAAAAGTAGGATTTGAAAGCTGAAGACCTTTGTGCATGACCTAATCTCCCTATTCTTAGAAATCATGAAAACTTCTTAGTCTTAGCTTCATAGAAATGATCGCGTGATGCCTAGATGTTCATCTATACTCGTTTGGAAAACCCAAACCCTTCTTGATTGAAACCTTTAATCTATTGTATCACGACTATCCTGTCTAATTAATGACATTCATGCTAATGTCCTCTTCTTTTCAATCGTTATTAAGATTCTCAGTGAGGACGGTAATACCGTTGGGAATTTGGGAATCGTCTCCTTGCTAGATCTATTTTGTAGGTCAATGTATTGAACTACGGTCGAGAGTCTCTTCTTGTTAATTCTATACGATTGTTAAATGATCTGATTGTGAAACCAAAAACCTGCTCATGGTTTGACTCACTGATCCTGTCAAGCATGATTCTAACATTCGAATAGTTACTCCAATTCAAATCAAACCTGATTATTTGACACCTAATCATCAACATTTGTCCTGGGATGCTCAGCTAAATAACTATAAATCTTCAAGATTCATACTATGAGTGTATCACACTCGGAAACAAATATTAACGATATTAAAATTTCGAGGGCGAAATTTCTAAAAGGAGGGGAGAATGTAACACCTCTGAAATCTAGCCCAATTAGAAATCCTAATGTATTATAGGACCCAATAAAGGTTCGGATTGATTTGGACTTAACAAGGAAACCTTTCAAAACGAAACTAGCCTTTTTGGGCCCAATAAGCCCAATAAGGGACCGAACTTATAAAAAAGGCCCATTTAAGGCCCAAATACACGTTTAGGAACTAATAAAACAAGAAACCATGAAACAATGAATTATTAGGTGATTTGAAGTAACTATGGAAAGATCCAAACTAAAAACAGATTCAGAACCCATACCGGGTAAAATCCGGCAATTTACCGCGTACTAATGTCTGAATTCCATCAGAAATTCATAAAATGGCTTGTCATACAATCTAAATGATTGTTAACCTTAACTAAAATCATAAATAATGCTTGTTGAAAGATTTTTCATCAATCAAGCATAATCAACAGAAATTCGTAAGCGAAACGCAAAAACCGGTTTTCACCGGCATTTAACTGACGTCTGTTATGACGACCGAGTCTCGTAACTCCGTAAATATTTATCTAATCATTGTTACTATCATAACATATTAAATTTGATGAATGGTACGTTGTCCGGAATAACTGCGTTCCGAAACGTGATCGTGACGTGAACCGGATATAAAATTAGGTCAAAACCCGAGAATTCGACAGATAAGGTTTTAACGCGACCGACCTTGGAAGATAACGCTCACAATATCATTTTAATACTTAATTACGTGCATTTAGATATCAAGATAATAATAAAAGCGCTCGTTCGAGGAAGACGCGTAAAACCGTTAACGTGTCGATTTCGTGGTATCATTTAACCGTTCAGCATGTTTTAAATACGATAAAATCAATAACCTCGGAACATTTATAACATTTTGTATAATTGTATCTAACGAGAAGCGAAATTTATAACCATACGTGAGAAACTGATCCGAACGCGATACGAGCTGACCAATTAACGAACCCATCACTAAACCCACTATATAAATAAATGTCCTCTCAATTTAGGGTTTTGAAAACAATTTTAGGGCAGAGAAGAGAGGAAGAGAGAGAGGCCGGTCGCATCTCCCATCCCCTCCTCCCGATGGACCTCCAGCCAAGTTCCGGTCGCTCACAGCGGACCATCGGCGAAGTGTCAGCGGGTGCCTCACCCTCCCGACTCCTCTCCTCAGCCCGACCATGATGGAGACGATGGTGTCTTGCAATTCGTGATGATGGTAGTCGATGAAGGTTGGTGACAGCGACTGTGGTGCTGGTGGTGCAGATTGTGGTTGTTTTTGGCTGCGGAAAATCGTGGGGAGCTTCGGTGGTCGAGAGGGAGTTGCTCCGGTGAACCCACGGTGGCGAGATCGATGGTATGGTTCAGGTGTCGGCAGCATTGGTGGTGGATCGAAGGTGATTTGGGGGTTCTGCCGGCCAAGAGCCTAGGATGCGCCTGCGGTGGTTTTGGGGGCTGTCGATGGTGACCGTCGGTGGTGATTGGGTAGCCAACGGTGGTGATGGTCGACTAAGATGACCACGAGGATCGTTCGAGACCCGATGATGGTGGTCACGCTGGTTGTTGTTGATTGCTATGGCTACGGTCTTGGTGTGTGGTCAGCGACGGTGGTGGTATTGTCGTGGTGATTCCCACACAACAGGCGACGGCGGCCGAAGGTGGCCTAAGCCGCCCCACTGCTTTTTCTTGGTAAGGTACCTCTAGAACCGATGTAGTTCATTCATCCTTTGTTTCTTGGACTACAAACCGGAATTTGCTATGATTTTGGGTTGTATGTGTGGATCTGTACTAGATCTGGGCTCAAGGCAGTGGTACTGGTGGTTGGTGCAGGTCGCGGTTGGGGCTGCATGTGGTTGGTGTTCGGGAAATGGTTGCAAAACAACAGTAATAGTGAGGTAATCTGTGATTTCGGGTTATGTTGTTGCTTGTTATGGTTCATAATGGCTGCGATTCTGTCTGTTGTTGGGTGTTGTTATTCGAGGTATATTTGGGGCTGTTGATGGTAGTGTTCTAGTGTGCATGTCGACTGTGGTCGTGATATTGTTGGTTGTGGATAATGATTGTGGCTCCGATGGTTAGTGGTGGTCGATGTCGACAGCCATGGTATGGCTGTGATGGTGGTTGTGGTTACGTAGGCTGTCAAAGTGGTTGTTTCGATAATGGTTGTGGTGTTGGTTGATAGATGGTGATAAGTGGATTTTGGGTGTGGTTGTCGGTGAGGATTCTAGCCAACTAGGAGGTTCTAGCAATGACAAAGTGGTTCATGGTGGACAGTGGCTGCATATGGTGAATGGTGATGGTTAAACCTTAGTCAAAGCTGGTCAAACATGGTCAACGGGCAGTCAACGGAACAAGAACGCAATTAAATCCCGTCGTAAACGAGTGGGTTAGAATACATAACCGAGTGGAAGGTAATATCGCACGCGCAACGCATGGAAATTGAATTATAAATTGCATACGTGTTATTTGAGCTCTAATTAATTAAAGGATTAAATTATAAAATACGTGAATTATAAACGGAAATGAACGTCACTTGTTATAAATGCTTGATTTAAATGGATGGTTTGGATCTGAGATTTAAACAAAAACGCTAGCTATTAGAAACCAACCTAGATGAGATATATGAAACATTGTATTTTTGAGAAATGGTTATAACATGTCATAGACGATACAAATAAGTTTATATCATGTAACATTTAATCATACAAGACTTAGAGATGTAATTCATACAAATAACGATTTGACATTTGTATATTTATGCAATGAATATTTAGGTTAACCGACATCTACACGTTCTATTTAAGATAAAAGACCTAAAACGCTATAATGATCTATCATCTTGTTGTTATTAATTGTTGGTCATCTCATTGTATTTTTGAAATAAATATTGTAACACCCTTTTATATAAAATATCGTTAACTATCATCAATAATTGGATTAGTTAGCGTCAATCAAGTTAACTAATATGATGAGAACGTGATAATTATAAACATTGTTTGAAACATTATATATTACTTACATCGTGAATGCGAGTTATTTTTAAAGATTTGGAACCCATAATATAAATTGGTTTTTCTACATTATTTAAGCTAAGACTCAATTCTTGATTAAATGCATTAGTTAACCTAATGTACACAAGTTAATTCATGACACTTAACAAATACACAAGAAGCTAAGGATACTAATCACCAACATTAATTTAACTAAAGAGCTCAACTACACGCATGTAATAACATCGTGCTAAATCTAAATATGAATCTTATATGTTTTAGTTAGGATTGATTTGTTGATGGTCATCACTTTTCCTTATCGAGCTCTGAATTTATATAAGGACACCAGGTGAGTTCTCGTGTTCCCCCTTTTACTTTTGTTTTGCGGATGAAGCATGCTCCTTTTAAACTGAAGCTCTTATGTGTGATATTGTTTACTGTTTTGCATGATCTTTTGTTTTATGAACTATGATTGTGCTTACTTGATGCTTGTATGTGGGACTTTTTGGATACCTGCTGATACTTTAGTCATAATCATTAATTCTTTTGTGAACCGCTTGTCTTTACGTGAATAGATCTATTTGGGGAATCCCCCACGCACAGTGGCTCCAGCCACAGGGAGGTACCCCACTGAGATCCTGAGGGGTCGTTTGTGGCATGTAACAGGTTTTGAGTAAGATACTATGGTGAACCATCCTAGCAGGAATGGTTCACTATTCTGAGGCTTGGTCCTTTCCTACGGGAATATCCGGTTAAACACAAGTTTGGAAGAGGCCAACCGGGGACCAAGTGCAGGGTTGATTGTGATACCCCACAATGACTGATACTAAAAATGATGTTTTAAACATCAAATGAGATTTTCAGAAACTATCACACTTGATTCTAAAACCTTCACTTGTGGACTCTAAGAGTTCCTTTTATTGTTTTGAAACTTGAACCACTTGAACTCACCAACTTTATGTTGACACACTTTTCTTTTTGAGCATGTCTTCAGGTACAGCTAGGGAGAATAGTTGAGCAATAGAAGATACCTAAATCCGAGGCAAGAAGTGAGGGTAGGTGTTGAAGACAAAAGTCAAGCCTAGAAGCTTTAGTTACTGAAGCATCAAGAAACCTTTACCAAAAGATTGATCATAACACCTATAGTCCGTAGATTTAG
Source organism: Flaveria linearis (assembly GCA_024085815.1). Taxonomy (NCBI): domain Eukaryota; kingdom Viridiplantae; phylum Streptophyta; class Magnoliopsida; order Asterales; family Asteraceae; genus Flaveria; species Flaveria linearis. The sequence goes on from CM044005.1 coordinate 66,919,016, forward strand.
GCAACTTGTGAATTGAAACAGAGCCAATACTCTGATGTAAATATTGAAAGTTGTAATGTATTAAACCATATAGTTTCCGCTGCATTTTGGTTGTTGTTTACTAATCGTGACGTCCCGCCTCTCTGGGCCCGGGGTGTGACACAACACCTTCCAAACCGTGAGTTATATCAAGTGTAAGCTCCATGTGCTCGGTTTTGGACATTTCTATTGTTTTCTTCATTTTTCACCTAAAAAATGAAACTAGCCTTTTTGGGCCCAATAAGCCCAATAAGGGCCCAATAAGCCCAATAAGGGCCCGAACTTATAAAAAAGGCCCATTTAAGGCCCAAATACACGTTTAGGAACTAATAAAACAAGAAACCATGAAACAATGAATTATTAGGTGATTTGAAATAACTATGGAAAGATCCAAACTAAAAACAGATTCAGAACCCATACCGGGTAAAATCCGGCAATTTACCGCGTACTAATGTTTGAATTCCATCAGAAATTCATAAAATGGCTTGTCATACAATCTAAATGATTGTTAACCTTAACTAAAATCATAAATAATGCTTGTTGAAAGATTTTTCATCAATCAAGCATAATCAACAGAAATTCGTAAGCGAAACGCAAAAACCGGTTTTCACCAGCATTTAACTGACGTCTGTTATGACGACCGAGTCTCGTAACTCCGTAAATATTTATCTAATCATTGTTACTATCATAAAATATTAAATTTGATGAATGTTACTGATGGGTTTGATAGAACACAAGAACATAGTTTAACCTTTTAAACTTTCAGAAAACGCAGCGGAATAACAACTATAAAACAGATTTTATAAGCTGAAAATTTGTTCTTTAGGTGACCATTTAAGTATATAAAACAAACCCAAATCAATAGGATCTTTAATATGTGAATAGACAAGCTTGAAAACACCACTCTTGCTAGGTAGAGATACACCAAAATCAACACAAAATTGCTTCAAAACTACAAAGAAGATAAGCTGCTGGCCGTGGGTTTCTTGAGAGAGAAAAAGAATTTTGTGTGTGTTGCATGTAATGTGAATGGCTTAGAGTGTTGGAGAAAACAAGTCTCTTTAATGTGTGTTATGTCTCCAAGACTAAAAATGGTCCAATGACCATCAAAGGGGGCCGGACCCAAATAATTCAAAAGGGGGTTTTTCCCTCTTTAAATAAAACACATACACACATTAAAATTAGTCTTGCAACTAGACATGTAATCAACATTTAATTATATGTTCAAGTTGTATAACTTATATAATTAACCATTTAATCTATAAGTTATAATTTCTCATTATTATTTGGTGTTATCTAACTTATTTAAATAACACTTCAAATAATATTATTGAACAAAATATCCTAATAAGTTGTTCCTTCTCATATGCAACTTATTTAGAAAACCTATTTTCTAAATTGGTGTAAATATTTAATTGCATGATCAGATCATCAATTAAATATTAATTGGTGTTTGCTAAGCTTGTTATTGGGTATAACCCGACTTGGATCATGACGTACTAACCGCATCAATATTCTAGGTGTCTTGGGCACACAGTATCCTACAATCTCCCACTTGCCAAAGATTCATAGAAGATTGATGCAAGCAGTAAATACCGCCTAACAACGGTTTACTACCCTTAATACGCATGACTTATAGCCATTCAATAACATAATCCCATTCAAGTACCCTACTTGAAATGATTTAGGTGAATCAATCATCTATCCTTTTGTTTCAGATGTCATGTTAAATCCAAGAACACAGAATGATCATTTCTTGTTGATTTAACTTAATCAGGCCTTAGACATCTAACTCTCAACGAATAAGAGGAACAAATTCCATCTTGACTACATACGTTTCTCACAAACACCTCGTGTTATACCTAAACATGCCCTTATGTACTGTCCACTATTTCAGGACAGTGAAGAATTAGCTCAAGGTATAGTATTTGGTGAGTATCAAAACCCAATATGTATCTCAGGTCGGAGGATACCAGATGATATTCGCCTTTACTCAAATTTACTTATGATCAATCAATAATATTCCATGTAGTAAAATTTGAGATGCGGGTTAGTCCAATATTTGTATCCCACAAATATCTATGAACCTTCGTGGCAACCCATTGCTCTATATTCATCCTTATGAATATCAACCAATCCAAGTTCATAATAGTCTTATCTTCAAACTTCCTCCCACAAGTTTGAACGACTACGGACATTTAGAGTAAACAATTTACTCATGGATTAAACATGCTAAATTGGAACATTAATTGAAACATTATAACCAAATAATCTTATTCAAATAATAAAGAGTTCCACATATCCAAATACAAAATATACAGATCAAATCCAATCACTAGAATATCAAAGTCCCATGGCACAAGTATGACTTTCATGCTTTGCCTTTTCAAGGAGCTTCGTGAGAGGATCCGCAATGTTTTGATCCGTGTGAACTTTGCGAATACATATCTTTCCCTTTTCAACTTCATCTCGTATGTAGTTGAATCTCCGCTCAATGTGCCTAGTCTTTTGATGAGCACGAGGTTCCTTGATTTGAGCAATCGCACCCTCGTTATCACAAAAGATATCTAGGGGGTCCTGAATGGAAGGGACAACCCCTAGATCGGCAATGAATTTCTTCAACCATGCAGCTTCTTGAGCTGCCAATGAGGCGGCGACGTCTTCTGATTCTCTAGTTGATAGAGCCACCACATCCTGCTTGGAGCTCTTCCAAGAAACCGCTCCTCCATTCAGAATGAAAATGTATCCCGATTGTGACAGAGAATCATCACGATCGGTTTGGAAACTCGCATCCGTGTAACCTTTTACAACGAGTTCCTCGTCGCTAGATCCATAGATTAGGAACATATCTCTTGTCCTCCTTAGGTACTTTAGTATGTTCTTAACAGCCATCCAATGATGTCTCCAGGATTTTGCTGGTATCGGCTTGTCATGCTTAAGGCGCATGACACATCCGGTCGAGTGCATATCATCGCATACATGATGGATCCAATAGCAGATGCATATGGGATTGCCTTAATTCTATCTTGCTCATCCTTTGAGCTTGGACATTGTGTCGTACTCAATATCGTTCCTCTTTGAATAGGTACCGTACCTTTCTTAGAGTTTTCCATCTTGAACCTTTTCAAGATCTTATCAATGTATGCACTTTGATTCAAACCAATCAACCGCCTTGATCTATCCCTATAGATCTTTATTCCCAGAATATAGGCGGCTTCACCAAGATCCTTGATGGAAAAACAATTTCCAAGCCAGGTTTTTACACCTTCCAAGGTTGGAATGTCATTTCCAAATAGTAGTATGTCATCAACATACAATACTAGGAAAGTTATTGTGATCCCACTAGCCTTTTATACACACAAGCCTCATCAGCGTTTTTGATGAAGCCAAATTTCTTTACTTCCTTATCAAAACGGTGATTCCAGCTTCTCGATGCTTGTTTCAATCCATAGATTGATTTCTTTAACTTTCATACTTTATTAGGATGTTTTGGATCGACAAAACCTTCAGGCTGAACCATATAGACATCTTCCTCAAGATATCCATTTAGGAAAGCGGTTTTGACATCCATTTGCCAAATCTCATAATCATAATGAGCAGCTATGGCAAACAATATCCTTATAGACTTTAGCATCGCAACAGGTGAGAAGGTTTCATCATAATCAACCCCTTGAGTTTGAGTGAAACCCTTTGCTACAAGTCTAGCTTTATAAGTATCCAAGTTTCCATGCATATCGGTTTTCTTCTTGAAAACCCACTTACTTCCAACTATCTTGGAATTAAGAGGTGGTACAACAAGTTCCCAAACTTGATTGTCATACATGAATTGCATCTTAACGTTCATGGCTTCTAGCCATTTGTCACAATCCGAATTGGATATTGCATTATGGTATGTGGTCGGTTCATCTGAATCTACCACATAGCATCCATCCATGAAGAATCCATATCTTACAGGTGGATTACTAGTTCTACCACTTCTGCGAACGTCATGTGTGTATTGATCAACCCCTTGATCATCCTCAACATCCTCATGTTGAGTGCTAGTTTCAACCAAACATGCATCGGGTTGTGGTTCTTGATCCTCTTCCAGATCCACTGTTCTACTGCCAGCTCCTTCCATAAGGAATTTTGCTTCTAAGAACTCACCCTTTATGACAACAAACACCTTTTGTTCCAGTGGATCGTAGAAATAATATCCCATAGAATCTCTAGGATATCCAACAAAGATACACTTGGTGGATCGGACTTCCAATTTGTTTGGGGTGGGAGTTTTAACATAAGCCTCACATCCCCAAACCCTTAAGTATGATAGGGATGGAACTCTTCCATGCCATATGTCAAAAGTTGTCCTTTCCACCTTTTTGGTTGGGGCCATATTTAGAATACGGGCCGCGAAGAGCAAAGCGAAACCCCAAAATGATAGAGGTAATGTGCTTCTAGCCATCATAGATCGGACCATATCCAATAAGGTTCGATTCCTCCTCTCAGACACACCATTATGTTGTCGTGTTCCAGGTGGAGTGAGTTGTGAGACAATCCCACAACTCCTAAGATGATCTTGAAAAGCATCACTTAGGTATTCACCTCCTCTATCGGTACGGAGAATTTTAATTGACTTATTGAGTTGATTTTCTACTTCATTCTTGAAGATTTTGAACATTTCAAAAGCTTCATCTTTGTGCCTTAATAAGTACACATACCCATAGCGACTATAGTCGTCGGTAAAGGTAATGAAGTATCTTTCACCATTCCTAGTAATTGGCTTAAAAGGACCACATACATCCGAATGTATGATTCGTAATAAATCTTTCGCCCTTTCGGTAGTTCCATTAAAGGGTGTCTTAGTCATCTTACCTTGTAAACAAGATTCACAAACATCAAATGAATCATATTCATTTGTTTGTAAAAGACCATTCTTTTGAAGTGTTTGTAAACGTTTCTTGTTTATATGACCAAGACGACAATGTCAAAGATAGGTATCATTCAAGTCCAACTTGAGTTTCTTGGTGTTAGTTTGGTACAATGAACTATTTAAAGTATTTTCATGAACCAATTCATAAATACCATTAATGGGAATAGCTTTAAAATAGAACATACCATTTAAAGAAACATGAATATCATTTTCAATAAAGGATAATACATAATCATAATGTCTTAATTGGGATACAGAAATAATGTTCCTAGTCAAACTAGGAGCATACAAAACATTCTTCAAAATAACTTCCAAACCACTTGGAAGTCTTAGGATGTAGTCCCCACGAGCTTCTACTAAGACTTTAGTTCCATTGCCCATGAAGAGGCTAACATCCCCTTGTTTGAAGTCCCTACTTCTTGTGAACCCCTGCAACAAATTGCAAATATGAGTTCCACATCCGGTATCCAATACCCATGTGTTAGAAGATGTAACATTAAGATCAATATGAATCATGTATATTGTACCTAAGGTCTACCCGGTATCCCTCTTTGCTTTCAAATCTTGGAGATGGACAGGACAATTCCTTGCCCAATGTCCTATCTCCCCACACTTGAAGAATGGGTCATTAGTAGCAACCTTTTGCTTCTTCTCTTGTGGTTTGGGTGGTACCCTTACCACCCCTTTCCACTTTCCCCAAACGGGTCCCTTACCCTTGGCAACCTTTGCCTTGGGTGCGGAGTGAGGCCTCTTGTTGTTCCCACCTTCATTGATGGTGAGAACGGGTAAAACCCTTTTACCCATGGCCACCTCGGCCGTTTTGAGCATTGAGTGAAGCTCACCAATGCTTTTTTCCTTTGCATTCATGTTGTAGTTCAACACGAATGTCTCAAACTTCTTGGTTAGGCCATTTAGGATCAAATCCGTGCCCAACTCCTTCGAGACGGGACAATTTAGCCTCTCGAGGCGGTCAATATGACTTTTCATCTTAAGTACATAAGATGAAACAGATTGGTTGTCGTCCATACGACATGCATGGAGTGCTCGAACCGTTTCGAAGCGCTCAACCCTTGCTTGCTGTTGGAACGTTTCCTTCAGCTGGGTTATCATGTCGTAAGCTCCGTGATGTTCATACTCCTTTTGGAGATCCGGAGTCATGCTCGCTAGCATGAGACAAGACACTTGGACGGAGTCCTCAGTGTATTTCAGCCAATCGTTAAAGGCCTCCTCATCATCCTCGCTAGGTTGATCGGGGATAGGGTCGTCTAAAACATATGATCTTCTCTCTTGCTTGAGAACAATTCTCAAGTTTCGATACCAATCAATAAAGTTGTTATGATTTAGACGTTCCTTTTGGAGGATCGCTCGTAGTGATTGGTTTGACGTGGATGAGTTATCGTGATTTTCATTATTGGTGGCCATCTACAAAATTTAACAAAGATCAATTTTAGTATTTTCGATATTGCTAATTTTAATATTTAATGCCTTTTAAGGTCAATTTTATATTAAAATCTAGAACCCAACATTACATTTAAATTGTGGTTAGGTGACCTTTATCCCACTATTTAAATTAATAAGGTGGTCAACGATTGACGATTGCAACCATTTGCAACTTCTAGAGGTATGGGATCGACTTTAAACAATCATATGCAAAGTCGGCATGTTAATCCCATCAACACCATTTGGAAACCATATTTTAGGTGATCCATTCAACATGGTTTGCAAATCAAGTTGCCCTACTTGCACACACATGTGAGTTTACCAACATAAGTGGTTAGGTGACCTTTATCCCACCAATGTGGTATTCCCACCTTAAGTCACAAGTTCCCTCAAAATGGTTAGGTGACCTTTATCCCATTAAGAGTTTCCAAATGACTTAAGTGTTGTGCAAAAGGACGGTGTTAAACTTGTTTGTTAAAGGTTTAGAGGTTTCATAATTCTAGTTTAGAAAACTCTATGTACTTGTATTTGCATGCTTTCAAATACAAGGTACCTTATGGTTCTTTGATTAAAACCTATTTTAATCTTTAAAATCATTAAATCATTTTAATAACCTTTTATTAACTTTTAAGAACCATCAATTTTCAGCTTGTTAAGTTTGTTAATGAGTTTGTTATAAATATCCAAATATCAACCAAACAATCAAACAACAAACTATCAAACAAGCACAAACATATAAACATGAGTGCATAACCTTAGCTACTAAGTTGACAACACTTGTTTGCCATCACAAGTGTTGTCATAAGGTCTTTCCTAAGGGTTTGTAATGACACAATTACATGTTTCCATGGACTCCCACTTGAATCCATATCCAAATACTTCAAGGTCCATGTCTTTGATGTCCATCCTTGGGTCTTGATCTTGTGCATCTTCCTTTTACAAAATTGTATCCTAATACATTTTTATAGTAAAATAAATGCATCTAATCTATTAATTACATAACCAAATGAAAGAATAATTACAACCCAGTTGAATAAACACAAATATTACAACCCAATTGAATGAATAAAACAACCACTTGAATCATCCAAACAACACAAGGCCTTAAGCTAGGTTATGCACTTTAACAACCAATGATCATATCATCTATTCATATAATGAAACCCCTATTAAAACCACCAAATTTCAGCCAACATAAACTGACATTTTTGGTTTTAAATATTGTCCAAACAATCAACATTTCATCAACATGTATTTCTTTCAAGATTTCATCACAAGCATGTATGATATAATCTTCAAAGTTGGGGATTCATCAAAATAGAAATATAGCAGCCCATAATCAGCCTAAACTAAGTTTATAATCATGCTTTAAAACCTATTTTAAAGACTAAACAAGCAAATCATCCACATAACCGGCTCTTGATGCCATTGACGGGTTTGATAGAACACAAGAACATAGTCTAACCTTTTAAACTTTCAGAAAATGCAGCGTGTCGATTTTAACGCGACCGACCTGGGAAGATAACGCTCACAATATCATTTTAATACTTAATTACGTGCATTTAGATATCAAGATAATAATAAAAGCGCTTGTTCGAGGAAGACGCGTAAAACCGTTAACGTGTCGATTTCGCGGTATCATTTAACCGTTCAGCATGTTTTAAATACGATAAAATCAATAACCTCGGAATATTTATAACATTTTGTATAATTGTATCTAACGAGAAGCGAAATTTATAACCATACGTGAGAAACTGATCCAAACGCGATACGAACTGACCAATTAACGAACCCATCACTAAACCCACTATATAAATAATGTCCTCTCAATTTAGGGTTTTGAAAACAATTTTAGGGCAGAGAAGAGAGGAAGAGAGAGAGAGGCCGGTCGCAGCTCCCATCCCCTCCTCCCGGTGGACCTCCGGCCAAGTTCCGGCCGCTCACAGCGGACCATCGGTGAAGTGTCGGCGGGTGCCTCACCCTCCCGACTCCTCTCCTCAGCCCGACCACGATGGCGACGATGGTGTCTTGCAATTCATGATGATAGTAGTCGATGAAGGTTGGTGACTGCGACTGTGGTGCTGGCGGTGCAGATTGTGGTTGTTTTTTGCTGCGAAAAATCGTGGGGAGCTTCGGTGGTCGAGAGGGAGCTGCTCCGGTGAACCCACGGTGGCGAGATCTATGGTATGGTTCAGGTGTCGGCAGCATTGGTGGTGGATCGAAGGTGATTTGGGGGTTCTGCCGGCCGAGAGCCTAGGCTGCGCCTGCTGTGGTGTTGGGGGCTGTCGATGGTGACCGTCGGTGGTGATTGGGTAGCCAACGGTGGTGATGGTCGACTAAGATGACAATGAGGGTCGTTCGAGACCCAATGATGATGGTCACACTGGTTGTTGTTGATTGCTGTGGCTGCGGTCTTGGTGTGTGGTCAGCGATGGTGATGGTATTGTCGTGGTGATTCCCACACAACAGGCGACGGTGGCCGAAGGTGGCCTAGGCCGCCCCACTGCTTTTTCTCGGTAAGGTACCTCTAGAACCGATGTAGTTCATTCATCCTTTGTTTCTTGGACTACAAACCGCAATTTGCTATGATTTTAGGTTGCATGTGTGGATCTGTACTAGATCTGGGCTCAAGGCAGTGGTACTGGTGGTTGGTGCAGGTCGCGGTTGGGGCTGCATGTGGTTGGTGTTCGGGTAATGGTTGCAAAACAACAGTAATAGTGAGGTAATCTGTGATTTGGGGTTGTGTTGTTGTTTGTTATGGTTCATAATGGCTGCAATTCTGTCTGTTGTTGGGTGTTGTTGTTATTCGAGGTATATTTGGGGTTGTTGATGGTAGTGTTCTAGTATGCATGTCGACTGTGGTCGTGATATTGTTGGTTGTGGATAATGATTATGGCTTCGATGGTTAGTGGTGGTCGATGTCGACAGCCATGGTATGGCTGTGATGGTGGTTGTGGTTACGTAGGCTGTTAAAGTGGTTGTTTCGATAATGGTTGTGGTGTTGGTTGATAGATGGTGATAAGTGGATTTTGGGTGTGGTTGTCGGTGAGGATTCTAGCCAACTAGGAGGTTCTAGCAATGACAAAGTGGTTCATGGTGGACAGTGGCTGCATATGGTGAATGGTGATGGTTAAACCTTAGTCAAAGCTGGTCAAACATGGTCAACGGGCAGTCAACGGAACAAGAACGCAATTAAATCACGTCGTAAATGAGTGGGTTAGAATACATAACCGAGTGGAAGGTAATATCGCACGCGCAACGCATGGAAATTGAATTATAAATTGCATACGTGTTATTTGAGCTCTAATTAATTAAAGGATTAAATTATAAAATACGTGAATTATAAACGGAAATGAACGTCACTTGTTATAAATGTTTGATTTAAATGGATGGTTTGGATCCGAGATTTAAACAAAAACGCTAGCTATTAGAAACCAACCTAGATGAGATATATGAAACATTATATTTTTGAGAAATGGTTATAACATGTCATAGACGATACAAATAAGTTTATATCGTGTAACATTTAATCATACAAGACTTAGAGATGTAATTCATACAAATAACGATTTTACATTTGTATATTTATGCAATGAATATTTAGGTTAACCGACATCTACACGTTCTATTTAAGATAAAAGACCTAAAACGCTATAATGATCTATCATCTTGTTGTTATTAATTGTTGGTCATCTCATTGTATTTTTGAAATAAATATTGTAACACCCTTTTATATAAAATATCGTTAACTATCATCAATAATTTGATTAGTTAGCGTCAATCAAGTTAACTAATATGATGAGAACGTGAACATTATAAACATTGTTTGAAACATTATATATTACTTACATCGTGAATGCGAGTTATTTTTAAAGATTTGGAACCCATAATATAAATTGGTTTTTCTACATTATTTAAGCTAGGACTCAATTCTTGATTAAATGCATTAGTTAACCTAATGTACCCAAGTTAATTCATGACACTTAACAAATACACAAGAAGCTAAGGATACTAATCACCAACATTAATTTAACTAAAGAGCTCAATTGCACACATGTAATAACATCGTGCTAAATCTACATGTGAATCTTATATGTTTTAATTAGGATTGCTTTGTTGATGGTCATCACTTTTCCTTATTGAGCTCTGAATTTATATAAGGACACCAGGTGAGTTCTCGTGTTCCCCCTTTTTACTTTTGTTTTGGGGATGAAGCATGCTCCTTTTAAACTGAAGCTCTTATGTGTGATACTGTTTACTGTTTTGCATGATCTTTTGTTTTGTGAACTATGATTGTGCTTACTTGATGCTTGTATGTGGGACTTTTTGGATACCTGCTGATACTTTAGTCATAATCATTAATTCTTTTGTGAACCGCTTGTCTTTACATGAATAGATCTATTTGGGGAATCCCCCACGCACAGTGGCTCCCGCCACAGGGAGGTACCCCACTGAGATCCTGAGGGGTCGTTTGTGGCATGTAACAGGTTTTGAGTAAGATACTATGGTGAACCATCCTAGCAGGAATGGTTCACTATTCTGAGGCTTGGTCCTTTCTTACGGGAATATCCGGTTAAACACAAGTTTAGAAGAGGCCAACCGGGGACCAAGTGCAGGGTTGATTGTGATACCCCACAATGACTGATACTAAAAATGATGTTTTAAACATCAAATGAGATTTTCAGAAACTATCACATTTGATTCTAAAACCTTCACTTGTGGACTCTAAGAGTTCCTTTTATTGTTTTGAAACTTGAACCACTTGAACTCACCAACTTTATGTTGACACACTTTTCTTTTTGAGCGTGTCTTCAGGTACAGCTAGGGAGAATAGTTCAGCTATAGAAGATACCTAAATCCGAGGCAAGAAGTGAGGGTAGGTGTTGAAGACAAAAGTCGAGCCTAGAAGCTTTAGTTACTGAAGCATCAAGAAACCTTTACCAAAAGATTGATCATAACACCTATAGTCTGTAGATTTAGGCACCTTGTGAATTGAAACAGAGCCAATACTCTGATGTAAATATTGAAAGTTGTAATGTATTAAACCATATAGTTTCCGCTGCATTTTGGTTGTTGTTTACTAATCGTGACGTCCCGCCTCTCTGGGCCCGGGGTGTGACAGATTGGTTTCAGAGCCAAAGGTTGTAGCGAAGTAGGTCTGCTTCGCGAGACCTAAACTACAACCATATGAACCTCATAGGACCACCTTAGTAAGAAGACTCTTCTGAGCTTTGCTGAACCAATGGTGTAGAAATACGGGTTTGCTTTGCAATACCTAAGGTGTAACCATAAATAGGACCAGCCTAGTAGGTTGTTTCCACGATACAGTGATCCAAAGTTTGTAGCAAGAATAGGTCTCCCTAAGAACACCCTTCTTTAACTTGTATACCTTAAGGATTACATACATCCCATCAAGAATTCTCTACCCTATTAGAAACCTTGATACATTAGGGTATTACCTATGATAGGTGCACCCGAGTAAACCATGAAAGTATGGAATCTTTTGGGAGTTGACTCTTAGGACTACTGATTGTCAAGTACTAAGAATATTAGAAACCAAAGGTGTGCATATAAATTAGGACTTAAATCCTGGAGAGACACTTATCTGATTGCACAGTTGACTTTTGTCACTATATGAAACAACTTTTGTTAGCTATACACTCGATACGACTTGTGTCGTTACATGAGACAACTGTTATAATGATACTTGTTAAAATGATGATACTTGCTTATGTGCTTCATTTGTATGATTATGCTTGTTGGAATTTAGTGATTAGATATTAACCATGATGCCTTTTTGGTTGTTCTGCTCCCTAGGATAGCATGTACCTGAATGCTCATTTATTGCTTGAATTGCTGAAAACTTACTTCAAGACAATACCATAGTTGGAATCTTAGTGTGCTTAATTGCAGATGATGACTAAATAAAAATTATTAACTCCAGGACCTAAATACGCAAACTTGGAACTTATGATGGGAATGACTAGAATGATAGTGTAAGGTAAATTGACGATTACAGGTGCACACGTAATGGTGAATTTACAGGTACCCTTGAATTCTGGTGGGCCCTGTCATGTAAACTAATATCAATGTAAAACACTTAAAGGACCAATACATACAAGAAGAAACACAAATATTTGGGATATATTCAATAATTTCAGGTTCAAAACTTTCATACTGGGCGAAAACCATTTAACACTTGAAGAGCTACCAAGGACGATGTTACTGTAACTATTCGTTTCTCTTCTTCTCTTTTCTTTTATTCTACTCTCCTATTGGAATTATGATGATAAGACCATCAGACTCTGAAGATCATTAAATGATGTTCTCAAACTTAACTGGTCTCGTGCTGAGTATGGCACTCTACCTCGTTGTGCATGTACTTTAGCCATACTATTTTTAGCGATGCCCGAAATGTCCCTCCTACCCAACATTGAATTCGTCAAAACTTCCCCAACATAGTGGAAGACTCTCTAACAAGGCTTGTGCAACGGAGAACATACCGGAGTAATAAATTTCCGAGAAATGACTCTTGTGGTCAATGACATAGAAAACTTGTCACTTCTTTCTTTCTTAGTAGTTCGCACTTCATAGGATCTTCCGGATTCTAGAAGTTGCTCTGATTATTTTCTCAAAGCCTTTGAGGAATATGACTTCTCTCTACATATTCATTGTAATGGAACCACCTAACTCAAAGGAATATTCTTAATATCAGCTCCTATTGTGATTGATAATCACCTTCCTTAATACTACGCTCGTGAAATCTTTCATCATCTTCAACCGTTAGTCACCTAATAACAATCTTCACACGAAACTTAGGTTGAACAATTTTGACCCTGCTTTTAACTGACTGGGCTGTTGATAAAGTTCTGAACACCTGAATATATATAGGAAATGAAACCTCATTCTAAAAATTCAGACTCTCCGAAGATAAATGCTCAATGCCAGGGATATCTGCCGAGAAAAACTAACCTTCAAGATTCCAAAACAAAAATATGAATGTACAACTTCAGTGGATCCCTGATTTTTCCCACTCACCCTCTGTTCTCAATTTATTTTCTTAACGAGTAGTGCTACTCACATTAAGCCCTATAGCATAACCCTCATCTTTGGAAACACGTGATAGCCGATGCGGAAAACTTTAAAACCTTGTAAGTTATCTCTACTCGGAGATCTCTACTATTTGAGTGATAAGTTCGTGATTCGAGCGCGAAGATCTGAAGTAGAATACGATCTCGAACTATACGATCAGTTATTAGAGTGGTAGTTAACCTTCTTGTACTAGCGAGCACCTTGATAAAGTCCTAAACTTTTTCTAATCTATGCGGTCGATAATAATGAGGAATTCATGGGGAAGGCACATTGTTGAACTTAAATGATGGTATTGCTCCAAAAGATGTATAAGAAGCATAGAAGATCAGCTACAAGAAATGTCATGTGTGAAATCACTTGAGATCCAACTACAACGAAGTGATAGACATGCAGCAGATCGTAGACAAAGAAAGTCTGCATAATCATCCCTGATCGTAAGCATTGGTGTTATTCCTCTCTAAATTTTAAATCACTCCTAAAGTGATTCTCTTATACCTTACCCTAGAATGCTCCGTACCATCGGAAAATCGAGCAAAAGTCTTACTCCCATATCTCGTTGGAACAATCGATATGATTATAAAGGAGTGAAATCTAAACAGAGTTACTTGCTTCACGAATAGACCCTCTACAGGGCACAGTTACCTTGTAGAATATGGACTGAGGAAGAGTTCATCTAGAAGGTTGACCTTAATTGGGAAGCACTATGAAGGAATTTATGGAAACGTTGCAACAATTCTGTAGCTTAAGACAATAGTTGAGGTTGCTCTTAAGGAAATTGAGTCGGAGAATAGAAGTAAAATATATAAATGGAGGTACTGGACTTGAAGCTTATATTAAGGAGCTGGTGGAGGGAAAGCAGATTTGATAGCTGCTAGATAAACAGTTCATAAGACCTAGTATGTTGTCTTGAGAAAATTTAATGCTCTTTGCGGAAGGAAAATAAATGCTCCAGTTATGGATGGACTAATAAGAGTTAAATGAAGTCACCAAGGATAAGTGATATCGTCTTCCTAGAGATGATAACCTACTTAATCAATTTCAAGATGCTACCTACATCTTAATTGATATCAGTCGTGTTTATAAGGAAAACGACATTTCACAAATAACAGTGAAACCAGATATGGCAAGTACAAAGGTTGTGGTCAAGCCGTGTGGGAGGACCTACACATCTCATGTAATGAGGAGTCTCATGGATAGGATCTGTAGGACATAACTAGACATGTCTGTCATTTTGCCACTACCACTAAGCATGAAATTCGAGACAAATCGCTATAGTTGAAGCTATAAAATTTAGGGAACAAGTAAAACCCCAATGAGATGCGTTAATGCTTAGGGTTAGGAGAAAGTTGTAAAAGGATTAACAAAAACTTGATTCGTGTAGCTATACGACTGGCATTGTTATCCTTGGAGAAAAGCGGAATTCGTTTGGGCGCGTATAAGAAAGTTTCAGATATGGGTTGACGCAACAGTACCAGACAATTTTCTAGTCGCCCGAGTGAAGCTGAGAAAATGTATGGAGAGCTACATTAAGCATGAACTGGAAATTTTCATAAAATAAAAGTATGCACCTGGATACATTATCGGTGCAACACTACCAACTACACATCAGAACACTAGACCAAGCACAATAGGGTGATCGACAAATCGGTAATGTCAACCGCGTTGGCAAGTGCGAATAGGAGGCCATCATCCGCATTGTCCTAAGGCGTCTGTATTTCCAAATGAGAGAGAACGAGTCCTGACCGCATATGTATGTGCTTACCCTCATTGACGAATGCGGATAGCCTACAGTTAGGCTTTCCTTTTCTTACCTACACAGTATCATTTCTTGAACTTGTGATTCTACCAGCGTTAGTTCACGTGAATATATATATATATATAGCACATCTCATTTCGGGGAAACTCTTGTCATGCGTCAGATAAGATGAACGGATCTACTCAAAGACTGAGGTTCTGATATACAGAACCGTTCCGGAAAAGGATGCATACTAGAAGAAGCATGTAGTGGAAGAAAGGACTTAACCCTTTAAGATGAAATCATAGAAGGAAGAGATCGAAGAAATTTTTTTTTGGAAGAAAGATGAGAACTAAAAAGTAGGATTTGAAAGCTGAAGACCTTTGTGCATGACCTAATCTCCCTATTCTTAGAAATCATGAAAACTTCTTAGTCTTAGCTTCATAGAAATGATCGCGTGATGCCTAGATGTTCATCTATACTCGTTTGGAAAACCCAAACCCTTCTTGATTGAAACCTTTAATCTATTGTATCACGACTATCCTGTCTAATTAATGACATTCATGAAAGAATTGATCTGCCCAAGATACATATTAAATTGATGTGGCTAGTGTAATATGATCCAAGTCGGGTCATACCCAATAACAAGCCAAACAAGCACCAACAAATATTTATTTGATTGATTAGATCAAACAAATAAATAAATCACCAATTTAGAAACCGGGTTTTCTAAATCACTGCTTTTGTTAATGAACAAGATTATATATATATTTGTTCATAAGGGATTATTTGTTTCATTGCTTAAATTAGTTAAAGAATGACAAATAATAGTATGTGTTAGTTATATAAAATTAAAATGGTTTTAATTTTATAAAACAAGGGATGTGAACTAAATAATTTTACAAGGTTTTGAATTGAGTGGGAAAACCAAGTGGGGCCATGAATTTCGGCCGCCCCTTGGTCTTGGTTCTTGGACTTTATTAGTCCCAAGACATGCAAGACTTGATGCCTCAATTCATTTCACACATCCAAGAAAACACAATTAAACAAAAGCTCTCTCCTCTTTCTCTCTTCATCCACGGTTTTGGAGCAAGAAAAGAAGAAATTTTCAGCCTTCATAAGCCTGTTTTGAAGCTGAAAATTGGTGAAAAGGATCCTAGCATTCAAGGTGCTTGGTTGATTGGCTTGGGGTATGCTATCTTGAGAGCTTCTACCTTGAAGTTTAGCCACAAGAAGACATCCATTTCAGCCCTTAAATCTCGGATTAGGAAGCTACAAAGGTTGTAGTTCTTTCATCTTTTTATTGTATGCATTGTATATGTAGATCCATGGCTTGGGGTTATTATAAAATGGGTTTTATAATCAAATCTTAACATGTTTTAAATCTTATATTCCGCTGCGTTTTTTCATATAATCAAGTTGTATGAAGCTTTGATAAACATGTTAAACCCCAATAATGGCATCAAGAGCCACTTATACATATGCATACATGTTTTATACTTGGTCTTTCATTTTTGAAAGCACCAAAACCGTGAGATTAGGGCTGTTTTTGGTAACCCCTTTTGATTTCTTAAAGATGTTACTTATGCATGTAATGGTCTTTAAAAAATCTAGGTTATAAAATGCTTGTTTGTTTGGACAAAACCCATATGTTCTTGGTTAATGTTGGCCAAGAAAGTGGGTTAAAAGGGGCTGCCAAAACCGTGAGCTATGATGTGGTTTAGTATATTATTTGTTGATTATGCATAACAAAGCCTTGACCATATGGATTGATTGGTTGATTGGTTGTCTAGTTATATTAATTTGGGCATGTAATAATTTTATCTTTGGTTTTAAGTTTTGTTTTGTAATTTATTTATTCATATGGCATGTAATAAATAGATTAGGAGTTTATCTTTACTAGAAAAATGTATTAGGATACATATCTTGTAAGGAAGCTCAAGATCAAGACTTGAAGAAAAGATGGACAAAGAGGATTCTTGAAGATATGGTTTCAAGTGGGAGTCCCCTTTGGTCAACCATGTGTCATGATTCATAACCCTTAGGACATGACCATTTGACACACTTGTTTTGGCTAAACAAGTGTGATCAACTTAGTATGCTTTGTTATGCATATATGAATGTTTTATTTATGTTTGGTTGAATGCATGTGATGATGTTTGTTTAAATATTTGGATGTGATTAACAAACCGTCAACTAAAACAAACATAAAACAAGTAATTGGTTCTCAAATCATTAAGAATAAATAGAATGGTTCTATAAAAGGAGTTAATGATTTGCAAAATAAAATGGGTTTTATTTAAAAGAACCAATAGGGTAGCATATGGATTGAATGCATACAATCATATGATACATAGACTTTTCTAAAACAAGAATTGTGAAATTATAAATCCCTTTTGAAAAACAAGTTAAACACCATCCTTTTACACAACACTTAAGTTACTTGCAAACTCTTAGTGGGATAAAGGTCACCTAACCACTTTGAGGGAACTTGTAATTTGAGGTGAGAATACCATGTTTGTGGGATAAAGGTCACCTAACCACTTATATAGTAAACTCACACGTGTGTGTAAGTAGGACGACTTGATTTGTAAAATATATTGAATGGATCACCTAAAATATGTTTTATAAAAGGTGTTGATGGGATAAACATGCCGTGATAAACATATGATGTTTAAACGATCCCATACCACTAGAAGTTGCAATAGGTTGCAATTGTCATTTATGACTACCTTGTTTTATTTAAATAATGGGATAAAGGTCACCTAACCAATATTTAAATATAACGTTGGATTCTAAAATTTTTTTTGTTTATTAATAGTCTATGATACATAAAGGGCGTTAATAAATGGAATATATTTATCAACGATTACTAAAATGGAACTTTGTAAAATCTTGTAGATGGCCGACAACAACAACGCTAATAATGATGTACCAAACCAAAGCAACCAATCCCTAAGGGCGATCCTTCAAAGGGATCGTCTAACACCTAATAACTTCATGGATTGGTACCGCAACTTGAGAATTGTTCTCAAGCAGGAAAGGCGGTCCTATATCCTTGATGATCCCATCCCCGATGAACCTAATGAGGAGGATGTGGAAGCCTATAATGATTGGGTTAGATATGTGGAGGACTCCATCCAGGTCTCTTGCTTAATGTTAGCAAGTATGACACCCGAACTCCAAAAGGAGTATGAGCTCCATGGAGCCTATGACATGATCACTCAGCTGCGGGAAACGTTCTAGCAGCAAGCTAGAGTGGAGCGCTTCGAAACGGTTCGAGCGCTTCATGCATGTAGGATGGAGGAATCCCAATCAGTTTCATCTTATGTTCTTAAGATGAAAAGCCACATCGACCGCCTTCAAAGGCTGAACTGTCCCGTCTCAAAAGAGTTGGCCACGGATTTGATCCTTAATGGCCTAACTAAAAAGTTTGAGGCATTCGTCATGAACTACAACATGAACGGATGGGACAAGAGCATAAATGAACTTCATTCTATGCTCAAATCAGCTGAGGCGGGAATGGGTAAAAGGGTTTTACCCGTTCTCACCATTAATGAAGGTGGGAGAAGGAGAAGGTCTCTACCCCCTCCTAAGGCAACTGTTGCCAAAGGAAAGGGGCACGTTAGGGGCAAGGGGAAGATGGTTGTTAGGGTGGAACCTCCAAAGCCCAAGGAGAAGAAGCAAAAGGTCGCTGTGAACGACCCATGCTTCAAATGTGGTGAGATAGGGCATTGGATGAGAAATTGTCCAGTCTATCTCAAAGAGTTGAGAGAAAAGAGGGATGCGGGGCAAACCTCAGGTATAACATACATGATACATATAGAACTAAATGTTATTTCTTCTAACACATGGGTATTAGATACCGGATGTGGAACTCACATTTGCAATTTGTTGCAGGGGTTCAAAAGAAATGAGCATTATGAGAAAGGGGAAATAAGTCTCTTCATGGGTAATGGTGCAAAAGTTCACGTGGAAGCCCAAGGAGACTACATTTTGAAACTTCCAAATGGTTTGGAAGTTATTTTGTGTAATGTATTATATGCTCCTAGTTTGACTAGGAACATAATTTCTGTTTCCCGTTTAAGACAATATGATTATGATTTCAAGTTTGTTGACAATGATATTCATGTTTCTTTAAATCATGTATTTTATTTTAAAGCTATACCTTGTAATGGCATTTATGAATTGGTTCATGAAAACGCAACATATGATAGCTCAATATACCAAGCAACCACCAAAAGGCTCAAATTGGATTTGAGTGATACCTACCTTTGGCATTGTCGTCTTGGTCATATAAACAAGAAACGCATACAAACACTTCAAAAGAATGGTCTTTTAAAAACAAATGAATGTGATTCATTTGATGTATGTGAATCTTGTTTACAAGGAAAAATGACTAAGACACCCTTTAGTGGAACTAACGAAAGGGCAAAAGATTTATTAGGTATCATACATTCGGATGTATGTGGTCCTTTTAAGCCAATGACTAGGAATGGTGAAAGATACTTCATTACCTTTACCGACGATTATAGTCGCTATGGGTATGTGTATTTATTAAGACACAAAGATGAAGCTTTTGAAATGTTCAAAATCTTCAAGAATGAAGTAGAAAATCAACTCGACAAATCAATTAAAGTTCTCCGCACTGATAGAGGTGGTGAATACATAAGTGATGATTTTCAAGATCATCTTAGGAGTTGTGGGATTGTCTCACAACTCACTCCACCTGGAACACCACAACATAATGGTGTGTCTGAGAGGAGGAATCGAACCTTATTGGATATGGTTCGATCTATGATGGCTAGAAGCACATTGCCTCTATCATTTTGGGGTTTCGCTTTGCTCTCCGCGGCCCGTATTCTGAATATGGCCCCAACCAAGAAGGTGGAAAGGACACTTTTTGAGATATGGCATGGAAGAGTTCCATCCCTATCATATTTAAGGGTTTGGGGTTGTGAGGCTTATGTTAAGACTCCCACCCCAAACAAATTAGATGTCTGATCCACCAAGTGTATCTTTGTTGGATATCCTAGAGATTCTATGGGATATTATTTCTATGATCCGCTGGAACAAAAGGTGTTTGTTGCCAGAAAGGGTGAGTTCTTAGAAGCCAAGTTCCTTCTGGAAGGAGCTAGCAGTAGAACAGTGGATCTTGAAGAGGATCAAGAACCACAACCCGATACACGTTTGGTTGAAACTAGCACTCAACATGAGGATGTTGAGGATGATCAAGCGGTTGATCAATACACACAAAACGTTCGCAGAAGTGGTAGAATTAGTAATCCACCTGAAAGATACGGATTTTTCATGGATGGATGCTATGTGGTAGATTCAGTTGAACTAACCACATATCATGATGCAGTGTCCAATTTGGATTGTGACAAATGGCTTGAAGCCATGAACGTTGAGATGCAATCCATGTATGACAATCAAGTTTGGGAACTTGTTGTACCACCTCTTAATTCCAAAGTAGTTGGAAGTAAGTGGGTTTTCAAGAAGAAAACTGATATGCATGGAAACTTGGATACTTACAAAGCTAGACTTGTAGCAAAGGGTTTCACTCAAACTCAAGGGGTTGATTATGATGAAACCTTCTCACCTGTTGCAATGCTTAAGTCTATAAGGATATTGTTTGCCATAGCAGCTCATTATGATTATGAGATTTGGCAAATGGATGTCAAAACCGCTTTCCTAAATGGATATCTTGAGGAAGATGTCTATATGGTTCAGCCTCAAGGTTTTGTCGATCCAAAACATCCTAACAAAGTATGCAAGTTAAAGAAATCAATCTATGGATTGAAACAAGCATCGAGAAGTTGGAATCACCGTTTTGATGATGAAGTAAAGAAATTTGGCTTCATCAAAAACGCTGATGAGGCTTGTGTGTATAAGAAGGCTAGTGGGAGCACAATAACCTTCCTAGTATTGTATGTTGATGACATACTACTATTTGGAAATGACATTCCAACCTTGGAAGGTGTAAAAACCTGGCTTGGAAGTTGTTTTTCCATCAAGGATCTTGGTGAAGCCACCTATATTCTGGGAATAAAGATCTATAGGGATAGATCAAGGCGATTGATTGGTTTGAATCAAAGTGCATACATTGACAAAATCTTGAAAAGGTTCAAGATGGAAAATTCTAAGAAAGGTACTGTACCTATTCAAAGAGGGACAATATTGAGTACGACTCAATGTCCAAGCTCGAAGGAGGAGCAAAATAGAATGAAGGCAATCCCATATGCATCTGCTATAGGATCCATCATGTATGTAATGATATGCACTAGACCGGACGTGTCATGCGCTTTAAGCATGACAAGTAGATACCAGCAAAATCCTGGTGATAGTCATTGGATGGCTGTCAAGAACATTCTGAAGTACCTAAGGAGGACTAAGGACATGTTCTTGATCTACGGGTCTGGTGAAGAGGAACTCGTTGTAAAAGGTTACACGGATGCGAGTTTCCAAACCAATCGAGATGATTCACGATCTCAATCAGGGTACATCTTTATTCTGAATGGCGGAGCTGTTTCTTGGAAAAGCTCAAAGCAAGAAGTCGTAGCGTTGTCCACTACAGAGTCAGAATATGTCGCCGCTTCAATGGCAGCACAGGAAGCTTCATGGCTGAAGAAATTCATAGCCGACCTAGGGGTAGTCCCTTCCATTCAGGATCCCCTAGAGATCTTTTATGACAACGAGGGTGCGATTGCTCAAATCAAGGAACCTCGTGCTCATCAAAAGACTCGGCACATTGAACGGAGATTCAACTACATAAGGGATGAAGTTGAAAAGGAAAGATATGTATTCGCAAAGTCCATACTGATAAAAACATTGCGGATCCACTCACAAAGCTCCTTGAAAAGGCAAAGCATGAAGGTCATGCTTGTGCCATGGGACTTAGATATTCTAGTGACTGGGTTTAATGTTGTACTTTGTATTTGAACATTGGAACTTATGTTATTTGACTTAATTATATGGTTATAATTTACATTTGTTCTTATATTTTAGCATGTTTAAATCCGTGAATAAATAAGTTATTCTAAACGTCCGTAGTCGATCATACTTGTGGGAGCAATTATGAATGTAAGACTATAATGAACTTGGATTGGTTGATATTCATAAGGTATGATATAGAGCAAGAGGTTGCTACCAAGGTTCATTAATATCTATGGGATATAAATATTGGACTGACCCGCACTCAACTATTTCTGCATGGAATCTTTGTGATTAGTCATAAGAAATATTGAGTAAAGGCGAATATCATTGTATCCTCAGACCTGAGATACATATTGGGTCTTGATATTCACCAAGTATTGTACTTTGACTTAGTACTTTGCTGTTCTGAAATATTGGCAGTACATAAGGCTGAGTTCAGGTGTGATATGAGGTGATTGTGAGAGACGTATGTAGTCAAGATGGAATTTGTTCCTCTTATTCGTTGAGAGTTAGATGTCTAAGGCCTATTAAAGTTAAATCATCGGAGAATGACAATTCCGTGTCTCCTGGATTTAACATGACATCTGAACAAAAGGATAGATGATTGATTCACCTAAATCATGTTCGAGTAAGGTACTTGAAAAGGGATGATGTTATTGAATGGCACTTAATCATATACATTAGGGGTAGCAAACCGTTGCTAGGCGTTATTTGCTGCTTGCATCAATCTTCTATGGATCTTGTGCAAGTGGGAGATTGAAAGAATTGATCTGCCCAAGATACATATTAAATTGATGTGGCTAGTGTAATATGATCCAAGTCGGGTCATACCCAATAACAAGCCAAACAAGCACCAACAAATATTTATTTGATTGATTAGATCAAACAAATAAATAAATCACCAATTTAGAAACCGGGTTTTCTAAATCACTGCTTTTGTTAATGAACAAGATTATATATATATTTGTTCATAAGGGATTATTTGTTTCATTGCTTAAATTAGTTAAAGAATGACAAATAATAGTATGTGTTAGTTATATAAAATTAAAATGGTTTTAATTTTATAAAACAAGGGATGTGAACTAAATAATTTTACAAGGTTTTGAATTGAGTGGGAAAACCAAGTGGGGCCATGAATTTCGGCCGCCCCTTGGTCTTGGTTCTTGGACTTTATTAGTCCCAAGACATGCAAGACTTGATGCCTCAATTCATTTCACACATCCAAGAAAACACAATTAAACAAAAGCTCTCTCCTCTTTCTCTCTTCATCCACGGCTTTGGAGCAAGAAAAGAAGAAATTTTCAGCCTTCATAAGCCTGTTTTGAAGCTGAAAATTGGTGAAAAGGATCCTAGCATTCAAGGTGCTTGGTTGATTGGCTTGGGGTATGCTATCTTAAGAGCTTCTACCTTGAAGTTTAGCCACAAGAAGACATCCATTTCAGCCCTTAAATCTCGGATTAGGAAGCTACAAAGGTTGTAGTTCTTTCATCTTTTTATTGTATGCATTGTATATGTAGATCCATGGCTTGGGGTTATTATAAAATGGGTTTTATAATCAAATCTTAACATGTTTTAAATCTTATATTCCGCTGCGTTTTTTCATATAATCAAGTTGTATGAAGCTTTGATAAACATGTTAAACCCCAATAATTCACGCTAATGTCCTCTTCTTTTCAATCGTTATTAAGATTCTCAGTGAGGACGGTAATACCGTTGGGAATTTGGGAATCGTCTCCTTGCTAGATCTATTTTGTAGGTCAATGTATTGAACTACGGTGGAGAGTCTCTTCTTGTTAATTCTATACGATTGTTAAATGATCTGATTGTGAAACCAAAAACCTGCTCATGGTTTGACTCACTGATCCTGTCAAGCATGATTCTAACATTCGAATAGTTACTCCAATTCAAATCAAACCTGATTATTTGACACCTAATCATCAACATTTGTCCTGGGATGCTCAGCTAAATAACTATAAATCTTCAAGATTCATACTATGAGTGTATCACACTCGGAAACAAATATTAACGATACTAAAATTTCGAGGGCCAAATTTCTAAAAGGAGGGGAGAATGTAACACCTCTGAAATCTAGCCCAATTAGAAATCCTAATGTATTATAGGACCCAATAAAGGTTCGGATTGATTTGGACTTAACAAGGAAACCTTTCAAAACGAAACTAGCCTTTTTGGGCCCAATAAGCCCAATAAGGGACCGAACTTATAAAAAAGGCCCATTTAAGGCCCAAATACACGTTTAGGAACTAATAAAACAAGAAACCATGAAACAATGAATTATTAGGTGATTTGAAATAACTATGGAAAGATCCAAACTAAAAACAGATTCAGAACCCATACCGGGTAAAATCCGGCAATTTACCGCGTACTAATGTCTGAATTCCATCAGAAATTCATAAAATGGCTTGTCATACAATCTAAATGATTGTTAACCTTAACTAAAATCATAAATAATGCTTGTTGAAAGATTTTTCATCAATCAAGCATAATCAACAGAAATTCGTAAGCGAAACGCAAAAACCGGTTTTCACCAGCATTTAACTGACGTCTGTTATGACGACCGAGTATCGTAACTCCGTAAATATTTATCTAATCATTGTTACTATCATAACATATTAAATTTGATGAATGGTACGTTGTCCGGAATAACTGCGTTCCGAAACGTGATCGTGACGTGAACCGGATATAAAATTAGGTCAAAACCCGAGAATTCGACAGATAAGGTTTTAACGCGACCGACCTTGGAAGATAACGCTCACAATATCATTTTAATACTTAATTACGTGCATTTAGATATCAAGATAATAATAAAAGCGCTCGTTCGAGGAAGACGCGTAAAACCGTTAACGTGTCGATTTCGTGGTATCATTTAACCGTTCAGCATGTTTTAAATACGATAAAATCAATAACCTCGGAACATTTATAACATTTTGTATAATTGTATCTAACGAGAAGCGAAATTTATAACCATACGTGAGAAACTGATCCGAACGCGATACGAGCTGACCAATTAACGAACCCATCACTAAACCCACTATATAAATAAATGTCCTCTCAATTTAGGGTTTTGAAAACAATTTTAGGGCAGAGAAGAGAGGAAGAGAGAGAGGCCGGTCGCATCTCCCATCCCCTCCTCCCGATGGACCTCCAGCCAAGTTCCGGTCGCTCACAGCGGACCATCGGCGAAGTGTCAGCGGGTGCCTCACCCTCCCGACTCCTCTCCTCAGCCCGACCATGATGGAGACGATGGTGTCTTGCAATTCGTGATGATGGTAGTCGATGAAGGTTGGTGACAGCGACTGTGGTGCTGGTGGTGCAGATTGTGGTTGTTTTTGGCTGCGGAAAATCGTGGGGAGCTTCGGTGGTCGAGAGGGAGTTGCTCCGGTGAACCCACGGTGGCGAGATCGATGGTATGGTTCAGGTGTCGGCAGCATTGGTGGTGGATCGAAGGTGATTTGGGGGTTCTGCCGGCCAAGAGCCTAGGCTGCGCCTGCGGTGGTGTTGGGGGCTGTCGATGGTGACCGTCGGTGGTGATTGGGTAGCGAACGGTGTTGATGGTCGACTAAGATGACCACGAGGATCATTCGAGACCCGATGATGGTGGTCACGCTGGTTGTTGTTGATTGCTATGGCTACGGTCTTGGTGTGTGGTCAGCGATGGTGGTGGTATTGTCGTGGTGATTCCCACACAACAGGCGACGGCGGCCGAAGGTGGCCTAAGCCACCCCACTGCTTTTTCTTGGTAAGGTACCTCTAGAACCGATGTAGTTCATTCATCCTTTGTTTCTTGGACTACAAACCGGAATTTGCTATGATTTTGGGTTGCATGTGTGGATCTGTACTAGATCTGGGCTCAAGGCAGTGGTACTGGTGGTTGGTGCAGGTCGCGGTTGGGGCTGCATGTGGTTGGTGTTCGGGTAATGGTTGCAAAACAACAGTAATAGTGAGGTAATCTGTGATTTTGGGTTATGTTGTTGTTTGTTATGGTTCATAATGGCTGCGATTCTGTCTGTTGTTGGGTGTTGTTATTCGAGGTATATTTGGGGCTGTTGATGGTAGTGTTCTATTGTGCATGTCGACTGTGGTCGTGATATTGTTGGTTGTGGATAATGATTGTGGCTCCGATGGTTAGTGGTGGTCGATGTCGACAGCCATGGTATGGCTGTGATGGTGGTTGTGGTTACGTAGGCTGTCAAAGTGGTTGTTTCGATAATGGTTGTGGTGTTGGTTGATAGATGGTGATAAGTGGATTTTGGGTGTGGTTGTCGGTGAGGATTCTAGCCAAATAGGAGGTTCTAGCAATGACAAAGTGGTTCATGGTGGACAGTGGCTGCATATGATGAATGGTGATGGTTAAACCTTAGTCAAAGCTGGTCAAACATGGTCAACGGGCAGTCAACGGACCAAGAACGCAATTAAATCCCGTCGTAAACGAGTGGGTTAGAATACATAACCGAGTGGAAGGTAATATCGCACGCGCAACGCATGGAAATTGAATTATAAATTGCATACGTGTTATTTGAGCTCTAATTAATTAAAGGATTAAATTATAAAATACGTGAATTATAAACGGAAATGAACGTCACTTGTTATAAATGTTTGATTTAAATGGATGGTTTGGATCCGAGATTTAAACAAAAACGCTAGCTATTAGAAACCAACCTAGATGAGATATATGAAACATTATATTTTGAGAAATGGTTATAACATGTCATAGACGATACAAATAAGTTTATATCATGTAACATTTAATCATACAAGACTTAGAGATGTAATTCATACAAATAACGATTTTACATTTGTATATTTATGCAATGAATATTTAGGTTAACCGACATCTACACGTTCTATTTAAGATAAAAGACCTAAAACGCTATAATGATCTATCATCTTGTTGTTATTAATTGTTGGTCATCTTATTGTATTTTTGAAATAAATATTGTAACACCCTTTTATATAAAATATCGTTAACTATCATCAATAATTGGATTAGTTAGCGTCAATCAAGTTAACTAATATGATGAGAACGTGATAATTATAAACATTGTTTGAAACATTATATATTACTTACATCGTGAATGCGAGTTATTTTTAAAGATTTGGAACCCATAATATAAATTGGTTTTTCTACATTATTTAAGCTAAGACTCAATTCTTGATTAAATGCATTAGTTAACCTAATGTACACAAGTTAATTCATGACACTTAACAAATACACAAGAAGCTAAGGATACTAATCACCAACATTAATTTAACTAAAGAGCTCAACTACACGCATGTAATAACATCGTGCTAAATCTAAATATGAATCTTATATGTTTTAGTTAGGATTGATTTGTTGATGGTCATCACTTTTCCTTATCGAGCTCTGAATTTATATAAGGACACCAGGTGAGTTCTCGTGTTCCCCCTTTTACTTTTGTTTTGGGGATGAAGCATGCTCCTTTTAAACTGAAGCTCTTATGTGTGATATTGTTTACTGTTTTGCATGATCTTTTGTTTTATGAACTATGATTGTGCTTACTTGATGCTTGTATGTGGGACTTTTTGGATACCTGCTGATACTTTAGTCATAATCATTAATTCTTTTGTGAACCGCTTGCCTTTACATGAATAGATCTATTTGGGGAATCCCCCACGCACAGTGGCTCCAGCCACAGGGAGGTACCCCACTGAGATCCTGAGGGGTCGTTTGTGGCATGTAACAGGTTTTGAGTAAGATACTATGGTGAACCATCCTAGCAGGAATGGTTCACTATTCTGAGGCTTGGTCCTTTCCTACGGGAATATCCGGTTAAACACAAGTTTGGAAGAGGCCAACCGGGGACCAAGTGCAGGGTTGATTGTGATACCCCACAATGACTGATACTAAAAATGATGTTTTAAACATCAAATGAGATTTTCAGAAACTATCACACTTGATTCTAAAACCTTCACTTGTGGACTCTAAGAGTTCCTTTTATTGTTTTGAAACTTGAACCACTTGAACTCACCAACTTTATGTTGACACACTTTTCTTTTTGAGCATGTCTTCAGGTACAGCTAGGGAGAATAGTTGAGCAATAGAAGATACCTAAATCCGAGGCAAGAAGTGAGGGTAGGTGTTGAAGACAAAAGTCAAGCCTAGAAGCTTTAGTTACTGAAGCATCAAGAAACCTTTACCAAAAGATTGATCATAACACCTATAGTCCGTAGATTTAGGCAACTTGTGAATTGAAACAGAGCCAATACTCTGATGTAAATGTTGAAAGTTGTAATGTATTAAACCATATAGTTTCCGCTGCATTTTGGTTGTTGTTTACTAATCGTGACGTCCCGCCTCTCTGGGCCCGGGGTGTGACACAACACCTTCCAAACCGTGAGTTATATCAAGTGTAAGCTCCATGTGCTCGGTTTTGGACATTTCTATTCTTTTCTTCATTTTTCACCTAAAAAATGAAACTAGCCTTTTTGGGCCCAATAAGCCCAATAAGGGCCCGAACTTATAAAAAAGGCCCATTTAAGGCCCAAATACACGTTTAGGAACTAATAAAACAAGAAACCATGAAACAATGAATTATTAGGTGATTTGAAATAACTATGGAAAGATCCAAACTAAAAACAGATTCAGAACCCATACCGAGTAAAATCCGGCAATTTACCGCGTACTAATGTTTGAATTCCATCAGAAATTCATAAAATGGCTTGTCATACAATCTAAATGATTGTTAACCTTAACTAAAATCATAAATAATGCTTGCTGAAAGATTTTTCATCAATCAAGCATAATCAACAGAAATTCATAAGCGAAACGCAAAAACCGGTTTTCACCAGCATTTAACTGACGTCTGTTATGACGACCGAGTCTCGTAACTCCGTAAATATTTATCTAATCATTGTTACTATCATAAAATATTAAATTTGATGAATGTTACTGATGGGTTTGATAGAACACAAGAACATAGTTTAACCTTTTAAACTTTCAGAAAACGCAGCGGAATAACAACTATAAAACAGATTTTATAAGCTGAAAATTTGTTCTTTAGGTGACCATTTAAGTATATAAAACAAACCCAAATCAATAGGATCTTTATTATGTGAATAGACAAGCTTGAAAACACCACTCTTGCTAGGTAGAGATACACCAAAATCAACACAAAATTGCTTCAAAACTACAAAGAAGATAAGCTGCTGGCTGTGGGTTTCTTGAGAGAGAAAAAGAATTTTGTGTGTGTTGCATGTAATGTGAATGGCTTAGAGTGTTGGAGAAAACAAGTCTCTTTAATGTGTGTTATGTCTCCAAGACTAAAAATGGTCCAATGACCATCAAAGGGGGCCGGACCCAAATAATTCAAAAGGGGGTTTTTCCCTCTTTAAATAAAACACATACACACATTAAAATTAGTCTTGCAACTAGACATGTAATCAACATTTAATTATATGTTCAAGTTGTATAACTTATATAATTAACCATTTAATCTATAAGTTATAATTTCTCATTATTATTTGGTGTTATCTAACTTATTTAAATAACACTTCAAATAATATTATTGAACAAAATATCCTAATAAGTTGTTCCTTCTCATATGCAACTTATTTAGAAAACCTATTTTCTAAATTGGTGTAAATATTTAATTGCATGATCAGATCATCAATTAAATATTAATTGGTGTTTGCTAAGCTTGTTATTGGGTATAACCCGACTTGGATCATGACGTACTAACCGCATCAATATTCTAGGTGTCTTGGGCACACAGTATCCTACAATCTCCCACTTGCCAAAGATTCATAGAAGATTGATGCAAGCAGTAAATACCGCCTAACAACGGTTTACTACCCTTAATACGCATGACTTATAGCCATTCAATAACATCATCCCATTCAAGTACCCTACTTGAAATGATTTAGGTGAATCAATCATCTATCCTTTTGTTTCAGATGTCATGTTAAATCCAAGAACACAGAATGATCATTTCTTGTTGATTTAACTTAATCAGGCCTTAGACATCTAACTCTCAACGAATAAGAGGAACAAATTCCATCTTGACTACATACGTTTCTCACAAACACCTCGTGTTATACCTAAACATGCCCTTATGTACTGTCCACTATTTCAGGACAGTGAAGAATTAGCTCAAGGTATAGTATTTGGTGAGTATCAAAACCCAATATGTATCTCAGGTCGGAGGATACCAGATGATATTCGCCTTTACTCAAATTTACTTATGATCAATCAATAATATTCCATGTAGTAAAATTTGAGATGCGGGTTAGTCCAATATTTGTATCCCACAAATATCTATGAACCTTCGTGGCAACCTGTTGGACCAAAAGAACCAATGAGCCAAGATCAGGAAAACCTCTAAGTCCCACATGCCACTACAACAACAATTGAAGACTCTCATCAGCTATTGTGTTCTCTTGCCTGAAGGTCAGAGAGCAACTGAAGACTCTCATCAGCTATTGTGTTCTCTTGCCTGAAGGTCAGAGAGCAACTGAAGACTCTCATCAGCTATTGTGTTCTCTTGCTTGAATGTCAAGCTCGAGAGCATCTTAGCTCCAGCATTTTGCTGAGATGATAAAGTCTGAAGAACAAATTCTGAAGATCAAAGAACTGAAGATCAACAGCTGAAGACTCCAAAGTACTGAAGGCCAAAGTACTGAAGTATCAAAAGCTGAAGAACTAAAGAACTGAAGATCTTCCGAAGCACAAAGTCTGAAGACAAAGACTGAAGACAACAACTGATGATATCTCTGAAGTCATCAGTTGTTACATCTTCCGAAGCTGTTTCATCTTCCGAAGCAAAGTCTGAAGAAAAAGACTGAAGACAACAACTGATGATATCTACTGAAGTCATCAGTTGTTACATCTTCCGAAGTTACATCTTCCGAAGCAAAGTCTGAAGAAAAAGACGGAAGACAACAACTGATGATATCTACTGAAGTCATCAGTTGTTACATCTTCCGAAGTTACATCTTCCGAAGTTTCATCTTCCGAAGCCAAGTCTAAAGACCAAGTACTGAAGACAGAGTTTGTCTCAACAACTGAAGAAGTCCTCTTCAGTTGTTGTAGTGGTTTTTCCTTTTCCGAAGTTTATTTTATTTCAGTAGTTGTACAACAGCTGAAGAGCATGTTCTTCAGCTGTTATGGTATCAGTAGTTTATTTTTGTCAGTACTTAGGAACTTTTGTAAGAAGATGTCAGTTGTTGACATCTTCAGTAGTTTTATGTTTTTGTCAGTTGTAATTTGAATATTCCGTGATGTCAGAAAAAGGACATCACTACCATTCTTTTGCCACCTATATAAGGATGGTAAACCATGCTGTTTTAATTGCCGAAACGTGGTTAGTAATGAACAAATAATGTTTCGCAGAACTCTTCTCTCTCTATGCTTTTAATTGCAATATCTTTTATGTTCTTGATATAATTGCTAATTAATGTGCTAAATCCGCTGCAAACATATTCTAATTGATCAACACGAGAGGCTGAGATCCTGTCACAACCCATTGCTCTATATTCATCCTTATGAATATCAACCAATCCAAGTTCATAATAGTCTTATCTTCAAACTTCCTCCCACAAGTTTGAATGACTACGGACATTTAGAGTAAACAATTTAATCATGGATTAAACATGCTAAATTGGAACATTAATTGAAACATTATAACCAAATAATCTTATTCAAATAATAAAGAGTTCCACATATCCAAATACAAAATATACAGATCAAATCCAATCACTAGAATATCAAAGTCCCATGGCACAAGTATGACCTTCATGCTTTGCCTTTTCAAGGAGCTTCGTGAGAGGATCCGCAATGTTTTGATCCGTGTGAACTTTGCGAATACATATCTTTCCCTTTTCAACTTCATCTCGTATGTAGTTGAATCTCCGCTCAATGTGCCTAGTCTTTTGATGAGCACGGGGTTCCTTGATTTGAGCAATCGCACCCTCGTTATCACAAAAGATATCTAGGGGGTCCTGAATGGAAGGGACAACCCCTAGATCGGCAATGAATTTCTTCAACCATGCAGCTTCTTGAGCTGCCAATGAGGCGGCGACGTATTCTGATTCTGTAGTTGATAGAGCCACCACATCCTGCTTGGAGCTCTTCCAAGAAACCGCTCCTCCATTCAGAATGAAAATGTATCCCGATTGTGACCGAGAATCATCACGATCGGTTTGGAAACTCGCATCCGTGTAACCTTTTACAACGAGTTCCTCGTCGCTAGATCCATAGATTAGGAACATATCTCTTGTCCTCCTTAGGTACTTTAGTATGTTCTTAACAGCCATCCAATGACTGTCTCCAGGATTTTGCTGGTATCGGCTTGTCATGCTTAAGGCGCATGACACATCCGGTCGAGTGCATATCATCGCATACATGATGGATCCAATAGCAGATGCATATGGGATTGCCTTAATTCTATCTTGCTCATCCTTTGAGCTTGGACATTGAGTCGTACTCAATATCGTTCCTCTTTGAATAGGTACCGTACCTTTCTTAGAGTTTTCCATCTTGAACCTTTTCAAGATCTTATCAATGTATGCACTTTGATTCAAACCAATCAACCGCCTTGATCTATCCCTATAGATCTTTATTCCCAGAATATAGGCGGCTTCACCAAGATCCTTGATGGAAAAACAATTTCCAAGCCAGGTTTTTACACCTTCCAAGGTTGGAATGTCATTTCCAAATAGTAGTATGTCATCAACATACAATACTAGGAAAGTTATTGTGCTCCCACTAGCCTTTTTATACACACAAGCCTCATCAGCGTTTTTGATGAAGCCAAATTTCTTTACTTCCTTATCAAAACGGTGATTCCAGCTTCTCGATGCTTGTTTCAATCCATAGATTGATTTCTTTAACTTTCATACTTTATTAGGATGTTTTGGATCGACAAAACCTTCAGGCTGAACCATATAGACATCTTCCTCAAGTTATCCATTTAGGAAAGCGGTTTTGACATCCATTTGCCAAATCTCATAATCATAATGAGCAGCTATGGCAAACAATATCCTTATAGACTTTAGCATCGCAACAGGTGAGAAGGTTTCATCATAATCAACCCCTTGAGTTTGAGTGAAACCCTTTGCTACAAGTCTAGCTTTATAAGTTTCCAAGTTTCCATGCATATCGGTTTTCTTCTTGAAAACCCACTTACTTCCAACTATCTTGGAATTAAGAGGTGGTACAACAAGTTCCCAAACTTGATTGTCATACATGGATTGCATCTTAACGTTCATGGCTTCTAGCCATTTGTCACAATCCGAATTGGATATTGCATTATGGTATGTGGTCGGTTCATCTGAATCTACCACATAGCATCCATCCATGAAGAATCCATATCTTTCAGGTGGATTACTAGTTCTACAACTTCTGCGAACGTCATGTGTGTATTGATCAACCCCTTGATCATCCTCAACATCCTCATGTTGAGTGCTAGTTTCAACCAAACATGCATCGGGTTGTGGTTCTTGATCCTCTTCAAGATCCACTGTTCTACTGCCAGCTCCTTCCATAAGGAATTTTGCTTCTAAGAACTCACCCTTTATGGCAACAAACACCTTTTGTTCCAGTGGATCGTAGAAATAATATCCCATAGAATCTCTAGGATATCCAACAAAGATACACTTGGTGGATCGGACTTCCAATTTGTTTGGGGTGGGAGTTTTAACATAAGCCTCACATCCTCAAACCCTTAAGTATGATAGGGATGGAACTCTTCCATGCCATATGTCAAAAGTTGTCCTTTCCACCTTTTTGGTTGGGGCCATATTTAGAATACGGGCCGCGAAGAGCAAAGCGAAACCCCAAAATGATAGAGGTAATGTGCTTCTAGCCATCATAGATCGGACCATATCCAATAAGGTTCGATTCCTCCTCTCAGACACACCATTATGTTGTCGTGTTCCAGGTGGAGTGACTTGTGATACAATCCCACAACTCCTAAGATGATCTTGAAAAGCATCACTTAGGTATTCACCTCCTCTATCGGTACGGAGAATTTTAATTGACTTATTGAGTTGATTTTCTACTTCATTCTTGAAGATTTTGAACATTTCAAAAGCTTCATCTTTGTGCCTTAATAAGTACACATACCCATAGCGACTATAGTCGTCGGTAAAGGTAATGAAGTATCTTTCACCATTCCTAGTAATTGGCTTAAAAGGACCACATACATCCGAATGTATGATTCGTAATAAATCTTTCGCCCTTTCGGTAGTTCCATTAAAGGGTGTCTTAGTCATCTTACCTTGTAAACAAGATTCACAAACATCAAATGAATCATATTCATTTGTTTGTAAAAGACCATTCTTTTGAAGTGTTTGTAAACGTTTCTTGTTTATATGACCAAGACGACAATGTCAAAGATAGGTATCATTCAAGTCCAACTTGAGTTTCTTGGTGTTAGTTTGGTACAATGAACTATTTAAAGTATTTTCATGAACCAATTCATAAATACCATTAATGGGAATAGCTTTAAAATAGAACATACCATTTAAAGAAACATGAATATCATTTTCAATAAAGGATAATACATAATCATAATGTCTTAATTGGGATACAGAAATAATGTTCCTAGTCAAACTAGGAGCATACAAAACATTCTTCAAAATAACTTCCAAACCACTTGGAAGTCTTAGGATGTAGTCCCCACGAGCTTCTACTAAGACTTTAGTTCCATTGCCCATGAAGAGGCTAACATCCCCTTGTTTGAAGTCCCTACTTCTTGTGAACCCCTGCAACAAATTGCAAATATGAGTTCCACATCCGGTATCCAATACCCATGTGTTAGAAGATGTAACATTAAGATCAATATGAATCATGTATATTGTACCTAAGGTCTGCCCGGTATCCCTCTTTGCTTTCAACTCTTGGAGATGGACAGGACAATTCCTTGCCCAATGTCCTATCTCCCCACACTTGAAGAATGGGTCATTAGTAGCAACCTTTTGCTTCTTCTCTTGTGGTTTGGGTGGTACCCTTACCACCCCTTTCCACTTTCCCCAAACGGGTCCCTTACCCTTGGCAACCTTTGCCTTGGGTGCGGGATGAGGCCTCTTGTTGTTCCCACCTTCATTGATGGTGAGAACGGGTAAAACCCTTTTACCCATGGCCGCCTCGGCCGTTTTGAGCATTGAGTGAAGCTCACCAATGCTTTTGTCCTTTGCATTCATGTTGTAGTTCAACACGAATGTCTCGAACTTCTTGGTTAGGCCATTTAGGATCAAATCCGTGCCCAACTCCTTCGAGAAGGGACAATTTAGCCTCTCGAGGCGGTCAATATGACTTTTCATCTTAAGTACATAAGATGAAACAGATTGGTTGTCGTCCATACGACATGCATGGAGTGCTCGAACCGTTTCGAAGCGCTCAACCCTTGCTTGCTGTTGGAACGTTTCCTTCAGCTGGGTTATCATGCCGTAAGCTCCGTGATGTTCATACTCCTTTTGGAGATCCGGAGTCATGCTCGCTAGCATGAGACAAGACACTTGGACGGAGTCCTCAGTGTATTTCAGCCAATCTTTAAAGGCCTCCTCATCATCCTCGCTAGGTTGATCGGGGATAGGGTCGTCTAAAACATATGATCTTCTCTCTTGCTTGAGAACAATTCTCAAGTTTCGATACCAATCAATAAAGTTGTTATGATTTAGACGTTCCTTTTGGAGGATCGCTCGTAGTGATTGGTTTGACGCGGATGAGTTATCGTGATTTTCATTATTGGTGGCCATCTACAAAATTTAACAAAGATCAATTTTAGTATTTTCGATATTGCTAATTTTAATATTTAATGCCTTTTAAGGTCAATTTTATATTAAAATCTAGAACCCAACATTACATTTAAATTGTGGTTAGGTGACCTTTATCCCACTATTTAAATTAATAAGGTGGTCAACGATTGACGATTGCAACCATTTGCAACTTCTAGAGGTATGGGATCGACTTTAAACAATCATATGCAAAGTCGGCATGTTAATCCCATCAACACCATTTGGAAACCATATTTTAGGTGATCCATTCAACATGGTTTGCAAATCAAGTTGCCCTACTTGCACACACATGTGAGTTTACCAACATAAGTGGTTAGGTGACCTTTATCCCACCAATGTGGTATTCCCACCTTAAGTCACAAGTTCCCTCAAAATGGTTAGGTGACCTTTATCCCATTAAGAGTTTCCAAATGACTTAAGCGTTGTGCAAAAGGACGGTGTTAAACTTGTTTGTTAAAGGTTTAGAGTTTTCATAATTCTAGTTTAGAAAACTCTATGTACTTGTATTTGCATGCTTTCAAATACAAGGTACCTTATGGTTCTTTGATTAAAACCTATTTTAATCTTTAAAATCATTAAATCATTTTAATAACCTTTTATTAACTTTTAAGAACCATCAATTTTCAGCTTGTTAAGTTTGTTAATGAGTTTGTTATAAAGATCCAAATATCAACCAAACAATCAAACAACAAACTATCAAACAAGCACAAACATATAAACATGAGTGCATAACCTTAGCTACTAAGTTGACAACACTTGTTTGCCATCACAAGTGTTGTCATAAGGTCTTTCCTAAGGGTTTGTAATGACACAATTACATGTTTCCATGGACTCCCACTTGAATCCATATCCAAATACTTCAAGGTCCATGTCTTTGATGTCCATCCTTGGGTCTTGATCTTGTGCATCTTCCTTTTACAAAATTGTATCCTAATACATTTTTATAGTAAAATAAATGCATCTAATCTATTAATTACATAACCAAATGAATGAATAATTACAACCCAATTGAATAAACACAAATATTACAACCCAATTGAATGAATAAAACAACCACTTGAATCATCCAAACAACACAAGGCCTTAAGCTAGGTTATGCACTTTAACAACCAATGATCATATCATCTATTCATATAATAAAACCCCTATTAAAACCACCAAATTTCAGCCAACATAAACTGACATTTTTGGTTTTAAATATTGTCCAAACAATCAACATTTCATCAACATGTATTTCTTTCAAGATTTCATCACAAGCATGTATGATATAATCTTGAAAGTTGGGGATTCATCAAAATAGAAATATAGCAGCCCATAATCAGCCTAAACTAAGTTTATAATCATGCTTTAAAACCTATTTTAAAGACTAAACAAGCAAATCATCCACATAACCGGCTCTTGATGCCATTGACGGGTTTGATAGAACACAAGAACATAGTTTAACCTTTTAAACTTTCAGAAAACGCAGCGGAATAACAACTATAAAACCGATTTTATAAGCTGAAAATTTGTTCTTTAGGTGACCATTTAAGTATATAAAACAAACCCAAATCAATAGGATCTTTAATATGTGAATAGACAAGCTATGAAAGCATAAAACGTGCATAATATGACAGCCACAAAACGAGCTGCCAAACTACCTTTCTCCAGCAGAAAAGTCGACCAAGATGAGAGGTTTTAGATGCTTGAAATCGACCAAGAGCTCAATGTAGAGATCCTCAAGCTTTGTATACCCCAAGCCTTGATCAAACACCACTCTTGCTAGGTAGAGATACACCAAAATCAACACAAAATTGCTTCAAAACTCCAAAGAAGATAGGCTGCTGGCCGTGGGTTTCTTGAGAGAGAAAAAGAATTTTGTGTGTGTTGCATGTAATGTGAATGGCTTAGAGTGTTGGAGAAAACAAGTCTCTTTAATGTGTGTTATGTCTCCAAGACTAAAAATGGTCCAATGACCATCAAAGGGGGCCGGCCCCAAATAATTCAAAAGGGGTTTTTCCCTCTTTAAATAAAACACATACACACATTAAAATTAGTCTTGCAACTAGACATGTAATCAACATTTAATTATATGTTCAAGTTGTATAACTTATATAATTAACAATTTAATCTATAAGTTATAATTTCTCATTATTATTTGGTGTTATCTAACTTATTTAAATAACACTTCAAATAATATTATTGAACAAAATATCCTAATAAGTTGTTCCTTCTCATATGCAACTTATTTAGAAAACCTATTTTCTAAATTGGTGTAAATATTTAATAGCATGATCAGATAATCAATTAAATATTAATTGGTGTTTGCTAAGCTTGTTATTGGGTATAACCCGACTTGGATCATGACATACTAACCGCATCAATATTCTAGGTGTCTTGGGCACACAGAATCCTACAGTTACGTTGTCCGGAATAACTGCGTTCCGAAACGCGATCGTGACGTGAACCGGATCTAGAATTAGGTAAAAACCCGAGAATTCGACAGATAAGGTTTTAACGCGACCGACCTGGGAAGATAACGCTCACAATATCATTTTAATACTTAATTACGTGCATTTAGATATCAAGATAATAATAAAAGCACTTGTTCGAGGAAGACGCGTAAAACCGTTAACGTGTCGATTTCGCGGTATCATTTAACCGTTCAGCATGTTTTAAATACGATAAAATCAATAACCTCGGAATATTTATAACATTTTGTATAATTGTATCTAACGAGAAGCGAAATTTATAACCATACGTGAGAAACTGATCCAAACGCGATACGAAATGACCAATTAACGAACCCATCACTAAACCCACTATATAAATAATGTCCTCTCAATTTAGGGTTTTGAAAACAATTTTAGGGCAGAGAAGAGAGGAAGAGAGAGAGAGGCCGGTCGCAGCTCCCATCCCCTCCTCCCGGTGGACCTCCGGCCAAGTTCCGGCCGCTCACAGCGGACCATCGGTGAAGTGTCGGCGGGTGCCTCACCCTCCCGACTCCTCTCCTCAGCCCGACCACGATGGCGACGATGGTGTCTTGCAATTCGTGATGATGGTAGTCGATGAAGGTTGGTGACAGCGACTGTGGTGCTGGTGGTGCAGATTGTGGTTGTTTTTGGCTGCGGAAAATCGTGGGGAGCTTCGGTGGTCGAGAGGGAGTTGCTCCGGTGAACCCACGGTGGCGAGATCGATGGTATGGTTTAGGTGTCGGCAGCATTGGTGGTGGATCGAAGGTGATTTGGGGGTTCTGCCGGCCAAGAGCCTAGGCTGCGCCTGCGGTGGTGTTGGGGGCTGTCGATGGTGACCGTCGGTGGTGATTGGGTAGCCAACGGTGGTGATGGTCGACTAAGATGACCACGAGGATCGTTCGAGACCCGATGATGGTGGTCACGCTGGTTGTTGTTGATTGCTATGGCTACGGTCTTGGTGTGTGGTCAGCGATGGTGGTGGTATTGTCGTGGTGATTCCCACACAACAGGCGACGGCGGCCGAAGGTGGCCTAAGCCGCCCCACTGCTTTTTCTTGGTAAGGTACCTCTAGAACCGATGTAGTTCATTCATCCTTTGTTTCTTGGACTATAAACCGGAATTTGCTATGATTTTGGGTTGCATGTGTGGATCTGTACTAGATCTGGGCTCAAGGCAGTGGTACTGGTGGTTGGTGCAGGTCGCGGTTGGGGCTGCATGTGGTTGGTGTTCGGGTAATGGTTGCAAAACAACAGTAATAGTGAGGTAATCTGTGATTTCGGGTTATGTTGTTGTTTGTTATGGTTCATAATGGCTGCGATTCTGTCTGTTGTTGGGTGTTGTTATTCGAGGTATATTTGGGGCTGTTGATGGTAGTGTTCTAGTGTGCATGTCGACTGTGGTCGTGATATTGTTGGTTGTGGATAATGATTGTGGCTCCGATGGTTAGTGGTGGTCGATGTCGACAGCCATGGTATGGCTGTGATGGTGGTTGTGGTTACGTAGGCTGTCAAAGTGGTTGTTTCGATAATGGTTGTGGTGTTGGTTGATAGATGGTGATAAGTGGATTTTGGGTGTGGTTGTCGGTGAGGATTCTAGCCAAATAGGAGGTTCTAGCAATGACAAAGTGGTTCATGGTGGACAGTGGCTGCATATGGTGAATGGTGATGGTTAAACCTTAGTCAAAGCTGGTCAAACATGGTCAACGGGCAGTCAACGGAACAAGAACGCAATTAAATCCCGTCGTAAACGAGTGGGTTAGAATACATAACCGAGTGGAAGGTAATATCGCACGCGCAATGCATGGAAATTGAATTATAAATTGCATACGTGTTATTTGAGCTCTAATTAATTAAAGGATTAAATTATAAAATACGTGAATTATAAACGGAAATGAACGTCACTTGTTATAAATGTTTGATTTAAATGGATGGTTTGGATCCGAGATTTAAACAAAAACGCTAGCTATTAGAAACCAACCTAGATGAGATATATGAAACATTATATTTTTGAGAAATGGTTATAACATGTCATAGACGATACAAATAAGTTTATATCATGTAACATTTAATCATACAAGACTTAGAGATGTAATTCATACAAATAACGATTTTACATTTGTATATTTATGCAATGAATATTTAGGTTAACCGACATCTACACGTTCTATTTAAGATAAAAGACCTAAAACGCTATAATGATCTATCATCTTGTTGTTATTAATTGTTGGTCATCTCATTGTATTTTTGAAATAAATATTGTAACACCCTTTTATATAAAATATCGTTAACTATCATCAATAATTGGATTAGTTAGCGTCAATCAAGTTAACTAATATGATTAGAACGTGATAATTATAAACATTGTTTGAAACATTATATATTACTTACATCGTGAATGCGAGTTATTTTTAAAGATTTGGAACCCATAATATAAATTGGTTTTTCTACATTATTTAAGCTAAGACTCAATTCTTGATTAAATGCATTAGTTAACCTAATGTACACAAGTTAATTCATGACACTTAACAAATACACAAGAAGCTAAGGATACTAATCACCAACATTAATTTAACTAAAGAGCTCAACTACACGCATGTAATAACATCGTGCTAAATCTAAATATGAATCTTATATGTTTTAGTTAGGATTGATTTGTTGATGGTCATCACTTTTCCTTATCGAGCTCTGAATTTATATAAGGACACCAGGTGAGTTCTCGTGTTCCCCCTTTTACTTTTGTTTTGGGGATGAAGCATGCTCCTTTTAAACTGAAGCTCTTGTGTGTGATATTGTTTACTGTTTTGCATGATCTTTTGTTTTATGAACTATGATTGTGCTTACTTGATGCTTGTATGTGGGACTTTTTGGATACCTGCTGATACTTTAGTCATAATCATTAATTCTTTTGTGAACCGCTTGTCTTTACGTGAATAGATCTATTTGGGGAATCCCCCACGCACAGTGGCTCCAGCCACAGGGAGGTACCCCACTGAGATCCTGAGGGGTCGTTTGTGGCATGTAACAGGTTTTGAGTAAGATACTATGGTGAACCATCCTAGCAGGAATGGTTCACTATTCTGAGGCTTGGTCCTTTCCTACGGGAATATCCGGTTAAACACAAGTTTGGAAGAGGCCAACAGGGGACCAAGTGCAGGGTTGATTGTGATACCCCACAATGACTGATACTAAAAATGATGTTTTAAACATCAAATGAGATTTTCAGAAACTATCACACTTGATTCTAAAACCTTCACTTGTGGACTCTAAGAGTTCCTTTTATTGTTTTGAAACTTGAACCACTTGAACTCACCAACTTTATGTTGACACACTTTTCTTTTTGAGCATGTCTTCAGGTACAGCTAGGGAGAATAGTTGAGCAATAGAAGATACCTAAATCCGAGGCAAGAAGTGAGGGTAGGTGTTGAAGACAAAAGTCAAGCCTAGAAGCTTTAGTTACTGAAGCATCAAGAAACCTTTACCAAAAGATTGATCATAACACCTATAGTCCGTAGATTTAGGCAACTTGTGAATTGAAACAGAGCCAATACTCTGATGTAAATGTTGAAAGTTGTAATGTATTAAACCATATAGTTTCCGCTGCATTTTGGTTGTTGTTTACTAATCGTGACGTCCCGCCTCTCTGGGCCCGGGGTGTGACACAACACCTTCCAAACCGTGAGTTATATCAAGTGTAAGCTCCATGTGCTCGGTTTTGGACATTTCTATTGTTTTCTTCATTTTTCACCTAAAAACCTTACTTTTTCTTGTTGTAACAGAAACTTCTCACCATCACCTTATTCTTAAGGAGTTTCCAACGTTCTTGAAGGTATATCACATGGTAGAATAGTCATTCTAAGGGGTATAACCCGATTTACCCCTTAGAAAACCCTATTTTTGGTGCTTTGCACCATCCAACTTATGTACCTTGTAACCTTTGAGAACTAAACTTGTAACCTGATTTCTAATGGCTCATTAAACTCCTAATAATCTGTTTTGAATGTTACAAATGGTTGTACACCATGAATGGAAGGTATTAGCACAAGAACACCATGAAAAACCCCTCTTTCTACAAGTAGCAACCTCTTTTAGACACTTGTTGAAAACCCTCTCAAACAAGGTTCATAACCTACTCAAAAATGACTTTTAAACACCCAAATAATCTTATTTTTAAGTTAGACCAAGTTGTGGTAATGGTTAAACTCAAGTTACAATGATTTACACAATTGTAATGGTCGGTTATGACATTTTCTATATATTTGAAGTCTATGGATGTGTAGAACAACTAGGCCACGATTTGGGACTGTTATTTCAGTATGTTTTGATGAATATGAGGAGTGTTAATATTGATTAATCTCTGGAACAAAGGACATATTGTGTTTAGACCCATTTTGGTCACTTTCGGGACCCGAAAACATGTTAAAGTTACTTAAAAACAAGAAAACTTCGGCTATAAACTTTTTAAAGAGAATTCCAGGTTTATTAAGGATTAATAAAGTGTTCTGGAGTCAATGGGAATTTTTAGTGGTCAAATGGTAATTTAAATGGATTTTTAAGTGAAAACGGGTGCTAACCGAGAGACATTTTTGAGGAAAATCTAAGAAAATTGGGTATAAGGTTAGAAATTATTAAACTCATGTTATTCCAGTAGGTTAAATGATAAAATAAATTCAAAAGTAGAATGGTTGGTCAAACAAGCTTTTAAAATGGAAAAAACCCGGTTAAAAACGCGTTTTAACGGTTTAAACGTAAAAACGAGTCTTTCCACTACTAGAGGCAAATTTTGTGATTTAAAAGGTTGGAAACTT
Source organism: Flaveria linearis (assembly GCA_024085815.1). Lineage (NCBI taxonomy): Eukaryota > Viridiplantae > Streptophyta > Magnoliopsida > Asterales > Asteraceae > Flaveria > Flaveria linearis. The sequence continues at coordinate 66,962,179 of CM044005.1, forward strand.
ATAAAAATGACTTTAAAAAGTTAGCTACTGGTCCTAGACTCAAAAACATGAAAACTCATAGGTAACCATCTTAAACCCTTCGGTTTTACCGTAACCGGCAACGTTAAACGCGTAATTTATAAACCGAGTCCATAAACTGCAAATTTGGGAAAATGTCCTTAAAATTAAGTTATATTAAGGTCTTGAACCTAATTTTTGGTTATAAAGGTCATCTAATACAAGAAACCAAACTTAAGGGTAGAAACTGTCAATTTTGAAACTTCAGGGGCTAAACTGCAAAATTTTGTTAAACTTCATAATTGACTCCAATATGCACTTTAGTCACTTGAATAGAATATTTACCATATATTCTTGACTTAGTAATGTAGAAACCCTTGATTGTATGAGAAACCTTGACTTTCCATAAAAGGAAACTTTGCTGAATCCGACCAACTAAGACTTAGACACTCTTGTTGCACCTTAAATAGGTTTAGAGCAGTAGCTAATCACTTAATATATTCATGTTAGGGTGCTAGACTTGAGATATTCCCGGTACACGAAGGATTTCTTTGCTTAATATCTAAGGTGAGTTCTGGTGATCCCTTTTTACTTACTGTTTTTGGGATGAAACATGCTCTTTTGTTTTATGAACTATGATCGTGCTTTACCTGATGCTTGTATGTGGGAATTTTGGATACCTTCTGACACTTATATCATGATCATTAATTCTTTTGTGAACCGCTTGCTTTATATGGATAGATCTATTTGGGGAATCCCCCACACACGGTGGCTCCCGCTATAGGGAGGTACCCCACTGAGATCCTGAGTGATCGTATATGGCATGTAACAAGTTTTGATTAAGAAACTATGGTGAACCATCCTAGCAGGTATGGCTCACTGATTTGAGGCTTGGTTCCTTCCTTCAGGAATATCCGGTTAAACACAAGTTTAGAAGAGGCCAACCGGGGACCAAGTGCAGGGTTGATTGTGTTACCCCACGATGACAGATACTAAAAATGATGCTTTTAAAATCAAATGAGATTATTCATAAGCTTTCACACTTGATTCTAAAACCTTTACTGTGGACTTTAAGAGTTCCTTTTATTGTTTTTGAAACTTTAAGCACTTGAATTCACCAACTTTTTAGTTGACACTATTTTCTTTTGAGCATGTTTTAGGTAACCCGTGAAGACTCTTACCTGTCATGGAAGACTTAGACTCAACCCCGAGACCATGGCATTGTTTGTGTGACCAATTTGAGACTTGAACAATTTGATACAATGACTATTTAAATTATGTTGAAACATGTAAACATTTGGGGCTGGATCTGTTTCCAGCCTGGTGTCTTTTAAAACTTTAAATGCCATGTGATGTTCTCTCCCTTTAAGCTCCTATATTGCTTTGTTTCTGCTGCCATGTATGTTGTTGCTAATCTGTGACGTCCCACCCTACCTGGACCCGGCGGTGTGACAGCCGGATACTACCGACGATTCATAAAGGGCTTCTCACGCATTGTGCAACCCTTCACTGTACTGAGTAAGAAGAACAAAACCATTGTGTGGGAACAAGAGCAAGATGAAGAATTTGAGACGCTTAAGGAAAAGTTATGCAGTGCACCTGTTCTGGCCCTCCCAGAAGGAGTCAAAGATTTCGTTGTCTATTGTGACGCCTCGCGTCAAGGACTGGGGTGCGTGCTAATGCAACGCAACAAGGTCATTTCCTATGCATCTAGACTGCTAAACGATCACGAGAAGAACTATACTACGCACGATCTGGAATTGGGTGCCGCGGTATTTGCTCTCAAAATGTGGAGGCACTACCTCTATGGCATGAAATGCATCATCTACACTGACCATAGAAGTTTGCAACACATTCTTGACAAGAAGATGCTAAACATGCGTCAGAGAAGATGGGTTGAGCTGTTAAACGACTACGAGTGTGAAATCCGTTATCATCCCGGTAAAGCCAATGTTGTGGCAGATGCTTTGAGCAGAAAGGAGAGGGAAAAGCCTCTTCGCGTACGAGCCTTAAGGATGAGTGTGTACACCGACCTGGTTGCAAGGCTAAAAGATGCTCAAGGCGAAGCATTAAAGGGAGAAAATTTAGTAGGAGAAGCCCTGACAGGAATGGAAAAGCAGTTAGAGAGGAATGATGATGGTACGTATAAATATGATGGGAGAACATGGGTGCCGAAGTACGGAGGAATTAGAGAGGTGATCCTCGATGAAGCACCCAAATCCAGGTACTTGGTTCACCCCGGAAGCGACAAAATGTACCGGGACCTAAAGGCACTGTTCTAGTGGTCTGGAATCAAGAAAACAATCGCTATGTATGTCGGGAAGTGTCTAACCTGTGCCATGGTAAAAGCTGAAAACCAAAAACCGTCGGGGGCGTCGCAATAGCTCGAAATCCCAGAATGGAAATGGGATAACGTCGCGATGGATCTTGTTAGAAAGTTACCTAGAACGTTTAGAGGTCATGATGCTATTTGGGTAATAGTAGATAGAGTAACTAAATCAGCTCACTTCTTGCCAATTCGAGAAGACTACGACCTGTCGAAACTGGCTCAACTATACATCGATGAAATAGTGACTAGGTATGGTGTGCCACTATCGATAATCTCTGACCGTGATAGCCGTTTCACTTCTCATTTTTGGAAATCACTCCAGCAGGCCTTAGGAACCCGTCTTGACTTAAGCACTTCTTACCACCCATAAACTGATGGTCAGAGCGAAAGGACCATTCAAACTTTGGAAGATATGCTGAGAGCATGCGTGATTGACTTTGGTGGGAACTAGCATTACCATCTCCCTTTGGTAGAGTTTTCCTAAAATAACAATTACCACGCAAGTATCAAGGCAGCTCCGTATGAGGCTCTCTATGGTAGGAAATGTCGGTCACCATTGAGGTGGAATGAAATTGGTGATAGCCAAGTATTGGGACCCGACATCATACTGGAGACCACCGATAAGATTTTCAAAATCAAGGAGCGTCTACGGGCAGCAAGGGACCGTCAGAAGAAATACCCTGACAGGAGACGAAAACCATTAGAGTTTCAAGTGGGCGACAGGGTAATGCTGAAGGTAGCACCATGGAAGGGAACCTGAGGTTCGGAAAGAGAGGAAAGTGAAGCCCGAGATACATTGGACCATTCGAAATACTTGCAAGAATTGGCCCTGTGGCGTACAAATTGAAACTGCCTTAGAAACTGAATTGTATACATGACACCTTCCATGTGTCAAACCTGAAGAAATGCATGGTGGACAAAACCCTGGAGCTACCATTGGAAGAAGCAAGGATCAATGACAAGTTGAATTTCATAGAAGAGCCCATAGAGATCACAGACAGCCTAGTCAAGCAACTCAGGCGAAGCCGAATACCCCAGGTCAAAGTTAGATGGAACTCAAAACTGGGAACGTGAAGATGAGATGAGGAAGAATTATCCACACCTCTTCAAGGCCACCCGTTCAGATTCTAATCGAAGCTAAAATTTCTGGACGAAATTTCCTAAACGGTGGGAAAATGTGACAACCGGCCTCAAGGTCCCTTTTCTAACCCTAACTACTTACATCATCACCCGTCTTATGAGTACTAATAATAGAAACAATCAACTCTTAGTAGTGAATTTAGAATCATCAGCTTCTATTATTTACATTTCTATGATGTTATGTGATTTTTGTGAATTTTAGTTAGTTAAGTTTTACCTTTTTAATTTAGTGTCCCGGGAAAGTCAATTAGTCACCGTTACAATGAAATCAATTCATTATTGAAACAATTAAAATGTGTGCATACACATACTTAATTTTCAGCCTAAGACATGCATGTGCATGCATAACACTTAACAAATAACTAAAAACTTTTACTATTCAAAATACTACCCTACACAAGAAATTAATACTACATAATATTAATTTACATTAAAATTTAAATCAAAAAGCCTCACAAGAGGCCAAATCTCGACCGCCCCCACTTGGCCAATGCATTGCCTCCTACACCACCAACACATCTCACCATACACTTTACATGCATTCTTACAAACCCACACTCCACCTTCAAGCCTTCTCCTCTCTCTCTCAGATTCTCCTACCAGAAAACACACACACACATTTGAAATCCCTCTCATTCCAGCTGCAAAATCTTGAAGAACAAGCATACATCCATCGGCCAATATCAAACCGCAAAGAAAGGGTCCATTTTGTGAGCTTTTGGTGCTTGGAACTTGCAAGACTTGTGGTTTCCAGCCTTTGTTAGACTTCTACAGCCTTGTCCAAGGACTTCCAGACCATTCTTGCCTCTCTACACCCTCCAAATCATGAACCACACAAAGAGTAAGGTTCGTCTCACCCGAAACAAGCTATATCTTGAGTTTTCTTCACTTTTCTCTTAAAAACCTTACTAAAGGTATCTTACATGTTATATTGGTCATTCTTAAGATGGAACTCGATTTCCACCTTGAAAACCCTATTTTTTGGTGTTTTTGCACCATCTAACTTGTGTATCTTGTAACCCTTCAAAACAAAACGTTTAACCTGCATATTAATGGGTTTTAAGACTACTAATAACCTGATTTTAAAGTCTCAAAGAGTATACACCACATACATGTGGTTATAACATGAATTATACCTAAGAAAACCCTCCATTTTACATGAAATAACACTACTTAAACACTTGGTTGAAAAACCCTCTCAAACAAGGGTCATGACCTGCACAAGAATGACTTTTAAACACCTCAATAATCTGATTATAAAGTTAAATGAGGTTTTGGTAACGTTTAAACTCAAGTTACAATGACTTACACGTGTGTAATGGTCGGTTAGAGCATAAACACTAAGTTTATAGTTTGTTGATATGTTGAACACTAGGCCGACTTTGGGACTGAAATTTCAGAAGGTTTTGATGAATATTAAGAGTGTAAATAATGGTTAATCTCTGGAAATGAAGGACATGTTGAGATTAGACCCATTTTAGTCACTTTCGGGACCCGAAAACATGGTAAAACAACTTAAAAACAAGAAATCATAGACTTTAAAATTTTTAACGAGAATTACAGGTTCATTAAGAGTTAATAAAGGGTTCTGGAGTTTATGGGTAAGTTATGTGGTCAAAAGGTAAGTTAAATGGATTTTTAGTTAAAAAGGGTACTAACTGGTAGATGTTTTTGAGGAAAAATCTAAGAAACATGAGTGTAGAGTTAAGATCTATAAAATCCATTTAATTCCAGTAATTGAAGTGTTAAAAGACCTAAAGGATTTGAAATGTTGGTCAAACGAGCTTTTAAATGGTCAAATTCGGTTAAAAACGCGTTTTAACGGGTTAAACGTAAAAACGAGTCTTTCAACTATTAGAGGCAAATTTTTGTGATTAAAAGGCATGTAAACTTATAAAAATGTCTTTAAAATTTTATCTACTGGTCCAAGACTCAAAAACATGAAAGCTCATACTTAACCGTTAAAACCCTTTGGTTTTACTGTAACCGGGAACGTTAATCACGTAAGTATTAAACCGAACCTGTAATCTAAAAATTGTGTACATTTTCTTGAAAATAAGTTAGTTTAAGGTCATGAACCTTATTTTTGGTTATAAAAGTCATCTAATACAAGAAACCAAACTTGAGGGTGGAAACTGTCAATCTTGAAACTTTAGGGGCTAAAGTGTAAAATTTTGCCAAACTTCATAACCAACTCAAATGAGCATAATAATCACTTGAATAACATATTTACCCTATATTCTTAACTTAATAGTGTAAAATCCTTGATTGTATGAGAAAACTGGACTTTCCATAAAAGGAAACTTTTTATGCAAACCCTAATCAAATCAAAGCCGAATCCGACAAACTAAGACTTAGACACACTTGTTGCACCTTAAATAGGTTTAGAGCAGTAGCTAATCACTTAATATATTCATGTTAGGGTGCTAGACTTGAGACATTCCTGGCACACGAAGAGTACTTTTGCTTAACACCTAAGGTGAGTTCTAGTGATCCCTTTTACTACTGTTTTGGGATGAAACATGCTCTATTATTTAATAAACTATAATTGTGCTTTACTTGATGCTTGTATGTGGGATTTATGGATACCTGCTGATACTTACATCATGATCATTAATTCTTTTGTGAACCGCTTGTTTTATGTGGATAGATCTATTTGGGGAAACCCCACACACAGTGGCTCCCGCCACAGGGAGGTACCCAACTGAGATCCTGAGGGGTCGTTTGTGGCATGTGACAGGTTTTGCTAAGAATCTAGGGTGAACCATCCGGGCAGGTACGGTTCACTGGTTCGGGGCTCAATTCTCCCCTTTTCGGGGGTTAACCGGTTAAACACATCTTTCGAAGAGGCTAACCGGGATTGAGTGCAGGGTTGATTGTGATACTCCCACGAAAATGAACTATGATTGTTTCCTTCTTATCAAATAAAAATTTTGTTAAGTACAATTGTTTTTAATCTTTAAACACTTGAATTCACCAACTTTTTAGTTGACATAAATTTCTTTTTAAGCATGTTTCAGGTAATCCATGAAGAGATCTTAGCTACTATTGAAGACCTAGACCTATCCCCGAGACTATGGCATTGGCTTATTTTCGCTTATTGAACGATTTGGAACAATTGAAAAATTTCTGTTAAACAATACAATCTGTTTTTATGTTGATTGTATAACTAATTTTAGGGCTAGATCTGTTTCTAGCCCCGGTAACTTTGAAAACATTAAATGCCATGTGATATTCTCTCCTTTGAGCTCTTGTATTGGTTTGTTTCCGCTGCCATATATTGTTGCTAGTCTGTGACGTCCCACCCTACCTGGGCCCGGGGTGTGACATTGTGCATCCTCCTTTTACAAAATTATATCCTAATAAAAATTTTCTAATAAAAGAAATGTACCTAATCTATTTATTACATAACCAAATGAATAAATAAATTACAACCCAAAATAAAAACACAAAATTATAACCCTTTCAAGACAAAACAACATGACAAAATCACAATCAACCAAAACCAAAACATCATAAGGTCAAGGCTATGTTATGTACCAAAATATGTATCATATATAACATCCAAGAACAACAATGAACCCCTTATTTCAGCCCCAATTTTTCGGCCAATATGAACCAAAATTTAGGGTTTTGTCCAAACAATATAACTAACCATTTTGATGTAAATTTTTCAAGGTTTCATTCAATAACAAAACAGCCCCTAATGGGTTGAAAAAGTCCATGAAAACTAACTTTCCAAGAACTTTTGAAGCATGCATTCCACATAACCGGCTCTAGATGCCATTGTAGGGTTTTGTCACATGTTTATCAAAGTAAGTTTAACCCATTAAACATAAAAACGCAGCGGATATTAGGGTTTAAACATGCTGTTAAGAATCTGAAAATATGACCCATTTTCAAGCAAAAACAAAACCCAAGAACAAGGATTATTTATATATATGAAATGGCATGCTATCAAAAACGAAAATGCAACCATAGGGTGTTCTTGAACTACCTTTCAAGAACAAGATATTGTAATAAGGGTGAGATGAAGATGATGATGCTCTTGTATATGCAGCCCTCAAGGAAGAAAGCCACAAGCTTGTATACCCACAAGCTGCTCTAAACACCTACTTGCTAGGTAGTATAACACCAAGTCTCTTGTCTCTCTTGTTAAACCTGAAAATCAGCAAAATGAGCTTCAATGTTCAGCCAAAAGGATCTTCAATCTCAGCCAAGAATTCGAATCCTTTAGAGAGAAGAAAGAGAGAAAACCCTTTACATGTGTGAGAGAGAAAAGAGTGTGTTAGGGGAAGAGTGCAAGCAAGCTTAAAGTCTTGTATTAAATCAAGACTTCAAGGATTCCAAGACCCCTTGGGCGGCCGAAATCCTTTAATTAAAATGGGTTACCTCCCATTTTTATTTTATAAAGTTTAACATTCTTAAACCCATAAGATTACAAAATTAAAACCTCTTTTAATTTTATAACATTAACACTCTATTAGTTGTTATTATTTAACACACTTAAATAATAAAACAAATAATTTCTCATGAACAAATTATCCACATAATCTTGTTCTTTTACAAAAGCAAAGTTCTAGAAAACCTATTTTCTAAAATGGTGTCAATATATATTTGTATGATCTTATCAAGAAATAAATATTTATTGGTGTTTGTTTAGCTTGTTATTGGGTATGACCCGACTTGGATCATAACGTACTAACCACATCAATCTTGTATGTGTCTTGGGCATACAAGTTTCAACAAGACCATCACATAATCATACTTATAATGGGTAATCATAGCCCATGGGTCAAATCAGGGTCAAACCCTACAATTGTGGCTTTTCCTAAATTCAGAATATTTTCAAATTGTTTGGGCGCATGAGGACTATTTGCGCGTTCCTGCCCTGTTTGGGCGTTTTACCACTATGTAGGCGTTGTGCTTACACTTAATCATTAGCACTCAGGCGCATGGGCCTTATGGTTGCTTGGACACTATTCCGGCGCTTGGGCCTGACTTAAGCGCATGGGCACTTTAGGTGTTCGGGCACTTTAGGTGTTCGGGCACTATTTAGGTGCATGGATTTTGGGCGTCTGGTAACCCTTAGGCAGTTTTGACCATTGGGCGCATGGACCACTATTTGGGCGCATGGGCAACCAACTGACGCTAATCAACACAATCTTAGTCCCAAGTTCAGTTCTTACACTCTAAGCAACAAAACACAATCATAACATAATCATAACATCACATTTACCCAAAACATACACCCACCCACATACACATTTATACATACACATACGGGTAACATACCCATTTTATAAAAACACACTTACATGTATTTTCCAGCCCCAAAATCAGTTAAAACATATAAAAAAGGGTTTCTAGATCTAACCTTATGCAACTTTGAGTGTGTCCTCCTTCAAACCCGTATGCAATGAGTTTAAACACCTAAAACCCACCAAAACACACACAAACGTACATACACGTACATAAGCATAAGACCAAGGCTAGAACTAGCCAAGAACAACATAAAAACACTAAATCTTACCTTAAATTCAGTTTCTTCTTGTTCTTCTTCAAGAACCCGAAGCTTCTGCTTTCTCTCTCATAAAATCCGAATACAAAAGTGATGTGAAGGGCATTATGGGCGGCCATGCCCACTTTTGTACAAAATAATATTAAAATTTTGTACCTTTTACACATTTAACCCCTCAACTTGGGTTAAATTTCATTTCCTCCCTTTTTTGCACTTTTATTCTTTATTGCATAACTTTTTAAAATATCCGGGTGTTACAAGTCCACCCCCTTATAGAGGTTTCATCCCCAAAACCTGTTATTCCTTAAACAGATGTGGGTAATGCTGTCTCATCTCCTCTTCAGTCTCCAACATAGACTCGGATCCCTTCCTGTGCTTCCACTTTACACGCACAAGGCGAACCACTTTATTCCTTAACCCTTTCTCTTTACTATCGATGATTGCCACTGGTTGCTCCACATAGTTGAGCCGTTCATCAACTTCAATGTCCTACAGTTGTACAACCATATCCTCATAAGCTAAACACTTTCACAGATGAGATACATGGAACGTCGGGTGAATTCCACCTAGCTTATCAGGTAGTTCCAATCTATAGGCCACCTTTCCTACTCAAACAATGATTCGGAAAGGCCCTATGTATCCCGGGCTCAACTTACCCCGCTTTCTAAACCGAATGATACCCTTCTATGGTGAGAATTTTAACATAACCCTGTCACCCACCAAGAACTCAATCGGTCTACGTCTCTTATCAGCATACGACTTTTGTATATCCTTAGCTACTTTCATAAAGACTTTGATCTTTTCTAGTTTCTCAGTTGTAGCCTCGATCACCTTAATATTCCCCAACTCTTTCTGACCAATGTCACCCCAACAAACTGGTGTTCTACATCTCCCACCGTATAGCATCTCATAAGGTGGCATACCAATGCTGGCATGATAACTATTGTTATATGAGAACCTAGCTAACGGTAAGTGGTCATCCCAACTCTCTCTAAAATCAATGACACATGCTAGAAGCATATCTTCAAGTGTCTGGATCGTCCTCTCAGACTAACCGTCCATCTGAGGATGATAAGTCGTGCTGATGTGTAGCCTCGTCCCTATCGCATCGTGGAATCTCTTCCAAAACATGGATGTAAACCGAGTGTCATGATCAAATACAATAGACACCGGTACGCCATGACAAACTACAATCCCCTTAATGAATACATCCGCTAATCCCTCGGAGGAACACATCTCTCGGATTGGTAGGAAGTGAGCACTCCTCGTCAAACGATCTACTATCACCCATATGGCATCATACCCCTCGGGGTACGAGGTAACTTTGTAATAAAGTCCATGGTGATATGCTCCAACTTTCACTCGTGTATATCCAACGGTTAGATTTTCCCGTACGGTTTCTGATGCTCCGCCTTCACTTGTAAACAAGTAAGGAACTTACTCACGTATTCTGCTACGTCACGCTTCATACCCGGCCACCAATAATCCTTCTTCATATCATGGTACATCTTGGTAGCACCGGGATGAATGGAGTATCGAGTCTTATGAGCCTCATCCATGATCTTTCCACGTAAATCCCTGTAACGAGGAATCCACATTCATCTGAAGCGGGTTCTAACTCTATGAGTGTTCTCACCCAATTCCGCGACTAGACCTTTCATCCTTTCAGAGTTAAGACGATCTTCTTTCAAAGCCTCGTCTTGAAACTCCTTGACCTGCGTCATCACTTCAGAGGTCATAATCACCTGATATGCCTTCACCCGAATCGGCTCTGGTCTTTCCTTTCAGCTAAGGGCGTCTGCCACCAATTTGGCCTTGCCCGGATAGTAGTGGATCTCGCAATCATAATCCTTTAAGCTCCAACCATCGCCTCTTCCTCATATTTAAATCTTTCTGCTCGAAGAAGTACTTTAAGCTCTTGTGGTCACTAAGATGGTGCACTTCATTCCGTATAGGTAGTACCTCCAAATCTTTAATGCAAAGACCACAGCTGCTAGCTCCAAGTCATGAGTAGGATAATTAACCTCATGAACTTTCAATTGTTGGGATGCATAAGCTATATCCTTTCCTCGCTGCATCAGTACGCAACCCAACCCCGAGTAAGAAGCTCCGAATAGACTACCAAGCCCTCGCTTCCTTCGGGTAATGACAAGACAGGAGCTTGCGTCAACCTCATCATTAACTCCTTAAAAGCCTTCTCTTGATCTTGACCCATACAAACTTCACATCCTTGCGGGTCAACTTAGTCAACGGAGAAGCTATCTTGGAGAAATCTTGGATAAATCTGCTATAATACCCTGCCAATCCTAAGAAGCTACGAATCTCGAATGGCGTCTTTGGAGACTTCCATTGCATTACCGCCTCCACCTTTGCCAGGTCTACCATAATCCCCTCAGGATTCACCACGTGACCCAAAAACTGAACTTCACGCAACAAGAATACGCATTTGGAGAACTTAACATACAACTTCTCCTTTCTCAATGTCTCCAACACTTCTGGAATTTGACCGGCATGCTTTTCCTCACTCCTCGAATAAATCAGGATATCATCAATAAATACAATCACCGATTCATCAAGTCCATAAAGGCAGCTGGCGCGTTAGTCAAGCCAAAAGACATAACGAGAAACTTGGAGTGTCCATAACGCGTGCGAAAAGCTGTCTTAGGTATATCTCGCTCCTTCAACTTCAACTGATGGTAGCCAGATCGAAGATCTATCCTCGAGAACCAACTGGCACCTTGGAGTTAATCAAACAAGTCATCAATCCTCGGTAACGGATACCCATTCTTCACCATCAACTTATTCAACTCGCGGTAGCCGATACACATCCTCATGCTACCGTCCGTCTTTTTTACGAACAAGACCTAAGCACCCCAAGGAGAGATACTCGGTTTGATGAAACCCTTATAAAGCAACTCGTGCAGTTGCTTCATCAATTCCTTCATCTTGAAGGAAGCCAAACGATATAATGCCTTAGCGACAGGCTGAGCACAGGGTATCAAGTGAATTTGAAATTCGATCTCACGATCCGGTGGCACACCTGATAAATGCTCTGGGAACACGTCGGGAAAGGCACACACCACCAGTATATCGAACAATTGTGGTGTTGACGCATCCACGTCGTTTACGTAGGCCAGATAGGCACTACACCCATGGTTCATGCACTTTCCCGCCACCGCCATCGTAATCACCTTCGCAGTCGTCGTAACTCGATCACTATATATCGTCACCGAACTCCCGTCAGGCGCCATCAATCTAATCAACTTCTTGCGACACACGATGTTCGCCTCGTAGTCTGCTAACCAATCCATTCCTAGGACTACATCAAACCCGCCTAAGGTCATTACAAACAGTGTAGCAGGAAACTTATGACCTTCTAGTTCTATGTCATAACCCTCAATCAAGTCAGAAATCCTTGTAAGCTTACCTATCATAGTTTCTACATCAAAGGGCATATCAAAACATCTACAACTAACAGGCAAATTAGCACATAAAGCAGCAAAAAAAAACTCCTACTAGCACCAGAATCAAATAACACAGAAGCAAGAGTTCGGTTGACTAGAAACGTACCTGACACGACCTCGGGGTTCTTCCTAGCCTCCTCCCTGGTCATTGTGAATGCCCTGGCGCTTGCCCTTTGCTACTCAGTTCCGGTCTTCTTCCCTGCTCTGGAACTCTCTGCCCTCGGCTTCTTGTACTCCCTACTCAGGTGGCCTACTTCACCACAGTTGTAGCACGTCGCCACTCTGCAATTTCTGGAGATGTGGTCGGGCTTCCCGCACTTGAAACAAAAATTAAGCCCTAGCCTGCACTCACCAGCATGCTCCTTCCCACACTTACCGCACTTCTTCGTCCTCCAGCCTGTTGCAACCACCCGTCGATCATCCACCCTCGCTTTCTTGTTATTTAAGGTAAAGTCACCACGCCCAAACCATTTCCTGTTCCAGTTCCGGTCATCACCACTAGTCTTCTTCCCCTCAACCACTATCACCTCCCTCTCATCATACAATCTTCCAGCCAAATCAACCACTGCCCTAAACGTACTCGGTCGGGCGACGATCATGTGCCTGCGGATATCTGCCGGCAAGCCCTGAATATATTTTTTAATTGTTGGACAAAAAGAACCAATGAGCCAAGATCAGGAAAACCTCTAAGTCCCACATAACGTCACAACAACTGCTGAAGGCTTCATCAACAGTTTGACAAAGTCTGAAGAATCAACAGTTGAAGATCAAAGATCTGAAGAACAGCTGAAGATCCCAAGTACTGAAGATAAGTACTGAAGTCTGAAGTACTGATGAATACAAGTACTGAAGACTTCAAGTACTAAAGACAAGTGCTGAAGATCAACAACTGAAGAACTGAAGAGCTGATGATCAACAACTGATGCACAAAGTCTGAAGACAAAGACTGAAGACATCAGCTGATGACAACTACTGAAGTCATTAGCTGATGAAACATCTGAAGCCCAATGTCTGAAGATCAAGTGCTGAAGCTTTTGAGTTTGTCACAACAGCCGAAGAAGTCTTCTTCAGTTGTTGTGATGGTTTTACTTTTCAGTAGTTGTATTTTTCCTTTTTCAGTAGTTTGTACAACAGCTGAAGAGCTTGTTCTTCAGCTGTTATAGTTCAGTAGTTGTAAATGACTGAGGAGTTTGTTCTTCAGTTGTTGTACCTTTCAGTAGTTTCTTTTCCTTTCAGTAGTTTGTAATAAGTTAGAACACTTAGCATTTTGTAAGAAGATGTCAGCTGTTTGACATCTTCAGTAGTTTAGTGTTCTAACAGTAGTTTGTTAATGACGGTTTGATGTCACTATCAAGTGACATCATCCTACGTCATTCTTCCACTATAAAAGGAAGATGACCTAAATGTATCCGTGCCGAAACGTGTGAGTAATAGAAAATACCTTTTTGGCAGAATTGTTCTCTCTCTATATATTTGTACTGTTACATGTAAAATCATTTGTGTTCTTGCTGTAATTGCTAATTCTCGTCCTAAATCTGCTGCGAATACAACCTAATTGATCAAACTAGAGGCTGAGATCCTGTCAAATGGTATCAGAGCAGGTTAATCATTGATCGATTTCATCATTGATCATTGAAACTGCTCTTTTGATCCCTACGTTTGATCGAATTAGCAATTTGCAAGAATTAGCTATAGAGATTGAGATTCTGCTGTTTCGGGCTGTTAAACTTGAGGTTCTTTGTGGTTTTGAGCTACATTTGTTTTGTTAAACTTGATTTTGACTAAAAACTGAGATGGCGACTCCATCGAACGATCCTCACAATACTAGTTCCTCAACCAAGCCTCCGATGCTTGTGAGGAACGAGTATAACATATGGCAACGTCGTATGCTTCACCACTTGTCTATCAACAGTGCTGGTTGTTGGAAGTCATTGGTGCATGGACCATACAAGCCGATGGTGAGCGTCCCTGAATCAAATGAACAGGTTTCAAAGAAACCTGATCAATATTCGGACGAAGATCTTAAGCTATTCGAGATTGATGCTAAAGCCCATGGAATTATAGCTATTGCAATTCCAAATGAGATCTATTCAGGGCTTTTGCATCATGAAACTGCTCATGATCTCTGGGTTGCTCTGAAGGAACAATTCGGAGGAACCAATGAGGTCTTAGCAAACACAAGGGAAATCCTCGCCCAACAATATGAGATATTCTCTCATAGGAGGGGTGAGACTCTGACTCAACAGTATGAGCGGTTCTCATGTTTGATCTCTGAGCTGAAGATGGTCAAACAAGAGTACTCTAATAGCCAGATGAACAACAGATTCCTCAGATCACTGACTGAAAGATGGGACACTTATACCATTGTCCTATGCTCCAGTGCAAATCTGGATACTCTATCTCTCACCCAACTTCATGGGAAACATCTCACATTTGAGAGAGAGATAGAGCAAAAGAGGAAGTTATCCATCTCTGGCAAGCTCACTGATGACTTTGTCACTGGCAATGCTGCCTTGATAGGTCAGGAGTCGGAATATGCTGCATCAGAGAGTGCTTATGATGAGCATATTGATTTCTCTACCAACTCTGAACATGCTTTTGTTGGTGTTACTAGTAGTTCAGGAGGTAGCAGTGATAATCTGTGCTTTCTGATGGAGGACTTGAAAGGCATTCCAGATGATGATCTGGAAGAGATGGATATTCTGAGTCAAATGGCAATGATAAATATCAGATCTCAAAAGTTCTACAAGAGAACTAGCAGGAAATTTCCTGGTCTCTCTGGAAAAACCAAAGTTGGTTTCGACAAGAGCAAGTTGAGGTGTCACAAGTGCCAGAGGCTTGGACACTTTGCTAGAGAGTGTAGATCATCTGGATCTAACTCCTCTGCACCCTTTATGACTTTTCCAAGCAATAGCTCACAGCACAGAGGGCAACATTCCTCCAGTTCTGGCCATCCATCACCAGCACAGGCATCACCTGCTTACTTTGTGCCTCAGGGTCATATGCCATACCCATACCCCTGCTACTATGTGCCTCAGCCCAGTCAAGCTCAAGCACCTTCTGCTCAGCCACCACATGCTCTCCCTGAGCCTCAACCTTCCCAATCTCATCATCAACCCCAACCTCAATAACACAGCTTCTTCACCCCAAGAGTTGTTGACTGGAGTAGTTTGCCAGATGATTTATCTGGTCAGGAACAGCTATTCCAAGGTGCTGGTCAACATGGTGGTGAAAATCCATTTGGGAATCTTGATCTAATGGCCTTTGAGTCTGCTGATGGGTCATCATCCAATGCTTCATCACAGGTATCTTCTGAGGCTAAAGCCAAGCATTGTTCTGATTCATGCATAGCAGTATTTACCTCTATTAGAGAAGCAAATGTAGCTTTAATCGATAAAAACCTTGAGCTAGAGCAAATCATTTCCAAAAAGAAAGCTGAATTTGAGGCTGCACTTAATGAGAAAAATGATGAGATTTATAAGCTGAAATGCCAAATAAAAGATGATAAGGCTAGGGAAGATGTACTTCTAGAGAAGTAAAGAGACCTCAAGGAAACTCTTGCAACCACCGAAGTAGAGTGTGATCGATGGGTGCAATCATGCAAGGGTTTTGAAATGCTTCTTAGTAAGCAATCAGCTTCCAATATGAAGTTTGGCATTGGTTATAATCACACTGCTCCTCCTACAGATTTTACTTCAAGAGCAGAAGTTGAATCTGATGAAGAGAGCAATAACCAATCCTTCTCATCATGTGACCTACTATCTTCCGATTCAGCATCATCAGAGATAGAAGTCAGCATTAACTCCTGCCAAAACCAATCAGCTGATGCTACAACAGCTGATGGTTCAAATGCTGACTGTCACATGAACAAAAAGTTGATCAACTCAGGTGTTGTCTCTAGAAGTGCTGAAAGTACTGGAGAGCAAGTGATAACACCTGAAGTTCAAACCTCAACAACTGCCAGCACTGAAGAGAAGAAAACTGACAGTAGAAAATGTTTGAAAACAACTAAAGAGGTTGTCAGGAAAGCAGGTACTACAAGGAAGAAAACTGCTAGTACTGATAGCAAACAGCTGAAGAACAAGTCTTCAGCAGTTTCATCTTCTTTAGTTGATGATCAACATAAGATGAAGAAGAAGCCATGTGAAGTATGTGGCTTGTTCAATCATCTTACTGATGATTGCTGGTACAAAAGGGGTTCCAAACTCAAACAAAAAGAGAAAATTAAAGAGCACATGAATACAATGAAAAATGAGTTTGAGACCAAGTTTGTACTAGCAACATCAAAGCCTGAAATCCCTAAGCCCAAAGCTAAATCTAAAAAGAAGGTAGGGGTTACTCAGGCAATAGCTGAGGTTGCTCAAAAGAAGATGTTGTAACATGGGAATCCATCATCTGCAAGCCCCAATGTGTCTGAAGAGCTGAAAGCTTTATCACAAAGTCAGACACAACTTGTAATGATGGTTCAGCATCTAATGGGAAGAGTCAACCAAATAGATGCTCCTGTGTTGAAACCACAGAAAAGGAAATCCAAGCCAAAGGTTTCCTCTTCTACACCATCTTCTTCACCTTAGGCTGTCACACTTAACACACCTGTTAGTGTTGCACCTGCTGTTGAGAACAGACCCAAAACCAAAAAGGTTTGGGTCTCTAAAACTAACTAACTGTTTGTTATGATTGCAGGGTTCTTCAACATGCCAAAGAAGCATCTGGTATGTAGACAGTGGAGGATCCATGCACATGACAGGAAGCAGCTCCCTTCTTAATGACTACTATCAAGGAAAGAAGGGATTTGTCTCCTTTGGCAATGATGCAAAGGGTTACATCATCGGAAAAGGCTTTGTTTCCAATGGGGAAATAAGGTTTGATGATGTTAACCATGTGGAGAATCTCAAGTACAATATCTTGAGTGTCAGTCAAATGTGTGATAAAGGCCATGTTGCCCTTTTCACAAGCCAGAACTGTCGGATTCGGTAATCCAAAGTTCTAAATTTGATTGACAAGGTGTTGGATGAATACACTCTCTTGAAGGCCAACAGGACAGGAAGAGTGTATGCCTTAGATCTTTCCAAAAAGATAGGTCTAAAAGGCCATCCTTGCCTATTCTCCAAGGCCTCTCCTCAAGAGTCTACTCTCTGGCATAGAAGGCTGGGGCATGTTAATTTCAAGAACATGAATTAGCTGATAAGCCATGGTTTAGTAAGAGGATTGCCTTTGAAGGAGTTCAAGTATGAAGACAACTGCACTGCTTCTTAAGGGGAAAACAACACAAAGTTTCATTCCTTTCAATAGAAGAACCAAAGTCCACTGCCTGCTTACAGCTCCTGCACATGGATCTCTTTGGTCCTGTCAGGGTGATGAGCATGGAAAAGAAGAAATACTGCCTGGTAATTGTGGATGATTACTCCAGGTTTGTATGGAATTTCTTCTTGCACTCCAAGGATGAAGCTGCCAAGGCTATAATGAACTTTGTGTTATTTGTGGAGAAGCAGTATTCCCTGCAGGTCAAGTGTGTGAGGAGTGACAATTTAACAGAGTTTAGAAACCACACACTTGATGACTTCTACCTGTCCAAGGGAATTAAAAGGCAGTTCATATTCCCAGAACTCCTGAACAGAATGGAGTGGTTGAGAGAAAGAACAGGACTCTCATTGAAGCTGCAAGGTCAATGCTGGCTGACTCAGGTTTGCCACTGACTTTTTGGGCTGAAGCTGTAAACACAGCTTGCTATGTGCAGATTAGAGCCTTAGTGAATCAAAGGTTGATGAAGACTCCCTATGAAATACTTCATCATTTGGCCCCTTTGATTTCCTTCTTTAGAGCCTTTGGGTGTCCTTGTTTCATTCTCAACACTAGCGATCCACTCCAGAAGTTTGCTAGTAAGGTGGATGCAGGGTGTTTTGTTGGTTATTCATCAACTTGCAAGGCATACAGAGTTTTCAATTGTAGGACAAAGATGGTTGAAGAAACTCTACATGTCAAGTTTAATGAATCTCCAAAGGACAAGATTCCACAAAACCCTGTGGAGTTGTTTGATCTAGACATAGTGCAATATGTTCCTTATCAACCTCCAGCTGTTGTGCCTGTCAACAGTTCTCCATCTGGTGATACTGATGATGATGAAGTCAGTACTCACCTTTTCAGGTTTAGTGACAACCTGCCTGATTCCACTAAACCTGATGCTCCTGTAGCTTCAGCAGCCCCATCCACAACAAATGCTGATCAGATTTCTGCATGCTCCACTTCATTTGAGCTGCCATCTCCTACATGGTTTCAAGAATCTTCATCACCATCTGTTGCTGCTGAAAGTCCTACAAACACTTGCACTAATATTATAGTCTATCAAGAGTTGAAGAATCACCCCACATCTCAAATCATTGGTGATATCAATGCTGGCGTTTCAACCAGGAGTCAATTGTCCAACTTCTGCTTCTATGCTCTCTTCATCAGTCAGCAAGAGCCAAAGAACTATCATGTTGCTTTAAGAGACAATGGATGGGTGGAAGCAATGCAGCTTGAGCTTCTTCAGTTCAGAAAACAGCAAGTGTGGGAGCTTGTTCCTTTACCCCAAGGTAAGTGTGCAATAGGCACCAAATGGGTATTTAGGAACAAAACAGATGAAAAGGGCCAAATAGTTAAGAACAAGGCCAGACTGGTTGTCCAGGGGTTTGCACAAGAGGAAGGCATCGATTATGATGAGACCTTTGCCCCTGTAGCCAGACTGGAGGCAATTAGATTGTTCTTAGCTTATGCTGCCTTTCACAGTCTTAAGGTTTATCAAATGGATGTCAAAAGTGCATTCTTATATGGTAAAATAAAAGAGGAAGTTTATGTGTGTCAACCACTAGGGTTTGAGGACAATAAACATCCTGATTGGGTGTATAAGCTTGATAAGGCTCTCTATGGGCTGAAACAAGCTCCTAGAGCCTGGTATGAGACACTATCAACTTTTCTTCTCCAAAATAAGTTCACTAGAGGCACCATTGATAAAACCTTGTTCATAAAGACTGTGGGACAGCATAAGCTCCTTGTTCAAGTTCATGTAGATGACATCATCTTTGCATCCTCTGATCCAAAGTTATGTGATGAATTTACAATGCTCATGAAGCAAAAGTTTGAAATGAGTGCTATGGGAGAATTACAGTTCTTTCTAGGTTTGCAAATCAAACAAAGGTCTGATGGTATCTTTATTCAACAGTCCAAATACACAAAAGAGTTGTTGAAAAAGTTTGATTTACAAACCTGTAAGCCCTGTTCTACTCCCATGAGCGGCATCACATGACTGGATGTAGATCAGAAAGGTAAAGCGGTTGATGAAACCCTTTACAGATGTATGATTGGGTCCTTGATGTACCTTGCAGCTTCTAGACCAGACATCATGTTTGCAACATGTGCCTGTGCTAGATTTTAGGCTGCACCTAAAGAATCCCATTTGATTGCAGTCAAAAGGATCTGTAGATATCTGCAAGGTACCTAATCACTAGGTCTTTGGTATTCAACTGGGCATTCTTGCAAATTAGTTGCTTTCTCTGACAGTGACTATGCAGGATGCAAAGTCACCAGAAAATCCACTTCTGGTGGTTGCCAATTCCTAGGCAATTGTTTAGTTTCTTGGCAGAGTAAGAAACAAACCTCAATTGCTACATCCACTGCTGAAGCTGAGTACATTACTGCTGCAAGTTGTACATCTCAGGTACTTTGGCTTCAGAACCAACTTTTGGATTATGGCATTACAGAGACTAAGACTCCATTACTAATGGATAGTGCTTCAGCTCTTTGTATTGTTAAAAATCCAGTCCAGCACTCTAGGACCAAACATATAGAGATCAGACATCATTTTATAAGAGATTGATATGAAAAAGGTCTGATTGATCCAAAGTTTGTGCCTAGTGCTGATGAGCTTGCAGACATCTTTACTAAGCATTTAGATAGTACCACATTCCAAAATTTGGTACTAAGGCTTGGTATGCTACAGCTAGAATAATTTGACTAATACTGATGTTCTCAGTTCACAAGTACTGATGAGCATTAATATGCAAAGGTCAAACATAAGTACTGATGATTAATTTAGTCTTCAGCATTTTCACAACTACTGAAGGCTAAAATGCTTCAAAGTACTGAAGTACATTATTTGTTGAAAACAACTGATGTAGTTACAACTGCTGATGTGGTTATAACTACTGATGTATAATTTTCAAACAAATAAGTACTGAAGAACAAATTTGGTCACAAGTACTGATGTGTAATCTTACACATAAGTACTGAAGACAATTTGTTCACCAGCTCTGAAGAATATTTCATCAGCACATTTGAACATCTGATCACAAGAGTTGAGGAATAAATTATTCACAAGAGCTGAAGGGCCAATGAAACATCTGAAAGTCAGCTAAAGCGCTGATGAGTAAATGTGGAGGTCAGAATGAAACAACTAAATTGACGGAAACAGCTGATGAGTAACTTTACTCTTCAGCTGATGCCAACATCTGCTGTTTCATCTCCCAACAACTGAAGGACAAAACCATGTCTTCAGTAGTTTCACACTACTGATGACTAAAACCAAGTCCTCAGTTGTTTACAATAACTGAAGTAATACCCTGTCTTCAGTAGTTCGCAACTACTCATGTCAGTAGTTAACAACTACTGAAGGCTAACACCAAGTCTTCAGTTGTTACAACGTCTGAAGATGAAAACCATGTCTTCAGTAGTTTATAACTACTGAAGACTAACAACAAGTCTTCAGCCGTTCACAACATCTGAAGTACAAAACCAAGGTCTCTGTAGTTTCAACTACTGAAGACTAACACCAAGTCCTCAGATGTTACAACCACTGAAGGTTAAAACCATGTCATCAGTCGTTTCAACAACTGATGACTAACACGAAAACCTTCAGTAGCTTTCTTTCAGCCTTTGCCATACTGTATAAATACCCAACCTTCAGAGCTTTTCATTTCTCACTTGACCTAACTTTCAAAAAACTTTGAAACTTCCCATACACCATTAATGGCAGCCATGCAACTCAAACCTCGACACAACTGTGTCGCATACCTTACGAAATCGCCATTCTGGTCAAAATTCCACAATGCCGTCGATCTGATGACTGATTCACCATACCAAACGGCCTTCCCTATCAACCCCACCATATACACCGATTCCCTATCGGAGTTCTGGACGAACATAACCATTCAAACCGGAGAGAACGATGGCGAGGTCTCTCTCCGGTCATCCGTGAACAACCACCCAGTGGTTATTACTCCAGCTACAATCCGACAAACCTTAAAGCTGGAGGATGTCACTTTCCCAACTTCTTACCCCAAAGGCGCCCTCGATCTATCTTTCACTACAAATGATTATCAGGGTGACCTCTCTGCCTCCACCTTGCTGAAGAAACATTTCCCAGATCCACAACGACTAATCTTCCATATGGTGAATGTTTGTCTGGCCCCGAAAACATCTTCATGGGACCAGATGTTGACAAGGTGGCAACAAGTATTGTATTCCATCCTTGAAAAACAACCTTTGTACTTTACTGAAATAATATTTTTGGAAATCAAGGATATGGCCACAAAACCTATTTCTAACCGTTGGATCTTGTATCCTCGGTTCATTATGGCCATCATAGAGAGCCAGCTTAATGCTGAGGGACTTGTTGGCACTGGGGTCCCTGCCATGGCTGTTCTAGCTGAGGTATACTCCCGGCACAACACCGACCAGACACTCAAACAGGCTGCCAAGCTGCGCAAACCCACGCAGCTGGAACCCACAGCCTCCACCTCCAAGTCTAAAGTCCCCACCAAGCCCAAACCTAAAAAGAAACCCACAAAGGCTACTCAGGGAGATGAGACCCCTGAGGATGCCCCTGCAACACAAACGCAGGACGTGACTACTGGTCAGATTCTCCCAGCAGTCACCACGACTCCACCTACCACAACCGCACAGGTTTCCTCTCAACAGGAACCTGATGCAACCATTTCAGGGGCTGCCACAAATCTGGAATCTTTCTTAATTGAGAAGATTACCATTGAAGAGCACATTCCTCCCCATGTGCAATCTGCTTCTAGCCCATCACCCACTGAAACCGCCCCACAAAGCCCTACCCTAATAATCACCAAAGTGTTGAGCCATCTAAACACTCCACCCTCTCCCCAGAAACCAATTACCACTGGGGTATCTCCAACCGAAGAGATGGTGAACAAGTGTTAGTGGGAGCCCACAACACCGAGAATCACATATCCCATCTCCCAGTGTGGCTAGGGAGATAGGATATTCTGGTGAGGCTGCCACTTTCCCCGCATCAACATCTGAGCAGGGAGAAGCTGGTACCATCAATAAGACCTCACCAGAGGCAACTACCAATGATGGATCCAATCTGGAGGCTAGAAGTCCCCTGTAACAAGACAAAGGGGCACATGCAACTACTGAGCCACACTCAGTGCATGTACATCCTGACACTGTCAGGAGGTCAGGTGATTCAGTGCAAACTGATGATGACCTGAGCTTCTTCTTCGATGTGGTTGCTCAAAACACCATCCTAGAGGATGAGGTAAGCAGACTCAAAGAGCTGCTTGCCAAAATGTCTCAGGATGCAAGTCCATCTGCCACCATACACCCACAGATGGCACCTTCACCTGAAGGTCTCACAAATACTCAACCACTCCCACAAACTCAGCCACCTGCCTCTACTTCTGGCACTAGTTTTTAGGAACAAAACCCTCCTGAGCAACTAGTTGCTATCTTCCAAAAATCCCTGCCTCTCATTACACCAATAATCACAGACATTGTGATGAAAACCATTGATGAGAGGCTTCCCTCACAAATACAACCCATGGTGGAGGTTGCTGTAGCCAAGGCGCTTGCTGATAGTCAAACCCCAACCAATGCACCCAAAAAGGGGGAGATATCAGTGCAAGCCAAGAGGAAGAGGGTAGAGGAAGAGAAAGAAGTAGAGATAGAGGAGGAAAACGAGAGGGAGAGGTCTGAGGAGACTGAGAGGGTGAAGGGGAAGGAGAAGGTGAGGGAGGAGAGAGCTGAGCAGATAGAAGTGGCTAAAATCCAAAAGGATTTCAGTGTCACTTATAAAAAGAAGAGAGGAGAGAATGAGGGAGAGAAGGAAGAAAAGGTGGATATTGATCTAGCAGTCCTAGTCAAGGAGGCTGATGCTGAGCATAGCCGATCAATGGACTCTGTCATTGATCAGCTGTTCAGGCAAGGCTTTGACATGGACACTGCCTTGCTAGATTAGGAAATTAGGAAAATGGAGATAAAGGAGATAGAATACCGATGGACCACTTATAGCCAAGAGGAAAGAAAGAGACTCGAGGCTATGAGTAGATTTATTTTGATGTATCTGGGGAGACCAGTCCTAGATGTGAAGGCTTGGACCAGGGACAGAATCTTGGCTATAGCCACCAAGATCTGTTCGGCTGGTGATTTTACCAAAGGACTAGTCGCTGAAGCCCTATCTGAAGCCGGTGCTGGGAACAGGACCTTGCAAGTCAAACAGACTAAACCTGCCCTTATCTCTAGGTTGCTAGCAAGGCCTGCCCAAATTCCCACACCAACAACCCAAACACAACCCACAAAACCAACCCCTTCACTATCAAAACCTATTGCCGATGATCCACCCTTGCAGAAGAAGAGAAGGGTGTTGAGGCTACAAGAGGAAGAAGAAGAGGAGGATGAGGAGGAGAGACTGCCTCTTTCTGCAGTCATACCTCTACCTAAAGCCAATCCTAAACCCATCACTCCCACCTCACAGATGGATACTGTGAGGGTTAAGATAGAAGAAGAACAACAACAGAAACTTCACGATGAGGAAATACTGAAAAGCATAGACAAAGCTTATGCTGCTACTTCTTCTATACTTAACATGAAGAAGGAAGCTCTGAGACTCTTCACTCTCAAACAAACCTTCCAATATGATAAAGAGAGAGTGAGGAATTGGCCTGATCCTAGGGTGTCTCACAGGATTATTAAGAAAGACATTCCTGTGAGATACAAGAGCCAAGTTAAGAAGATCGTAGATGAAGTGATCTCAGTGGCTCTTGTAATAACACCCTGGGAGATTGTGGAGGAGTTCGAGAAAGCCTATAGAGCTAAGCAGCCACCCCAAACGATGCTGGAGAATAGGGTCGTTAGGAAAGGCTTAGTCTATAAGAGGCTTGAGAACTTCCACAAGGATGAGCTAAACCAGCTACTAGAAGGCAGACATCCTGATGAATTCGCCTACAGGCAGATCACAACTGTTGAGCTCAAGAATGGCAAACAGGCCAAGTTTGTCTCAGAGCTGTACGGCCGTGAAGGATTATTCGAAGGTGTGGCTGAGGACCTATCCAAACAAGAACAAATGACATTCCTTCAAGCCTACACCAGAGAATCCTACAGGCTCGTACGTGGGAAGTAGGTCTCATGGATGGGACAACAGCCTTGTGTCCAGTTCCCCAAGACAGGGCTCCCATCCATACTTAGCCAATCAAATCTCAGAGACCTCTTCCCAGGCCAGTGCTTATCAGGGTCAAGTTCTGATCTGATCTAGAAGGAAATAGACCAACATTTCTGCCAACAATAAGTAGGACAATAAATTACTTAGAGGTTTTGGCTGCATTGGTTCAGGGGGAGTTTGTTGGACCAAAAGAACCAATGAAACAAGATCAGGAAAACCTCTAAGTCCTACATGACATCACAACAACTGCTAAAGGCTTCATCAGAAGTTTGACAAAGACTGAAGAATCAACAGCTGAAGATCAAAGATCTAAAGAACAACAGCTGAAGATCCCAAGTACTGAAGATAAGTACTGAATTCTGAAGTACTGATGAATACAAGTACTGAAGACTTCAAGTACTAAAGACAAGTGCTGAAGATCAACAACTGAAGAACTGAAGAGCTGATGATCAACAACTGATGCACAAAGTCTGAAGACAAAGACTGAAGACATCAGCTGATGACAACTACTGAAGTCATTAGCTAATGAAACATGTGAAGCCCAATGTCTGAAGATCAAGTGCTGAAGCTTCAGAGTTTGTCACAACAACTGAAGAAGTCTTCTTCAGTTGTTGTGATGGTTTTACTTTTCAGTAGGTGTATTTTTCCTTTTCAGAAGTTTGTATAACAGCTGAAGAGCTTGTTCTTCAGCTGTTATAGTTTAGTAGTTGTAAAAGACTGAAGAGTTTGTTCTTCAGTCGTTGTACCTTTCAGTAGTTTCTTTTCCTTTCAGTAGTTTGTAATAAGTTAGAACACTTAGCATTTTGTAAGAAGATGTCAGCTGTTTGACATCTTCAGTAGTTTAGTGTTCTATCAGTAGTTTGTTAATGATGGTTTGATGTCACTATGAAGTGACATCAGCCTACGTCATTCTTCCTCTATAAAAGGAATATGACCTAATTGTATCCGTGCCGAAATGTGTGAGCAATAGAAAATACCTTTTTGGCAGAATTGTTCTCTCTCTCTATATTTGGACTGTTACATGCAAAATCATTTGTGTTCTTGCTGTAATTGCTAATTCTCGTGCTAAATCCGCTGCGAATACAACCTGAATATATCTTTTAATCTTCTGTGATAGGGGCGTCACCTGATCCGGCACCAGCCGTGCCAACTCGTTGAACTTGGTGGTGTACTACTGATGTGTCATGGTTCCCGCCTCCAGCTACAGGAACTCTCTCTCCACCTTGTCCAACTCCCGATGAGGACATATCTCATCGATCACAACCTCTTCAATTCACTCCACCTCATTCTCCTGATCACTCTACTACCCTCAGCCTGGACAATATTGTCCCACCAGCATAAGGCCGAGTCCACAAACGAATACGTGGCAAACTGACTGGGTGTGAGAATGATATTCTCTGTTGTTGTGAAACAACAAGGACCGAATATGATGATTGAGTCAGTGATTATATGGCGGAATCATACAAACAGAGAACATTGAATACAATAAATACTCATAAATGGTTCTTTGTATTGATTAAGTTGAACAGTTACAATAAATGCTAGGGTTTGAGCAATATACAGTAACCGAACAACTTGGGGACAAAAGACAGATCTTCGGATCGTCTAAGGTTATCAGAAAGTATAGAGTCTAAAGTCTTAGTCTAAATTCACCTCACATACGAGGTTGTCTGTTTTATTTATAGGCTGACATGAAGCCTTTACAAAAAGACTAAACTACCCCTATACATAATCTAGTCGAAGTACAAAAGGTCTTTATCAGCATTTCTTTTGTTCATCCGCATTGACTAATGTGGATGTGTTGAACTCCATTAGCATTTGTTTTTCTTCAACCGCATTAGTGTTTGGTCATCAGCATTGAGAAATGCGGATGAACAAACACTTGGCGTATTTGTTGCTGAACATCCGCATTAGTTAATGCGGAAGAATAAATCCTTGGCAGCATTTGTTTGGCTGTCCGCATTTGTCAATGAGAAAAAATAAATACTTGTCAGCATTTGTTCTTTGGTCATCCGCATACAAATGCGGATTGCCGACACTTGCCTTCTTTGTTGATGCAGATTCTTCATCCACATGGATTCTTGGACTTAGGGAGATTCAAGCAGAATAACCATCATCCACTACTTGAATTAGTATGTATGATCCTTTCAGGGTCCAACAATACCCCCATAAGGATTATACAGCCTATGAACTTCAAGGTTTTGGTGGATGAGGTTGTGAAGATTCTGCTGGGTCTTGATCAGCAGAGGAGATGAAACAGGAGCTGGCTCTATGAATGAAGGATCTAGTATTGCTTTGACCATGTTAGAGAACAATCTTGTATTAGCTAACTTCTCTCTACTCAGAACATGGATCTTCATTTGGCTCATAGTCTGGATAGCTTCAATGGGTAGCTTCTTCAAAGATATAGGCTCCCAAAATGACACAGTAGACATCCCATCTCTGTGAATCAGTAAAGATCCATCTGCATCTACCTCCAACTTCATAATGTTCCCAAATTGCAAAGGAGTCTTCTTCTTCCTCCTTTGCTCTCTCTTATAAAGTATTCTGTCATAGGCTATCTTAAGGAGTTTTATGCATTTCAGAAAGAATTGCATATCAGTTTCTCCAAGCTGGTTGCTGATATCCATGAACTTCCTTGTGTAAATGTAGTGGATATAGGACTCATCAAGCAGTCTTACCTCATATCCACTAAACAGTCTGATTTCTGCCCCTTCCTTTCCTCACCATCTTCTTTCAATCACCAACTCATATGTCCTCTCATAATAGTAGACATTTGAGATTGGAATGGAGGAATGAGTTTGAGCTACCATCTTTCTTTTCAAAGATTCAGTAGGCTTCACCTTGAGCTTAGGGAAGATTACTTCTTCATCTGACTTGATCTTTTCTTTTCTTACAAAGGATCTATCTTTCCTCAAACAGACAGCCTTGAGAGAGTTGAAGTTGTCTGTCCTTTTGAACATCCTTAGAATGTCTTCCAACTCATAACCCCTGAACATAGCCTTATTATTGATCAATATCAGATTGGCTAGTTTTTTTAAGTCATGGATCTATAGGGAGTTCACCAGAGCAGAGTACTCAGTGAAGAATTAGACTAACCCTGAGACCCTCTTAACTATGAACATGTTCCAGTCACTATCATACTTCTAGGCAATTATCTTCAAATTAGTCTTAGCCTGAGGAGTAGACACACCTCTAATCATATCTGCAGTGGTGAGTCCTTCATGAAGCTCTATCGGTGAAGGGTCAGCAAACCACTCAGGATATCTATGGAGTATAGGTGCCAAAGAGTCATGATCTCTATGGGTGAGCTGCATGCATATGCTGAAACTCTTGATCTAGGATGTTTTCTTGTAATTTCTTCTTCCATCTTCTTCAGCCTATCCTTCTTCTCATTAATCATTCTATGGATGGCAGCCCTTAGAGAATTTGTCTTCATATTCCCTAAATTTCTTTTGTTAAATCCCTGTTCAGACAAATAATCCTTCGTTTCCTTATCAGTCATACCGTAAGGATCAGGATACAGAGATTGAGAGGAAGATGTTTGTTTGGCTTTAGAAGATAATTTCAGCTCAGGATCCTTAGGAGAGTGAGAACTTTCATACTCTGTCTCAAATGTAGGGTCCAGTAATTTGTTCAGCTTCTCTTCTTCTGCTATCATCCCCGCATATGTCATCCCAAAAACCTCATCATGATCATAACCATGGTCATTCAAGAATATGGCCTTTTTCATTAGATCATCTAACTTGTCCTTCTCAACCACCTCATTAACCAATGGTTTCTCCTCTTCAGGGCTTTCCTTAGCTATCTGTTCATCAACCACATAGCCACCCTCTATTTCTCCTTCTTCTAAATCAATGACCTCAGCCTTCTTTTTCAGTTGAGCTTTAGCTTTTTTGTGCTCTTCTAGAAATTCAGCAATTGCTGCAAGGCTACGAGAGTCAACCTTTTTCTTTTTCTTTACCGGTTCTTCCTCTTCAACTGACATTTTACCCTTGTCTTTTTCATCCAAGTACTTCCTCTTCACCAGTTCTTCCTCTTCAAGCGACCTTTTACTTCTCATCTTTGTTATCTTTCACTTCATTACGTTATTTTCTTTACGTTCTTTCATACATTTGTCATAATACGTAAAGTAATAACATCATATTTAATGTATTTTATAATATAATATAAATACGTTTGAATACATTTAAAAGATAACACAATATGCATGCCATACATCAATCATACATACTATAACCCTAGACCATCACATAATCATACTTAAAATGGGTAATCGTAGCCCATGGGTCAAATCAGGGTCAAACCCTACAATTCTGGGTTTTCCTAAAAATTCAAAATATTTTCTAAGTGTTTGGGGGAATGAGGACTTTTTGGGCGTTCCAGCCCTGTTTGAGTGTTTTACCACTATGTAGGCACCTGAGCTTACACTTAATCACTAGCACTTAGGCGCATGGGCCTTCTGGGTGCTTGGACACTATTCAGGCGCATGGGCCTGACTTAGGCGCATGAGCACTTTAGGCGTTTAGGCACTATTTAGGCCCATGGATTTTGGGCGTCTGGGAACACTTAGGCAATTTTGACCATTGGACGCATGGGCCACTATTTGGGCGCATAGGCAACCAACTCACCCTAATCCACACAATCTTAGTCCCAAGCTCGATTCTATCATGTTCTAAGCTCAGTTCTTACACTCTAAGCAACAAAACACAATCATAACATAATCATAACATCACATTCACCCAAAACATACACCCACCCACATACACATTCATACATACACATACGGGTAACATACCCATTTTATAAAAACATACTTACATGTATTTTCCAGCCCCAAAATCAGTTAAAACATGTAAAAAGGGGTTCTAGATCTAACCTTATGCAACTTTGAGTGTGTCCTCCTTCAAACCTGTATGCAATGAGTTTAAACACCTAAAACCCTCCAAAACACACACACAAACGTACATACACGTACATAAGCATAAGACCGAGGCTAGAACTAGCGAAGAACAACATAAAAACACTAAATCTTACCTTAAATTCACTTTCTTCTTGTTCTTCTTCAAGAACCCGAAGCTTCTGCTTTCTCTCTCAAAAAATTCGAATACAAAAGTGATGTGAAGGGCATTATGGGCGGCCATGCCCACTTTTGTACAAAAGAATATTAAAATTTTGTGCCTTTTACACATTAAACCCCTCAACTTGGGTTAAATTTCATTTCCTCCCTTTTTTGCACTTTTATTCTTTATTGCATAACTTTTTAAAATATCCGGGTGTTACAGTTTCGAGCAGTTTGATATATGGAACAGTTGATTTCATGAACTTCGATCAAAGAGTGTTCTTCATCAGTTCAAAGGATGAAGATGAACAGTTTCAAAAATTTTGAAAATTTTTAATTAAAAAATTAAAAATTCATAAAAACTTGATTGTTAAATAACTTTGATAAAATGATAATTGAGTTAGTGTGTTTTAAAACAAACATTCAACAATTTGTATTTAATATGATTTGGACGGAATTTAAAAATTCTAGAACATGATTAAGTACAAGTTGATGTAAAACTAAAACTAAGTGTTTAAAACATAATAATTCATTAAATTTTAATTCAAAGTTTGATAAAATCAAATTGTTTCAAAGAAATCAAAGTATCAAAAGTTTGTGTGTTTATTTGTGCAGATGGCTGAGTTAAAGTTCGAACCAAAGCATAATGTAGCAGCTTATCTAAAAGAAGAAGTTAGAGAAGCAACTGGTTATGAAGAGATTGTAAGATTTCTGCTAAGAACTAAGTATGTGTATGCCATGTGTGCAAGACTAGTTATTAATGCCAGATTGATAAAGAGATTCTGGAGAACAGCAGAGATAGAGAGAGATGATGAGGGAAAGAAAGTACTCGGAGCATTTATAACAAATGATAGAATGACTGAGGTTTCTGAGCAAGCAATCAGAGTAGCTCTTAGACTTGGAGAGAATGAGCCTCAAGACTTAGAAGAGTATACATTTAATGAATGTAGAGAAGTGTTCTTGATGATGGGTCACCCTGATAACTTCCGTAAGAAACAATTCTTCAGGGCAAGGGTGTATAATCATTGGAAGTTACTCTGTTACATATTCCAATATTGCATGTCCAAGAGAAGTGCTGGATGGGACTCATTCTGAGGGACATTGCATCTCCTATCATTTCCTTAGCCATAAACAGAAGATTTAACATGGTAAAATGGATTATGAATGGATTCATATACAATCTAGAAAAAGGGAAAAGGAATAAGTATTTGATGGATCCAAGATTCCTTCAGTTGATCAACAATGAAGATCATCCAGATCTATATGTACATGGAGTAGAAAGTGATAGACTTAAACTTGAACACATGTCAGAGATTGTGTACAAGAGAGTAGCTGTTATTACTGGAGCTCCTAATGTTCCTTTATTTGATTATATGAGAAATGTTGCAATGAATGAGGTTGATATTCATCCACAACACTTTCATTTGACTAAGGAGGAACAAGTAGACCCAAATGACTTAATTGAGGATGTAGTTGCAAACAGCATTAAAGAAGAAGAGAATGATAAAGATGATGATGAAAGTGATAATGATATGAAGATGATGAAAGCTCATCAAGTGATAGTGATGATGATGGTGCTGATGGTGCAGCTGAGGCACATCAAGCAGATAGTAGTGAAGCTACTGAGTCTGATCATCCTGTTATGGCACATGATGTTGGTGAAGAAAAAACTGAAGAAATGACTCATGATGAACAAATGACTGAAGCTCAAGGTACTAGGGAAGCTGATGCTAATGTGCAAAATAAATAATTTGATTTTGATTTCATGGAAGCTATGTTATCTGATGACATTCCAGTTGTTACAGCACACAATGTGTCTGTACAGACTGATGATATCATTGATGTTGATGAGATAGAAAAGCTAAAAGAAATTAACATGACTCAAGAAAAAGAAATAGTTGAGTTGAAAGAAGAAAATTTGAAGCTCAAAGAAGTTATTAAAATGAAGGATGCTAAGATGGTGACTATGGTGAAAGATAAGAATGAATCATGAAGACTTTTAATATGATGATAAGAGATTATGATATAATGGAAGAAAAATTCAAAAAGTTGACTGAAGAAAATGAAATGATGAAAGAAGAGTTGGAAAAATTAAAAGAAACTCGAAAGGTTGATTCACCTGAGATTGAGACTGTATCTAAAATCAATCCAATCAACATTGAAGAAACTCCTGTTGTTGATAACGGTAAAAGGAAGTTGGATGAAATAGATGAATCAGTTTTACCTGAGTCTTCATCTAAAATTAAAAGCTTACTGAAGTTCAGGAGGAAGGTGAAAAGTATGTGCAAGAGACTATTAAAGCACTGGATGACATTGAAGAAGAGTATAATGATGACTGCTGTGATGAAGTGCTTGAGGATGAAGACATTGATGAAGCAAACGTTGAACAAGACTTTACTCCAGTGGAAACAACTCAATATGATTTACCAATTGATTTTGAAGATAGATACAATTTTTTGGTGAACATGAAGTATAACAGAGTATTCTTGGATGGATTGACTGTGACGTACATAAACAAAGAGTATGAAAAATGTATAACTGTAGAGTCAGTGGCTCCAACGGATCCAAATGAAATTGTGGTAGAGCATGGTGAATAGATTCCACTACAAGAGAGCATTAATGTGGAAGAGATGCCAAGCTCTAAGCTTCACCATCCGGATCTTGATGAGATGAGCATTCTAGCGTTGAGATCTTGGCTACAAGCTAGAAATTACCCATGGAAGAGGCTAAAGAGACATCAAGGTGAGTCATTGAGGAACCTTGTTAGAAGCTTTCAAGCTACTGAGAAACAATCTAACAAGATGATCATACTGGATACTGATAATCCTTAATACCTTAAGATAACCAAGAGGACAAGAATGTTAAAACCACAAAAAATCTGGTCGATGGCTCAAAAGAAAAATGTGTATGAGAGAAGGAAAGAGCATATGAGGATGTTTCCTGAGTTAGAGAAACAAGCTTAAAAGTTTCTCTTGATCAGAAACAACTATTTAACAAAGCTAGATCGACTGATGATTTGGTGAGAAATGTATTGCAAAAAGGACAATCAATCTCTGAGCTGCTGAATGCTATGATTGCTCCTGATTCTACAAACCAAGTTAAGATTATTGCTTGGAAGTATAATGAGATATTTGATGCCTTCCTGATAAAACAAGTAAATGCAGTGTGTGTTGTATATAACTTTTACTCAAGTATCATTAAGCTCCCAGTTCAAGACCTCAAGTAGTTGAATAATATGTCTTTGATCAATCCAACTAGAGCTAAACATGGTGATATGTTTGTTGAGCTGTTAAACAGAGGGATAACAAGAGCAAGTGCATTCTTGGAAACGAGATGCTCATAGGAAGATAAGGAGTACTTTGCTACTTTGAAGAAGAATAGAAAGTTTAAAGGAAAACAATCAGAAGATGAGCACTTCTTGATTGAATTTTGTGATGAGTATTTTGAAAAAGTAACTACTCCAGGATTGAAAGTTATAGATGGGACTTAAAAGTCAAAACCAATCCATCGATGGTTCTATAACACTGAAACGTTTGAGCTCAAGTTAGTCCGAAATCTCAGGAACTGGGATGAGGATATGATCACATTGTTTGGAGTGTTTGAGCTTAAAATGCTACAACCAAGCTATATCTCTTTCCTATCAGTCCAAAAGTTTTAAAGAGTATCTCCAGAAATTGCAGAGAATGATAAGAAATATTTTTTGTCAATCATTAATGTAATGAATGTTGCAATGGAGAGAATCTCACTGAGGAAAGCTTTAGCTTATGCCAACATAGTCAAGAAAGACATTAAAAATATTGAGTTTATAAGAATATCTAGTACAGGAGTTTTAGAAGTATATTTGAAAGGTAGTTCAAAACCTATTGAGTTGTATGCTAACATTGATATTACAGGATTATCTAAAGATACACTTGAAGTGATGAGCAAGATGGAGATAAAGACAAATGAGGCAAAGCCTGAACAAGGTGTGTTAGCAAGCAAGTTCATATCTGCTATTGCTAAAGCCTTAAAAGGACAGGAGTTATACAAGGAGAAGCTGATGTTTAAGATCAAAGAAGAACCTGAGGACTATTTTGATGTTTGATGATGGAAGAAAAGAAGAAAGAGGATTGAAGATAAAAAGAAGATAGAAGATTGAAGCTGAGAAGACAAAGAGAAAGAAGATTGAAGATTACTGAAGACCGAAGACCAAGTAAATCTTAAGGGAGGTATTATTAGTACTTCTTAAAGATTAACATGTTGTCTTTATTTGTTTTGTATTTTAATTTTTGCAATAGTATAAGGACTTATGTGTAAATATATGTTCCTTTAGTTTATTTGATTATTATAAATAGGATTATGTGTTGGACCAAAAGAACCAATGAGCCAAGATCAGGAAAACCTCTAAGTCCCACATGCCACTGCAACAACTGCTGAAGACTCCCATCAGCTGTTGTGTTCTCTTGCTTCAATGTCAGACTCGAGAGTATCTTGCTTGAATGTCAGACTCGAGAGCATCTTAGCTCCAGCCTCAGCTGTTCTGACAAAGTCTGAAGAACAAAGTATGAAGATCAAAGAACTGAAGAACAACAGCTGAAGACTCCAAAGTACTGAAGACCAAGTACTAAAGTCTGAAGTACTGATCATTCAAGTACTGAAGACTTCAAGTACTGAAGACCAAGTACTGAAGTATCAAAAGCTGAAGAACTGAAGAACTGAAGACCTTCTACTGAAGCACAAAGTCTGAAGACAAAGACTGAAGACAACAGCTGATGATATCTACTGAAGACATCAGCTGTTACATCATCTGAAGCTAAGTCTGAAGACCAAGTACTGAAGACTCAGAGTTTGTCACAACAGCTGAAGAAGTCTTCTTCAGTTGTTGTGAGGGTTTTTCCTTTTCAGTAGTTTATTTTGTTGTACAACAGCTGAAGAGCATGTTCTTCAGCTGTTATAGTATCAGTAGTTAGAAACGACTGAAGAGTTTGTTCTTCAGTCATTGTAGGATTTCAGTAGTTTCACTTTTGTCAGTACTTAGGAACTTTTGTAAGAAGATATCAGTTGTTGACATCTTCAGTAGTTTTATATTTAGTCAGTTGTAATTTTAATATTCAGTTGATGTCAGAAAAAGGACATCACCACCATGCTTTTGCCGCCTATATAAGGATGGTAAACCATGCTGTTTTAAATGCCGAAACGTGTTTAGCAATAAAACATTTAATGTTTCGTAGAACTCTTCTCTCTCTATGTTTATGCTTTTAAATTGCAATATCTTTTATGTTCTTGACATAATTGCTAATTAATGTGCTAAATCCGCTGCAAACATAATCTAATTGATCAAACGAGAGGCTGAGATCCTGTCAAATGGTATCAGAGCAGGTTAATCATTGATCGATTTTACCATTGATCATTTGAAACTGCTCTTTTGATCTCTCAGTTTGATCGAATTAGCAATTTGCAAGAATTAGCCATAGAGAGTGAGTTTCTGCTGTTTCTGGCCAAAATTTTGAGGTCTTTTGGTGGTTTTGAGTCACATTTGTCTGGTTTAAACTTATTTTTGACTAAAACCTGAGATGACAACACCAACTAATGATCCTCACAATACTGGTTCCGCAACCAAGCCTCCGATGCTGGTTAGGAACGAGTATAACATATGGCAAAGACGTATGCTACACCATTTGGCTGTCAACAGTGCTGGTTGTTGGAAGTCAGTGGTGCATGGGCCATACAAGCCTATGGTGAGCGTCCCGGAATCTAATGAACAGGTTGCGAAGAAACCTGAACAATATTCGGACGAAGATCTAAAGCTGTTCGAAATTGATGCTAGAGCCCATGGAATTTTAGCCATGGCCATTCCAAATGAGATATACTCAGGGCTCTTGCATCATGAGTCTGCTCATGACCTATGGGTTGCTCTAAAGGAACAATTTGGAGGAACTGATTCGGTCTTAGCAAACAATAGGGAAATCCTCGCCCAACAATATGAGACTTTCTCATATAGAAAGGGTGAGACTCTGACTCAGCAGTTTGAGAGGTTCTCTTGTTTGATTTCTGAGCTTAAGATGGTCAAACAAGAGTACACCAACAGCCAGATGAACAACAGGTTCCTAAGGTCATTGCCTGAGAGATGGGACACATATACCATTGTCCTACGCTCCAGTGCTGACCTGGACACTCTATCTCTCACCCAACTTCATGGGAAGCTGCTCACTTTTGAGAGAGAGATAGAGCAATAGAGGAAGTTGTCATCTTCTGGCAAGCTTGCTGATGACTTTGTCCAAGGTAATGCTGCCTTGATAAGTCATGAGTCAGAATATGCTTCATCAGAAAGTTCTTATGATGAGCATATCGATTTCTCTACCAACTCAGAACAAGCTTTTGTTGGTGTTAGTAGTTCAGGAGGTGGTGGTGACAACTTGTGTTTTCTGATGGAGGACTTGAAGGGCATTCCAGATGATGATCTGGAAGAGATGGATATTTTGAACCAAATGACTATGATAAATATCCGCTCTCAAAAGTTCTACAAGAGAACTGGAAGGAAATTCCCAGGACTCTCTGGCAAAACCAAAGTTGGTTTTGACAAGGGCAAGTTGAGGTGTCACAAGTGCCAAAGGCTTGGACACTTTGCAAAAGAGTGTAGATCATCTGGATCTAACTCATCTGCACCCTTTGTGACTTTTCCCAGCAATAGCTCACAGCACAGAGGGCAACCTTCCTCCAGTTCTACCCATCCATCTCAGGCACAGGCACCACCTGCTTATTTTGTGCCACAGGGTCATATGCCATATCCTTACCCCTGTTACTACATGCCTCAGCCTAGTCAAACTCAAGCACCCCCGGCTCAACCACCTCATGCTCTTCCAGAGCCTCAATCTTCCCAATCTCATCAACACACACAACCTCAACAACACAGCTTTTTCACCCCAAGTGTTGTTGACTGGAGTAGTATACCAGAAGAGCTATCTAGTCAGGATCAACTACTCCAAGGTGCTGGTCAACATGGTGGTGACCAACCTTTTGGAAATCTTGCTCTGATGGCCCTTGATTCTGCTGAAGGGTCATCATCCAATGCCTCATCTCAGGTATCCACTGAGGCAAAAGCCAAGCTTTGTTCAGAATCATGCATAGCAGCATTTGCTTCTATTAGAGAAGCAAATGTAGCTCTAATAGATAAAAATCTTGAGCTTGAGCACACTATTTCCAAAAGAAAAGCTGATTTTGAGGTTGCTCTAAAAGATAAAAATGATGAGATTTACAAGCTTAAATGCCAAATCAAAGATGATAAAGCTAGGGAAGATGTACTTCTAGAGAAGTACAAAGACCTCAAGGAAACTCTTGCAACCACCCAAGTTGAGTGTGATCGATGGGTGCAATCATGCAAGGGTTTTGAAATGCTTCTTACTAAGCAAACAGCTTCCAATGTGAAGTTTGGCATTGGTTATAATCACACTACTCCTCCCACAGATTTCACTTCAAGAGCAGAAGTTGAATCTGATGGGGAGAGCAATAACCAATCCCTCTCATCATGTGACCTACTATCCTCTGTATCAGCATCATCAGAGATAGATGTCAGCATCTACTCATGCCAAAACCAATCAGCTGATGCTACAACAGCTGATGGTTCAAATGATGACTGTCACATGACCAAACGGCTGATCAACTCAGGTGTTGTCACTAGAAGTACTGAAGGTACTAGAGAGCATGTGACAACATCTGAAGTTCAAACCTCTAATACTGTTAGCACTAAAGAGAAGAAAACTAACAGTAGGAAAGGTTTGAAGACAGCTAGAGAGGATACCAGGAAAGCAGGCACTAGGAAGAAAACTGCTAGTATTGATGACAAACAGCTGAAGAACAAGTCTTCAGCAGTTAAATCCTCTTCAGCTGATGATCAGCATAAGATGAAGAAGAAGCCATGTGAGATATGTGGCTTGTTCAATCATCTTACTAATGATTGCTGGTACAAAAGGGGTTCCAAACTCAAACAGAAGGAGAAAATTAATGAGAGCATCAATAAAATGAAGAATGAGTTTGAAACCAAGTTTGTACTAGCAACATCCAAGCCTGAAATCCCTAAGCCCAAAGATAAATCTAAAAAGAAGGTAGGGATTACTCAGGCAACAGCTGAGGTTGCTCAGAAAAAGATGGTACAACATAGGAACTCATCATCAGCAAACTCCAATGTGTCTAAGAGCTGTAGGCTTTATCACAAAATCAGACACAGCTGGTGATGATGGTTCAGCAACTGGTGGGAAGAGTCAACCACTTAGATGCTCCTATGTTGAAACCACAGAAAAGGAAGTCCAAGCCAAAGGGTTCCTCTTCTGTACCATCTTCTTCACCTCAAGCTGTCACACACAACACACCTGTTAGTGCTGCACCTGTAGCTGAGAACAGACCCAAAACCAAGCAGGTTTGGGTCTCCAAGACTAACTAACACATGGTTGTGTTTGCAGGGTTCTTCAACATGCCATAGAAGCATCTGGTATGTAGACAGTGGAGGATCCATGCATATGACTGGAAGCAGCTCCCTTCTTAATGACTACTCTCAAGGAAAGAAGGGATTTGTTTCTTTTGGCAATGATGCAAAGGGTTACATCATCGGAAAAGGCTTTGTTTCCAATGGGGAAGTAAGGTTTGATGATGTTAACCATGTGGAGAATCTCAAGTACAACCTCTTGAGTGTCAGTCAGATGTGTGACAAAGGCCATGTTGCCCTTTTCACAAGCCAGAACTGTAGGATTCTGTCATCCAAAGTTCTGAATTTGATTGACAAGGCATTGGATGAACACACTCTCCTGAAGGCCAACAGGACAGGAAGAGTGTATGCCTTAGATCTTTCCAAAAAGATGGATCTAAAAGGCCATCCTTGTCTATTCTCCAAGGCATCTCCTCAAGAGTCTACACTATGGCATATAAGGCTGGGTCATGTTAATTTCAAAAACATGAATCAGCTTATAAGCCATGGTCTAGTAAGAGGACTGCCTCAGATGGAGTTCAAGTGTGAAGATGACTGCACTGCTTGCTTGAAAGGAAAACAACACAAAGTTTCATTTCCTTCAATAGAAGAACCAAAGTCCACTGCCTGCTTACAGCTTTTGCACATGGATCTCTTTGGTCCTGTGAGAGTGATGAGCATGGCAAAGAAGAAATACTGCCTGGTAATTATGGATGATTACTCCAGGTTTGTATGGACTTTCTTCTTGCACTCCAAGGATGAAGCAGCAAAGACAATAATGAACTTTGTGTTACATGTAGAAAAGCAGTATTCCCTACAGGTCAAGTGTGTGAGGAGTGACAATAGAACAGAATTTAGAAACCACACACTTGATGACTTCTACCTGTCCAAGGGAATTAGAAGGCAGTTTAGCATTCCTAGAACTCCTGAGCAGAATGGAGTGGTGGAGAGAATGAACAGGACCCTCATTGAAGCAGCAAGGTCAATGTTGGCTGACTCAGGGTTGCCACTGACCTTTTGGGCTGAAGCTATCAATACAGCTTGCTATGTGCAAAATAGAGCTTTAATAAATAAGAGGTTGATGAAGACTCCTTATGAAGTTCTTCATCATTTGGCCCCTCTTATTTCATTCTTTAGAGCCTTTGGGTGTCCATGTTTCATTCTCAACACTAGCAACCCACTCCATAAGTTTGCTAGTAAGGTGGATGCAGGGCATTTTGTTGGTTATTCATCAACTTGCAAGGCATACAGAGTTTTCAACTGTAGAACTAAGGGGGTTGAAGAAACTCTGCATGTTAAGTTCAATGAATCTCCAAAGGACAAGATTCCACAAAACCCTATGGAGTTGTTTGATCTGGACATACTGCAATATGTTCCTTATCAACCTCCATCTGTTGAGCCTGTCAACAAATCTCCACCTGGTGATACTGATGATGATGTAGTCAGTACTCACCTTTTCAGGATTAGTGACAACCTGCCTGAGATCACTGAACCTGATGCTCCTGTAGCCTCAGCAGCTCCATCCACTACAAATGCTGATGAGATTTCTACTTGCTCTACTTCGTTTGAGCTGCCATCCTCTACATGGTTTCAGGAATCACCATCACCATCTGTGGCTGCTGATGGGTCTACAAACACTTGCACAGATATCATCGTCTATCAAGAGCTCAAGAATCACCCCACTTCACAAATCATTGGTGATATTCATGCTGGAGTTTCAACCAGGAATCAATTGTCCAACTTCTGCTTCTATGCTCTCTTCATCAGTCAGCAAGAGCCAAAGAACTATCATATTGCTTTAAGAGACAATGGATGGGTGGAAGCTATGCAGCTTGAGCTTCTTCAATTCAAGAAACAGCAAGTGTGGGAGCTTGTTCCGTTACCCAAAGGTAAGTGTGCTATAGGCACCAAGTGGGTATTCAGGAACAAAACAGATGAGAAGGGCCAAATTGTCAAGAACAAGGCCAGACTGGTTGTTCAAGGGTTTGCACAGGAGGAAGGCATTGATTATGATGAGACCTTTGCACCTGTGGCTAGACTGGAAGCAATCAGGCTGTTCTTAGCTTATGCTGCCTTTCACAGTCTTAAGGTTTATCAAATGGATGTCAAAAGTGCCTTCCTATATGGGAAAATAAAAGAAGAAGTTTATGTGTGTCAACCACCAGGCTTTGAGGACAATAAACATCCTGATTGGGTGTATAAGCTTGATAAGGCTCTTTATGGGCTGAAGCAAGCACCTAGAGCTTGGTATGAGACACTCTCAACTTTTCTTTTAGAGAATAAGTTCACTAGAGACACCATTGATAAAACCTTATTCATCAAGACTGTGGGACAACATAAGCTTCTTGTTCAGATTTATGTTGATGACATCATCTTTGCATCCTCTGATCCAAAGTTGTGTGATGAATTTACAAAGCTTATGAAGCTAAGATTTGAAATGAGTGATATGGGAGAATTACAGTTCTTTCTAGGTTTGCAAATCAAACAACAGGATGATGGAATTTTCATCCATCAGTCCAAATATACCAAAGACTTGTTGAATAAGTTTGATTTACAAACCTGTAAGTCCTGTTCTACTCCCATGAGCAGCATCACACAACTAGATGCAGATCACAAAGGTAAAGCGGTTGATGAAACCCTTTACAGATGTATGATTGGGTCCTTGATGTACCTTACAGCTTCTAGACCAGACATCATGTTTTCAATATGTGCTTGTGCTAGATTTCAAGCTGCACCTAAAGAATCCCATTTGATTGCAGTCAAGAGAATCTTTAGATATCTGCAAGGTACCCAATCACTAGGACTTTGGTATTCAGCTGGGCATTCTTGCAAATTAGTTGCTTTCTCTGATAGTGACTATGCAGGATGCAAAGTCACCAGAAAATCCACTTCTGGTGGTTGTCAATTCCTAGGCAATTGTTTAGTTTCTTGGCAGAGTAAGAAACAAACATCAATTGCTACATCCACTGCTGAAGCTGAGTATATTGCTGCGGCAAGCTGTACCTCTCAAATACTCTGGCTTCAGAACCAACTTCTGGATTATGGCATTACTGAGACTAAGACTCCATTATTAATGGATAGTGCTTCAGCTCTTTGTATTGTCAAGAATCCAGTTCAGCACTCCAGGACCAAACATATTGAGATCAGACATCATTTTATCAGGGATTGCTATGAGAAAGGTCTGATTGATCCTAAGTTTGTGCCTAGTGCTGATGAGCTTGCAAACATTTTTACTAAGCCTTTAGATAGTGCCACATTCCAAAATTTGGTACTAAGGCTTGGTATGCTACAACTTGATTGATTTGACCTATGCTGATGCTCTTCACATCTACTAATGAGCATTAGGTCAAATACAAGTACTGATGAGTAATTTAGTCTTCAGCTCTTTCACAACTACTGAAGACTAAAATAACTCAAAGTACTGATGTACATTATTTATTGGAAACAACTGATGTAGTGAGGTGGATTACAACTACTGATGTATGATTTTCAATAAATAAGTACTGAAGAACAAATTTTGCTCACAAGTACTGATGTGTAATCTTACACAAGTACTGAAGACAAAATTTGTTCACCAGCTCTGGACTATTTCATCAGCACTTGTGAACATCTGATCACAAGAGCTGAAGGCAAATATTCTTAAGAGCTGAAGGGTCAATGAAACATCTGAAAGTCGGCCAAAGAGCTGATGAGTAAATGTGGAGGCTAGTATGAAACAACTGATTTGACGGAAACAGCTGATGAGTAATTTCTCATCAGCTGATGACAACAGCTGCTGTTTCATACCCAAACAACTGAAGGACAAAACCATGTCTTCAGTAGTTTCACAACTACTGAAGACTAACACCAAGTCCTCAGTTGTTTACAACAACTGAAGCAATACCATGTCTTCAGTAGTTCACAACTACTGATCTCAGTAGTTCACAACTACTGATCTCAGTAGTTCACAACTACTGAAGGCTAACACCACGTCTTCAGTTGTTACAACGTCTGAAGAAGCATACTAGGTCATCAGTAGTTCATAACTACTGAAGACTGACAGTAACTCTTCAGCCGTTTACAACATCCGAAGGACAAAACCAAGGTCTCAGTGGTTTCAACTACTGCAGATTAATACCAAGTCCTCAGATGTTACAACCACTAAAGGTTAAAACCACGTCATCAGTCGTTACAACAACTGATAACTAACACCAAAACCTTCAGTAGTTTTCTTTCAACCTTTGCCCTACCCTATAAATACCCCACCTTCAGAGCATTTACTCGACCTAATCCTTTAAAACCTCTGAAATTCCCATACACCATTAATGGCGACCATGCAACTGAAACCTCAACACAACTGTGTCGCCCATCTCACCAAATCGCCATTATGGCCTAAGTTTCACCAAGCCGTCGATCTCATGAACGACTCACCCTACACAACGGCTTTTCTCCTGAACCCCACTATATACACCGACGCCTTGGCGGAGTTTTGGACGAACGTAACCGTCCAAACCGGAGAGCAGGATGGCGAGGTCTCTCTCCAGTCCTCCGTCAACAACCACCCTGTGGTTATCACTCCAGCTGCACTACGCCAAACCCTAAAGCTGGAGGATGCCACCTACCCTACCTCCTACCCTAAAGGTGCCCTGGATCTCTCATTCACATCCAACGACTACCAGGGTAACCTATCCGCCTCCATCTTGTTGAAGAAACACTTTCCAGATCCTCAACGACTAATCTTCCACATGGTGAACGTATGTCTGGCTCCCAAAACCTCTTCGTGGGACCAGATGTCCACAAGGTGGCAACAGGTATTGTTTTCTATCTTTGAGAACCAACCTCTGAACCTAACTAATATAATATTTTTGAAACTTAAAGACATGGCCACAAAACCACTTCCCGTTGGATCTTGTATCCACGGTTCATCATGGCCATGATAGAAAACCAGCTTCAGGCTGAGGGACTTGTTGGCACTGGGGTCCCTGCCATGGCTGTTTTAGCCGAGGTATACTCCAGGCACAACTCTGACCACGCTCTCAAACAGGCTGTCCGGCTGCGAAAACCCACGCAGCAGGAACCCACAGCCTCCACCTCCAAATCAAAAGTCCCCACCAAACCAAAAGCCAAAAAGAAGCCCAAAAAGGCTACTCAGGGAGATGAGTCCCCTGAGGATGCCCCTGCAACACAAACGCACGATGTGCCTGCTGGTTCGATTCTCCCAGCAGGTACCACGACTCCACCCACAACAACCGCACAGGCTTCCTCTCAACAGGAGCCTGATGCAACCAACATTGGGGCAACCACATTACTGGGGTCTTTCTAAATTGAGAAGACTGCCATTGAAGAGCACAGTCCTCCCCCTGTGCACCCTGCTTCGAGCCCATCTACTGATGAGACCGCCCCACAAAGCCCAACATTAGCAATAGCTAAAGTGCTGACCCATCTGAGCACTCCACCCTCTCCCCAGAAACCAATTACACCTGGGGAGACTCCAACCGAAGAGGGGGTGGATACCAGTGCAGGTGGGAGCCCACAGCACAGAGAATCAGTCCCATCTCCCAGTGTGGCTAGGGAGATAGGACAATCTGGTGAGGCTGCCACTTCCCCTGCATCAACATCTGAGCAGGGTGAAGCTGGTAACATCACTAAGACCTCACCAGAGGCAACTGCCGATGATGGATCCAATCCGGAGGCTGGAAGTCCCCAGTACCATGAACAAGGGGCACATGCTACTACTGAGCCACACTCAGGGCATGTACATCCTGACATTGTCAGGAGGTCAGGTGATTCAGCTCATGCTGATGATGACCTGAGCTTCTTCTACGATGTAGTAGCTCAAAGTACTATCTTAGAGGATGAGATAAGCAGACTCAAAGAGCTGCTTGCTCAGATGACTCAAGATAGAAGTCCATCTGCCACCACTACCCAACAGATGGCACCTTCACCCGAAGGTCTCACAAACACTGAGCCACTCTCACAAACTCAGCCACC
Organism: Flaveria linearis; assembly: GCA_024085815.1. Classification (NCBI taxonomy): domain Eukaryota; kingdom Viridiplantae; phylum Streptophyta; class Magnoliopsida; order Asterales; family Asteraceae; genus Flaveria; species Flaveria linearis. The sequence goes on from CM044005.1 coordinate 67,006,538, forward strand.
AGCCCCTGCTTCTGGCACTAGCTCTCAGGGTCAGAACCCCCCTGAGCAGCTGGATGCTATCCTCCAGAAATCCCTACCTCTCATCACACCCATACTTCAAAACATAGTCATTCAGACCCTTGATGAGAGGCTTCCCACATACATACAACCCATGGTGGAGGTTGCCATTTCTAAGGCACTTGCTGATAGTCAAACCCCAACCAATGCACCCAAAAAGGGGGAGACATCAGTGCAGGTCAAGAGGAAGAGGGGTGAGGAGGAGAAAGAGGCAGAGAAAGAGGTGGTGGTTGAGAGGGAGTTGGTTGAGGAGACTAGGAAGGTGAGGGAGAAAGGGAAGAGGAAAGAGAGGGAGGTTGAGCGTATAGAAGTGGCTGAAATCCAAAAGGATTTCAGTATCATTGATAAGAAAAAGGGAGAGGGAGAGAAAATGGACTCTGATCTAGCAGCCCTTGTCAAGGAGGCTGATGCTGAACACAGCAAATCAATGGATTCTGCCATTGATCAGCTGTTCAGGCAAGGCTTTGACAAGGACACCGCCTTGCTAGATCAAGAGCTTCGGAGGATGGAAACTAAGGAGATTGAATACCGATGGTCTACTTATAGCCAAGAGGAACAAAAGAGACTCGAGGCTATGAGTAGATTCATTTCGAAGTATCTGGGCAGGCCAGTCCTCGATATTAAGGCATGGTCCAGGGACAGAATCTTGGTCATAACCACCAAGATCTGTTCAGCTGGTACCTTTACCAAAGGACTGGTCGCTGAGGCCCTCTCCGAAGCCGGTGCTGGGAACAGGACACTTCTAGCAAAACACACTAAGCCGTCTCTCATTTCTAGATTGCTAGAAGTGCCTGCCAAAATTCCCACACCAACAACCAAACCACAACCCACAAAACCAAACCCTTCACCATCAAAACCCTCAGCCAATGATCCACCCTTGCTGAAGAAGAGAAGGGTGTTGAGGCTGCAAGAAGAAGAAGAAGAGGAGGATGAGGAGGATAGTCTGCCAATCTCAGCAGTTATACCTCTACCCAAAGCCAAACCACAAACCATCACTCCCACCTCACAGCAGGACACTGTGAGGGTAAAATTAGAAGAGGAGGAGCAGCAAAAGCGACATGATGAGGAAATGCTGAAAAGCATTGACAAATGCTATGCTGCTTCCACCTCTATAATGAACATGCAAAAGGAAGCTCTGAGATTATTCACCCTCAAGAAAACCTTTCAATATGAGAAGGAGAGGGTGAGAACTTGGCCTGACCCAAGGGCGTCTCACAGGATAGTCAAAAAGGACATGCCTGTGAGATACAAGAGCCAACAAAAGAGAATCGTAGATGAAGTGATCTCTGTGGCTCTTGTAATAACACCTTGGGAAATAGTAGAGGAATTCTAGAAGGCTTATAGGGCCAACCAATCACCCCAAACAATGCTAGATAATAGGGTGATTAGGAAGGGTTTGGTCTATAAGAAGCTTGAGAATTTCCATAGGGATGAGCTCAACCTGTTGTTAGAGGGTAAACACCCTGATGAATTTGCATACAGGCAAATCACAACAGTTGAACTCAAAAATGGTAGACAGGCCAAGTACATCTCAGAGCTGTACGGTCGGGAGGGATTGTTTGATGGTGTGCCTGAAGACCTGTCCAAAGAAGAACAAATGATCTTTCTTCAGGCCTACACCCGAGAATCCTACCGGCTTGTACATGGGAGGTAGATCTCATGGATGGGACAACAGCTCTGTGTCCATTTCCCCAAGACAGAGCTCCCATCCATACTTAGCCAAACAAACACTAGAGACTACCTCTCAGGCCAGTGCTTATCTGGGTCAACTCCTAATCTGATCTAGGAGGAAATAGACCAATCTTTATGCCACCAATAAGTGGGACAACCAATAATTAGAGGTTTTGGCTGCATTGGTTCAGGGGGAGATTGTTGGACCAAAAGAACCAATGAGCCAAGATAAGGAAAACCTCTAAGTCCCACATGCCACTGTAACAACTACTGAAGACTCCCATCAGCTGTTGTGTTCTCTTGCTTGAATGTCAGACTCGAGAGTATCTTGCTTGAATGTCAGACTCGAGAGCATCTTAGCTCCAGCCTCAGCTGTTCTGACAAAGTCTGAAGAACAAAGTATGAAGATCAAAGAACTGAAGAACAACAGCTGAAGACTCCAAAGTACTGAAGACCAAGTACTGAAGTCTGAAGTACTGATCATTCAAGTACTGAAGACTTCAAGTACTGAAGACCAAGTACTGAAGTATCAAAAGCTGAAAAACTGAAGAACTGAAGACCTTCTACTGAAGCACAAAGTCTGAAGACAAAGACTGAAGACAACAGCTGATGATATCTACTGAAGACATCAGCTGTTACATCATCTGATGCTAAGTCTGAAGACCAAGTACTGAAGATTCAGAGTTTGTCACAACAGCTGAAGAAGTCTTCTTCAGTTGTTGTGAGGGTTTTTCCTTTTCAGTAGTTTATTTTGTTGTACAACAGCTGAAGAGCATGTTCTTCAGCTGTTATAGTATCAGTAGTTAGAAACGACAGAAGAGTTTGTTCTTCAGTCGTTGTAGGATTTCAGTAGTTTCACTTTTGTCAGTACTTAGGAACTTTTGTAAGAAGATGTCAGTTGTTGACATCTTCAGTAGTTTTATGTTTAGTCAGTTATAATTTTAATATTCAGTTGATGTCAGAAAAAGAACATCACCACCATGCTTTTGCCGCCTATATAAGGATGGTAAACCATGCTGTTTTAAATGCCGAAACGTGTTTAGCAATAAAACATTTAATGTTTCGCAGAACTCTTCTCTCTCTATGTTTATGCTTTTAAATTGCAATATCTTTTATGTTCTTGATATAATTGCTAATTAATGTGCTAAATCCGCTGCAAACATAATCTAATTGATCAAACGAGAGGCTGAGATCCTGTCATTATATGTATTGTGTAGAAATAAACTTTGAACTCTTTCTCTCAATTATACATTGTAATCATTGCAACTATCAATACAAATTCCTTTGAATTTTTGCAATTGTTGATTACTTTGTTCATATAATTGTTAATGGCTTAATCATAACATAGAATCGATCCATTTGAACCTATCACCAAGGTATGCATTGGTCCAAAATTGGACAATGTGATCTTCATATATGTCTGGTCTAAAGGTCATAGCATGCATAAGTTTGGTTTGTCTGATTGCTTGAATCATGTCTCTGTAATTCACTGACGTAGGAGAGTCAGGATTAAGAAATGCACAGATGTTATAATCTCTTACAAATACTAAATTAGCCATACCTGCACAAATGTAGATACATATTAATGGTTGTGTAATACATGTGCACAATTGTTTGTAATGATGATTTGGTGATTAAGTGTTCATGTGTATGTTTGAATAATAACCACCTATGTATGTTTAGAACTTGTTTTATGATTGAAAATGAATGATTGAATGTTTTAAGGATCAAATCAGTTTGACTTTTACAAGTCAACACTTTTATGTTTTAGTTGTTGAATTGTTTTTTTGAAATGATCATTTGAATAATCAAAATTGATTCCTCATATTAAATGATGTTTTGTCATGTTTTACAAGTTCATATACACATACATTGTTCATTTTCTCATGTTAATTCTAAAATCAAATTTAACTTTTAAAAGTCAATCAATCAATTTATTTTCACTAATGCTGATGCATTAAAAGATTGTTGATGATGTTATGAACAAAATTTCTTGTTAATGGAAGTTTGTTTTGATGTTTTTAAAGATGAATATCAATTAAAAAACATGTTAATCACATTTTGATCATTTTAAAAGATGAAACAGTGATTTTGTCTTTTCTTTATCGTGAACATCAAGCCTGTTCATGATCAGAATGAACATTTAGTCCCAAATCATCAAATTAAAAGCCTAAATATAATAGACTAATGCTTAATTTCACATATTTCATGTTTGATTTGTTTAAACAACATCAAATTGTTCATTATTGATTGTTCATCAACTGCTCAACTGAGTCGAACAATGCCTGAATCTAAAATGAAATTTCAGAATGTTTATGTTTGATTAAGCATCAAATTCATATTGTTATACCTTTTCGATCAACTGAATAAGTGGAACTTGGTGTTTGATTTATGTGAATCGAACAGGGTGATTAGGGTTTATCGAAAGGTTTTGACTGTTTTGAAATTTTGACTGATAAACTCGCACTCTCCTTTTACTGGTGAAAAGTAAAAATTAGACAAGTGTGAATTATATATACAGTGGATAAGTGTACATCCGTTGTGTATATAGTGTTTTTTCCGTTGTTTAAAAATTTGAATCTTTTGGTTATCTGCTGTGAGTACTGTGTCCGCTGTGGACACAGTGTCCGTTGTACAAATTTGGCTATATACTGTGGACCCTATTCGTGTGTACTGTTCTCAAAGCAGATGAACAATTTTTGTTCATGTGCTATGCATTTTACTTATGCACTGTTCACACAGCGGATGAACACTTTTGTTCATGCGCTATGCATTTTACTTGTGCACTGTTCACACAGCGGTTGAACAGTTTTGTTTATGCGCTATGCATGATTTGATTTATTTTAAGCGACTGTTTCCACAGCAGATGAAAATTTTTATTCATGCGCTGTAGACACTTGACTGCTTTGATTAATATGTTCACAGCGGATGAACAAACGTTCATACGCTGTAAACACTTGTTCGATCTGCTCACAGTGGATGAGCAATTTTGTTCATGCGTTGTGGAGTACTTTGTGACTGAATGATGTTCACCACGGATGAACAATTTTGTTCACGCTCTGTGGAAACTTGTGTAATTTTGGGTGATGTTCACAGCGGATGAAAAATTTTGTTCATGCGCTATAAATAACTTGAAATTTTGTTCATGCATTGTGGAGTACTATACCTTTTTCTCATCTGTTTTAATAATTATATTTTTAAATTAATTTTAACTATTTTCAAAATCATGATTTTTCAAATTAATTTTAAAATAATGAATTAATTTGAAAATGTATGTTAAAATATTGAATTTTAACACTTCAATATATGGATGATTTGATATCACTCTAAAACAATATTGTGTAATAAAATAAATAAACAAATATTCATGTGTCAACCTACTGTTTGTTAGTGTTGGCTTGACTTTGGCTATGTTTATTTTTCAAATTTTAAAATGTATGATAAACTCTATGTTAATGCACAATTCTGCTGCCTTTGATAATTCTATATTCAATTTATCCCCCTAAATTGTTGCATATTTATAAAAATTTGAAAAAAATTATATATGTTTAATTTGAAAAAAATTATATATGTTTAATTTGAAATTATCAAAGTCCAATTGTTTGTTTAAGAGTGATTTACTTGTGATGTATCAAGAATTTTATTATCCTTTGTTCACTCAAAATGCATGTTTAATCATAAACCACATGAATCATGTGCACATACCATGAGATCGTACTAGTCTGTAGTTCTTCACTAAGTTGTTTGTTTGATGTTGAAGAATAGACATAGACAAGTACAATGACATAGACAAGTACAATGTTGATTGTAGATATATTGATCCACTTAAACTTAAGCATGGTATTAATGGTTGTTTTAAATAGTGAGTGATTATCATGTTTTGGGTTCATTGACATGAGTTGTGTGTACCCCATATCTGATTGTATGATAAGTATGATTCTCTCAAGATATGCTAGAAAGTAATTTCAATACTTAAGACCTAGCTACTTAGAGGATAAATGCTTAATTATTTTATTGATTGATGTTTATTGGGTGATCCACTTTGGGATTCTTTTGCACTTCTCTTTGGAAGCTAGTCATAAAGACTTTATGGATTGATCATCTTTATATGATATGTTCCTCATTGGGAATATTTTATGGATCATGATTAAGAACATTCAGGTCTGTGCTCAGCACAACAAGGAATGTCTTGGTGTACTCTAGGTCTATGATTATCATAACAGAGGAGACACTTAATTTGAGCAATTTATAATCTGTTTCACTTGGTGTATTGAAGTTAGATTTCAAGCTATCTATGTTGAAGAAATCAATACTTACCTTAAACCAAGTTGTGTTGTTGACCATATAATCATGAGAATTTAGTTCTTCACTGTTGTATCTGATGTTAGGTGTTCCATGCTGAGCCTATCCACATATCAAACAAGGTATCATCAGTCTTTATTAGTGGAAAAAGACTCAAGTGAAGAGTATGCTAGTGTACTATCATTTCTCATGAAGTGCATGTGTGATTCAATGTTATAAATTATTTGTTTCTATGTTATGTTGATTTTGAAAAAGATATAAGTGGGAAAATTGTTTTGGACTTTGATTAAATCAATACTGTTTGATTTTAGTGCTTTAAAACATTAATTTGTTGTTTCATAGTTGATCATACCAAGTGAAGAACTAGAAATTCAAATCTAGTTGAATCAAATGATTTTGTAAAAAGATCAGCCAATTGATTGTCTGTATGAACTTTGATCAACTGGATCAGACCCTTTTCTGAGCAATCTCTTAGAAAATGATATCTGATCTCCATGTATTTGGTTTTTGAATATTGAACAAGATTGTCTGTTATAAACATTGCTGCAGAATTGTCAATGTGTATGGGTGTTTTAAGAAAATTAAATCCATAGTCAAGCATTTGATTATGATTCCATAACACTTGAGAACAACATGCAGAAGTAGCTATGTATTCTGCTTCAGCTATTGACACAGATACATATGTTTGTTTCTTGCACTACCAGGAGATCAATCTTGATCCAAGAAATTGACAGCCACCACTGGTTGATTTGTTGTTATTGCATCCCCTGTAATCATTGTCTGTGTAGGCATATAAAGAGGAGTCTCCATCTTTAGGATACCACAAACCAAGTGCTGGTTTGCCTTTTAGATATCTGAAAATTCTCTTTACAACATTTATGAGTGATTCTTTAGGATCTGCTTAATATCTAGCACACATGCATACTGCGTAAATGATATCTGGTGTGCTTGCTGTAAGGTACATCAGAGAACCTATCATTGATCTATAAAGTTTCTGATCAACTGATGTTCCTTTTGGATCTGGGCCAAACATCAGTGCAGTTGTAAACGGTGTTTTGCTTGATGTGCAATCTGACATGTTATATTTCTTGAGAATATGATGCACATACTTGTTTTGGTTGATAAAAATCCCATCTTGTGAATGATGAACTTGTAGTCCAAGGAAGAATGTGTGTTCTGCCATTGAGCTCATCGGGAATTTTGATTGCATAAGAGCTTCAAACTCTTTGCAATGTTGTGTGTTTGTGGATCCAAAGATGATGTCATCCACATAGACTTGAACCACTAATAAGTCTATTTCTTTTTTCTTTAAGAACAATGTCTAGTCTATTTTCCCTCGGGTATACCCATTCTGTAGTAGAAACTTAGATAAAGTTTCAAACCACTTCCTAGGTGCTCGATGAAGACCATATAGAGCCTTATGTAACTTGTAGACTCTCTAAGGGAATTCTGGATCTTCAAACCCTGGTCATTGAGCAACATATAACTCTTCATCTTTCTTTCCATAAAGGAATGCACATTTTACATCCATTTGAAAGACAGTGAAGTTTTTAGATGGGCATATGCAAGGAACACTCTGATGGCTTCAAGTCTAGGTACTGGACCAAAGACATCATCATAATCAATACCTTCCTCTTGAGAATATCCTTGGCCAATAAGCCTTGCTTTGTTTCTAATGATAATCCCTCTATCATCTGCTTTGTTTTTGAATAGCCATCTTGTGCCTATGGTATATTGACCTTGAGGAAGATCAACCAGTTTCCAGACCTCTTGCTTTCTAAATTGTTATTGTTCATCTTGCATTGCTTCTATCCAACTATTGTCTTTAGGTGCTTCGGTGATGTTTTTGGGTATAGCTAGGGATAAGAAATAGGAATACAAGTAAATGATTGTGATGTCAGATTGACTTTTTGTCAGTCGGGTATGAAGGTCACCTATGATGTTTTCTAAAGGGTGATCTTTGTGTATTCTTGTTGTTTCAATCTGATCAACAGGGATTGTTAAATCAAGATTATTGAATGTTTGTTCTAGCATTGTAGATGGGCAAGTGTATTTGTGGTTATGGGACAATCTGGCGGTATAGGTTCATTGAATGTTTGAGGGGAATCATGAAAGAAATCCAAGATTTCATCATCATGATGTATGTCTGGTAAGGAATGATAATCATCATCATCTTCAACTGTATGAGGTTGATGTGATGTTGGTTGATTGGGTGGTTTAGTCGTCACAGGTGTTGATGAAGATGGTGTAGATGCGTTTGTTTCACTGGATGTTTTGGTTTGTTCCATTGGAGGTGTAACTGTTGTGCTTGAAGGGGATGTGGTTGTTTTCCTTGGAGGATCAGCAGTTAGAGGAACATCAATAGTTGGTTGAGGAAGTGCCATAGGATATTCAGTATCTTCGTTTGTACCTGTAACATCAAAATAAGATGTGTCAAATGATTTTGTTAATGAATCAATATCAAACAACTAGTCTGATGTAATGACTTTCTTTATGAAAGAGTGTTCATTAAAAATAATATTAGTTGTTTCTTCCACAATATTAAGTCTTGGATTGTATACTCTGTAAGCTTTTGAGCTTCCAGAGTATCCAACAAAGAACCCGTCATGTACTTTTGGAGCAAATTTGGATGATTGTTCTCTGGTGTTTAAGATTGAAACAGAACATCCAAATGCTTTAAGAAATCCAATGAAAGGTTTTCTTTTAAACATTAATTCATATGGAGTTTTGTATGTTCTTTGATTATCAATGTTCTATTTTTAATGTAACAAGCAGTGTTGATTGCTTCAGCCCAGAAAGATATGGGCAATAGAGAGTCAGCAAGCATTGACTGGCTGCTTTTATCAATTTTCTGTTTCTCCTTTAAGCTACTCCATTTTGCTGAGGAGTTCTTACTACACTGAACTGATGACTTATTCCTTTTTCTACACAAAAAGAAGAAATAGAGTCATTCTTGAATTCAGTACCGTTATCACTTCTTAAACATTTAACTTTAAGATCTAATTGATTCTCATTCTTAGTGATAAATGTTTTGAGTATGTCTGGTGTTTCTGACTTGTGTAGTAGAAAGAAAACCTAAGAAAATCTGGAGTAATCATCTACTATAACAAGACAATTTTGCTTCTTTCCTATGCTTAGGATGTTTGTTGGGCCAAAAAGATCCATGTGAAGCAATTTGAGAGGTGTGTTGTTAAAGTTTACCAATTTAGATTTATGAGACACTCTATGTTGTTTCCCTTTCAGACTTGCAGTGCAGTGATCTGTACAGAAGAATTCTTTTCATGGTAAACCTATTACTAAGTCACCTTTTACAAGTTGATTCATTCTGTTATAATTAGAGTGTCCCAATCGTCTATTCCATAATTAGGAAACATCTTCTTATGCTTTTGATAATAAACATGTTTCAGGAGTAGTTGTAGAAACAATGTTCATATCAATAATGTATATGTTGTTATGACGTTGATTTTTCAAAAGGATATAATCTTCTAGTATTTGAAAACTTGTCTTAAGCATGTAGCAGTTGTTAGAGTCAAATAAGGTGTCATATCCCTTATCACATATTTGGGACACACTTAGAAGATTGGAGCAGTAGTTGACATTTTCAAAGCTGATCAAACCATTTGTTACTGTTCCTTCACCAGTTATATTTCCACCTATCTTATCACCTCCAAAGGCTACATTTCCTCCATAATTGCTCTTAAAATCCCGAAGGAGGGAACAATTTCCTATCATATATCTGGAGCATCCACTGTCAACATACCTGATGTTGTCAGGCCTTCTTTGATATCCCTGAGAAAACATAGAAATCAGTTAGATGGTGCAACCCAAGCCAAGATGGTCTTGGGTTTTTTGTCTTTTCCAACCACACACATATTTCTTCCAAGACAGCATTGTCTGTTTGTTTAGGAGCCCTAGGTACACTAGATTTCCTTTGGTTGGTCTTAGCTCTATTAGGAGAAGTGCTTTGAGCTCTTCTCTTTTGTGAGCTATTGTCTTGGTTTTGTTTGATTTGAGATTATGTCTCCTTGATGAGTTTTGAAAATTGTCATAAAAAGATTTGTCGTTATTTAAAACAATTTTCTGATGAAAAGTAGGTCTTTGTACTCCTACTTTGCTCTATTTAGGAGCAACTATTTGTTTCTCAGATGATTTTTCACCCTGAGCTTGTTTGTTTTGCTTCTTGTTCTTCTTATGGAAGAAACATTTGCAGTGTTGTGATTATTCCTTACACAAATGGAACAATAATTATGAAAATGACATGTTTCAAAATGTGATTGTTATTGTTACAATACTTACAGTATTTGCCATATCTACACTTTTCAGTTGAATGGGTGTATTGATCACACCACTCACAGTATGGCAAAGCTGTTTTTGTTTGTTTATTCAGCACCTTTGGTTTCAAATTTGATTTGGAAGGAATTTCAAAAGTGACTGTTGTTTGTTTTGGCTGCATAGGGCTTTACCTTTCCCTTTGTTTGTGTGTTTAGGAGAACTAGTGGAAGGCACAGCCTTTCTTCCACCTGAACAAATGTCAAATCCTTTTGTTTGTTTGTTTGGAATATCAACCACACTTGAAACCTTTTGAGTTTCAGTAGTTGGCTGATCTGAGTCCTCATCCAGAAGATCAATGTCATCATCACTTGTTAGATTTTCATATTCATTATTTTCACCTTGATAGAAATCAGTAGGTTTAATTTGTGGTGAAGCTTGATTTTTAACAAATTTTATCAAAGGTGTTGTTGCTATTAATGATGATTTTGATGAAGTTGATGATGATGGTTTTGAATCATCTATTCTATCATTTGGGTCAAGTGACTCACTTTGTTTTTTAGTCATTGAATCAGGTAAAGGAATATAGTTATCATTATACGGTGGATTTACTTTGTTATATCCTAAACCTGAAGGGCCTTTAAACGCCCTTTGTTGTGCAAGAAGTTCTTCAAACTTCTTGTTACTTACCTGAAACTTCTGGAGTTTCACTTCAGTTTTAGCCTGTAATGTTTTAGATTCAGTCAATGATACAAAGAGTTACTCAACTTGAGCTGCAAGTGTTAACTTTTCAGACATTAATTTGTCTAAATCATTATTTGTAATGAAAGTATTTTGATGCCATATTGTTTTTGTTCTGACTTAAGACTTTCATTTAAAATGTTTGTTTTAATTTCTTTCTTTGAAAGTTTATCTGCATGTTCTCTGTATCTATTGACTTCATCTATGCATGCTTGTGTGAACAGGTTTTCCTTTACCTCTTTTGGGATTTCTGAAATTTTGTCTTTAATGTCTGCCATGAGGGCATGATCTGGATATTGAATTTCAGCTTCATACATGCTCCAATCACATTCACCATCCTTCTTAATGATCATGTCTGATGATTTGGATTGCTGATTTGGACTGTATTGTGTGATTTGTGGTGGAGTTGGTGCAGCAGGGATACTGATTGGATGTGGGATCTGTCTGTTTGAATGGAAGCTGTTTGATGCTTATGTTGGATTGTTGTTTCTGTCAACTCTTGGTTGTTGGCATTCTTTTGAAAAATGTCCATATATTTGACAATTATAGCATCTGACCTTGGTTTTATCAAAACCAATCTTTGTTTTCTTATCCATGCTAAGCCCTTTCTGATCTATAGGCAATCATTGCCATAGACCACTGAAGATCCTTTTTTTCAACCATGTCTGGTGGAAGTTCATCCAAATCTTGTTGAATGATCTGAGATGGTGTGAGATTATCACCCAAATAAGCTTCATAGCTAGTTGAAAAGGCTGCATAAGCTGCCATCTGCTCTTCACTTTGAAGAATGATAGTAAGAGCATCAATTGGCTTATCACACTTGTGTATGTTTTGTGTCTTTGTCTGTTGTTGCTTGCTTGAGCTTGAAGCATGATGATGTTGATTATGTTTACTTTGAGGTGTTGTTTCATGATAAGCATGAACACCAGTCTTCTTAGACTTTTGTTTGTTGTTGGATGAATCTAGTACAGAGAAGAATAATGTCTCACTAGTATCTAAGAATTCTTCATCTTCATCTTCACCAGTGCTTCTCAAGAAAGCATTTTCTGTATGTTGTAGTTCTTTGAACTTTTATGCTTCTACATGCCTGATAGTAACAGTTTCTTGACTTTTCATCTAACTCTAGTGCCTCTACCTTAGCCACCAGAGAGTCCAATGATAGTGCTCCCAGATCTAACGTTGCTTTCATGAGTGACACTAACTGAGTCCAACTCTCAGGCAATGTATGCAACATCTTTTTATGTATTTCAACAGATTCGTATTTGAGACCGTAAACAATCATCTCATTTACAAGTCGTACAAATCTGTGAAGTTGTTGGGGAATCGATTCTCCTTGAACATGATGGAAAGTTTCATACTGTGTCCATAATTTTTCTTTCTTAATTTCCCTTATTTCATGACTACCTTCACACATTATGTGAAGAACTTTCCACAGTTCATTTGCTGTTTTGAAATTCTCAACCCGTGTTAAGATTTCAAATGCCAATGTCATTGCTAGAATAGTGTATGCTTTCATATCAGTTTTCACGTTCTTCAGTTCATCACCAGCTATGTTCTTTAAACTTACTGGTTTTTATGTGTTGTGTCTAGACCCAAGTTAACTGGAATGTAAGGTCCTTCAGTTATGGAGGTCCACAAATCTTGGGGTCTTGAAAGATAATCCAGTTACGAAACATGATCTTCCATTGTTTGAAGTCTGCTTTGTTTTTCAGTCTTGGTGGTTTGAGAAAATTGTTTGTTCCTGAAAGTTTGTCAGACATGTTTGTTTGATTTTAACTTAAAACTAAGTTAATTTGATTGTTTTAAATTTTAATCGGGTGTTAAAATTTAATTAATCCTAATTTGTCTCTAGGATTTGTTTGATGAATTGATAAACAAATTAATTTTAATAGTTTACCAAATAAAGGAATTAATTAATTATTTATTTACTGTCCTATGATTTGTTTCTTTCTTGTCACGATTGACAAGATGGATTTTAGAAGAGAATGATGTTATTTTTGTCCTTTTCCTAAAGTCAAGATTCTCTTTTTTCAGAAAACCCTAAAAACCAACAATTTGTCTATTGTTTGCTAACTTTTTCTATCAAAAAGTTTTTTTTAACTTTTTGCCCAAGACCAAATTTCGGTGATGAATGTTCTAGAACAAAAACACAATTCCCGTGAATTGTGTGAACAAAAATACTAAGGTTTTTTAAGGTTTTTTGTTTGATGATTATGCAAAATATTCAATCCAGTGATTGAATTTTGAACAAAAAGTGTTTCTAGTGAGATTGTCGCAAGTTTGTGGTGATAGTGAACACTCTAATGAATTTAGAATATTCAACAAATGTAGTGGATTCGATGAAAAAAACAAGAACAGTGTCAAAAACCCTAAAATCCCAATTAGGGTTTTCAGACTTTTATGAGTTTTTCAGCTCGAAAATCTTCTGTTTGATGATGTTTTGGACAATGATAAGCAATACCCGTGTACTATTATATCAAATAATCCACAGAAAACTTGTTTGTTTGAAATCTCAAGCTATAAAATCAAAAACACTTCTTCAAAATGCATAAACAGATTCAAAAATCCTGTTTACTTGCATTCAATGAATGTTATGAGTAGATGAAGATGTGTTTTGATGATTGAACAGATTGTAGAATGTGTGTTTTGAAGCTAATGAACCACTGAAATGTTGTTTAATGATTGAGAGGATCGAAACCAATTTTGATTGAGCCAAGGCTCTGATACCACCTCATGAAAATCAACTAGTCAAACATATTGAACATGAACTTTGAAAGAACAGTATTCAATATGAAGAGGTTGATTTCTCCAAGGATCTTTGCAAATCTCTCACAAATCAACAAACACTAACCATGGTGCGAAAGCCCATGATTAATGTGTATGATTTCAGTGTGTGTGTGTTGTGTGTTAGAATGCACGAGAATAAACTTCTTGTTTGATTGATAATTTGTTCTAAAGCTTACAAAGGATTAGGGTAAAGTGTTATTTATAGCCTATACACAAAAGCTATATACAATTACTAATCTACCCTTATGTAAATGAAATTACATAAAAGTTAATCCTAAGTTTATAAGTCATCCGCTGTGGGAATAAGTCATCCACTGTGGAGAATTACTTATCCGCTGTGGATCTTGTTTGTTCATCCGCTGTGGTGAAGATGTTCATCCGCTGTGAGAATAATACCTCATCCGCTGTGAAGAAATTGTTCATCCGTTGTGGGAGTAGTTCTTCATCCGTTGTGGATTACTTCATCCGCTGTGGATTTCTTCATCCGCATTGGGTGACTTCATCCGCTGTGGACTTGTTCATCCGCATTGGTTGACTTCATCCGCATTAGGTGACTTAGCAAAATTTCTTAATCTACAAAATTCCTTCATCCGCTGTGGATTTCTTCATCTGCAATAGTTCTATATGGGAGTCTCTTTGAAATTGGACCAATAGTCCAGTATCTGATTCTAAATCCAAAGCACTTGAGCACAATAGCTCGTAGCAGTAATGTATTCAGCTTCTGTAGTTGATGCAGACATGCAAGATTGATTCTTTCATTGCCAATAGACTATCCTTCCACCAACGAATAGACATCCCCAAGATGTAGACTTTGCAGCCATATTGCAACCACCATAGTCACTATTTGTATAAGCATACAGATTGAAGTCAGAATTCTTTGCATACTAAAGGCCTAGTTTTTGTTAGATTCTTTATGCCCAAGACACATAGAACATTGATGTGGTTAGTACGTTATGATCCAAGTTGAGTCATACCCAATATCAAGTCTAGCAAACACCAATAAATATTTAATTGATGATATGATCATGGAATTAAATAATTACACCAATTTAGAAAATGGGTTTTCTAAATAATATGTATATGAGATAGAACAACTTATAAGGATATTTTGTTCATGGAAATTATTTGTAATGTTATTTAAGTAGGTTAAGTAACATCAAATAATAAAAGTGTGTATAAGTTTTGTAATTAAAAGGTTAATTATACAACTTATTAAGGAACTAGTTAAATTATAAGATGTTTTAAAATGTGTGGGAAACCCATTTTAAATAGCATTTTGGCCGCCCCTAAGAGGGTATATTTGGTCTTTTGTTGCTTTGGAACACCACCCCTAATTGATTAGTTCACACAACACACTTTTCACTCTCTCTCTCTCTTACATGCAAGAAGGAGTTTCTCTCATCTTTGAAGAAGAACATAGCTGGAAAAAGGGGTTTTCTGCAGCTATATCTCCCACGATTTTGGTGTTAAATCCTAGAAAAAGAGGTGTTTGCTTCACACTTGTGGGTATGCAAGCTTGAGGACATCGACTTTGGTGTTTTAGGTCTTTCAAGAAACTCATCTCCTCCTTCTATATCATGATTTTGACATCTCTTGGAAGGTAGTTCCATGGTGTTATTTTGGTTGTTTATTTCTTCTTGTTAGCTAGTTCATACACATATAAACGATCCTATGTTCTTGGGTTTGTTGAAACTAAGTTATGTACCTTAACTTTCAGATTATAAAACATGATATTAAGGTCCTATTCCGCTGCGTTCTTCATGTTTTAATGGTTAAACAACTATGTTAATGGTCCAACAAACCCAACATTGGCATCTAGAGCCGGATATGTGGATGACTAGCTTCAATTATCCTTGTAAAATTTGTTTTATGGGGTTTAACAACCAATTAGGGCTGTTTTGTGGTGATATTATAAATCCCCAATCTTTCAAGGTTATATCTTGCATGCTTGTGATTAAATCTTGAAAGAAAAGATATCAAAAAGGTTGATTGTGTTTTGTTTGGACAATAACACCCTAAATTCTTAGTTTATGTTGGCTGAAAGTTTAGGGTCAAATGGGGATTTATTTTGGTTCTTGGATGTTGTTTCATATTGGTGCATAACCTAGCTTTGACCTTGTGATGGTTTGGTTTTGAATGAATGCTTTATTTTGGTTGATTTCATTCTTTATGGGTTGTAATATCTATTCATCTGTGCTTGTATTTGGGTGTAATTTATTTATTCATTCATTTGTGATGTAATAGATAGATTAAGTATGTTTTCTTTATTAAAAATTTGTATTAGGATATAAATTTTGTAAATGAAGATGCACAAGATGGAAGCACAAAAGGAAGACACAAAGAGAAGGACTTGAAGCATTTGGATGCAACATCAAGTGGGGGTCTTTGGAGATCTCATCTTTTGTGTTGTGTTTAACCCTTGGAAAAGACCTTATGACCACATTTGTGATGGAAAACAAGTTTGGTCACCTAAGTGGCTATGGTTATGCACATATGGTTGTTTTATATATGCTTGTTTGATTATCCATTTTATGTTGATTGTTTGATATGTGGATATGCTTAACAATCTAAATAAATAATCTTAACAAGCTGAATTTCTGGTTTCTTATCATTAAGTGACTAATAAAAGGTTATTAAAATGATTAATGATTTCAGATAAAAGAGATTTTATTAAAAAAAGGAACCGTAGGGTACCATGTATTTGAAAGCCTGCGAATACAAGGTATATAGAGTTTTCACAACTAGAATTAATGAAAACTAAAATACCTTGAAACGAGTTAAACAACATCCTTTTACATGACACTCAAATCACTTGTAAACTATTTGTGGGATAAAGGTCACCTAACCACTTCTAGGGAACTTGTGTGTTTGAGGTGGGGTTAACGTATGCAGGATCGATTATGGGTCACTCAACCGATGGTTTTTCTCTCAAACTCACCTTGAACAACACTCAGCAGGTAGTCTATAAAGAGTTGATCAGAATATAACAAGTAACAAGCAGTAAGAAAATAAACACAGGAAGTAAATTTTCAAGGTACTTTTATACATTGCTTCTCAACTCAAAGGATTACAAGACTCTTGGACTCAAATCGCTTATCTAGTGAGTTAAATGGAGAAGATATATATAATACTACCTACAGCCGGATATACTTTGATACCAGCTGGATACCTCTAACCTTACATCTATACTACAAGATTCTAGGTGAGGTCTTTCAGATATTTTGCCTGAGAGTTGGTAGTCAGGACATGTCCCTGACTTACCTTTTGTCACCAACTAAAGTTGGTAACATGTACTATCATAAAAAGGTGAACAGTAGAATAAAGTATGGTCAACAACATGGCTCTTTAGGAAGATGCCATGCTGTATCAGAGGTCTGCAGCGGACTGTCAGGGACCATACTTTTATCTGCTGGATATAGCAATATCTTCCAAAGGATAAAATGCTTCGGAAGAATAACTTCTTCCGAAGCCACTTATACTTCGGAAGACTGCTTCTTCCGAGGCTTGGAGTCTTCTTTGTCTTCGGAAGCAGACTTTGTCTTGAGCTCTTTCATCAGACTTTGTCTTCGGAAGCTCACACTTTGTCTTCAGCTCTTTCATCAGACTTTGTCTTCGGAAGCTCAGACTTTGTCTTCAGCTCTTTCATCAGACTTTGTCTTCGGAAGCTTAGACTTTGTCTTCAGCTCTTGGCTTTAGCTGTTGTCTTCAGTTGTTGACTTCAGCTGTTTGCCTTCAGTTGATATCTTCAGCTGTTGTTCTTCAGACTCTCGAAAGATCTCATGCTTAGCTTCGGAAGCCCTTGAATGTAGTACCAAAAATGACTATGTGAAGAGGTTTTGGTTGCACCAGCCTTATCATGATCTAACAAACTCCCCCTAGGCTGATGCTACCAAAACTTCACTTCCCTCTTCTTCTCAAAGCTCTCAGCACCATGGAAAGTAAGTGTTTATCAGTGTCTTCATTCTTTCCTGATGTGGTGCTGAGAATCTTGTACAAATCCATGGTAGACAAAACCTCCACTCTGTCACCTTGGATTATGTGTACCCTTTGTTGTGGCCCTCTGAAAAGAGTTAGTTGATGGGAACTATAGTCATATTCCCATCTAACTATTGGTTCCAATTCAGGACCTTCCACCATCTGTAGAAAGGTTGTGCCTTTGGTGGTTGGTCTTTCCTTGTCTTCCGATCTTTTCAACTTCAACTCTTCTTCAATCTTGGCTCTTCTACTTAGTTCAGCCAAGTGGAGACCGCTGATATGATTCCTGATGTGTGCAGTAGTCTCAGAGTTGGAGGGATTGGAGAATGGCTTCTCTGCAAGCTCAGCAAGGTCAAATCTGCTGAGATGCAATAGAGAAGTGGCATTAAGCCTGTTGATTTCACCATTCTCCCTTTCCACAACAAAGTTGTGAGAAGGTTCATCGAACCTCCACTGGATTATAGCATTCCTAGGTCCAGGAGATTGACTAGGAATCCTGTCCTCTTTCCTTGTATCAAGTAGAGTCACCAGTCTCCTTCTTAGTCTCTTCTCCTCAGCATAGAGGGTATCAGAGTTGAGACCAAGAAGTCTTGCAGCCTGGCCCAAGGTGTCTCTAGGCAACTCAAGAAATTGGCCTAGGGTGAGGGAGCTTGAAGAGTTATCAACATAGGTGATGTTGATAAGGTCTCCCTCACAGGAGATGCTGCTCAAATTGGTGCAGTTGATGAGCCTTGTCTTGAACTCCTTTGTTTCCTCAAAGGAGAGATGTTGAGGAGGCTGAGGGGATGATCTTGGTTTTTGTTGGGTAGGCTTAGGTTTAGGGGTTTTGGGTTGTGTCTTGGGTTTTAGGATGGGAAGTTTGGGTGGTTGAGCTAATGTGGTAGGTTTGGGTAGAGTTGTGGGTTCAGGGGTGAAGGTTTCATCAGTGGGTTCGGTTTTGATAGGAAATGGCATTGGTTCTTCTGGTGCGGGTTGTGGTTTAGTGGTTGGCTGTGGTTGAGTGGCTGGGGTGATGACCATTCCCTATCCCCTCCTATACATCTCCTTCCTTTTCCCCATACGGATGTCAGCCTTGATTTCACTGACAATCCGTTGGAGTCTCCTCTCGGACATAGGTCCCACCTGCCTACCAGAGAACCCATGAGCCCGGAGATAGTCTTTCATCCAGGCTTTGTCATCAGACTTCTTGGCGGCAGTGACCCCCTTTTCTTCCTCCCTCCGCTTCCTCTCCCTCATCTTCTCCCTAGCAGCTTTCTTCCTTTCCTTCTACATTTGATCCTGCTCTTTGTTGTGGAGCAGCAAGATCATGTCATCATCAAGTGGAGACAGTTCAGGAAAACTGAAGCCTCTTGAGAGCAGGAGTTTAATCCTGATCTCTCTCAGCTGTAGGGCTGCTTTCCTTTCCTCTTCTTCTTTCTTCTCCAAGGCCAACCTGGCTTCTTCTTCTTGCTTTAGCCTGGTTGACCTCTCCAAAGTCAACAACTCCTCTAGTGGTAGCAGGAGTACTTCCTCATTGGCAGCTCCTAGGCTGATGAGCTGGTCAATGAGTGCTGTCCTTCTCTTTGTGTTGATTTCCTCCTGATTGGCTGCAGCTGCCTTAGAACTAGCAGGTAGCAGCTTTTCAGTAGGAAACCTACCTTTCTTCTTGAGCTTCTCAATCCTTTCCTCCTCCTAAAGCTCTTCCGCAGTCAATTTCCTTTTTCCTTTGTCTTTGGTAGTGCTTGACTGTGGTGGTTCTTGGATGGAGGGTTGTGATTGAGAGTGAAGTTCAGCTGGTGTTTAGGATGGAGGTATATCAGAGATGTCCTCCCTGCTCACCTCAGATGCTATTTCAGCAATAACATCTGTGATGGTCAGTTCCTCGAACATTTGGAATAAACCTTCCGCAGCTTCCATCTCTGCTTCGGAAGACTTGTCTTGTTCTTCCGAATTTCAACTTTGGCTTCGGAAGGTTCAGCCTGAGCTTCGGAAGATGAGACTGCTGCAAATTTTGTCCCAACTGTTTCAGTTGCTGGGCCATCAGTCCCCATTTCCCCTTCAAAGTTAATCTCAGGTTCCATGTGGACCTTAGGTTGACCAATTTCTTCCACAGTGGTAGAAGGTGCAGTCAGTCTTTGAAGCTCCTCAGCCCCAAAATATATAAGTGTGGTGTCAGGGCTGGGCTGTTCTAGGGAGGATCTCAATACAAACTTGGTGAAAAGTCTATAAAGATCATGAAGCATCTTTGAGTCGATCTCTAGAAAGGATTGAGATGACTCAGGTAGTGTGATGAGGTGGGAAGTAAAGGATTGGGTCTGTGGTTCCTCAAATGTTTGTCTCTAAACTTTCTCCCCCTTTTTGGTAGCATCATCTTGAGAGCTAGATGAGCTAGAGGAAGAAGTGAGTGAGACCTGGACAGGTACCTGCCTATCAGACCTCTCCGTCTATTTCTCAGTTAGTTTAGCCTTGAGATTATCAATCTCAAGTTGCTGAGTGGCAGTCCTTGATTCTAAGATCCTCACCTGTGATTCTAGGTTGGAGACCTTAGAAAGCAAGTACTGAAGTGTGAGTTGCATACTTCCCTCATCTTCATGAGAAGAATCACGGGGAGATGAGATAACATACCTAGTATGCTCAGTCTCACCACCAGATGTGGCTTCTTGGCACCCTGGATACCCTTGCTCAAAGTCATCTCTTTCAGAGATGTCAATGGGCAAAGTTTCCGTAGACTCAGTCCTAATGATGTTACCACTGTCCTGAGAGCTTAATGAGAGACTCTGAGTAGTGGCAGCTGAGCCTACATGAGTCCCCTCCACATTAGTGGGACTCACCTCCGTAATTGGCTGCTGATGGGGGCTTGAGACAAGGGATCTCTCTTGGCTCTGTTGATCTTTCAGAGGGTGTTGTAGATCAACTTCATAGCCATGGAGGGATGTAATCTCTTTATCGATGCGGAGTAAAAGGTCAGTGAATGATTAGGAGGTTAAACCTACTGACCCGGGACCTAGATCAATGTCTACAGGCATTGAGCCTATGGTGGGGCTGTCCCTAGAAGGCTGCACAGGGGAGTGTAGAGACTCACCCTTTGGGCTTAAGGCTTGGGGTTTGGGCTCTTGGGTTTGAGACTGAGGAGGCTCAAAACCCACATTGAGGTCAAATGTGAAGGATGGTGTGACCTCGGACTGAGTGGGAGCCCATGGTTCCTCTCTAGCCCTTTTGGTTTGAACTGGAGGAGCTTGTTCAATCAGAGTAGATTGAACAAGGGTTCGTTTGGGACGTCTCTGGTATGTGAATTTGATGGGTAAAGAAGGTTTTGTTGGCATTGTGGTGGAGGTTGCTGGTGTGGGTTCATCACCTGTGGGGATAACATGGATGTCACCAGGAGCTATGCGCTCAGTCATTGCTGGAGGTAATGGAGTGTACCTTCCAGTGAAGTTGATGGAAACCTTCTTCAGTGTTTTGAAGATGGTAGGCCTCACTTGTGGAACAGTAAGAGCAGCTGCACAGACAAGCTTGCTCGGTTTCAGCTCACAGTTGATTATGTGTTGAATGAATCTGGGATACATGAAGAATGTATCCCTGCTCAGATTGCCGATCAGGTTGGTCAACACAAATCGTGAGTAGTTGAAGCGTAGACCTTTCACCAACCCATGAACTAGGTATCCTAGTTCATATGGGATTTGATCCCATCCACCTGATTTGTTGGATAAGCAGTGTAGGACAATGTGCAGCAGGAACTTCGAATGGTCAGAGAAGTTAAACTTGTAGATGGTCGACCTTCTCATATCCCCTCCATATCCCATGAGGATATAGGTGCCTTCTAAGTCTTCTTTGGGGAACTAAGTAGGAGCCCCATCATCATGAAGCTCGAGATGCTCCCTGATGAGTTGTTCAGTGATGACCAACTCTTGGCCACAAACTCGGGTTCTCAGTACGCGAACCCCATTCAGAACTGCAATTTGACCGTTACTCCAGAATTCAGACATGTGGTTGGAGTATACGGTGGGGTTAACTGTAAGTGCAGTGAGGTATGTGGATTCGGTAAGAAAGGTGATGATTTGGGTGAAGTCGGCATCTCTTGATGAATCAAGTAATGCGACTTGGTTGTGCTGAGGGTTTAGCGCCATTGAAGAGAAGGTAAGCTTGAATTTGGGTGAAATTGCAGGTTTGATAGTGAAGGGAATAGTTAGGGCAGTAAATTGGTAAAAGAAGATGAAATTGATCAGTCAATATTATTTAAAGGGGATGAAGTGTGGTAGTGGCGGTAATAGGGTAACTCTTTGGAGTTACTGTGGGTGGTATGGTGGTTTACGGCGGCGAAATGATAGTGGCGGCCAGGGATAATTTTAAATAATCTGACCATCATGAACAAAATCTTTACTTTTTATAGAGTGGGGCCCAAAAGATATCCGTTACATATAAAAACCTTTACTTCCGAATGTAAAACATTTCCGAAGGTAATTGTCTTCCGAAGGCAATTTCTCTTCCGAATCAAGGCATTGCTTCCGAAGGTAAAATTGTCTTTTGAAGGCACTTTCTCTTCCGAAGCAAGGCATTGCTTCCAAAGGTAAAGTTGTCTTTCCGAATGGAGAGTTTTATAAGCTTCGGAAGTAGATCCGATGTAAAATCAATCGATTCTTCCGAGTCCAAAAACTCTTCCGAGAAGAAAATTTCCATTGAGGAATTTGGCTTCGGAAGATATTCAAGAATATTTTCCGAGAGTTAATTCCTCTTCGGAAGTTTACACTTGGAATAATTTAAATATCTCTTGTAATAGGGCTTAAATTGTATTGACACAAGACATTACATATTTAAAAAGGTTTTCTGTAACGCCCGGCAGTTTGACTTTCTGGTAGGTTATGCGACTGAGCCTCAGTCGCCTGGGATTTATGCGACTGGAGGTTCAACCGCATGCTATTCGGCCGATTGAAGCTCAACCGCACGATTGGAGTTCAACCGCCCGAATGAAGGACGAACCGCGTGGAACACATGCGAATGGAGTCCAATCGCATGGTGTTCATGCGACTGAAGGTCCAGTCGCCCCTGGACCAGACGCGACTGAGCTGTGGGTATAAAAGGGGGAGCAGCCCTTATTCTCCTCCCAACACTTAGAAACTTCAGTCGGGAAGGGCAGAGGGCGAACGAGAGAAGAGAAAGAAAGAGGGAAATTACTGACCGAGCTCCGAATCTGTCGAGAAGCTAGCCAAATCGAAGCTCATCAACTCCTACCTGTTAATGTGAGTTCTAGAACCCCTCATTTACATGTTTTCTAACGATTTTGGGGCTGGAATCACATAGAAACCCTATTTTGAATAGTGTAAGATTTGACCCATTTGGGTAAATCTTGAGTAATGTGTTTATAGTAAGAATTAGGACTTGTATATGCTAGTATTATGTCGTAGTATGAATCCTTGAGACTTGGGAGGGTCGATTTGGGCTGGAAATGGGTCTATAATGAGTTTGGGTGCGTTGGTTCGCGACTACAGTTCATGAAGAGCTCCAGTTGCTGCCCAGTTAGGGTTATGCGACTGAAGGGCCAATCGGCCGAATGAGGATGAGTTGATGTCCAATCGCACGATTGAGGCTCAGACGCACGATTGAGCCTCAGTCGCACGATAGGAGATGCGATTGAGTGTTTCGGTCGCATAGGTCCAATCGCAGAGAAGTTTAGCCGTACAGTTAAGAGTTAGTCGCATATAGCCCAGTCGTATAGTGTGTATTCGTGCGGAAGGAAGTCCAGTCGCACGATTGTATGCCCATTCGCATGACAGCCCAATCGCACGGTCCAGTCACATGGAGGACATGCGACTGGTATAGGTTCAGTCGCCCGAAAAGGGCTGATGTGAATGTATAGAGAAGTGGATGTATGATGTATGAATGTTAAATATGATATGGCCATGATAGATGGTGAATATAGATGATTTGTAAATACCTATGTTCCTTATGTATATGTATGTTATCTTTTAATAACTTTACGTGAATGAATGAAATAATGAAACGAATGTATTAAGAACATAAAGTGAAAGATAATGATAGAAGGAACATGAAGAATGAATGCATGCACTAACGAATGAATGAATGAATGTAATAAAGGCTTGCAAGCGAATGTAAGGAGGTGCACACCCCTGGCAGGTGTTAGCTCAACGGTGTGCGGGTTAGCTACCCCGAAGGATGCACATCGGGGTCAGTCTTTGTGATTGACCAGAAGTATGTATGGGATCCTTGCCACTTACCCTAGGTGACTGGATCAGCATTAGTGCACAACGTTCGTGATTGATCATCACAAGTCCAGCACCCGCATTTGTGCACAACGTTCGGGGTATAGCATATGGCATTGATCCAGAAGTAAAGTGAAAAGATAACTGGTGCACGTACCTACCCCAGGTGACTGGATCAGCATTTGTGCACAACGTTCGTGGTTGATTACCACAGGTCCAGCACAAGCAGTATGTATGGTGTAAGGGGGTATTGTACATGTCACCGAAAGTAATGAACGTTCGAACGAAAGTAATGAATGAATGAATGAATGTAATGAATGTTCGAACGTATGTAATGAATGTATGAATGAAAGAAAGGAACGTACGAAAGTATGTAAAGTATGTAAGTATGAAAGTGAACGAGAATGAGAAATGGTACACACACGTGAAAGTAAGTAATGAATGATGAAGATAATAATAATATTATCTACGTGTATGTATGATGTGTGAACGTATGAATGTAAGAACAGTTAATGAGAATGAAAGTATGTTTTATTATAAAACTAGAACTCACTCAACAACGCTGACTTTTATGTGTTTTCCAGTTGGCAGGTAGTGTTGCTGAGGATGGCACGAGGCGGCTACTCAGCTCTTTTGGGATGGCATTCTCCATTTTATAATGCTGCAACGTCATGTGTTGTGGGCCCATAATGCACGCAACACATCACGTTGCATGCCATTATGAGATTTCTTGAGGATTCCCATAAAAGGGATTACTTAAGAAATCTTCTTTATATATTTTTGAACTTAATATCTTCTATTAGAGGTCACCGTGTATGACCCTATGGTTGCTGAGGATTCATATAAATGAGATTACTTACAAAATCAAAGGTTTCATATGCTTCAGCAGCAATCATAGTAAAGTTAGGCAATGTAAAGAAAGTTGTATTTTGTACTCAAGGCAATGATGTAAAAGCTTTTATGAAAGAATGAGAATGTATATTTTTATCAATTCCGCTGCGTATTTTATGATCATACATTATATGTATGTTGTATGTGCAACGAAGAACCAACAGTAAGGTGCCCGGTGAGCGGGGCCTTACATTTTCAAACGAGGTAGTTAATCAATGTTTATCATCCCAATAGCTGATATGAGATACTTAAATCTTTGTTCATCAAATGCCTTTGTGAACAAATCAGCATATTGTTCATTTGAGTCAACTTTGATTAACTTGATCAAATGTTTCTAATGAATATCTCTAATGAAATGATACTTGATATCCATGTGCTTTGTCTTGGAGTGCTTCACTGGATTCTCAGTAATGGAGATAACACTATTGTTGTCAATATGGATAGGAGTAGTCATGAAGTTGAATCCATAGTCTAACATCTGATTTTGAATCCATAGCAGTTGAGCACAGCAGCTAGCAGCAGCAATGTATTCAGCTTCAGTAGTTGATGTAGAGACACAGGATTGTTTCTTGCATTGACATGAGATAATCCTTCCCCCAAGAAATTGACATCCTCCTGATGTTGATTTCTTGTCAATGTTGCAGCCACCATAGTCACTGTCAGAGTATCCATATAGATTGAAATCACTATTTCTTGGATACCAGAGACCTAGTTTAGCTGCTCCTTTGAGGTATCGGAGGATTCTCTTTGCAGCAGCTAGGTGAGACACCTTTGGAGCAGCCTGATATCTTGCACAAATGCATGTGGCAAACATGATATCTGGTCTACTAGCAGTGAGATACATCAGAGAACCAATGATTGCTCTATACTGATGTTGATTAGTATCCTCCCCTCAAGGTCAGGGCAAAGATTATGGTTTCTGGGTATGGGTGTCTGGGCTGGTTACAGTCCTTCATTTCAAATCTATCTAAGATATCTGAGACATACTTAGATTGACTTATGAAGAACCCTTCCTTCATCTGTTTCACCTGAATTCCAAGGAAAAAGTCCATTTTTCCCATGGAAGTCATTTCAAATTTCTGCTTCATAATGCTCTCAAAGTCCTTACACATTTGGTCATTTGAAGAACCAAATATGATGTCATCAACATAGACTAGTACAAGCAAAATGTCTTCTCCACTCTTTCTGATGAAAAGAGTCTTGTCAATGGTACCTCTAGTGTACCCATTCTTTAGGAGAAACTGAGACAAGGTCTCATACCACAGCCTAGGTGCTTGGTGCAGCCCATATAGAGCTTTATCCAGTTTGCACACATAGTTGGGGTGTTGTGGGTCTTCAAATCCTGGAGGTTGACAAACATAGATTTCCCTATCTATATCCCCATATAGAAAAGCACACTTGACATCAAATTGGTAGACTGTGAAGTTCTTGGATGCAACATAAGCAAGGAAGATCCTAATTGCCTCAAGTCTTGCAACAGGTGCAAAGACATCAGTATAATCAATTCCTTCCTCCTGGGTGTACCCTTGAACTACTAGTCTTGCCTTGTTCTTGATATTCAAGCCTCTATCATCTTTCTTGTTCCTGAACACCCATTTAGTGCCTATGGGTACTTGACAAGATGGTAGCGGGCATAGATTCCAGACCTTTTGTCTTCTGAATTGAAGCAGTTCCTCCTGCATCGATTCAACCCAGCTACTATCCTTTAAGGCATCTTCCACCTTCTTTGGTTCCATCTGAGACAAGAAGCATGAGTACAAGCAGACATTCCCATGATGAGTTTGTCCTCTTGTTCTCACACCCTCAGAGACATTCCCTATGATGTTCTCAGTTGGATGAGTGTTGTGAATCCTAAGGCGAGGAATCACTTCCAGTTGTAGAGATAAGTCCAGATTGGACATATTTTGATCAGGAACTGGATTACTCTGTCCAACTGCTGTTTCAAAGTCATTCAAGGAGGACTTATTGAATGATTGAGAAACATCATCAATGGTTGGTTGTGAAGTAGTATTAATAGTTGCCTGTTCCTTCAGAATACAACTTCCTTCAACCTGGTGTTGTAATGGATCACCTGAAGAACTTTGAGGTTGATCCAGTGATTCACTTGTTAAAGCTTCATCATTTCTGGAGATAGTTACACTATCAGCTCTGTGAATGGTTGAAGCTTGTTGCCTTTCAGCTCTTGAAGAATTTGGAATAGGTCTGGGAAACTCAAATAGTTGATCTGCAGCAGCATCAGCATCACCTTGAGCACCTGTTCCAGCTGAAACATTCTTACAAGATGGTTTAGAATAGTTTGGAAGCAATTCTAAGTCAAAGATATGATCAGGTCCATTCCCCCTAACACAAGGAGTGTGCTCATTAACAACTATATTGGATGACTCCTAAAATTGTTGATTCTTGATGTTGTATACTCTATAAGCTTTGGAGCTAGAAGAGTATCCAACAAAGATAGCATCATCCGACTTCTCAGCAAACTTTGCTAAGTTGTCCTTTGTGTTAAGTATGGTACACCTGCAGCCAAAGGACCTTAGAAAGCCAATGAACGGTGGCCTCTTGTTCAATAACTCATAAGGGGTTTTTCCATGGGTCTTAACTACAAGAACCCTGTTCTGTACATAGCATGCAGTGCCAACTGCCTCTGCCCAGAATGTTAGAGGCAGCTTTGAATCAGCTAACATGGTCCGAGCAGCCTTAATAAGTGTCATGTTCCTCCTCTCAGCAACACCGTTTTGTTTAGGAGTTCTGGGAGCACTATATTGTCTGGCAATCCCTTTTGAGTCACAGAATGAGTCAAGAACAAAGTTCTTAAACTCAGTCCCTTGATCACTTCTAATGATCTTAACCTTGTGATCAATTTGATTTTCTATTTTAAGAATAAAAGATTTTAAAGTTTCAGCAGTTTCATCTTTACTTCTTAAAAAGAATACCCATGTAAATCTTGTAAAATCATCAACAATCACAAGGCAGTATGATTTCCTTCCAATGCTCATTATACTTGTGGGTCCAAAGAGATCCATGTGCAATAAGTGTAATGGAGTAGTGATAGAGTTAACACATTTGGATTTATGAGATGATCTGTGTTGTTTCCCTTTCAGGCATGCAACACAGTTATCTTTGCAGAAAAATTCCTTTTTAGGCGAACCATGTACCAAGTTATTTTTAGCCAATTTTTCATTGTTTTAAAATTCACATGACATATGCGTTTATGCCATAGTGTTCACTCATCCCTATCAGCTTTGGAAAGAAAGCATGATACTTCACCCCATAGGAGAAGCATTGTTCATATCAAGCTTGTACATATCCCCTTTCCTGGGAGATCTAAGAAGCACCAATTCTGGAGGAATTGTCATCCCTGGTTTGAGGATAATGCACTCATGTTCTATGAAAAGCATCTGATGCTTCTGGTCACAGAATTGAGAAACACTTAACAAATTATGTTCAAGCTGTTTGACAAAGTGAACTTTGTCAATGTTTATTCTGCCATTGGATATACTTCCTCTGCCAGAAATATATCCTCCGGCCTCACCTCCAAATTGGACAGGCCCTCCATCAAAGTTCTGGAATTGTTGAAGGAGAGATCTGTTCCCTGTCATGTGCCTGGAGCATCCACTGTCTACAATCCAGACATTGTTGTTCTTGTCAAATGGACGTCCCTGCACATAAGATGAGATGGTTAGTTTTGTTTGGAAGCCCAAGCCTTGCTGGTCTTGGGCTCTTCTAAAGATAGTGACATAATTGAACCAAAAGATATGCATTGGGGTTCAATAGAGGTCGTTGAAGAAGAGGTTTGGGCTGCAGCATCTTCCTTGATCTTCCAATCCATCCCTTGGTTGATCTTTGAGGATGAGCTTGTTGAAGCTTTTGCAGCATGGTCTTCTTCCGAAGCTTCCTTTTCGGAAGAAGCCTTCACCACCTTTTCTTCCGAAGTAGTCTTCTTCTGAGATGGTTTCAAGGGAGCCTTCTTGTTCTTCCGAACCTTAGAGGCTTTGGCTTCCGAAGCCATTTTCCCTTCGGAAGAAGTAGTTTCTTCCGAAAGCAACTTGGCTTCCAAGACCAACTTTCCCTTCTTCATCATTTGGACCGTTTGAGATGGTCCAACTGAGAAACCTTCTCTGACTCCTTCTCTTCTAACATTATTTGCATAATGTGTGCTTGCTGGATTGTAGTAACAATCTTTAGCCATGTGGTTATGCACACCACACATTATGCATGCAATGTTAGTCTTCTGGGAACTTGCAGGTTGCTGTTTCTTGGGTTTCTTCTCTTCATCAGCAACTTTCCCTTTCAACTCCTGATCCTTCAGTGGGACAGGAGTGCTGGTATTACACTCCTTTCCTGAATCAGAAGTACCTACCACTTGAAATCGGGCAGAAATGAAGACACCCTTTTGCTTTGGGTCGATCTTAAGCTTGGACTCTGCAACCTTCTTGGCAGTCCTTCTAGCAGCTTTAGCTCTGCTTCTTCTTTCCTTGGTGGTTAGGATTTGGTCTTCACAGGTGGAGATGAGTGTATCCTCCTGTTTCTCCCCTGTGATGGCCACTATTTTTGCCTCATCTTCTAGATCCAATGGAGAGGGGTCAGTAGTTGGAACCTCTTGCTCCTCAGTACCACATCTAGGTAGTCTAATAGACTCATAAGAGTGTGGTGGAGCTATTTCATTGGTTCCCAACCCTTCTTTGTTTTGATAAAACATTTGGAATGAGAGGATGATGCAAGAATAGCTTGAAAGTTCTGCTCAGCAATAGCTTGCTTCCTAGCCTGAGCCTCAGTAGTGACCAACCGGACTTGAACTTCAGATAGTTTGAATATCAGATCTTTAATTTGAGTCTTATAGTTGGTCTTTTCATGTTTTAAAAGAGACACAGTTTTCTCTAACTCTTCAATTTTCTTTTGATAGTCAGATTCAGCTCTCTTAAAATCAGATTTTAGCACATTTAAAGACTCAACCTCAGATCTGATTTCTGAAATGTAATCCTTATAAAGTTTAACTTTAGCAATACAGGCAGCAGTACAAAGATGTTCATATACCTGATCATCATCTGTTCCGGCCATGAGTGCTTGAGCGGGAGTCACATACTGGACCATGAAGATCCAGTCAACTTCTTGAGCCACAGCAGCTGTCTCAGTTGACTTCTCTTCTTGTTTTGAAGCAGTGGGATGTGTGGAGGCCTGTGGGGTTCCCGGGTTGTTCTTGGGAGCCTTGCATTCCCTAGCAAAGTGACCAAGTTGGTTGCAGTTGTAACACTTTGCTTTGTTCTTATCAAACCCAAAGTTGTTGTTGACTGGGTTTTGAGGGAATTGCCTTCCAGTTCTCTTGAAGAACTTCTTCGCTCTGTAAGTTAAAAGAGCCATCTGTTGGACAATGTCCACATACTCCACATCATCTGGACTGAAGCACTCAAGATCATCAAAGTAGTATTGAAAATCACCAGAGCGTCCACTTCCAGAGACAAATGCACAACTATCCTGAAAGGAGTTGTGTTGAACCTTTTAAAACTTTGGAGTCTCTGGTAAAGTAATGTAGGGTCCACTATGTGAGTTGTCAGGGTAACACAGCAACTGATGTTGTGGTTCTATGATTTCCCATTCAACCACATGAAGGGCTGAACTCAGTTGGTTATTGGAGTGACCTGAGGAGTTCTGTATGTTCATCTCCATCTGGAATGCACTTAGGATACCATACAACTCTATGAGAGTAAGAGTCTTAAGGTCCGAAGTTCTCTTGATTACAACACAGTAGTGAGTCCATAGTTTAGGAAGGGAAGACATGAACTTCCTAACTATGTCTCTATTCTCAAGAGCTACTCCAATATCCACCAGAGTATCTACTATCTCAACATACCTGAAGTATTGTTGAGTCAAGGTCTTACCAGCCTTGAAAGTAAAGTTCTCAAACTGCTGCTTCAAGAGATCCTTCTTGTTCTCTTGAGTTTCCTTGGATCCTTCATACATCAGCTTCAAAGCTTCCCATAAATCTTTGGCTGTCTTGCACTTCTTGAAGCCTCTGTAGACGGAGTTGGGGAGAGCAGTTTGGAGAGAAGTCATAGCCCTTTGATCTAGCTCTATTCTCTTCCTGTCTTCTTCTGAGTAATCATCAACATCTTTTGGAATGATGCGATTACCAGTAGCAGAAGTAGTGCTTGGTATGAAAGGACCATTGACAATGGAGTCCCACATCCTTGAATCTTGACACTTGATGAAGCCTTCCATTCTGATACACCATGTGTCAAGTCTTCAGGGGTGATCAGTGGGGACTTGGTCATGGTACCGGTTTCCATATCAGTCTAGGAGAGAGCGGCCATTTGAGTGAGTGGTTTGTGGTGAGGAGTGAAAAACAGGTTGATTTGGATGGTAAGATCTCACAATCAAGAGCCTGGAGCTCTGATACCAATTACAGGATCGATTATGGGTCACTCAATAGATGGTTTTTCTCTCAAACTCACCTTGAACAACACTCAGCAAGTAGTCTATAAAGGGTTGATCACAATATAACAAGTAACAAGCAGTAAGAAAATAAACACAGGAAGTAAATTTTCAAGGTACTTTTATATATTGCTTCTCAACTCAAAGGATTACAAGACTCTGGGACTCAAATCGCTTATCTAGTGAGTTAAATAGAGAAGATATATATAATACTACCTACAACCGGATATACTTTGATACCAACTGGACACCTCTAACCTTACATCTATACTACAAGATTCTAGGTAAGGTCTTTCAGACATTTTGCCTGAGAGTTGGTAGTCAGTACATGTCCCTGACTTACCTTTTGTCACCAACTAAAGTTGGTAACATGTACTATCATAAAAAGGTGAACAGTAGAATAAAGTATGGTCAACAACATGGCTCTTTAGGAAGATGCCATGCTGTATCAGAGGTCTGCAGCGGACTGTCAGGGACCATATTTTTATCTGCTGGACATAGCAATGTCTTCCGAAGGATAAAATGCTTCGGAAGAATAACTTCTTCCGAAGCCACTTATACTTCGAAAGACTGCTTCTTCCGAGGCTTGGAGTCTTCTTTGTCTTCGGAAGCAGACTTTGTCTTCAGCTCTTTCATCAGACTTTGTCTTCGGAAGCTCAGACTTTGTCTTCAGCTCTTTCATTAGACTTTGTCTTCGGAAGCACAGACTTTGTCTTCAGCTCTTTCATCAGACTTTGTCTTCGGAAGCTCAGACTTTGTCTTCAGCTCTTGGCTTCAGCTGTTGTCTTCACTTATTGACTTCAGCTGTTTGCCTTCAGTTGTTATCTTTAGCTGTTGTTCTTCAGACTCTCGGAAGATCTCATGCTTAGCTTCAGAAGCCCTTGAATGTAGTACCAAAAATGACTATGTGAAGAGGTTTTGGTTGCACCAACTTTATCATGATCTAACAACGTATTTGTGGTATAAGGGTCACCTAACCACTTGTATGTGTAAACTCACACATGTGTGTAAGTAGGACGACTTGAATTGGAAACCATGTGCATAGGGTCACCGAAGCATGGCATGCAATGGTGTTGATGGGATTTTACATGCCAACTAAATATAAAATGTTTAAACCGATCCCATAAAGCTAAAAATTGCATTAGGTTGCAATTGTCAAATATTGACTACCTTGTTAATTTAAATAATAGGATAAAGGTCACCTAACCATCATTTAAATATAACGCTGGATTCTAGATTTTAATTATTAATTGACTATGAGACATGAAAAGGGTATTAATGATTAAAATGAATTTTTTCAGAAATACTAATAAGAACTTTGTAAATTTTGTAGAAATGGCTGCAAAAGGAAGGGGAAAGGGAAAGGGAAAGGGAAGGGGTACGTCAAAGGGATGGGGAAAGGGAAGGTTAGAGCGGAACCTCCAAAGCCTAAGCTTATGAAGCCTAAGGTAACGAGAAACGATCCATGCTTTGAGTGTGGTGAGATAGGACATTGGAAAAGAAATTGTCCAACCTAACTCAAATAGTTTAGGAACAAGAGGGATGCTGGGCAAACCTCAGGTACAACTTTCATGATTCACATTGGTTTAAATGTTATGTCTTCAAACACATGGGTATTGTATACCGGATGTGGAACTCATATTTGCAATTTGTTGCAGGGGTTCAAAAGAAATAAGCACTTCAAGAAGAGAGACACAAGTCTCTACATGGGCAATGGAGCAAAAGTTGAT
This sequence comes from Flaveria linearis, assembly GCA_024085815.1. Classification (NCBI taxonomy): domain Eukaryota; kingdom Viridiplantae; phylum Streptophyta; class Magnoliopsida; order Asterales; family Asteraceae; genus Flaveria; species Flaveria linearis. The sequence continues at coordinate 67,039,584 of CM044005.1, forward strand.
GTCGAAGCCCAGGGAGATTATATTTTAAAACTTTCAAATGGTTTGGAAGTTGTTCTTAAGAACATTTTGTATGCTCCTAGTTTGACTAGGAACATAATTTCTTTTTCCATTTTAAAACAATGTGGTTATGATTTAAAGTTTGTAAACAATGGTATTTATGTTTGTATGGATGATATTTTTTATTTCAAGGCTATGCCTTTTAATGGTATCTATGAATTGGTTCATGATGATTCATCCTATAATAACTCATTTTACCAAACAAGCACCAAGAAACTTAAAGATCAAGAATAGGTTGGACTCACCTTAGATTAGTATTTGTTTATCTTTCTATGTAATAGGATTTATGTTAGATTTCTTTTGTAAGTTGTTTAATTTATTTTGTACATTTAGCAGTTCAGCGAAACTGTGAGCGAAACTATAGTTTCGCTCACAGTCAGCTGCAAAGTCTCCCGGCGAAACTAATAGTTTCTGCCGGGCGAAACTACAGTTTCAGCAGTACAGTTTCGCACTCAGCGAAACTTTCTGCAAAACTATAACTGCTATATATAGATTTCATTTTGTTCATTGTTATCCATCCCTTGCCAAACCCTAATCGAATATTTCTGTTGCAAGTGAGTATTGTAAGCTGGTATTTATTGAATTTATTGAGCTTATTTCATTCCATTATGTATTGTTGCTTATTGAAACCTATATGATTACATTTTGGTCTTCTTTTGTGCTTCAAATCTTTGTGTTTGTTATTTGTCTTTGGTATTGAACGATTCAAACCATCTTCTGCACTGAAAACCGATCAAATGGACCAACAATATGGTATCAGAGCCTTAGTGCTCTTGATTGTTTGAAGTTTTTGATCATTTTTATTCAAAACCAATTTTTCTTCATTTTTATATCAAAGCAGAGTGTTTTTATCATGGAAATTGATTGAATCTTGCTTGTTTCTGTTTAGGGAAGTCTCGTGAATTATTCCATTTCAAATCCATTGAGATTTGGGTGATTTCAGATTGTTTTTGGGGTTTAAAGTGCCTTCTGGTTCTTCCAGCGAAATTACCAGTTCTTCCAGCGAAACTGATAATTTCTTCAGCGAAACTGTCCTTTTTCATTCATGCTTTTGGTGCGAAACTAGAGTTTTTGAACGGAAGTTCATTGGTGATCGTGTGACATTTGTGCGAAATTACTACTGAAAGTAATTTGAACGAAAGTTCAAGCTTGTTTCCTGCGAAACTACCAGCGAACTAAGCTCTTGACAGCTTCTGGCTATCCTAATTGCTGCCGAAATTGTGAAAAACAGCACTTTCGCCCTTAGCGAAACTAAGCACTTTTGCCTGGGCGAAACTACAAGTCAGTGAAATTATTCCAGCGAAATTACTTTTTCTTCTGCGAAATTATCATGTCTAAGATGACTTCTCTGACTCTTGCTGATTTAGAGAGTGTGGCTCCCAATAGACCTCCAAGACTCATTGACGGAGATAACTTTGAATACTGGAAGAGATGTCTTAAGGCCTTCTTCTTTTACACCGACCACAATCAATGGGATTCTATCATCATTGGCCCACACAAGCCAACCGTTACTGTCGGTGGAACTGTATCTCCAAACACGGACTCCTCCACATTCACTGAAAAGGATCAAAAGCTGATTGATCGAGAGCAGAAAGCTTTTGGAGCCCTGACATTATGTCTTGCACCTGATATTTACAATCGCTTTGCTGAGTACAAACATGTAAAATCCTTAAACGATGCCTTGTGTGAGTTTTATGATGGGAATGAGGATCTGAGGAAAGATAAGAAGGCTCAAGCTCAAAAGGAGTACAATTCAATTGTAGGACATAATAATGAAGACCTTACTGACATTACTAATCGATTTCTGTCTATTTCAAGCACCTTAAAGAAATATGATGATCATTTAGGAAATCATGAGCAAGTGAATAAGCTTCTAGACTCACTTCCACCTCAGTGGAGTTTTCAAGTGAGAATGCTGAAACAAGAAAGAAACTTCGCTGATTATAAGCTGATGGATGTGATTAACAAGCTGAAGTCCTTTGACTTAGATCTGAAAAGGAGGGAGTTCAATCAGTCCATCATGCTGACATCCGGTTATTCTCAGAATGTTGCATTACTATCTTCCGCTACAAGCTCTCCAATACAAGCATCGCATCAAGGAGGAGTGCACTCATGTGATTATTCTGGAGGTTGTAATAACCCGGGGAGAGATCAATGGAACTTGAAAGCAACTGTTGAAACTCCTGTTCCAGCTGAGACTATGGCTCTTTTCAGAATGTTTGTTCAGAGTTATGAAGCATTAGTTGCTGTAGATTTGAAAGGTAAAGGAATGACAATGGAACATGTATCAAGTGGATCCAGATGATCTCGAAGAGACTGATATTCAGTGGCAAATGGCGATGTTAACGCTTAGAACTCGAAGATTTATGGAGCGCACCGGTAGAAAGAATTTTGGAGGTCAAAGTTCAAACTCCAAATTGGGTTTTGATAAGTCTAAGCTAAGATGTTTCAATTGCAAGCATTTGGGACACTTTAAATGAGAATGTCCATTGCCAATTGTCACCGATCCCAATAATTCTAGAATTCCTAAACTGGTTTCTAGTGGAGGAAAACACGAGATGAGTCACAAGAAAGAGACCGTTTTAATCTCTAATTTTGATTGGAGCACAGAAGTTGAAGAGACAAGAGAAGAGGTCAATCAAGCGTTAGTGGCTGAGATTGAAGAAGAGGAAATGAAGACAAACTGTGAGGAATGTTTTTGTAACACCCGGAAGTTTGATTTTTTGGAGTGTCATGTGACTGGAGGCTCAGTCGCATGGAACTCATGCGGCTGGAGGACCAATCGCATGATGTTCGGACGACTGAAGGTTCAATCGCATGGAACTCATGCGACTGGAGGTCCAATCGCATGGTGTTCATGCGACTGAAGGTCCAGTCGCCTGGAGCTCGGGCGACTGAACTGTAGCTATAAAGGAGGGGCAGCCATCTCCCCTCCCCCACACTTGCAAATTTCAGTCGGAAGGAAGAGCAGAGAGAAAGAAAAGAGAAAGAAGAGAAAAAGAGAGAAAAGTGGTGGTTCAGGCTCGAAACTTGTCGAGTGACTAGTCCAAACGAAGCTCTTCATCTTCTTCTTGTTTGTGTGAGTTCTAGGACCCCTCATTTACTTGTTTTCAAATGATTTTGGGGCTGGAACACATTTAAACCCTTTTTTTTGAAATGTATGAGTTTGACCCATTTGAGTGTAATTGTATGTAATGTGTTTAGAGTGCGATTTTGGACTTGTATGTGCTTGTATGATGTCCTATTATGATTCCCTAAGGTTTAGGAGGGGTAATTTGGGCTGGAAATGAGTTTGGATGAGTTTGAAGGCCGTAGGTCGCGGCTACAGTTCGGGATGAACTCCAGTCGCTGCCCAGTTAGGGTTATGCGACTGAAGGGCCAATCGCACGACTGAGGAATGACTGATGTCCAATCGCACGATTGGGACTCAGTCGTATGATTGGGGACTCAGTCGCACAACAGGTCATGCGACTGAGAGTTCAGTCGCATAATTTCAGTCGCATAGTTGTTCAGTCGCACGACTGAGGGTTAGTCGCATAGAAGCCCATTCGTATAGTGTTCATTCGCACGATAGGAGGTCCATTCGCACGACTATATGCCCATTCGCATTGTTGCCCAATCGCATGATCCAGTCGCACGGAGGCCATGCGACTGAAGTATGTTCAATCGCCTCGAATAGGGCTGTTGCGTACGAGGAGAGAGATAGTATTGCATGTATAGGCATGATGTATGTATGATAAGTATGATGTAGCCCTATATGATGGTAATGACTGATAATTTGTAAATATCGATGTTCCTTGTTTTCGATACGTGTGTATCTTTTTGTGACTTTACGTGTATGATTAACGAATAAAACGAAAGTATAAATAACGTAAAGTGAAAGATAATGAAAGAGGAACATGATGAATGAATGCATGCATTAATGAATGAACAAATGAATATAAGAAATGAAAGAATTGATCTGCCCAAGATACATATTAAATTGATGTGGCTAGTGTGATATGATCCAAGTCAGGTCATACCCAATAACAAGCCAAACAACACCAACAAATATTTATTTGATTGATTAGATCAAACAAATAAATAAATCACCAATTCAGTAACCGGGTTTTCTAAATCACTGCTTTTGTTAATGAACAAGATTATATATATATATATATGTATATATTTGTTCATAAGGGATTATTTGTTTCATTGCTTAAATTAGTTAAAGAATGGCAAATAATAGTGTGTGTTAGTGATATAAAATTAAAATGGTTTTAATTTTATAAAACAAGGGATGTGATTAAATAATTTTAACAAAAGTTTGAATTGAGAGGGAAAACCAAAGGGGACCATTTTCGGCCGCCCCTTGGTCTTGGTTGTCCACTTTATTAGTTCCAAGACATGCAAGTCTTGGACACTTGAACACTCTTTTCATTTTTCACATCCAAGAACACACACTTAACAAAAGTTCTCTCTCCTTTCTCTCCTCCATACTCACGGTTTTGGGCAAGAAAGGAAGGTGATTTTCAGCCTTCAAAAGTTTGTTTTGTAGCTGGAAATTGGTGTCAAAGATCCTAGCATTCAAGATGCTTTGTTGATAGGCTTGGGGTATGCTATCTTGAAAGCTTCTACCTTGAAGTTTAGCCACAAGAACACATCCTTTTCATCTCTTTAATCTCGGATTTCTGCAGATCCAAAGGTTGTGGTTCTTACATTTATGTTCATTTCATTTATATGCAATGTGTATAAAGATCCATGGCTTGGGGTTTTTGTCAAATGGGTTTGATAATCAGATTTTAACATGTTTTAAATCATATATTCCGCTGTGTTTTTCATATATACAAGTAAATATGAACTTTGATAAACATGTTAAACCCCAACAATGGCATCAAGAGCCACTTATACATATGCATACATGTATTATACTTGGTATTTCATGTTGACAGCACCAAAACCGTGGGTTAAGGGGCTGTTTTGGTACCCCTTTTGATGTTTTAAAGATGCTACATTATGCATATTAGGATCTTTAAAACTCTAGTTTATAAGATAATTGTTTGCATGGACTAAACCCATTAGTTCTTGGTTTATGTTGGCCAAAAACATGGGTGATAAGGGGCTGCCAAAATCGATTCATTAGTGTATATTTGGATATATTGTTGTTTATTATGCATAACAAAGCCTAGACCATTTCGATTGAATGATTGATTGTCATGTTGTATTCATTTGGGCATGTAATAATTTATCATTGGATTCAAGTTTTGTTTTGTAATCTATTCATTCATATGGTTTGTAATAAATAGATTAGGAGTTTTTCTTTACTAGAAAAAATGTATTAGGATACATATTTTGTAAAGGATGCTCAAGATCAAGACTTGAAGAAAAGATAAGACAAAGAGGATGCTTGAAGATGTGGTTTCAAGTGGGAGTCCCTTTGGTCAACCATGTGTCATGATTCATAACCCTTAGGACACGACCATTTGACACACTTGTTTTGGCTAAACAAGTGTGATCAACTTAGTATGCTTTGTTATGCATATATGAATGTTTTGTTTATGTTTGGTTGAATGCATATGATGATGTTTGTTTTGAATATTTGGATGTGATTAACAAACCGTCAACTAAAACAAACAACAAACAAGTAATTGGTTCTCAAATCATTAAGCATAAATAGAATGGTTCTATAAAAGGAGTTAATGGTTTGCAAAATAAAATGGGTTTTATTTAAAAGAACCAATAGGGTAGCATATGGTTGAATGCATACAATCATATGATACATAGACTTTTCTAAAACAAGAATTGTGAAATTATAAATCCCTTTTGAAAAACAAGTTAAACACCATCCTTTTACACAACACTTAGGTTACTTGCAAACTCTTAGTGGGATAAAGGTCACCTAACCACTTTGAGGGAACTTGTAATTTGAGGTGAGAATACCATGTTTGTGGGATAAAGGTCACCTAACCACTTATATAGTAAACTCACACGTGTGTGTAAGTAGGACGACTTGATTTGTAAAATATATTGAATGGATCACCTAAAATATGTTTTATAGAAGGTGTTGATGGGATAAACATGCCGTGATAAACATATGATGTTTAAACGATCCCATACCACTAGAAGTTGCAATAGGTTGCAATTGTCATTTATGACTACCTTGTTTTATTTAAATAATGGGATAAAGGTCACCTAACCAATATTTAAATATAACGTTGGATTCTAAAATTTTGTTTATTAATAGTCTATGAGACATAAAGGGTATTAATAAATGGAATATATTTATCAACGATTACTAAAATGGAACTTTGTAAAATCTTGTAGATGGCCGACAACAACAATGCTAATAATGATGTACCAAACCAAAGCAACCAATCCCTAAGGGCGATCCTTCAAAGGGATTGTCTAACACCTAACAACTTCATGGATTGGTACAGCAACTTGAGAATTGTTCTCAAGCAGGAAAAGCGGGCCTATATCCTTGATGATCCCATCCCCGATGAACCTAACGAGGAGGATGTGGAAGCCTATAATGATTGGGTTAGATATGTGGAGGACTCCATCCAGGTCTCTTGCTTAATGTTAGCAAGTATGACACCCGAACTCCAAAAGGATTATGAGCTCCATGGAGCCTATGACATGATCACTCAGCTGCGGGAAACGTTCCAGCAGCAAGCTAGAGTGGAGCGCTTCGAAACGGTTCGAGCGCTTCATGCATGTAGGATGGAGGAATCCCAATCAGTTTCATCTTATGTTCTTAAGATGAAAAGCCACATCGACCGCCTTCAAAGGCTGAACTGTCCCGTCTCAAAGGAGTTGGCCACGGATTTGATCCTTAATGGCCTAACTAAAAAGTTTGAGGCATTCGTCATGAATTACAACATGAACGGATGGGACAAGAGCATAAATGAACTTCATTCTATGCTCAAATCAGCTGAGGCGGGAATGGGTAAAAGGGTTTTACCCGTTCTCACCATTAATGAAGGTGGGAGAAGGAGAAGGTCTCTACCCCCTCCTAAGGCAACTGTTGCCAAAGGAAAGGGGCACGTTGGGGGCAAGGGGAAGATGGTTGTTAGGGCGGAACCTCCAAAGCCCAAGGAGAAGAAGCAAAAGGTTGCTGTGAACGACCCATGCTTCAAATGTGGTGAGATAGGGCATTGGATGAGAAATTGTCCAGTCTATCTCAAAGAGTTGAGAGGAAAGAGGGATGCGGGGCAAACCTCAGGTATAATATACATGATACATATAGAACTAAATGTTATTTCTTCTAACACATGGGTATTAGATACCGGATGTGGAACTCACATTTGCAATTTGTTGCAGGGGTTCAAAAGAAATGAGCATTATGAGAAAGGGGAAATAAGTCTCTTCATGGGCAATGGTGCAAAAGTTCACGTGGAAGCCCAAGGAGACTACATTTTGAAACTTCTAAATGGTTTGGAAGTTATTTTATGTAATGTATTATATGCTCCTAGTTTGACTAGGAACATAATTTCTGTTTCCCATTTAAGACAATATGATTATGATTTCAAGTTTGTTGACAATGATATTCATGTTTCTTTGAATCATGTATTTTATTTTAAGGCTATACCTTGTAATGGTATTTATGAATTGGTTCATGAAAACGCAACATATGATAGCTCAATATACCAAGCAACCACCAAAAGACTCAAATTGGATTTGAGTGATACCTACCTTTGGCATTGTCGCCTTGGTCATATAAACAAGAAACGCATACAAACACTTCAAAAGAATGGTCTTTTAAAAACAAATGAATGTGATTCATTTGATGTATGTGAATCTTGTTTACAAGGAAAAATGACTAAGGCACCCTTTAGTGGAACTAACGAAAGGGCAAAAGATTTATTAGGTATCATACATTCGGATGTATGTGGTCCTTTTAAGCCAATGACTAGGAATGGTGAAAGATACTTCATTACCTTTACCGACGATTATAGTCGCTATGGGTATGTGTACTTAATAAGACACAAAGATGAAGCTTTTGAAATGTTCAAAATCTTCAAGAGTGAAGTTGAAAATCAACTCAACAAATCAATTAAAGTTCTCCGCACCGATAGGGGTGGTGAATACCTAAGTGATATTTTTCAAGATCATCTTAGGAGTTGTGGGATTGTCTCACAACTCACTCCACCTGGAACACCACAACATAATGGTGTGTCTGAGAGGAGGAATCGAACCTTATTGGATATGGTTCGATCTATGATGGCTAGAAGCACATTGCCTCTATCATTTTGGGGTTTCGCTTTGCTCTCCGCGGCCCGTATTCTGAATATGGCCCCAACCAAGAAGGTGGAAAGGACACCTTTTGAGATATGGCATGGAAGAGTTCCATCCCTATCATATTTAAGGGTTTGGGGTTGTGAGGCTTATGTTAAGACTCCCACCCCAAACAAATTAGATGTCCGATCCACCAAGTGTATCTTTGTTGGATATCCTAGAGATTCTATGGGATATTATTTCTATGATCCACTGGAACAAAAGGTGTTTGTTGCCAGGAAGGGTGAGTTCTTAGAAGCCAAGTTCCTTATGGAAGGAGTTAGCAGTAGAACAGTGGATCTTGAGGAAGATCAAGAACCACAGCCCGATGCACGTTTGGTTGAAATTAGCACTCAACATGAGGATGTTGATGATGATCAAGCAGTTGATCAATACACACAAAACGTTCGCAGAAGTGGTAGACCTAGTATTCCACCTGAAAGATACGGATTTTTCATGGATGGATGCTATGTGGTAGATTCAGATGAACCAACCACATATCATGATGCAGTGTCCAATTTGGATTGTGACAAATGGCTTGAAGCCATGAACGTTGAGATGCAATCCATGTATGACAATCAAGTTTGGGAACTTGTTGTACCACCTCTTAATTCCAAAGTAGTTGGAAGTAAGTGGGTTTTCAAGAAGAAAACCGATATGCATGGAAACTTGGATACTTACAAAGCTAGACTTGTAGCAAAGGGTTTCACTCAAACTCAAGGGGTTGATTATGATGAAACCTTCTCACCTGTTGCAATGCTTAAGTCTATAAGGATATTGTTTGCCATAGCAGCTCATCATGATTATGAGATTTGGCAAATGGATGTCAAAACCGCTTTCCTAAATGGATATCTTGAGGAAGATGTCTATATGGTTCAGCCTGAAGGTTTTGTCGATCCAAAACATCCTAACAAAGTATGCAAGTTAAAGAAATAAATCTATGGATTGAAACAAGCATCGAGAAGTTGGAATCACCGTTTTGATGATGAAGTAAAGAAATCTGGCTTCATCAAAAATGCTGATGAGGCTTGTGTGTATAAGAAGGCTAGTGGGAGCACAATAACCTTCCTAGTATTGTATGTTGATGACATACTACTATTTGGAAATGACATTCCAACCTTGGAAGGTGTAAAAACCTGGCTTGGAAGTTGTTTTTCCATCAAGGATCTTGGTGAAGCCACCTATATTCTGGGAATAAAGATCTATAGGGATAGATCAAGGCGGCTGATTGGTTTGAATCAAAGTGCATACATTGACAAAATCTTGAAGAGGTTCAAGATGGAAAACTCTAAGAAAGGTACTGTACCTATTCAAAGAGGGACAATATTGAGTACGACTCAATGTCCAAGCTCGAAGGAGGAGCAAAATAGAATGAAGGCAATCCCATATGCATCTGCTATAGGATCCATCATGTATGCAATGATATGCACTAGACCGGACGTATCATGCGCTTTAAGCATGACAAGTAGATACCAGCAAAATCCTGGTGATAGTCATTGGATGGCTGTCAAGAACATTCTGAAATACCTAAGGAGGACTAAGGACATGTTCTTGATCTACGGGTCTGGTGAAGAGGAACTCGTTGTAAAAGGTTACACGGATGCGAGTTTCCAAACCGATCGAGATGATTCACGATCTCAATCAGGGTACATCTTTATTCTGAATGGCGGAGCTGTTTCTTGGAAAAGCTCAAAGCAAGAAGTCGTAGCGTTGTCCACTACAGAGTCAGAATATGTCGCCGCTTCAATGGCAGCACAGGAAGCTGCATGGCTGAAGAAATTCATAGCCGACCTAGGGGTAGTCCCTTCCATTCAGGATCCCCTAGAGATCTTTTGTGACAACGAGGATGCGATTGCTCAAATCAAGGAACCTCGTGCTCATCAAAAGACTCGGCACATTAACGGAGATTCAACTACATAAGGGATGAAGTTGAAAAAGGAAAGATATGTATTCGCAAAGTCCACACTGATAAAAACATTGCGGATCCACTCACAAAGCTCCTTGAAAAGGCAAAGCATGAAGGTCATGCTTGTGCCATGGGACTTGGATATTCTAGTGACTGGGTTTAATGTTGTACTTTGTATTTGGATATTGGAACTTATGTTATTTGACTTAATTATATGGTTATAATTTTCATTTGTTCTTCTATTTTAGCATGTTTAAATCCGTGAATAAATAAGTTATTCTAAACGTCCGTAGTCGATCATACTTGTGGGAACAAGTATGAATGTAAGACTATAATGAACTTGGATTGGTTGATATTCATAAGGTATGAATATAGAGCAAGAGGTTGCTACCAAGGTTCATTGATATATATGGGATATAGATATTGGACTGACCCGCACTCAACTATTTCTGCATGGAATCTTTGTGATTAGTCATAAGAAATATTGAGTAAAGGCGAATATCATAGTATCCTCAGACCTGAGATACATATTGGGTCTTGATATTCACCAAGTATTGTACTTTGACTTAGTACTTTGCTGTTCTAAAATATTGGCAGTACATAAGGCTGAATTCAGGTATGATATGAGGTGATTGCGAGAGACGTATGTAGTCAAGATGGAATTTGTTCCTCTTATTCGTTGAGAGCTAGATGTCTAAGGCCTATTAAAGTTAAATCACCGGAGAATGACAATTCTGTGTCTCTTGGATTTAACATGACATCTGAACAAAAGGATAGATGATTGATTCACCTAAACCATGTTCGAGTAAGGTACTTGAAAAGGGATGATGTTATTGAATGACACTTAATCATATACATTAGGGGTAGCAAACAGTTGCTAGGCGTTATTTGCTGCTTGCATCAATCTTTTATGAATCTTGTGCTAGTGGGAGATTGAAAGAATTGATCTGCCCAAGATACATATTAAATTGATGTGGCTAGTGTGATATGATCCAAGTCGGGTCATACCCAATAACAAGCCAAACAACACCAACAAATATTTATTTGATTGATTAGATCAAACAAATAAATAAATCACTAATTCAGAAACAGGGTTTTCTAAATCACTGCTTTTGTTAATGAACAAGATTATATATATATATATATATATATATTGTTTCATAAGGGATTATTTGTTTCATTGCTTAAATTAGTTAAAGAATGGCAAATAATAGTGTGTGTTAGTGATATAAAATTAAAATGGTTTTAATTTAATAAAACAGGGATGTGATTAAATAATTTTAACAAAAGTTTGAATTGAGACGGAAAACCAAAGGGGACCATTTTCGGCCGCCCCTTGGTCTTGGTTGTCCCACTTTATTAGTTCCAAGACATGCAAGTCTTGGACACTTGAACACTCTTTTCATTTTCACATCCAAGAACACACACTTAACAAAAGTTCTCTCTCCTTTCTCTCCACCATACTCACGGTTTTGGGCAAGAAAGGAAGGTGATTTTCAGCCTTCAAAAGTTTGTTTTGTAGCTGGAAAATGGTGTCAAAGATCCTAGCATTCAAGGTGCTTTGTTGATAGGCTTGGGGTATGCTATCTTGAGAGCTTCTACCTTGAAGTTTAGCCACAAGAACACATCCTTTTCATCTCTTTAATCTCAGATTTCTGCAGCTCCAAAGGTTGTGGTTCTTACATTTATGTTCATTTCATTTGTATGCAATGTGTATAAAGATCCATGGCTTGGGGTTTTTGTCAAATGGGTTTGATAATCAGATTTTAACATGTTTTAAATCATATATTCCGCTGCGTTTTTCATATATACAAGTAAATATGAACTTTGATAAACATGTTAAACCCCAACAAGAAAGACTTGCAAGCAAATGTATGGAGGTGCACACCTATAGCAGGTGTTAACTCAATGGTGTGCGGGTTAGCTACCCCGAAGGATGCACATTGGGGTCAGTCTTTGTGATTGACCATATGTTTGTATGGGATCCTTGCCGCTTTCCCTAGGTGACTGGATCAACAGTAGTGCACAACGTTCGTGATTGATCATCACAAGTCCAGCACCCGCAGTAGTGCACAATGTTCGGGGTATAGCATATGGCATTGATCCAGAATGAAAGAGGAAATATAAGTGGTGCATGTACCTACCCTAGGTGACTGGATCAGCAGTAGTGCACAACGTTCGTGGTTGATTACCACAGGTCCAGCACCAGCAGTAGTGTACAATGTTCAGGGTATTGTACATGTCACCGAATGTAATGAAAGTACGAATGAATGTATTGAATGTATGAATGAATGTAACAAACGTACGAACGAATGTGATGACTGTATGAATGAAGGTAAGGAATATATGAATGAAAGAAAGAGTTTATGAACGAACGTGAGTGATAACAATGAACGGTACACGAATGAAAGCTAATGAACGAATGATGAAGATAATAATAATATTATCTACGTGTACGTATGTTGTGTGATCGCATGTATGTAAGAATGGTTTTAAGGAAAGGAAGGTATGTTTTATTATAAAAGGAGAACTCACTCAGCAACGTTGACTTTTTATGTGTTTCCAGTTGGCAGGTAGTGAGCTGAGGATGGCACGAGGCGGCTACTCAGCTCTTTTGGGATGGCATTCTTTGTTAATATTTATGTAATGTATCATGTTGAATGTATTTAGAAAACAAAATGGTGTTTGTAGAGGATTCGCATAAACGGGATTACTTAAGGAATCCTCTCACCACTAAAAGTCACTGTATATGACTATTTTGTAATTCACTAATGATGTATCGCTCTGCAAAAGCTTTTATGATGAAATGAGATATCTCTTTTGAATGTTTCCGCTGCAATGTCTATTTAAAATAGTTGTAAAATATATGCTTTATGTGCAATGAATGACCAACTGTGAGGTGCCCGGGATCGGGGCCTTACAAGTTGGTATCAAAGCCAAAGTTTAAGTGAAACGGGTAAATTTTCAAAATAAACCTTAACTTAAACTGAGAATGGGACGAAAAGGGAAGGAATGCCAATCTGAGTAGCTGCGTGCCATCAGGTATTTTTCTAATGTTAACCAGAATTTATGTGCGCGTGTTACGTGTTTATGTGTTACTGTTAGATTAAGATACTAATGTAGTCAGGAAAGATAATGCTCGGGGTACGAAGAGTAAAGTGAGTGGCTAATCACAACTGGCCACTGTAATTAGGGACTTGCTACACTTGACATAAACTAAGCTATTCCCTTGAATGGCCGTGTTGGTGTTTGAATCTTTCAGCGTGTGATAGAGAATGGCCGGTGGTAGATCTTCTAAGGCCTCACAGGGTGGAGGTGGTAGCGGATGTGGTGCTGAACCATACGCCACAAGAGGAAGACCTAGGAGGGAGAAAGTTGTTCATGAAGAAACTGAGACCCCTCATCAGGAGGGTGTAGACGAAAGCACCAATTTGAGAGCCTCGGTAAAAGAGGCAGTGTTTCAAGAGGTGCATCAGGTCATGCAGACGATCTTACCGTCTGTGGTGACCGAAGTGATTAAGGGGGTCCGGGAAGGTGAAAGAAAAGAGAGGAATAGGTCCTTGGGAAAAAGGAGCAATCAGGGCCGGAAACGGTTCTCTCTGATGATGAAGAGGAAGAGGAGGAGGAGCCTGTGCATGAGACATCATGAGGCTGTAATTACGGGGCGTTTATGAGGTGCAAGCCCCCTACTTTTGACGGTAATGGCACTGCTGCTGCTGCTCATCGATGAGTGAGAGAAATGGAAAGTGTCCTCGATATCAGTGAGTGCCGTGAGGACCAAAAGGTGAAGTTTGCTACTGATTCTTTCACAGATTCGGCTCTATGCTGGTGGGGAAACATAGTCCAAGCCGAGGGTAGCAAGGGCATTGGAAAAATGAAGTGGTCCGAGCTGAAAAGGTTGGTGATCGAGGAGTTCTGTCCTCATTAGGAAATGGATAAAGTTGAGAGAGAGTTCCTGCAGCTGGAGGCGGGGACGATGACCCACCAACAGTACACCACGAAATTCAATGAAATGGCACGTCTGGTGCCGGATCAGGTGACTCCTCTAACGCGGAAGATCAAGAGGTATATTCAGGGTTTGTCAGCGGATATTCGTAGGCACATGATCGCCGCCCGACCAATCACCTTTAGGTCGGCGGTGGACTTGGCGGGGAGACTGTATGATGAAAGGGCAGTGGTGGTGGTGGCTGATGGTAATAGAAAGGGTGGTGACAGGAATTGGAACGGGAAGAGGTTTGGTCGGGGTGATGCCTCGACGAGTAACAAGAAGGCACGGGTAGATGACCGCCGTGTAGCCACACTCGGTACGGGACCGAAAAGGTGTGGTAAATGTGGGAAGGAGCACAGTGGGGAGTGCAGACTGGGGTTAAATGTCTGCTTTAGGTGTGGGAAGTCTGGTCATATGGCTAGAGAGTGTAAGGGCATGAGGTGCTTCAACTGTGGAGAGAATGGCCATATGAATAAAGACTGCAAGAAGCCAAGGTCTGAGAGTTTCGGCGTGAAGAAGACGGGGAATGAGGGATCAAAGGCAAGCGCCAGAGCATTCATGATGACACAGGAGGAGGCTAGGACGGACCTTGATGTTGTGTCCAGTACGTTTCTGGTGAACCAAACTTTAGCCTCTGTATTATTTGATTCGGGTGCCAGTAGGAGTTTTATTTCTGCTGCTTTCTGTGCCAAACTGCCTGTTAGTAGTAGACGTGTGGATGTACCGTTTGATGTAGAAACTATGATAGGTAAGTCTACCAGAATTTCCAAGGTGATAGAGGGTTGCGATGTGGAATTAGAGGGCCACAAATTTCCGGTTAGACCATTTGCGATGACTTTAGGTGGTTTTGATTTGGTGCTCGGGATGGATTGGTTGGCGGATTTTGAGGCGAATATAGTGTGTCGGAAGAAGATGATTCGTCTGATAGTGCCTGACGGGAGTCCGGTAACGGTTTATGGGGATCGGGTCACGACGATTCCGAAGGTGATCTCAATGGCGGTGGCGGGAAAGTGTATGAGGCGTGGATGTAGCGCCTATTTATGTTATGTGAAGGATGTAGAAACGCCAACACCACAACTATCCAATGTTCCGGTTGTGTGTGACTTTCCAGACGTGGTTCCCGAAGACTTATCGGGAGTGCCCCCTGACTGAGAGATTGACTTCCAGATTGATCTGATACCATGCGCCCAACCTGTTGCCAAAGCACCGTATCGATTGGCCCCGACGAAAATGAAAGAGTTGATGGAGGAGTTGCAAGAGTTGTTGGATAAGGGGTTCATTAGACCTGGTATCTCACCTAGGGGTGCTCCGGTCCTGTTTGTAAAGAAGACAGACGGTAGCATGAGGATGTGTATCGACTATCATGAGTTGAACAAATTGACGGTGAAGAACCGATACCCCTTGCCGAGAATCGATGATTTGTTTGATCAACTTCAGGGTGCCAGTTGGTTTTCAAGGATAGATCTTCGATCAGGCTACCATCAACTGAAGGTGAAAGAGCAAGATATCCCTAAAACAGCTTTTCGCACGCGCTACGGTCACTACGAGTTCCTTGTCATATCTTTTGGTTTGACCAATGCGCCAGCTGCTTTTATGGACCTGATGAATTGGTTGTGTCAGCCGATGCTGGTTAAATCAGTGATTGTATTCATCGATGATATCTTGATTTATTCGAAGAGTGAGGCTAAGCATGCCGGTCACATTCGATAGGTTCTGGAGACGTTGAGAAGGGAGAAGTTGTATTCTAAATTCTCCAAGTGCGCATTCTGGTTGCGTGAGGTTCAGTTCTTGGGTCACGTGGTGAATCTGGAGGGGATTTGGTTGATCTGGCAAAGGTGGAAGCGGTGATGCAATGGAAGTCTCCAAAGACACCATCTGAGATCCGAAGTTTCTTGGGTTTGGCGGGCTATTATAGAAGATTCATTCAAGACTTCTTCAAATCGCTTATCCATTAACCAAGTTGACCCGTAAAGATGTAAAGTTCGTATGGGTCAAGCTCAAGAGAAGGCGTTCGAAGAATTGAAGACGAGGTTGACCCAAGCTCCTGTTCTATCATTGCCCGATGGAAGTGAAGATCTGGTGGTTTATTCTGATGCTTCCTATTCGGGTTTGGGGTGCGTGTTAATGCAGGGGGGAAAGGTTATAGCCTATGAAACCCGACAGTTGAAAGCTCATGAGGTTAACTATCCTACTCATGACTTGGAGCTAGCCGCTGTGGTCTTTGCATTGAAGATTTGGAGGCACTATCTCTGCGGGACGAAGTGCACCATCTTTACCGGCCACAAGAGCTTGAAGTACTTCTTCGAGCAAAAATATTTGAATATGAGGCAACGGCGATGGTTGGAGCTTATAAAGGATTATGATTGTGAGATCCATTACCATCCGAGCAAGGCCAATGTGGTGGCGGATGCCCTTAGCCGAAAGGAGAGGCCCGAGCCGATTCGGGTGAAATAGTACCAGCTGATCATGACCTCCGATGTAATGATGTAGGTCAAGGAGTTTCAAGATGAAGCTTTGAAAGACGATCATCTTCACTCTGAAAGAATGAGAGGCCTGGTCGTGGAGTTGGGTGAAAACACATTTGGTGTTAAAACCCGATTCGGGCGGATGTGGATTCCTCGTTTTGGGGATCTACGGGTAAAGATCATGGATGAAGCCCACAAGACTCGATACTCCATTCATCCCGGTGCTACCAAGATGTACCAAGACATGAAGAAAGACTATTGGTGGCCGGGTATGAAGTGTGATGTGGTGGAGTATGTGAGTAAATGCCTTACTTGTTTGCAAGTGAAGGCCGAGCACCAGAAGCCGTATGGAAAGATTCAACCTTTGGATATACCGGAATTGAAGTGGGAGCATATCACCATGGATTTCATCACGAAGCTGCCACGTACCCCGAAAGGGTATGATGCTATATGGGTGATTGTTGATCGTCTGACGAAGAGTGCTCACTTCCTACCGATGCGCGAGAAATACACATCCGAGAGGTTGGCCGATATTTTCATCAAGGAGATTGTGACTCGTCATGGTGTACCGGTGTCAATTGTGTCTGATCGAGACACTCGGTTTACATCCAAATTAGGAAGAAATTCCATGATGCCATGGGGACGAGGTTACATATTAGCACAGCTTATCATCCCTAAACTGATGGTCAGTCGGAAAGGACCATTCAGACCTTAGAGGACATGCTCCGGGCATGTGTGATTGATTTTGGGGGAAGTTGGGATGACCACCTGCCGTTAGCAGAATTCTCATACTATAACAGCTATCATGCCAGCATTGGCATGCCACCTTACGAGATGCTATACGGTAGGAGATGCAGGACACCCCTTTGTTGGGTGATATTGGTCAGAAGGAATTGGGGAGCGTCGAAGTGATCGAGGCTACGACTGAAATGCTTGAAAGGATCAAGGCCTACATGAAGGAAGCCAAAGACAGACAGAAGTCGTATGCCGATAAACGACGAAGACCGATTGAATTCCAGGTGGGTGATCGGTTATGTTGAAGGTCTCACCTTGGAAGGGTATCATTCGGTTCAGAAAGCGGGGCAAGTTGAGCCCGCGGTATATAGGCCCTTTCCGAATCAATGCTCGAGTAGGAGAGGTGGCCTATAGGTTGGAGCTACCAGATGAGTTAAGTGGAATTCACCCGACCTTCCACGTATCTCATTGGAGGAAGTGTTTGGCAGACGAGGATATGATTGTCCCACTGGAGGATATTGAGGTAGACAAACGGATCATTATATGGAGCAACCAGTGGCGATCATCGATCGAAAGGAGAAGAGGCTGAGAAATAAAGTGGTTCCTCTTGTGCGTGTACAGTGGCGGCACAGGAAGGGGTCCGAGTCGACGTGGGAAACCGAAGAAGAGATGAGACAGCATTACCCACGTTTGTTCGAGGAATGACAGGTTTCGGGGACGAAACCTAAATAAGGGGGTGGACTTGTAACACCTGGAAGTTTGACTTTTTGGAGTGTCATGTGACTGGAGGCTCAATCGCATGGAACTCATGCGTCTGGAGGACCAATCGCATGATGTTCGGATGACTGAAGGTTCAATCGCATGGAACTCATGCGACTGGAGGTCCAGTCGCATGGTGTTTATGCGACTGAAGGTCCAGTCGCCTCGAGCTCGGGCGACTGAACTGTAGCTATAAAGGAGGGGCAGCCATCTCCCCTCCCCCACACTTGCAAATTTCAGTCGGAAGGAAGAGCAGAGAGAAAGAAAAGAGAAAGAAGAGAAAAAGAGAGAAAAGTGGTGGTTCAGGCTCGAAACTTGTCGAGTGACTAGTCCAAACAAAGCTCTTCATCTTCTTCTTGTTTGTGTGAGTTCTAGGACCCCTTATTTACTTGTTTTCAAATGATTTTGGGGCTGGAACACATTTAAACCCATTTTTTTGAAATGTATGAGTTTGACCCATTTGGGTGTAATTGAATGTAATGTGTTTAGAGTGTGATTTTGGACTTGTATGTGCTTGTATGATGTCCTAGTATGATTCCCTAAGGTTTAGGAGGGGTAATTTGGGCTGGAAATGAGTTTGGATGAGTTTGAAGGCCGAAGGTCGCGGCTGCAGTTCGAGATGAACTCCAGTCGCTGCCTAGTTAGGGTTATGCGACCGAAGGGCCAATCGCATGACTGAGGAACGACTGATGTCCAATCACACGACTGGGACTCAGTCGCACGATTGGGGACTCAGTCGCACAACAGGTCATGCGACTGAGAGTTCAGTCGCATAATTTCAGTCGCATAGTTGTTCAGTCGCACGACTGGGGGTTAGTCTTATAGAATCCCATTCGTATAGTGTTCATTCGTACGATAGGAGGTCCATTCGCAGGACTGTATGCCCATTCGCATAGTGGCCCAATCGCATGATCCTGTCGCATGGAGGCCATACGACTGAAGTATGTTCAATCGCCCCAAATAGGGCTGTTGCGTACGACGAGAGAGATAGTATTGCATGTATAGGCATGATGTATGTATGATAAGTATGATGTAGCCCTATATGATGGTAATGACTGATGATTTGTAAATATCGATGTTCCTTGTTTTCGATACGTGTTTATCTTTCTGTAACTTTACGTGTATGATTAACGAATAAAACGAAAGTAATAAATAACGTAAAGTGAAAGATAATGAAAGAGGAGCATGATGAATGAATGCATGCATTAATGAATGAACGAATGAATGTAAGAAAGACTTGCAAGCAAATGTATGGAGGTGCACACCCATAGCAGGTGTTAGCTCAACGGTGTGCGGGTTAGCTACCCCGAAGGATGCATATTGGGGTCAGTCTTTGTGATTGACCATATTTATGTATTGGATCCTTGCCGCTTGCCCTAGGTGACTGGATCAGCATTAGTGCACAACGTTCGTGATTGATCATCACAGGTCCAGCACCCGCAGTAGTGCACAATGTTCGGGGTATAGCATATGGCATTGATCCAGAATGAAAGAGGAAAGATAAGTGGTGCATGTACCTACCCTAGGTGACTGGATCAGCAGTAGTGCACAACGTTCGTGGTTGATTATCACAGTCCAGCACCAGCAGTAGTGCACAATGTTCAGGGTATTGTACATGTCATCGAATGTAATGAACGTGCGAATGAATGTATTGAATGTATGAATGAATGTAACGAACGTATGAATGAATGTGATAAATGTATGAATGAAGGTAAGGAACGTATGAACGAAAGAAAGAGTTTATGAACGAACGTGAATGATAACAATGAATGGTACACGAATGAAAGCTAATGAATGAATGATGAAGATAATAATAATATTATCTACGTGTACGTATGTTGTGTGATTGCATGTATGTAAGAACAGTTTTAAGGAAAGGAAGGTATGTTTTATTATAAAACTAGAACTCACTCAGCAACGCTGACTTTTTATGTGTTTCCAGTTGGCAGGTAGTGTTGCTGAGGATGGCACGAGGCGGCTACTCAGCTCTTTTGGGATGGCATTTCTTTGTTAATATTTTTGTAATGTATCATGTTGAATGTATTTAAAAAACAAAATGGTGTTTGTAGAGGATTCGCATAAACGGGATTACTTAAGGAATCCTCTCACCACTAAAAGTCATTGTATATGACTATTTTGTAATTGACTAATGATGTATCGCTCTGCAAAAGCTTTTATGATGAAATGAGATATCTCTTTGAATGTTTCCGCTGCAATGTCTATTTAAAATTGTTGTAAAATATATGTTTTATGTGCAATGAATGACCAACTATGAGGTGCCCGGGATCGGGGCCTTACAGTTTTGATCTGTTTAAGGAGTTTAATGATGGAGTTGAAAAGATGGAGAGTGTGAAAGAAGGAATTCAGAAGGAAGGCGGGAAGCAAGAAACCCAAACCACAGAGCCAGAAAAGAATGATGATAATGCTGCTACCAAGTTGAGGAAAACAAGTTGAGTACTCTGGTGTGTCAATGTGAGAAAGCCCTTGCTGCTGAGAAGGTGGTGATGGGACTTCCCTATGAGGTAATTCTAGATATGTGTTCATCTCCTTGCAAAATCAAACTTTTTGGGGTTTATAAGGCTAATCGTTTATTGATCAATAATGAAAAGGATTTGAAATGAATGAACGAGGAGCTTAAAACAAATGAGTCAAAATATTTTGTTAAATTAAATGAGGCCTTAAAAGAAAACGATCATTTAAAAAGAATTGTTTTGGAAAGAAATGTTGAGGTTAATAGTTTAACTAAAAGGGTTGCTCTTGCTAAGTTTGAAACAAGCAAACTTCAGTCAAAACTTGATAAATTGACCATATCGGGAATGAAACATGATGACTTATGTAAATCTCAACGGGGGGCTAGGATTAAAACAGGTTTCGGCTATGAAAATGCTATGGTTTATCCTCCTCCTAGTACTTATTGTTATTCACCTATGCCCGTTCCCCGTCCTTCTAATGACTTAATCCAAATAGCTACCAATAGTATGTCTGCAGGTTTAGAAGGTGTGAATCCTATGCATGTTCATGAGGACTATGATTATGGATCGACTAGAGGGCTTAGATGCTCTAGCGTTAATACACCTGAACCTCAGCATTCTGTTTTAGATCATAACTCTAGTTTAAATTCAGTCTTTGTTTCTAATGATGCTGTAAAAGACTCTATTTCGTTCGGTTATAGTGATGTTTCTGTTTGCTCTTTAAATGTTGTGGATCATGATGTTGATTATAATTCTTTAAATGATTATACTGTAAAAGGTGATGAGGAAACAAAACCTAACTCGTTTAAAAAAAATTCTTTTCTCATCCCATTCCATCATTTATCCCTGCTAAAATTTTTGTGTTTAATGATAGGATTATATCTTCATCTAAGGCAAGTACTAGTGGTACTAGTAACACATGTATCTCAGATAACCCCTCATTTTCTTGAGTTCATAACCATTCTTTTTCAAATAAAGCTTGCTCTGTTAACATGTATGAGTTATACAGCGATGATGATTCAAGATTATCTGAATGTGATGACGAAATATGCATTGATAAACCCCCAGATAAATCTCCTACTTCATTACATAATGAATCTAGATTAAAACCACACTGTTTTCAATATGGTGAAGATGATCATGTTGTTACGCACTGTCCTGTAAGGCCCCCTTTCCCAGGCACCTTACGGTTGGTCATTCATCGCACTACAATACATATTAAGTAAAATAACACAGCGGAATTAATAATATATATTTTCTTATTTCATCATAAAAGCTTTTACAATACATTACATCGTTAACTTGACTACAAAATACAAGCTTTCTTTACATTGCCTAACTTTACTATGATTGCCGCGGAAGCATATGAAACCTGAGATTACGTAAGTAATCTCGTTTATTCGAATCCTCGGCAATCATAGGGTCATAAACAGTGACCTCTAATATAAAAATATAAATTTTTACATTATAAAGAAGATTTCTTAAGTAATCCCGTTTATGGAAATCCTCAAGAAATCTTGTAATGGCATACAACATAATGTGTTGCGTGCATTATGGGCCCACAACACATGACGTTGCAGCATTATCAAAAGGAGAATGCCGCCCCAGAAGAGCTGAGTAGCCGCCTCGTGCCATCCCCAGCAACACTACCTGCCAACTGGAAACACATAAAAAGTCAGCGTTGCTGAGTGAGTTCTAGTTTTATAATAAAACATACTTTCATTCTTTATAACCGTTCTTACATACATGTATTCACACATCATACGTACACGTAGATAATATTATTATTATCTTCATCATTCGTTCATTAATCTTTCATTCGTGTACCATTCATCATTCTCGTTCACGTTCGTACATATATTCTTTACATTCATTCATTACATTCGTTCGAACGTTCGTTTCATTCGTTCATACATTCATTACATTTGTTCGAACATTCTTTACATTCGGTGACATGTACAATACCCCATACCTCATACATACTGCTGGTGCTGGACCTGTGGTAATCGACCACGAACGTTGTGCACTAATGCTGATCCAGTCACCTGGGGTAGGTACATGCACCACTTATCTTTCCACTTTCCTTCTGGATCAATGCCATATGCTATACCCCGAACGTTGTGCACTAATGCGTGTGCTGGACCTGTGATGATCAATCACGAAACGTTGTGCACTACTGCTGATCCAGTCACCTAGGGCAAGCAGCAAGGATCCCATACATACATATGGTCGATCACAAAGACTGACCCCGATGTGCATCCTTCGGGGTAGCTAACCCGCACACCGTTGAGCTAACACCTGCCAGGGGTGTGCACCTCCATACAATTGCTTATAAGCCTTTCTTTCATTCATTCATTCGTTCGTTAATGCATGCATTCATTCATCATGTTCCTCTTTCATTATCTTTCTCTTTACGTTCTTATTACATTCGTTTCATTCTTTCATTCATTCACGTAAAGTCATAAAAAGATAACATACGTCAACACAAGGAACATAGATATTTACAAGTCATTAGTATTCACCATCTATCATGGCAAAATCATACTTAACATATATACATCATACATACACTTCTCTATTCATTCACATCAGCCCCATTCGGGCGATTGAACATACCTCAGTCGCATGGCCTCCATGCGACTGGGTCGTGCGATTGGGCAGTCATGCGAATGGGCGTACAATCGTGCGACTGGACTTCCTTTCGTATGAATAGACACTATGCGACTGGCTATATGCGACTAACCCTCAACCGCACGACTAAACTACCCTGCGATTGGACCTATGCGACCGTAACCCTCAATCGCATGGCCTGTCGTGCGACTGAGGCTCAATCGTGCGTCTGAGCCTCAATCGTACGATTGAACATCAGTTATTCTTCATTCGAGCGAATGGCCCTTCAGTCGCATAACCCTAACTGGGCAGCGACTGGAGTTCTTCATGAACAACAGTCGCGAACCAACAAAGTCCAAACCCTTCTAAACACGATTTCAGCCCAAATTAGCCCTCCTAAACCTCAGGGATTCATACTAGGACATCATACAAGCATATACAAGTCCTAATTCATACTATAAACGCAATACTCAAGATCTCTCCCAAATGGGTCAAACATACACTATTTCAAAAATAGGGTTTATATGTGATCCAGCCCCAAAATCGTTTGAAAATGTGTAAATGAGGGGTTCTAGAACTCACAATAACAGGTAGGAGTTGGTGAGCTTTGATTTGGCTAGCTTCTCGACAAATCTTTAGCTCGGTCAGCACTTTCCCTCTTTCTTTCTCTACTCTCGCTCGCTCTCTGCTCTTTCCCGACTGAAAAACGTAAGTGTTGGGAGGAGAATGAGAGCTGCTCCCCTTTTATAGGTATTGCTCAGCCACATCTGGTCCAGGGGCGACTGGACTCTTAGTCGCATGAACACCATGCGACTGGACCCCAGTCGCATGAGTTCCATGCGGTTCATCCTTCATTCGGGTGATTGAACTCCAATCGTACGGTTGAGCTTCAATCGGCCGAACATCATGCGGTTGAACCTCCAGTCGCATCAATTCCATGCGACTGAGGCTCAGTCGCATAACCTACCAAAAAGTCAAACTGCCGGGCGTTACAAGTCCACCCCCCTTATTTAGGTTTCATCCCCGAAACCTGTTATTCCTCGAACAATCGTGGGTAATGCTGCCTCATTTCTTCTTTAGTTTCCCACGTTGACTCGGATCCCTTCCTGTGCCGCCACTGTACACGCACAAGGGGAACCACTTTATTTCTTAACCTCTTCTCTTTGCGATCGATGAACGCCACTGGTTGCTCTACATAGTTGAGCCGTTCGTCTACCTCGATGTCCCCCAGTGGGACGATCATGTCCTCGTCCGCCAAACACTTCATCAGATGAGACACGTGGAAAGTCGGGTGGATTCCACTTAGCTCATCTGGTAGATCCAACTTATAGGCCACCTCCCCTACTTGAGTAATGATTCGGAAAGGGCCTATATACCGCGGAATCAACTTACCCCGCTTCCGGAATCGGATGATACCCTTCCAAGGTGAGACCTTTAACATAACCCGGTCTCCCGCCTGGAACTCAATCGGCCTGCGTCGTTTGTCGGCATACGACTTCTATCGGTCTTTGGCCGCCTTCATGTAAGCATTAATTCTTTTGAGCTTTTCAGTCGTAGCCTCGATCACTTCGACACTTCCCAATTCTTTCTGACCAATGTCACCCCAACAGACGGGTGTCCTGCATCTCCTATCGTATAGCATCTCATAGGGTGGCATGCCAATACTGGCATGATAGCTGTTATTGTATGAGAATTCAGCTAACGGTAGGTGGTCATCCCAACTTCCCCCGAAGTCAATAACACATGCCCGGAGCATGTCCTCCAAAGTCTGAATGGTCCTTTCCGACTGACCATCAGTTTGATGATGATAAGCCGTGCTAATATGCAACCTCGTCCCCATAGCATCGTGGAATTTCTTCCAGAATTTTGATGTAAACCGGGTGTCGCGATCAGACACAATCGACACCGGTACACCATGAAGAGTCACAATCTCTTTGATGAAAAGATCGGCCAACCTTTCAGACGAATATGTCTCGCGCGTCGGTAAGAAGTGAGCACTCTTCGTCAGGCGATCCACAATCACCCAGATCGTATCATACCATTTCGGGGTACGTGGTAGTTTTGTGATAAAATCCATGGTGATGTTCTCCCACTTCCATTTCGGTATGTCCAACGGTTGAATCTTTCCATACGGCTGCTGGTGCTCTGCCTTTACTTGCAAACACGTGAGGCATTTACTCACATACCCCACCACATCACGCTTCATACTCGGCCACCAATAATCTTTCTTCATGTCTTGGTACATCTTGGTAGCACCGGGATGAATGGAGTATCGAGTTTTATGGGCTTCGTCCATGATCTTCATACGTAGATCCCCAAATCGAGGAATCCACATTCGCCCAAATCGAGTCTTGACACCAAACGTGTTTTCACCTAGTTCCGTGACCAGACCTCTCATTCGTTCAGAGTTTAGATGATCTTCTTTAAGTGCCTCATCTTGAAACTCTTTGACTTGCTTCATCACGTCTGAGGTCATTATTAGTTGGTACGCCTTCACCCGAATCGGCTCGGGCCTCTCCTTTCGGCTAAGGGCATCAGCCACCATGTTGGCTTTGCCCGGGTGGTAATGGATCTCACAATCATAATCTTTTATCAGCTCCAACCACCGCCTCTGCCTCATGTTTAGATCCTTCTGCTCGAAGAAGTACTTCAAGCTCTTGTGGTCCGTGAAGATGGTGCACTTCGTCCCGTATAGATAGCGCCGCCAAATCTTCAACGCGAAAACCACAGCTGCTAGCTCCAAGTCATGAGTAGGGTAATTAACCTCATGAACTTTCAGCTGTCGGGATGCATAGGCTATCACCTTTCCCCTTTGCATTAATACACACCCCAACCCCGAGTAGGAAGCATCGGAATAAACCACTAAGTCTTCACTTCCATCGGGTAATGCCAATACTGGAGCTTGGGTCAATCTCGTCTTCAGTTCTTCAAACGCTTTCTCTTGAGCTTGACCCCATACAAACTTTACATCTTTCCGGGTCAACTTGGTCAGTGGAGAAGCAATCTTGGAGAAGTCTTGAATAAACCTTCTGTAGTAGCCCGCCAAACCCAAGAAACTACGGATTTCGGATGGCGTCTTTGGAGACTTCCATTGCATTACTGCTTCCACCTTTGCCGGATCAACCATAATCCTATCCGGATTTACCACGTGACCCAAGAATTGAACTTCACGCCACCAGAATGCGGACTTGGAGAATTTAGCATACAACTTCTCCCTTCTTAACGTCTCCAGAACTTCGCGAATGTGACCGGCATGCTCAGTCTCACTTTTCGAATAAATCAAGATATCATCGATGAATACAATTACAGATTTATCTAACATCGGCCGACACACCCTGTTCATCAGATCCATAAAAGCAGCTGGCGCATTGCTCAAACCAAAAGACATGACAAGGAACTCATAGTGACCGTAGCGCGTACGAAAAGCTATTTTAGGGATATCCTGCTCCTTCACCTTCAGTTGATGGTAGCCTGATCAAAGATCTATTCGTGAAAACCAACTAGCACCCTGAAGTTGATCAAACAAGTCGTCGATCCTCGACAAGGGTATCTGTTCTTTACCATCAACTTATTCAGCTCGCGGTAGTCGATGCACATCCTCATACTACCGTCCTTCTTCTTTACAAACAGGACCGGAGCACCCCAAGGTGAGATACTCGGTCTAATAAACCCTTATCCAGCAGCTCTTGTAACTGCTCCATCAACTCTTTCATCTCCGTCGGGGCCAATCGATATGGTGCTTTGGCAACAGGTTGGGCACCTGGTATTAGATCAATTTGCAACTCGATCTCTCTGTCAGGTGGCAATCCCGATAAGTCTTCCGGGGAACACGTCTGGGAACTCACGCACAACCGGAACATCAGACAGTTGTGGTGTTGGCGTTTCTACATCCTTTACATAACATAAGAAAGTACTACATCCACGCCTCATACATTTCCCCGCCACTGCCATTGAGATCACCTTCGGAATCGTAGTAACCCGATCGCCATAAACTGTCACTGGACTACCGTCGAGCGCTGTCAAATTGATCATCTTCTTGCGACACACAATGTTCGCCTCAAAATCCGCCAACCAATCCATTCCAAGCACCAAATCAAAACCGCCTAACGTCATCGCAAACGGCTTAACCGGAAATTTACGGCCTTCTAATTCTACATCGCAACCCTCTATCACCTCGGAAATCTTGGTAGTTTTACCTATAGCAGTCTCTACATCAAACGGTACATCCACACGTCTACTACTAACGGGCAATTTGGCACAGAAAGCAGCAGAAATAAAACTCCTACTGGCACCCGAATCAAATAATACAGAGGCTAAAGTTTGGTTCAACAGAAACGTACCGGACACTACATCAGGGTCTGTCCTAGCCTCTTCCTGCGTCATCGTGAATGCCCTGGCGCTTGCTCTCGACCCTTCACCCCCTGTCTTCTTCACGCCGGAACCCTCAGATCTCGGCTTCTTGCAATCTTTATTCATATGGCCACTTTCCCCACAGTTAAAGCACCTCATAACCGTACACTCTTTATCCATATGACCGGGCTTTCCACAATTAAAACAGACATTCAGCCCCCATCTGCACTCGCCACCGTGCTCTCTTCCACATTTCCCACACTTTCTCGACCGTGTACTTGACGTAACCACGCGGCGATCATCAACCCGTGCCTTCTTGCTACTTGTCGAAGTATCACTTCGACCAAACTTCTTCCCCTGCCACTTTCTTTCATCACTTCCCTTCTTACTACCCTCAGCCTTTACCGACATAGCCCGTTCATCGTACAACCTTCCCGCCAAATCCATTGCCGACCTGAAAGTACTCGGTCGAGCAGAAATCAAATGCCAATGAATTTCAGCTGGCAGCCCTTGAATATACCAGTTGATCTTTCGAGACACCGGCGTCACCTGCTCTGGCACCAACCGCGCCATGTCGTTAAACTTGGTGGTGTATTGCTGGTGGGTCATCGTCCCCGCCTCCAACTGCAGGAACACTCTCTGAACTCTATCCATTTCCCGACGAGGACTAAACTCCTCGATCACCATTCTCTTCAACTCGGACCACTTCATCTTCCCAATGACCCTTCTACCCTCGGCTTGGACAAAATTGTCCAACCAGCACAAAGCCGTCCCCATGAAGGAGTGGGTAGCAAATTTCACCTTTTTATCCTCCTGACAATCACTGATATCGAGGACCACCTCCATTTCTATCACCCATTGGTGAGCATCCGCAGCCGTACCAGAACCATCAAAAGTCGGGGGCTTGCACCTCATAAATGCCCCATAGTTACAACCCCGGACAGTCTCCCGTACCTGCTCTTCCTCCTCTTCCTCTTCATCATCAGATAGTACCGTTTCTGCTTCCGTCTGTTGCTGTCTACCTGAGGACCGATTCCTCCCTCGCCTCTCGTCTTCACGTACGGCCTTTATCATTTCGGTCACTACAGACGGTAAGATCGTCTGCATGACCTGGTGCACTTCCTCAACCACTGCCTCTTTTACCGAGGCTCTCAAGTTGGCGCTTTCGTCTGCCTCCTCCTGATGAGGGGTCTCGTTGTCCTCGTGAACTACTTTCTCTACTCTAGGTCAACCTCTCGTGTTACGCGGTTCAGCACCACGTCCATCACCACGTGAAGCTTTAGATGATCTACCACCGACCATCTTCTATCACACTGAAAGATTCAAACACCAACACGGTCATTCAAGGAAATAGCTCAGTTTATGTCAAGTATAGTAAGTCCCTAATTACAGTGGCCAGTTGTGATTAGCCACTTACTCTACTCTTCGTACCCCGATCATTACCTGTCCTGACTACATTAGTATCTAAGTCTAACAGTACACATAAATCACATCACATGCGCACATAATACTAGTTAATCTTTAAGAAAATACCTGATGGCACGCGACTACTCAGATGATATTCTCTTCCTTTCTGTCCCATTCTCAGTTTATGTTTAGGTTTATTTTGAAAATTTACCCATTTTACTTAAACTTTTGCTCTCATACCAACTTGTAAGGCCCCCTTTCCCGGGCACCTTACGGTTGGTCATTCATCGCACTACAATACATATTAAGTAAAATAACACAACGGAATTAATAATATATACTTTCTCATTTCATCATAAAAGCTTTTACAATACATTACATCGTTACCCTTGACTACAAAATACAAGCTTTCTTTACATTGCCTAACTTTACTATGATTGCCGCGGAAGCATATGAAACCTGAGATTACGTAAGTAATATCGTTTATTCGAATCCTCGGCAATCATAGGGTCATAAACAGTGACCTCTAATATAAAAATATAAAATTTTTACATTATAAAGAAGATTTCTTAAGTAATCCCGTTTATAGGAATCCTCAAGAAATCTTGTAATGGCATACAACATAATGTGTTGCGTGCATTATGGGCCCACAACACATGACGTTGCAGCATTATCAAAAGGAGAATGTCGCCCCAAAAGAGCTGAGTAGCCACCTTGAGCCATCCCCAGCAACACTACCTACCAACAGGAAACACATAAAAAGTCAGCGTTGCTGAGTGAGTTCTAGTTTTATAATAAAACATACTTTCATTCTTTATAACCGTTCTTACATACATGTGTTCACACATCATACGTACACGTAGATAATATTATTATTATCTTCATCATTCGTTCATTAATCTTTCATTCGTGTACCATTCATCATTCTCGTTCACGTTCGTACATACATTCTTTAAATTCATTCATTACATTCGTTCGAACGTTCGTTTCGTTCGTTCATACATTCATTACATTTGTTCGAACATTCTTTACATTCGGTGACATGTACAATACCCCATACATCATACATACTGCTGGTGCTGGACCTGTGGTAATCGACCACGAACGTTGTGCACTAATGCTGATCCAGTCACCTGGGGTAGGTACATGCACCACTTATCTTTCCACTTTCCTTCTGGATTAATGCCATATGCTATACCCCGAACGTTGTGCACTAATGCGGGTGCTGGACCTGTGATGATCAATCACGAACGTTGTGCACTACTGCTGATCTAGTCACCTAGGGTAAGCGGCAAGGATCCCATACATACATATGGTCAATCACAAAGACTGACCCCGATGTGCATCCTTCGGGGTAGCTAACCCGCACACCGTTGAGCTAACACCTGCCAGGGGTGTGCACCTCCATACAATTGCTTGCAAGTCCTTCTTTCATTCATTCATTCGTTTGTTAATGCATGCATTCATTCATCATGTTTCTCTTTCATTATCTTTCTCTTTACGTTCTTATTACATTCGTTTCATTCTTTCATTCATTCACCTAAAGTCATAAAAAGATAACATACGTCAACACAAGGAACGTAGATATTTACAAGTCATCAGTATTCACCATCTATCATGGGAACATCATACTTAACATACATACATCATACATACACTTCTCTATTCATTCACATCAGCCCCATTCGGGCGATTGAACATACCTCAGTCGCATGGCCTCCATGCGACTGGCTTGTGCGATTGGGTAGTCATGCGAATGGGCGTACAATCGTGCGACTGGACTTCCTTTCATACGAATAGAAACTATGCGACTGGCTATATGCGACTAACCCTCAACCGCGTGACTGAACTACCCTGCGATTAGACCTATGCGACCGAAACCCTCAATCGCATGGCCTGTCGTGCGACTGAGGCTCAATCGTGTGTCTGAGCCTCAATCGTACGATTGAACATCAGCTATTCTTCATTCGGGCGAATGGCCCTTCAGTCGCATAACCCTAAGTGGGCAGCGACTGGAGTTCTTCATGAACAGCAGTCGCGAACCAACGAAGTCCAAACCATTCTAAACACGATTTCAGCCCAAATTAGCCCTCCTAAACCTCAGGGATTCATACTAGGACATCATACAAGCATATACAAGTCCTAATTCATACTATAAACGCAATACTCAAGATCTCACCCAAATGGGTCAAACATACACTATTTCAAAAATAAGGTTTATATGTGATCCAGCCCCAAAATCGTTTGAAAACGTTTAAATAAGGGGTTCTAGAACTCACAATAACAGGTAGGAGTTGGTGAGCTTCGATTTGGCTAGCTTCTCGACAAATCTTTAGCTCGGTCAGCACTTTCCCTCTTTCTTTCTCTGCTCTCGCTCGCTCTCTGCTCTTTCCCGACTGAAAAACGTAAGTGTTGGGAGGAGAATGAGAGCTGCTCCCCTTTTATAGGTATTGCTCAGTCGCATCTGGTCCAGGGGCGACTGGACCCTTAGTCGCATGAACACCATGCGACTGGACCCAAGTCGCATGAGTTCCATGCGGTTCATCCTTCATTCGGGTGATTGAACTCCAATCATACGGTTGAGCTTCAATCGTCCGAACATCATGCGGTTGAACCTCCAGTCGCATCAATTCCATGCGACTGAGGCTCAGTCGCATAACCTACCAAAAAGTCAAACTACTGGGCGTTACATGTCCTCAGCTACATTATAGACATGTTAATAGAAATTCATTTAGGAGTAGATTGAATAAATTAGTCAATAATTTCTTTCGTAAGAAATCTCTTTCAGCTAAATCTAAAGTTGTTCAAGCCTGGGTTCCTATTTCACCTGGTTAACTCTCTCTTCATATTATTGCAGGAGGCATCCACTAAGCCTGTAAATAGTGTTTGGCATGTTGATAGTGGATGCTCCAGACATATGACGGGACTTAAAGATTTATTGACTATCTACCGGATAATCAATGGTGGTTACGTTGCTTTCGCCGGTGACAAGAAAGGAGGAAAAATGATAGGTCAAGGCGAAGTTTCCAATGGCTCTCTTACCTTGGAGAAAGTCAACTTCGTGCCCGAGCTTGCATTCAATCTGTTGAGTGTCTCTTAGATTTGTGATAAAAACATTCCGGTCTTATTCATGTCCAATGAATGTCTCTTTTTGAAATCTGAGATAGATATTCCAGATAATATGGTACTCATGCGGGCTCCAAGAAAGCATGATACATACCTTCTTGACATGAATTCAAAGATTCATCATCTACAGTCACATGTCTTCTGTCTAAAGCTTCCACCTCTGAGCTTTCTTATGGCATCGCAGATTGGGCCACATTTGTGACACCCCGTAATTTCAGATTAACGTTTTTCAAAATTGTTGTCGTTAATATATACTCGAACTCGCAAATACTCGAAACGTATACAAACACTGCCACAGACATCGTTAAACGAATTATGAATAAAATACTAACGCGGGTGTTTGTAGGGAATTCACACAAACGAGATCACCTAAGGAATCCTATTAATTAATAGAGCTCGCTCGTCTAAGTCGTTATCAACCGAAACAAATTCGGGAACTCGGTACCTAAGTACAGGGACTAAACCTGTCAATTGGCAAACTGGGGCTGGGTATAAATACCCACCCACCAGCCAAACACTCCCACTTCTGCTCTCTTTCTCTTCATCGCTCTCTTCACCTCCGATTGTTCATCCTAGCACCAAATCTCACCCGATTGAGCTCGTTTTCGCCGGATTAAACCACGCAACAGCTTAGGAATCACGTTCCTAGCAGGTAGGCGACCATTTTCATCCGTTTTATCACCCGTTTCACTGCTGCAAGTATGGGATTCGGGTGTTCGGGTTCAACCCGAATGCATGTGGTCGTGGGGGTGCGTGTGAGGTCAATCAGAGTATGCATTCCACTTAGACATGTTAGGAGAGTGTTTCTGGAAGTCTTGATTGTGATAAAACCGAGCACGGAACAGCCGAAGGCCGTTCGACCTGCCCAGCAGTCGCGATCTGCTGCAGTCCGCGACTGGGCCAACCGTGCGACTGAGACGTGCGATTGGTTCCTTCGCGCGATTGATCGGGGCGACTGGGGTGAGACGTGCGAATGAATGGTGCGATTTAGTCAGCCGAATGAATGTGTGTGATTGAGTCAGCCGAATGAATGTGTGCGACTGAGTGACACCCGACTGAAGGCCCAACCGCACGAATGAGTGTCCATTCGTACGATTGGTAGTTGATTCGGGCGATTGGGAAATGTGTGGTACGACTGAACGCTGAGTCGCATGGAAGAGGGTTCAATCGTACGAGGGAATTTGATTCGTACGATTGAAGGCCTATTCGTGCGAATGAAGTGTCCGGTTGTGCGTCTAGCCTTGTTATGCGAATGGAGTCATTTTGAGTGAATCCTGCTGGTGTGCGATGTGTCTATCGTGTGACGATAAGTTAACATCAATAAAGTGTCATTTCTTGACCACAAAGATTAAAGTCAACGCAATCAACAAGCACATACTTTTCAACCTAAAACAACATAACTGTTTACAAATATCAACAACTCATTAGAAGTCTACACGAAGTCTAATACGTCTATGACTGCTTGTGTGTGTGACACCCACGACCGAACCCATGCGACCCGACCCGACTAAACAGGTCTAGTAACGCTAAACACAACATTAACGCTTAACACAACCGTCAATAGGTGTTTGACAGCGCATCGTAAACGACACTTGGGAAACTATCATCCTACGCACTTGCTACATCATCTGTGAGTTTCACGGCCCCTTTTTACATCTCTTTCCGTTTGGGGGAGAAAACATGCAAAACACATTTACATTAATGGTTGTAGTAATATTGATATCGCTTGTTACGTTAGTGCAACACACTCATGTCCCCACACACTCGAACCGTTAGTAATGGGATTAGCGAGGTAATTTTGAGTAGTACTACTGGGTCTGACAAACCCCGCCCGGGCTAGTCGCGCTAGCTTGATTGGAGGTCAAACGGGCGCACAATTGACCTAACATACGATTGCCACGGTCGGTTAAGACGTGGAACACCCCGTCATGGTCTGATGAGACATGACGGAACACATACGATTGCCACGGTCGGTCAAGACGTGGAACTTACGATTGCCACGGTCGGTTAAGACGTGGAACTTGCGATTGCCACGGTCGGTAGAGACGTGGAGAAAACACATTGGGACGTAAACAGTCAGCTTCGGTTCGAAACGCTAAGTAACAAGAACATAGGCTAGCTACCTAACGATATGCTTTATGTACTAAACCATTGAAACGCATAACATGGAAACGCTTACGAATACATTTCTTGTTAATTAAACCTGTGAACTCACCAACTTTATGTTGACACACTTTAGCATGTTTTCTCAGGTCACAGGAATGCTTAAGCTTTTGAGGCACGCTTCAGGAAACACACTCAGGACATGCATTCATCTAGTTTAATTTCAGCATTGAACATTTTGTTTGAACATGGCTATTGTAACAGTATTGTAATGGATTTACAACTTTTGTACACGCTTCCGCATTATTGTAGACTCAGTTAATGTTCATTGAATGAAGTCTAATGTATGTCTTAAATTCATATAGTGTCGTTCGATATGGCTGTGTCTGAGATCCTGGTATGTCACACGCCTAACGGTAAAACCCCGTTCGTGGAAATTGAGGGTGTGACAGATTGGTATCAGAGCCACAGGTTATAGAGAACTAGGATTGCATTGCATCTAGACTATAGCCTTAGACACAACACTAGTATTGCACAAACACTTTTACATGGTTACTACTATTGTGCAAACAACCTTCTAGTGTATTGACATTACACTGCTGAGCAAACATAACACTATGGGTATGACATGTGTGTCATTACCGGCTGATAGAGGGGCGAAGAATCGCGCTCGCTCACAACCAACGCTTACACTTGATCCTTCACTCGCGGAGTGAAAGCAACAACGAACTGAATCAAACATTTCCAGGATTGGAACACGAAACTCATTTCTAACACACGCGATAAGCTTAACGATGACAAACAAAAAGAACCAACTCTCTCGCACTTGTTACTATTCCCAACATATCCTATCCTCTATGCTAGCCTGAGCAGTAGATGAGGGACAACTAAGATATTCAAGTCGATTAGAGAATCGGACTTAGACACCCAACTCGCTTGTACAACTTTGGTACAACTCTAGTTATTTGACTCTCGATATAACAACTACATCTTTGATGCTTCTATCATTGATGACACTCGGTACTGGACAAGGTATGTTATCTCGAATAGGAGGAACCATGTGTGACCATGCAAAGCAAATTAGAATCACGGGTGCACACGTAATTGTAATTTGTCGTGCATGAGAATTCTGGCAACTCTATTGGGTGGTAACGGTAATGGCCAGTACAAATTTCCAACTCCATACAGAGGAGGCATACGGCCTCGGATCCTCATAAAACCTTACTATCGATATGCAACCAAACCACTCATTCTTACTAGCACGATACAATATATTATTGTCAATAATTGTTATCCGGTTATTGATTGATATGTGTTGTGAATTGAAGAAATCATGTCTGGAAGAAGACCTGGACGCCCGGGTGGACGAGGAAATATCACCCTAACACAAGCAGAGCTGAATGCTATCATCAACGAGCGCGTGGCTGATGTGCTTGCAGCTTATGAACAGGCCCGTAATCAGGACCAGAACAACCAGAATCCGAATCAAGGAGGTCCAACAGTCTGTACCTTCAAGATGTTTATGGATTGCAAGCCTCATTCCTTCAGCGGCTCTGAGGGCGCTGTCACATTGCTTCGCTGGCTAGAGAAACTTGAGTCAGTGTTTGCCATGTGCAGCTGTCCTGACGAAAACCGGGTCAAGTACGCCTCCGGCACATTGGAGGGACCAGCCCTAACATGGTGGAATTCACAAGTCCAAACCCTAGGACTTGGTGCTGCAAACGGTATGCAGTGGGAAGACTTCAAGATTCTGATGAAAGAGGATTACTGTCCCAGGAGCGAAGTCCAGAAACTGGAGGCAGAGTTTTGGAACTTAAAGATGATTGGTTCTGATATCGAGGAGTATACGACTCGTTCGCACGAGTTGGCAGCATTATGTCCTCAGATGGTGACTCCGGCCAACAAACGGATCGAAAAGTACATTGATGGCTTGGCTCCTCAGATCCAGGCTAGCGTGATGGCTTCTGATCCTGTCACCATTCAGCAGGCCATCCGACTGGCCCATAAACTCACTGACCAGGCAGTGGCACAGGGCACCTTGCCCAAACGTGGCGCTACTTCTGGTTCTTCTGATCACAAGAGGAAATGGGACGGCAATAACAACAACAAGTCATCAAGCTCCAACAACACCCCGCAACAACAAACCAAAAAGTTTGACCCTTCAAGAAGCTTCAACAATCAGAACAACAATAACTATGGCCAGGGATCGAGTGGCTACGCGGGCAAAAATCCTAAGTGTAACCGGTGCAACTTCCATCACCAAGGCCCATGTGACCGACTCCGTTGTCAGAGATGTGGAAAGATGGGTCACGCAGCCAAAGACTGCCGGGGGGAAATAATGACTCAGCAGCAAAAACCCCAACAACAACGCCAGGGCGGAGCGACTAGAATCTGTTATGAATGTGGTAAGGAGGGCCACTACAAGAGGGATTGCCCGCAGCTGAAGGGTGGAAACAAGGGTAACAACGGGGGCAACGCTAAAGGTCGTGCATTCGTGATTGGTTCCGGTGAGGCAAGGGATGACCAGAACGTGGTTACGGGTACGTTTCCCCTGAATGGTTGTTTTGCTTCTATACTATTTGATACTGGAGCTGATAGGAGTTTTGTTTCCAACAAATTCATTAAGTTCTTAGATGTAACCCTAGCTGTCATGGAACCTAGTTATGTGGTAGAATTAGCTGACGGAAAACTAATCAAGGCAACTCATATCGCCAAGGGGTGCAGACTAGGATTATGTGGTCACGAGATAGATATAGATCTGATGCCTGTCACACTTGGTAGTTTCGACGTAGTTGTGGGTATGGACTGGCTATCCAAGAATCAAGCTGAGATCATTTGTGGAGAGAAAATCGTTCGTATCCCACTTCCTAGTGGTGAAATTTTATCGGTTCAGGGCGAAAGGAGTGGCATGGTCTCTGGAATCATCTCCTACATGAAAGCTCAGAAGTGTCTGCGTAAGGGTCATACCGCTTTCCTAGCCATGGTCACTGAGAAAGAACCCGAGGAAAAGAAAATTGAAGATATCCTTGTTGTACGCGATTATCCTGATGTTTTCCCCGAAGACCTACCTGGTCTTCCACCGCATCGCCAAGTCGAGTTCCAAATTGATTTGGTTCCGGGAGCCGCCCCTATCGCGAGGGCACCGTACAGATTAGCTCCAAGGGAACTGCAAGAGCTGTCCACGCAATTGCAGGAACTATTGGATAAAGGCTTTATTAGACCTAGCTCATCACCGTGGGGAGCTCCAGTTCTGTTTGTCAAGAAGAAGGACGGAATTTTTCGCATGTGTATCGATTACAGGGAACTGAACAAGGCGACAGTTAAGAATCTTTATCCCCTCCCGCGCATCGATGATCTGTTCGACCAGCTACAAGGGTCGAGTTACTATTCAAAGATAGACCTAAGATCGGGTTATCACCAGCTAAGGATCCGAGAAGAAGACATTTCAAAGACTGCTTTCAGAACAAGGTATGGTCACTACGAATTCTTGGTTATGCCATTCGGGTTGACCAATGCACCAGCGGTTTTCATGGACTTAATGAACCGAGTGTGCAAACCCTACCTAGACAAGTTCTTTATTGTCTTCATCGATGACATCCTCATTTACTCAAGGAATAAAGAAGAACACGAAGAACACCTTAGACTGATTCTGGAGCTGTTGAGACGAGAACAGTTGTACGCAAAATTTTCAAAGTGTGACTTCTGGATGCGAGAGGTCCACTTTCTGGGTCATGTGGTCAATGAGAATGGGATACACGTTGATCCAGCAAAGATAGCAGCTATCAAGAACTGGGCTACGCCTAAGACTCCGACCGAGGTACGACAGTTTCTCGGGTTAGCTGGCTATTATCGACGGTTCATCGAAGGGTTCTCAAAGATTGCTCAACCTCTCACCGCATTAACTCATAAAGGCATCACGTATGATTGGGGTGATAGACAAGAATCTGCATTTCAGATCCTGAAGCAGAAACTCTGTACAGCACCGATTCTATCCCTGCCTGAGGGGACAGATGATTTTGTGGTCTACTGTGATGCGTCTATTCAAGGCCTCGGTTGCGTGCTAATGCAACGCGATAGGGTGATTGCCTATGCGTCCCGACAACTGAAGATTCATGAGAAAAACTACACGACACATGATCTAGAGCTTGGAGCAGTGGTATTTGCACTCAAGATATGGAGACACTACTTGTACGGTACCAAGTGCACCATTTACACCGATCACAAGAGTCTCCAGCACATCTTTGAACAGAAGGAGCTAAATATGAGGCAACGTCGTTGGGTCGAGTTGCTGAACGACTACGACTGTACGATCAGGTATCATCCGGGCAAGGCAAATGTAGTAGCAGACGCCCTAAGCCGGAAGGAAACACCCAAGCCGAGACGAGTTCGGGCATTGCAACTCACCATTCACACCGGTTTACCGGATCAGATCCGCAATGCCCAACTTGAGGCGCTAAAAGGTGAGAACCTGAAAGCCGAATCGCTACGAGGCATGGTAAAGCAACTAGAAACCAAGCCCGACGAAATCCGCTACTTCATGGATCGAACATGGTTCCCTTGTATGGAGGTCTACGGGAACTGGTGATGGACGAAGCTCACAAGTCCCGGTACTCAATCCACCCAGGTTCAGACAAGATGTATCACGATCTCAAAGTCCATTACTGGTGACCGAACATGAAAGCTGACATTGCCACGTACGTAAGCAGATGCCTAACCTGTTCTAAGGTTAAGGTGGAGTATCAACGACCGTCTGGTCTACTCCAACAGCCAGAAATACCAGTATGGAAATGGGAGCAGATTTCCATGGACTTTATCACGAAACTCCCTCGGACTCCCAGTGGATGCGATACCATTTGGGTGATCGTGGATCGCTTGACGAAATCCGCACACTTCCTGGCGATCCGGGAGACTGATCGCATGGAAAAGTTAACTCGTATCTATCTCAGGGAAATAGTCTCTCGGCATGGTGTGCCGGTTTCCATTATCTCTGATCGTGACGCTCGATTCACTTCACACTTCTGGCAGTCCTACAACGAGCACTAGGAACGCGGCTGGATATGAGCACCGCGTACCACCCCCAAACCGATGGCCAAAGTGAGCGTACGATCCAGACTCTAGAAGACATGTTACGTGCCTGCGTCATAGATTTTGGCAGCAGTTGGGAAACTCACTTACCGCTAGTTGAGTTTTCTTACAACAATAGCTATCATACCTCGATCCAAGCTGCTCCATTTGAGGCACTGTATGGGCGTAAGTGCCGATCACCCATCTGTTGGGCGGAAGTTGGGGAAAGTCAGCTCACCGGCCCTGAACCGATGCACGAAACGACTGAGAAGATCGTGCAAATCCGTAACCGTATGGCAGCAGCCCGTGACCGACAGAAGAGTTACGCTGATAAGCGTCGCCGACCATTGGAATTCCAAATAGGTGACAAGGTGCTTTTGAAAGTGTCACCTTGGAAGGGTGTGATTCGTTTCGGGAAACGTGGGAAACTAAGCCCTAGGTACGTGGGACCGTTTGAGATTGTCAAACGGGTTGGCCCAGTGGCCTATCAGTTGAACCTACCCGAAGAACTCCGTGGGGTACACAATGTGTTCCATGTCTCCAACTTGAGGAAATGCCTTACAGACGAAACTCTCATCGTCCCGTTGGACGAGATATATGTGGGCGAGCAACTACATTTCATCGAGGAACCGGTGGAAGTCATGGACCGAGAGGTCAAGACACTCAAACGCAGTCGCATCCCTATCGTCAAAATCCGTTGGAACTCGAAGCGTGGACCAGAATTTACCTAGGAACGCGAGGATCAGATGAAGAGGAAGTACCCTCAACTGTTCCAAAACCAGGCATCCACCTCTTAGACACACAGGTACTCTATTCCACATCACAAACTGTTGAGTCTTGTACTACCCCGTAAAAACCGTGTGACATGATGTACTAATTTTCGGGACGAAAATTCCTGCAACAGGGGGATGATGTGACACCCCGTAATTTCAGATTAACGTTTTTCAAAATTGTTGTCGTTAATATATACTCGAACTCGCAAATACTCGAAACGTATACAAACACTGCCACAGACATCGTAAAACGAATTATGAATAAAATACTAACGCGGGTGTTTGTAGGGAATTCACACAAACGAGATCACCTAAGGAATCCTATTAATTAATAGAGCTCGCTCGTCTAAGTCGTTATCAACCGAAACAAATTCGGGAACTCGGTACCTAAGTACAGGGACTAAACCTGTCAATTGGCAAACTGGGGCTGGGTATAAATACCCACCCACCAGCCAAACACTCCCACTTCTGCTCTCTTTCTCTTCATCGCTCTCTTCACCTCCGATTGTTCATCCTAGCACCAAATCTCACCCGATTGAGCTCGTTTTCGCCGGATTAAACCACGCAACAGCTTAGGAATCACGTTCCTAGCAGGTAGGCGACCATTTTCATCCGTTTTATCACCCGTTTCACTGCTGCAAGTATGGGATTCGGGTGTTCGGGTTCAACCCGAATGCATGTGGTCGTGGGGGTGCGTGTGAGGTCAATCAGAGTATGCATTCCACTTAGACATGTTAGGAGAGTGTTTCTGGAAGTCTTGATTGTGATAAAACCGAGCACGGAACAGCCGAAGGCCGTTCGACCTGCCCAGCAGTCGCGATCTGCTGCAGTCCGCGACTGGGCCAACCGTGCGACTGAGACGTGCGATTGGTTCCTTCGCGCGATTGATCGGGGCGACTGGGGTGAGACGTGCGAATGAATGGTGCGATTTAGTCAGCCGAATGAATGTGTGCGATTGAGTCAGCCGAATGAATGTGTGCGACTGAGTGACACCCGACTGAAGGCCCAACCGCACGAATGAGTGTCCATTCGTACGATTGGTAGTTGATTCGGGCGATTGGGAAATGTGTGGTACGACTGAACGCTGAGTCGCATGGAAGAGGGTTCAATCGTACGAGGGAATTTGATTCGTACGATTGAAGGCCTATTCGTGCGAATGAAGTGTCCGGTTGTGCGTCTAGCCTTGTTATGCGAATGGAGTCATTTTGAGTGAATCCTGCTGGTGTGCGATGTGTCTATCGTGTGACGATAAGTTAACATCAATAAAGTGTCATTTCTTGACCACAAAGATTAAAGTCAACACAATCAACAAGCACATACTTTTCAACCTAAAACAACGTAACTGTTTACAAATATCAACAACTCATTAGAAGTCTACATGAAGTCTAATACGTCTATGACTGCTTGTGTGTGTGACACCCACGACCGAACCCATGCGACCCGACCCGACTAAACAGGTCTAGTAACGCTAAACACAACATTAACGCTTAACACAACTGTCAATAGGTGTTTGACAGCGCATCGTAAACGACACTTGGGAAACTATCATCCTACGCACTTGCTACATCATCTGTGAGTTTCACGGCCCCTTTTTACATCTCTTTCCGTTTGGGGGAGAAAACATGCAAAACACATTTACATTAATGGTTGTAGTAATATTGATATCGCTTGTTACGTTAGTGCAACACACTCATGTCCCCACACACTCGAACCGTTAGTAATGGGATTAGCGAGGTAATTTTGAGTAGTACTACTGGGTCTGACAAACCCCGCCCGGGCTAGTCGCGCTAGCTTGATTGGAGGTCAAACGGGCGCACAATTGACCTAACATACGATTGCCACGGTCGGTTAAGACGTGGAACACCCCGTCATGGTCTGATGAGACATGACGGAACACATACGATTGCCACGGTCGGTCAAGACGTGGAACTTACGATTGCCACGGTCGGTTAAGACGTGGAACTTGCGATTGCCACGGTCGGTAGAGACGTGGAGAAAACACATTGGGACGTAAACAGTCAGCTTCGGTTCGAAACGCTAAGTAACAAGAACATAGGCTAGCTACCTAACGATATGCTTTATGTACTAAACCATTGAAACGCATAACATGGAAACGCTTACGAATACATTTCTTGTTAATTAAACCTGTGAACTCACCAACTTTATGTTGACACACTTTAGCATGTTTTCTCAGGTCACAGGAATGCTTAAGCTTTTGAGGCACGCTTCAGGAAACACACTCAGGACATGCATTCATCTAGTTTAATTTCAGCATTGAACATTTTGTTTGAACATGGCTATTGTAACAGTATTGTAATGGATTTACAACTTTTGTACACGCTTCCGCATTATTGTAGACTCAGTTAATGTTCATTGAATGAAGTCTAATGTATGTCTTAAATTCATATAGTGTCATTCGATATGACTGTGTCTGAGATCCTGGTATGTCACACGCCTAACGGTAA
Organism: Flaveria linearis; assembly: GCA_024085815.1. Lineage (NCBI taxonomy): Eukaryota > Viridiplantae > Streptophyta > Magnoliopsida > Asterales > Asteraceae > Flaveria > Flaveria linearis. Next base: position 67,082,119 of record CM044005.1, read on the forward strand.
AACCCCGTTCGTGGAAATTGAGGGTGTGACAACATTAATTTCAAAATTATAAACAAATTAGTTAAAAAAATCTCGTTAGGGGATTACCTTTAAAAGATTTTTCTATGGTTGAGAAATGTATGGCATGTGCAAAGGGAAAACAACATAAGAAACCACACAATTCTAAAATTGAAAATTGCATCTCAAATCCCCTCGAGTTGTTACATACTGATCTATTTGGCCTAATAAGTGTTAAATCGATTGCTAAGAAATCTTTCTGTCTTGTGATTACAGATGATTATTCCAGATATTCATGGTTAAGATTTCTTACTCAAAAAGGAGAGACTGCTGAGGAGCTGCAGAAGTTAATTCTTTCGATTGGAAAGATAAACAAAAGGAAGGTTATGGCTATCCGAAGTGACAACGGTACCGAATACAAAAATCAGATATTTGACTCTTTCTGTGCAGCCAAAGGAATATTAAGACAGTTCAGTGCCGCAAGGACTCCTCAACAGAACAGTGTAGCTGAACGATTGAATCGCACCCTCATTGAAGCTGCACGTACAATGTTAATAGAATCCTCCTTACCCATCATTTTTTGGGCCGAGGCGGTGAGTTATGCTTCTTATGTTCTCAACAGGGTGCTGATAGTCAAGGATAAGATGAAAACTCCGTATGAAATATTTCACAGGAGAAAGCCATTGATTGACTTCTTTCGACCATTCGGTTGCTCATGCACTCTATTGAATACTCAAGCACATAAGACAAAATTTGGTGCTGTATCCGATGAGTGTTATTTTGTAGGCTACTCTTCTTCTCAAAAGGCTTATCGTGTATATAACAAGAGAACACATATCGTTCAAGAGTCCTTTTATGTTGATTGGCAGGAGTCGAATTCCTCTGATGTTCCTTCAGAACCAGCTTGGTTCTTTGACTCCGATACGGTGTTTAAATCATTTAATCTTCCAGTTTTCGATGATGATGCATCTATCCAATGCTACATCAAACATTATTCCTCCCGCTCATTTACTAGTTGAACCTATTATCCCTCCCATCATAACATCAAATGACGCTACATCAGTCGATGTTGCATCACCCTCATCCTCGTTTGATCTCCCGCCTCCACCTATGTCCACATCACCACCCTCATCACCTTTACATTCCACATCTCAACCAACCAGTCCTATTACTTTGCCCCTTTCTACCACACCATCCAGTTCACCCACTCACATCCCACCCATGACTGCTGATTTCAAGACCTTGAAAGATCATCCTCATGATAACATAATTGATTAATGTCTGTCTATTCTCTTGTTTTATATCTCAAATCATTCCTAAAAACGTTCATGCAGCTCTTCAGGATCCTTGCTGGGTTGAGTCAATGCAATTAGAATTGCAACAGTTTCGAAAACTCAAGGTGTGGACTCTGGTAGATCTTCCACCAAACAAGTGCCCAATTGGAACGAAATGGGTGTTTAAGAACAAACCTAATGATCGGGGCATCGTGGTAAGAAACAAGTCCAGACTGTTGGTCCAAGGATTTTCCCAAGAAGAAGGGATCGACTACACCGAAGTTTTCGCACCTGTCGCCCGTCTTGAAGCCATCAGAATATTTTTAGCGCATGCTGCTCACAAACAATTTAAAGTCTATCAGATGGATGTCAAATGTGCATTTCTCTATGGAGACATTGATGAAGAGATATACGTGTGTCAACCACCAGGCTTTGAGGATCCAGACTTTCCTAATAAACTATACAAGCTCGATAAGTCACTTTACGGTCTTCATCAGGCACCTCGAATCTGGTATGAGACATTGACACAGTATCTTTTAAGCAATGGTTTTTCACGAGGCACCATCAACATGACTTTGTTCAAAAGGGAGGTAGATGGTGAGATGTTGATCGTGCAAGTCTATGTCGATGACATTATCTTTGGCTCCACCAATCCTCAATTATGTCGGGAGTTTGAGGAGGTTATGTGAAACAGATTTGAAATGAAGATGATGGGGGAAATGTGCTTTTTCCTCGGGGTGCAGGTCGAACAAAAGCAAGAGGGAATTCTCATTCATCAAGAAAAGTATATTAAGGAAATATTGAAGAAATTTAAAATGGATGACGCTTCTTCTGAGATGACTCCCTTCACTACTCAAACATGTCTCACTCCTGATGAAAACGGGAAACCAATCGATCCTCATCTCTAAAGATCCATGATTGGTTCTCTCATGTATCTTACAGCAAGTCACCCTGACATCACCTTCGCTGTAGGATATTGTGCTCGATACCAGTCAGCTCCTAAAGAATCCCATGAAAAGGCAGTCAAACGAATTTTTCGTTATCTAAAGGGATCTTCTCGTTTAGGACTTTGGTATCCTTATGGTGGGAATTTTGATTTACAAGTTTACTCTAACAGTGATTCCAATGGCTACAGGTTAAACAGAAAGTCAGTTACCGGAGATTGTCAATACTTGGGCAATTGTCTCGTCTCTTGGCAAAGCAAGAAACAGACCATTGTCTCGCTCTCCACAGGAGAAGCAGAATACATTGCTGCCACTAGTTGTTGTTCCCAAGTGCTATAGATTCAGCACCAAATGATGGATTGCCAAGAATCCAATTCATCATTCCCGGACCAAGCACATTGAGACACGGATTCATGCAATTCGTGATGCTCAGGAAAAAGGTTTCATTAATATTATTCCTATTGATACAAGATATCAAAAAGCAGATCTTTTCACAAAAACCTTTGATAAACCTTGTTTTTATAAATTGATTTTCACGCTAGAATTAATGTCATTTTAAACCCTTCTTTATTAAATAAATAAAAATAAAATAATAATAATAATAATAATAATAATAAAATAATAAAAAATAATATATGTATATATATATATAAAATAAAATACTAATATATGATTGTCTCTAGAAATTTCTTCCCCTGTTCGTTGCAGAAATTTAGGGGGAGTACAAGTATTTATAGCTTTATAATTGCTTCTTTTGTTTCCTTGTGCAGAACCTCTGCTCAGTTGAGATGTCTGTGTAGAATTCTATACGCCCAAGACACGTAGAATATTGATACGGTTAGTACGTTATGATCCAAGTCGGGTTATACCCAATAACAAGCTTAGCAAACACCAATTAATATTTAATTGATAATATGATCATGCAATTAAATATTTACACCAAATTTAGAAAATGAGTTTTCTAAATAAGTTGCATATGAGATGGAACAACTTCTTAGAATATTTTGTTCAATGATATTATTTGTAATGTTATTTAAGTAAGTTAGATAACATCACAAATTAATAATAGGAGTGTATGAATTATACAATTAAAAGGTTAATTGTACATCATAGTAGAAGACTAGTTAAAATAATGTGTGTGATTAGTTTAAGGGGGAAGACCCTTTTCAAACAAAAATTGCTCCCCCCCCTTGATATTATTGGTTCACTTGCTTTCTTGAGAACACACACACACATTAACTAGTCTCACACTCATCTTTCTCTCATATCCATACATGCAAAATTTTCTCTCTCTCTCTCAAAACCTACTGCCAGCAGCAGCAAGATAGAAGGGTTTTTGAGTCATTTGGTGGTAATCTACCTAGCAAGAAGAGGTGTTTTCAAGTTAGCTTGGGGTATACAAGCTTGAGGGATCCTTTCCTTGGAGCCTTGGCCAAATCTTAAGCACCAATCTTCTCCTTCTTGGTCGAATTTCAAGCTGCTGGAAGGTAGTTTTCACAGCTCGTTCTAGCTGTGATTTTGTGTACATTTACATACGTTCATAGCTTGGTTATTCACATATAAGATCCTCTATGTTCTTGGGTTTGTTTACACTTTAAAACATCAAATAGAACTTGAAATTTTCAGCTTATAAACAAGGTTATAAAGTTATTATTCCGCTGTGTTTTTATAATGTTTAAATGGTTAAACTATGTGTTCAAGTTCTAACAAACGCCAACAGTGGTATCAGAGCCTGTTATGTGGATAGCTAGCTTGTATTGTCCTTTAAAAATTCGTTTTATGGACCATGAAACCCCTTTTAGGGGCTGCTATGGTCTTGTATGTTGAATCCCCAAACTTTCAAGGGCATATCACACATGCTTGTGATTAAACCTTGAAAGATGTGTATGATGATATGTATATTGTTTGGACAATGTTTAAAACCCGAATTTTCAGTTTATGTTGGCTGAAAATCGTGGGTTTTAGTGGAGATTCTTTGTTATATTTGGATGATATGATGAATGTTTATATTGGTGCATAACCTAGCTAAGACCTTGTGTTGATTTGGTTTGAAATGGATGTTGGTTTTGGTTGTTTTCATTTGGGTTGTACTATTATTCTTTTGTGCTAGTTTTGGAATGTAATTTATTTATTCATTAATTTGTAATGTAATAGATAGATTAAGTGTAATTTCTTTATTAGAAAATTTGTATTAGGATATAAATTTTGTAAATGAAGATGCACAAAATGGAAGCACAAGAGAAAGATACAAAGAGAAGGACTTGAAGCATATGGATGCAAGTTCAAGTGGGGGTCTATGAAGATCTCATCTTTATGTTGTATTCAACCCCTAGGAAAGACCAAATGACAACACTTGTTATGGCAAACAAGTGTTGTCAACATAGTGGATTTGGTTATGCACATGTGGTTGTTTATGTTTATGCTTGTTTGAATGTTTAATTGTTTGATTGTATGGTTGATGTTTGGACATGCATTACAAACTAATTAACAAACTTAACAAGCTGAAAATTGGTGGTTCTTAATCTTTAAAAGGTAATAAAAGGTTATTAAAATGATTTAATGATTTTAAAGATTAAAATAGGTTTTAATCAAAAGACCATAGGGTATCTTGTATTTGAAAGCATGCAAATACAACTACATAGAGTTTTCTAAACTAGAATTATGAAACCTCTAAATATTGTAAAACAAGATCAACACCGTCCTTTTACACAACACTTAAGTCACTCGGGAACTCTTAGTGGGATAAAGGTCACCTAACCATTATGAGGGAACTTATGACTTGAGGGGAGAATGCCATAATCGTGGGATAAAGGTCACCTAACCACTCATTTTGGCAAAGTCACATGTGTGTGTAAGTAGGATGTCTTGATTTGCAAACCATGTTAAACGGATCACCTACAATATGGTTTCCAAATGGTGTTGATGGGATTAACATTCCGGCTTTACATATGATGTTTAAAGTCGATCCCATACCTCTAAAAGTTGCAAATGGTTGCAACCGTCAATCGTTGACCACCTTATTAATTTGAATCGTGGGATAAAGGTCACCTAACCATAATTTAAATGTAATGTTGGGTTCTAGATTTTAATATGAAAATGACCTTAAAAGGTATTAATTATTAAAAATAGCAATATCAAAAAAACTAAAATAGATCTTTGTTAAATTTTGTAGATGACCACCAATAATGATAATCATGATAACTCATCCACGTCCACCCAATCTTACGAGCGATTCTCCAAAAGGAACATCCAAATCATAACAATTTCATTGATTGGTATCGAAACTTGAGAATCGTTCTCAAGCAAGAGAGACGATCATATGTTTTAGACGACCCTATCCCTGATCAACCTACCGAGGATGATGAGGATGCCTATAACGATTGGCTAAAGTACACTGAGAACTCCGTGCAAGTGTCTTGTCTCATGCTAGTGAGCATGACTCCGGATCTCCAAAAGGAGTATGAACATCACGGAGCTTATGACATGATAACCCAGCTGAAGGAAACGATCCAACAGCAAGCAAGGGTTGAGCGCTTCGAAACGGTTCGAGCACTCCATGCATGTCGTATGGAAGACAACCAATCGGTTTCATCTTATGTACTTAAGATGAAAAGCCACATTGACTGCCTCAAAAGGATTAATTGTCCTGTCTCGAAGGAATTAGCCACGGATTTGATCCTTAATGGTCTTACCAAGAAGTTCGAGACATTCGTGTTGAACTACAACATGAATGCTTGGAACAAAAGCATTGGTGAGCTTCACTCAATGCTCAAAATGGCCGAGGCGGCCATGGGTAAAAGGGTTTTACCTGTTCTCACCATAAATGAAGGTGGGAACAATAAAAGGCCTCATCCTGCACCCAAGGCAAAAGTTGCCAAGGGTAAGGGACCCGTTTGGGGAAAGGGGAAAGGGGTGGCAAGGGTGCCACCCAAGCCACAAGAGAAGAAGCAAAAGGTTGCTACTAATGACCCATGCTTCAAGTGTGGGGAGATTGGACATTAGGCAAGGAATTGTCCTGTCCATCTTCAAGAGTTGAAAGCAAAGAGGGATGTCGGGCAGACCTCAGGTACAATATACATGATTCATATTGATCTTAATGTTACATCTTCTAACACATGGGTATTGAATACTGGATGTGGAACTCATATTTGCAATTTGTTGCAGGGGTTCACAAGAAGTAGGGACTTCAATCAAGGGGATGTTAGCCTCTTCATGGGCAATGGAACTAAAGTCATAGTTGAAGCTCGTGGGGACTACATCCTAAAACTTCCAAGTGGCTTGGATGTTATTTTGAAGAATGTTTTGTATGCTCCTAGTTTGAGTAGGAACATTATTTCTGTATCCCAATTAAGACATTATGATTATGTATTATCTTTTGTTGAAAATGATATTCATTTTTCTTTAAATGATATGTTCTATTTTAAAGCTATTCCCATTAATGGTCTTTATGAATTGGTTCATGAAAATACTTTAAATAGTTCATTGTACCAAACTAACCCCAAGAAACTCAAGTTGGTTTTGAGTGATACCTATCTTTGGCATTGTCGTCTTGGTCATATAAACAAGAAACGTATACAAACACTTCAAAAGAATGGTCTTTTAAAAACAAATGCATGTGATTCGTTTGATGTATGTGAATCTTGTTTACAGGGAAAAATGACTAAGGCACCCTTTAGTGGAACTAACGAAAGGGCAAAAGATTTATTAGGAATCATACATTCGGATGTATGTGGTCCTTTTAAGCCAATGACTAGGAATGGTGAAATATACTTCATTACCTTTACCGACGATTATAGTCGCTACGGGTATGTGTACTTATTAAGGCACAAAGATGAAGCTTTTGAAACGTTCAAAATCTTCAAGAATGAAGTAGAAAATCAACTCAACAAGTCGATTAAAGTTCTCCGCACCAATAGAGGAGGTGAATACCTAAGTGATGCTTTTCAAGATCTTCTTAGGAGTTGTGGGATTGTCTCACAACTCACTCCACCTGGAACACCAAAATATAATGGTGTGTCTGAGAGGAGGAATCGAACCTTATTGGATATGGTCCGATCTATGATGGCTAGAAGCACATTACCTCTATCATTTTGGGGTTTCGCTTTGCTATCCACGGCCCGTATTCTAAATATGGCCCCAACCAAAAAGGTGGAAAGGACACCCTTTGAAATATTGCATGGAAGAGTTCCATCCCTATCATACTTAAGGGTCTGGGGTTGTGAGGCTTATGTTAAGACTCCCACCCCAAGCAAATTGGAAGTCCGATCCACCAAGTGTATCTTTGTTGGATATCCTAGAGATTCTATGGGATATTATTTCTATGATCAACTGGAACAAAGGTGTTTGTTGCCAGAAAGGGTGAGTTCTTAGAAGCAAAGTTCCTTATGGAAGAAACTAGCAGTAGAACAGTAGATCTTGAGGAGGATCAAGAACAACAACCCGATGCACATTTGGTTGCAACTAGCAATCAACATGAGGATGTTGAGGGTGATCAAGCGGTTGATCAATACACACAAAACGTTCGCAGAAGTGGTAGAACTAGTAATCCACCTGAAAGATACAGATTTTTCATGGACGGATGCTATGTGGTAGATTCAGATGAACCAACCACATATCATGATGCAGTGTCCAATTTGGATTGTGACAAATGGCTTGAAGCCATGAACGTTGAGATGCAATCCATGTATGACAATAAAGTTTGGGAACTTGTTGTACCACCTCTTAATTCCAAAGTAGTTGGAAGTAAGTGGGTTTTCAAGAAGAAAACCGATATGCATGGAAACTTGGATACATACAAAGCTAGACTTGTAGCAAAGGGTTTCACTCAAACTCAAGGGGTTGATTATGATGAAACCTTCTCACCTGTTGCAATGCTTAAGTCTATAAGGATATTGTTTGCCATAGCAGCTCATCATGATTATGAGATTTGGCAAATGGATGTCAAAACCGCTTTCCTAAATGTATATCTTGAGGAAGATGTCTATATGGTTCAGCCTGAAGGTTTTGTCAATCCAAAACATCCTAATTAAGAATGCAAGTTAAAGAAATCAATCTATGGATTGAAACAAGCATCGAGAAGTTGGAATCACCGTTTTGATGAAGAAGTAATTAAATTTGGATTCATCAAGAATGCTGATGAAGCTTGTGTATATAAGAAAGCTAGTGGGAGCATCATCACTTTCCTAGTATTGTATGTTGATGACATACTACTATTTGGAAATGACATTCCAACCTTGGAAGGTGTGAAAACCTGGCTTGGAAGTTGTTTTTCCATCAAGGATCTTGGTGAAGCCACCTATATTCTAGGAGTAAAGATCTATAGGGATAGATCAAGGCGGTTGATTTGTTTAAATCAAAGTGCATACATTGATAAGATCTTGAAAAGGTTCAAGATGGAGAACTCTAAGAAAGGTACTGTACCTATTCAAAGAGGAACAATATTGAGTACAACTCAATGTCCTAGCTTTAAGAATGAGCAAGATAACATGAAGGCAATCTCATACGCATCTGCTATTGAATCCATCATGTATGCAATGATATCTACTCGGCCGGACATTTCATGTGCATTAAGCATGACAAGCCGATACCAGTAAAATCCTGGAAATAGTCATTGGATGGTTGTTAAGAACATACTTAAGTACTTGAGGATGACTAAAGATATGTTCCTAATCTATGGATCTGGTGATGAGGAACTCGTAGTAATAGGTTACACGGATGCGAGTTTCCAAACCGATCGTGATGATTCACGGTCACAATCGGAATATATTTTCATTATGAATAGAGGAGCTGTCTCTTGGAAGAGCTCCAAACAGGATGTGGTGGCTTTATCAACTATAGAATCTGAATATGTCGCCGCCTCATTGGCAGCTCAAGAAGCTGCATGGTTAAAGAAATTCATTGCCGATCTAGGGGTTGTCCCTTCCATTCAGGACCCCCTAGAGATCTTTTATGATAACGAGTGTGCGATTTCTCAAATCAAGGAACCTCGTGCTCATCAAAAGACTAGGGACATTGAGCGGAGATTCAACTACATACGAGATGAAGTTGAAAAGGGAAAGATATGTATTCGCAAAGTTCACACGGATCAAAACATTGCGGATCCTCTCACGAAGCTCCTTGAAAAGGCAAAGCATGAAGGTCATACTTGTGCCATGGGACTTCTATATTCTAGTGATTGGATTTGATCTGTAAATTTTGTATTTGGATATGTGGAACTCTTAATTATTTGAATAAAATTATTTGGTTATAATGTTTCAAATAATGTTCCAATTTAGCATGTTTAATCCATGAGTAAATTGTTTACTCTAAATGTCCGTAGTCATTCAGACTTATGGGAACAAGTGTCAGGGTAAGATTATTATGAACTTGGATTGGTTGATATTCATAAGGATGAATATAGAGCAATGGGTTGCTACCAAGGTTCATAGATATTTGTGGGATAAAAACATTGGACTAACCCGCTTCTCAAATTTTACTACATGGAATCTTCTACATTGATCATAAGTAATTTTGAGTAAAAGGCGAATATCATTTGGTATCCTCAGACCTGAGATACATATTGGGTTTTGATATTCACCAGATGTTATACCTTGAGCTAGTTCTTCACTGTCCTGAAATAATGGACAGTACGTAAGGCTATATTCAGGTGTGACACGAGGTGATTGTGAGAAACGTATGTAGTCAAGATGGGATTTGTTCCTCTTATTTGTTGAGAGCAAGATGTCTAAGGCCTGATTAAGTTAAGTCAACAAGGAATGATCATTCTGTGTCCTTGGATTTAACATGACATCTGTAACAAAAGGATAGAGATTGATTCACCTAAATCATTTCAAATAGGGTACTTGAATGGGATGATGTTATTGAATGGCCATAAGTCATGCGCATTAAGGGTAGTAAACCATTGTTAGGCGGTATTTACTGCTTGCATCAATCATCTATGAATCTTAGGCAAGTGGAAGATTGTACAATTCTATATGCCCAAGACACGTAGAATATTGATACGGTTAGTACGTTATGATCCAAGTCGGGTTATTCCTAATAACAAGCTTAGCAAACACCAATTAATATTTAATTGATAATATGATCATGCAATTAAATATTTACACCAAATTTAGAAAATGGGTTTTCTAAATAAGTTGCCTATGAGATGGAACAACTTATTAGAATATTTTGTTTAATGATATTATTTGTAATGTTATTTAAGTAAGTTAGATAATATCACAATTTAATAATAGGAGTGTATGAATTATACAATTAAAAGGTTAATTGTACATCATAGTAGAAGACTAGTTAAAATAATGTGTGTGATTAGTTTAAGGGGGGATGACCCTTTTCAAACAAAAATTCGGCCACCCCCCTTGATATTATTGGTTCGCATGCTTTCTTGAGAACACACACACATTAACTAGTCTCATACTCATCTTTCTCTTATCTCCATACATGCAAAATTAATCAAAAAACCTTTCTCTCTCTCTCTCAAAACCTACAGCCAGCAGCAGCAAGATATAAGGGTTTTTGAGTCATTTGGTGGTAATCTACCTAGCAAGAAGAGGTGTTTGCAAGTTAGCTTGGGTATACAAGCTTGAGGGATCCTTTCCTTGGAGCCTTGGCTGAATCTTAAGCAGCAATCTTCTCCTTCTTGGTCGAATTTCAAGCTGCTGGAAGGTAGTTTTCACAGCTCATTGTAGTTGTGATTTTATGTACATTTACATACGTTCATAGCTTGCTTATTCACATATAAGATCCTATTTGTTCTTGGGTTTGTTTACAATTTAAAACATCAAATAGAACTTGAAATTTTCAGCTTATAAACAAGGTTATAAAGTTATTATTCCGCTGCATTTTTACAAAGGTTAAATGTTTAAACTATGTGTTCAAGTTCTAACAAACCCCAACAGTCTGAACAATATGAAGGAGGTCAACAGTATCGGGTCGGGATTTGTTTGATAGGCCCAGTCTGAAAACAAAGTAGATAGTACTCCCGTAGCTTTACTAAGAATACAAGATGCTTGATATACTCGAATAATCCCCTTGACATAGTTGGCCTACACAAAGTTTCTCATCTTTGTTCAAAAAGGATTGAAAATGAGGCTCCTCCATATTGAGTTTTTCATTGGCTTATTCTCCCTTGTTTCTAAACTTTCAAATTTATCCCTTTCATATCTATATCATAGAAGCCTCCTTGTGTACTGTGGTGTTTTGTTGGTGCTTATCTCCTCTGCTGTATGATGGTACTGACCTGGAGTGATGATATCCTCTGCTGTACGGAAGTACTGACCTGGAGCTCTCATCGGCACAACATGATGATCATCTCTGCCGTACGATAGTACTGACCTGGAGATCTCATCGACACAATTTGAACATCTCATCTACTGTACGGTAGTACTGACCTGGAATGTTTATCAGTACAATTTGATGATCTCCTCTGCTGTACGTGAGTACTGACCTGGAGCTCTCATCAATTGTTGTCAAAATTGTATCATACTTGGTCTGAAAAGAAGATTTTTACCACATGTGAAAAGATGTAATCAATTCGTAGGTGTCCTTCATCCAAAATATCATGAGGACAGGATAGGTCTCTTTGCTAAATGTCTGTGGGGATTGAGTTTTTCTATGTCATCTATTAAAATAAGCGACAACATGATAACAATAGCTACAGGTTACTTATCAAAAGGAAGAAGGCTTGGGTTTAAGAAAGGACAAAAATATCTGCAATCTCACCGAACTATGACTCTCCAGACGATTCATTTAGTTTCTCGTTCTTTTTCTAGATAGTCTTTATTCTCGGTTAAAGTAAAACATTGTCTGGCGCGATAGTGTGGGGTCCTTTCTTTACTTTTATTTTATTTTATTTTATTTCACTTCTATCTTATTTTAATTTATTTGGTTAAAATCAAACTTTTTCTTAAAACATTAGGGTTTCTTCGAAAATATACTTTCACAGACAGTTTCGCAAAGCGAAATTGCAGTTTCGTTTAGCGAAACAGCAGATTCGCCAACCCTTTTGCACTGTGATCTTTTGATCTTTATATGCCAGCGAAAATATATTTTCGCCTTGCCGAAACTATGTTTTTATTCCCTTGCGAAACTCCGAGGTATTTAGATACCTTTTCGAACCTAATTCAACCACTTTCGCAAAAAACTCTCTTCGACGAAACTGATGTATTTTAGGGTTTTAGGGTTTTATTACGGTTTTCATCTCAAATCATTACATCTCCGTTGTTTTGTCACGATTCTACTCTGATTTGGCTTCTAAAGTGAGTTTCGAACTCTGGAATATAGTTTTCATAGGCTCATTTTAACTGTTTTTGACTGGTTTGGATTGTGTCTGTTGGGTAGTCTCGCAGTTCATCCTGCGAAACTACCCATCTTCTAGCGAAACTGAACCAAAGTTCCTTTAGTTTAGTGAAACTGTGTAGTAATGCTGCCCGAGCGAACTTAACAGCTTCGCCAGCAAAATACAGTTTCGCCAGCAAAATTCAGTTTCGCCTGCAGAAACTGTTGTTTCGCCCAGTCGAATCTATCTTTATGTATTGCCGAAACTATCTGTTTTGCTGTCGAAATTGTGTTCCTTCATTGTCAGATTTAAAATAAATTCAGCGAAACTATAATTTCATCCCGGCGAAACTATAGTTTCGTCTCTGCGAAACTATATCTTGTATTTAAAAATATTTATTTATATTTATATATATATGTATATATATGTATATATCTGTATTTTCTATATTTTATAATAATTTGTTTATTTCTTTATTTCTGTAAATACTTTTAAATTTTAATTTTGTTTAATTTTTCTAACTTGGTTTGTTTGTCTCTCAGTTCTTAATGGTAAATCTCAAGTTCGACGTACGGAACAACATCACAGTCATTCTAGATGATACTCACCCTAAAGCAGCCGGATTCAGAGACTGCATCAGATCACTGCAGAGATCTCCGATAGCATACGCCATTTCACATTCCACTACTATCTATGACCTACACATACGAGACTTCTGGCGAACCGCAGAGTACAATACACGGGGAGACTCTGAGAGTATTATTGCTAAAGTTTTGGATCACCAGGTGACTATTACAGAAGAGATTATTTCGAGGGTGCTGAGATTGGAAGAAGATAGAGGAGGCGATATTGATCTAACTGATAAGGAGGTGTATGATGCTTTCTTGTCTATGGGATACGAGGGCCCTCCTTTCGGGACCAGAAAGGAAATAAAAAAATCATTTTTGTCCAAGGAGCGGACATATATAGCCCATGTTTTCATCATGTGCTTAGATCACCGAAAAGGTGGATCAGATGGGCTGAATTTAGACTAGGCAAAGGCAATGGTTATATGCTGCAGAGGGGAGAAGGCTAACATAGGCAATCTGATATTTAGCTGCATGGCTGAAAATATTATGGCTTTGAAGAAGGATAAATGACTACTTTATCCCAGATTCATTCAAATGATCATAAATAACCAAGTCCCCAACATCCCAAGATATGGAGAAGTCAAGAAATAGATGTCAATGAATACTCGAATCTTTGCTGATTGTTGTGCTATCAGACACGCCTTCAGTGGAAGGATTACTATTTATAGGGGAATATGTACACTCTTGATCGTTAGGCATATATTAGAAGAGTGATAGGATTTGAGACTAGACGAACAGAAGAAACAAGACAAAGTCAGTCTGAGGAACTGAAGAAGAGGAAGAGATATGCCAAAGAGAAAGACTATGTATTTGAAGATGAGGTGAATGAGATGGCGTCTAAAGCCAGGATAGAGAAGGAGAAAAGATCGAAGAAGAAGGCTGATATAGGGGAATATGAGAGGAGGATGAAACCGAAACAACAAACATTTTCTGAGCCTCCGCAAACTGAGAAACAAGCTAGTCTTGATGAGGATATGATCAGAAACCTCAACACCTCTCTCTCTAACGAACTAAGCATGATGAAGACTAAGTTGATAAATGAGGAGATGAGAGAGAAACAAAAGGATGAATTGTTGGAAGGTATGATGAGGATGTTAGTAGACCAAAACAAACTGATAAAGAGATTATTGGAGGAGGTGAATGACCTGAAAGCTGCTGCTGGCCTGCCCAATCAGCTAACTTAATGTGAGTTAGATGATCTGACCGATACTTCCAAGTACCCATTTCTGAATATGGGTACTTCATCCAGGGCAGGAGAGGGCATATCTCATGCAGCTGCAGACGAGGCAGGTGGTTCTAAGAAGAGGACTGAGGAACCTCATGTTGAGACCGCTGAGCATGTTGAAGAGGTGATGGAAGTTGGATTTGTTGACTTAGGGATCAATCTTGGCGATTTTACTGGGGAAGAGAAAATAGGAAAACAAGCTAAAACTACCGAGCAACCTATTGAGAAAGGACTGGTGGATGAAGAGGTAGAGGATGAGCAGTTGGTTGACTATGACTCAGAGCCTGAGTTCTATGAGGTGGATGAAAGGCCTCTAACATATGTGGTTCAGAAGGGAGAAGATGAGAATGATATTATCGAAATGGAGAAAAGTGATTGGTTTGTGAAGGAAAAGGAACCAGAAGAACTGACTACTCTGTTCCAAAATATGGAAGGATTGAAGAAGAAGGAGGCGGATAACAGGATAATGAGTTGGAAGTATAACCCCGACCTCAGGATGTTCATGATAAAGAGGAGAGGGCGTGGGATTACTTATTTTCATAAAAGGAAGGCATTCAAGACCCGGCCGAGGTGGGACTTAAGAAGGTTGGCCTCGCTGCCTCTTCTTGAAGCTCATTTGAGTGAACGAGCCATGCTTCTAGAGAAAGAAATTAAGAACAGATTGAATGATAACTTTGAGGCATTGAAGACCTGGCCAAGGTGGGGTTTGAGAAGTGGTTTTATGACAATCAGACGGGGAGGCTGCGATGGAGCTTTTTAGATTTTCTGATTAAGACCTGCTCGTTCTATGTGAGAACCATATAAAAGCAGGAGCAGGAGAGGAGTCAAGAAAGGAAGCAAGCCTGTTCATGATTGTGGTGAACAAGGTTAGAGGAGTGAGAGCTGAGGTGAAAGAGCTGGAAGAGAAGGTAAGAGCTAAAGATGACTTAAGTATGGATATCCGGGATTTGACGAAACAGTTTGCACAAGCTAGTGCTCGTCCCGAAGGAGCTGATGAAGCAGGAGACAACCAAGGAGGATCAAGTGCTGAAGCTCATCAAGGTAAAGCTGCAGGAGCTGAAGAAGGAACATCAGGAGCACGAGCAGGGGATGCTGGAGCTGATTAGAGATATCAAAAGGAGCGAAGTCGGTGAGGTCCAACCTAGGGGGAGTATTGAGGATCAAGAATAGGTTGGACTCACCTTAGATTAGTATTTTTTTATCTTTCTATGTAATAGAATTTATGTTAGATTTCTTTTGTAAGTTGTTTAGTTTATTTTGTACATTTAGCAGTTCAGCGAACTGTGAGCAAAGCTATAGTTTCGCTCACAGTCAGCTGCAAAGTCTCCCGGCGAAACTAATAGTTTCTGCCGGGCGAGACTACAGTTTCAGCAGCACAGTTTCGTACTCAGCGAAACTATCTGCGAAACTATAACTGCTATATATAGATTTCATTTTGTTTATTGTTATCCATCCCTTGCAAAACCTTAATCGAATATTTCTGTTGCAAGTGAGTATTGTAAACTGGTGTTTATTGAATATATTGAGCTTATTTCATTCCATTATGTATTGTTGCTTATTAAAACTTATATGATTACATTTTGGTCTTCTTTTGTGCTTCAAATCTTTGTGTTTGTTGTTTGTCTTTGGTATTGATCGATTCAAACCATCTTCTGCACTAAAAACCGATCAAATGGACCAACAAAACTTAAAATGGATTTAAGTGATTCTTATCTTTGGCATTGTCGTCTTGGTCATATAAACAAGAATCGGATTCAAGCACTTCAAAAGAATGGTCTTTTGAAAACAAATTAAAACGGTCTATTCGATAAGTGTGAATCTTGTTTACAAGGTAAGATGACCAAGTCGCCCTTTAGTGGTACTAACAAGAGGGCAAAAGACTTATTGGGAATCATACATTCAGATGTATGTGGTCCTTTTAAGACAATGACTAGAAATGGTGAAAGATACTTCATTACCTTTACCGACGATTATAGTCGCTATGGTTATGTGTACTTGATGGCATATAAACATGAAGCTTTTGAAATGTTCAAAAACTTCAAGAATGAACTAGAAAATCAACTCAACAAAACTATCAAACTTCTTCGTTCAGATAGAGGAGGGAATACCTAAGTGAGGCTTTTCAGGATCATCTAAGAAGTTGTGGGATCGTCTCACAACTTACTCCACCTGGAACCTCACAACTTACTCCACCTGGAACACCACAACATAATGGTGTGTCCGAAAAGAGAAACCGAACCCTATTGGATATGGTTCGATCTATGATGGCTATAAGCTCACTACCTCTACCATTTTGGGGTTTCGCATTACTCTCCGGGGATCATATTTTAAATATGGCCCCGACCAAGAAAGTGGATTCGACACCTTTTAAAATATGGCATGGAGGAGTTTCATCGCTATCATATTTAAAGGTATGGGTTTATGAAACTTATGTTAAGCAAAACACCTAATATAAGTTAGAAAGTCGATCTACTTAGTGTATATTTGTTGGATATCACAAAGACTGTATTGGATACTACTTCTTTAATCAGATAGAGCAAAAGGTATTTATTGCTCGAAAGGCAGACTTCTTGGAAGCCAAGTTCCTTATGGAAGGAATGACATATAGAACAGTGGAATTTGATGAGGATCAAGATCCACAAGCCGATACAAGTTTGGTTGACACTAGCAATCAACAGGAGGTTGTTGATGATCACCAAGAGGTTGATCGATACACTCAAAACGTTCGCAGATCTGGTAGAGTTAGCATTCCACCTGAAAGATATGGATTTTTCACGAATGGATGCTATGCGGTTGACTCCGATGAGCCAACTACATACCATGATGCAATGTCCCATTCAGATTGTGACAAATGGCTGGAAGCCATGAACGTAGAGATGCAATCCATGTATGACAACCATGTTTGGGAATTGGTTCACCCTCCACCTAACTCCAAACCGGTTGGATGCAAGTGGGTTTTCAAGAAGAAAACGGACATGCATGGAAACTTGGATACTTACAAGGAAAGACTTGTAGCAAAAGGTTTCACTCAAACTCAAGGGTTGATTATGATGAAATCTTCTCGCCTGTGGCAATGCTAAAGTCAATTAGGATATTGTTTGCCATAGCTGCTCATTATGACTATGATATTTGGCAAATGGATGTCAAAACCGCTTTTCTTAATGGACATCTCGAAGAGGCTGTCCATATCGAGAAGTTGGAATCAATGTTTTGATGAGGAAATCAAGAAATTTGGTTTCATCAAGAACGTTGATGAGGCTTGTGTGTATAAAAAGGCTAGTGGGAGCTAATTACATTCTTAGTATTGTATGTTGATGACATACTACTATTTGGAAATGATATTCCAACCTTGGAAGGTGATAAAACCTGGCTTGGAAGTTGTTTTTCTATAAAAGATCTCGGTGAAGCCGCCTATATTTTAGGAATAAAGATCTATAGGGATAGATCGAGGCAGTTGATAGGTCTAAACCAAAGTGCATATATTGATAAAATCTTGAAAAGGTTCAAGATGGAAAACTCTAAGATTGGTATGGTACCTATTCAAAAAGGGACAATATTGAGTACATCTCAATGTCCAAGCTCAAAGGATGAGCAAGATCGAATGAAGGACATGCCATATGCGTCTGCTATAGGATCCATCATGTATGCGATGATATGCACTAGACCGGACGTGTCATGCGCGTTAAGCATGACAAGCAGATATCAGCAGAATCCAGGTAATAGCCATTGGATGGCTGTTAAAAGTATATTGAAATACCTTAGGAGGACTAAGGATATGTTTCTAATATACGGATCTGATGAAGAGGAGCTTGTTGTAAAGGGTTACACGGATGCGAGTTTCCAAACTGATCAAGATGATTCTCGATCACAGTCGGGATATGTCTTCATTATGAATGGAGGAGCAGTGTCCTGGAAGTGTTCAAAACAAGACGTGGTAGCATTGTCCACTACAGAATCCGAATACATAGCCGCCTCATTAGCAGCTCAGGATGCTGCGTGGATAAAGAAATTTATCACCGATCTAGGGGTGGTCTCTACCATTCAAGACCCCCTAGAAATCTTTTATGATAACGAGGGTACGATTGCACAAATCAAGGAAATCTGTGCACATCAAAAGACTAGACACATTGAGCGGAGATTCAACTACATGAGGGATGAAGTTGAAAAGGGAAAACTATATATTCGTAAAGTTCACACCGATCAAAACATTACTGTAAGGCCCCGATCCCGGGAACCCCACAGTCGGTCTTTCGTTGCATATATTTTAAATAAAACAATGCGTATAGTATAAGATCATAACTTTACAATTGAGCATTTGCAGCGGAAACATTCAAACATAAACTTTTACTATGAATACTTTTGCCATTTAATACAACGTACTTCATTTACAAAACATCTAATGTTGCATTACATTACAAAGCGCTATTACAAGCTTTCTTTACATTGCCTAACTTTACTATGATTGCTGCTGAAGCATATGAAACCTTTGATTACGTAAGTAATCTCGTTTATTCGAATCCTCAGCAACCATAGGGTCATACAGTGACCTCTACGGAAAAAAAATAATAAAAAGAGAATATATTTTTCTTCAAAAAGAAGATATTAAGTTCAAAATATATAAAGGAGATTTCTTAAGTAATCCCGTTTATGGGAATCCTCAAGAAATCTCATAATGGCAGGCAACGTGACATGTTGTGTGCATTATGGGCCCGCAACACATGACGTTGCAGCATTATAAATGGAGAATGCCCTCCCAAAAGAGCTGAGTAGCCGCCTCGTGCCATCCTCAGCAACACTACCTGCGAACTGGAAAACACCTAAAAAATCAGCGTTGCTGAGTGAGTTCTAGTTTTATATATAGTATTTGAAGATACTCTTTTCTGTAATTTACTATACTGTACTGTATATACAAGCACGCATCAACTGTATGAACAAATAACGTTCGTTTTCTGTACTATATGCCTTGTCTGTAACTTTATCTTTATGTTTCACTTTCTGTATGGACCAGTGAACGATACCCCAACTATATGCGCGATGGGAGAACGGATGACGGGCCATCTATATGCCCCGAAGGGCCAACTATGTTCCCTCGAAAGGGCTATGTGTATTCCCCCGAAGGGTACAACTGTATCCCCCAAAGGGCTATGTGTACTATGTACAAGGCCGACCCGAACATCCGGGGCACGCCACAAAGGTCCTGCCAATCTCAATCGATTGACCCTGTGTGCGTCAATGGGTAGCTAGCCCGCAACACGGTTGAGCTAATGACACATAGTCGTGTAACTCCTATGGGCTTGCAAGACTTGTTACTTTTATTAATGTTCCTTTCTCTTTCTTTATTACTCTTTCTCTGTACTTTACATAATACTTTCATTTCATCTATTAGTGATAACATGTAATACTATGGAAGGATAAACATGCATCAAATCAAGGAACATCGATATTTACAAATCATCAGTATTCACCATCTATCATGGCAACATCATACCTAGCATACATGCATCATACAGACCCTTCTTTATTTATTCACATCAGCCCTATTCGGGCGACTGAACATACCCCAGTCGCATGGCCTCCATGCGACTGAGTCATGCGAATGGGCTTCTATGCGACTGAATCCTCAGTCACGCGTCTGTACTACTATACGAATGGGTCTGTGCGACTGAACCCTCAGTCGTGCGTCTGTACAACTATACGAATGGGTCTATGTGACTGAACCCTCAATCGCATGTCCTATCGTGCGATTGAGTCTCAATCGTACGTCTGAGACTCAGTCGTACGATTGAACATCAGCTATTCTTCATTCGGGCGAATGGCCCTTCAGTCGCATAACCCTAACTAGGCAGCGACTGGAGTTCTTCATGAACAGCAGTCACAAACCAAGATAACCAGACTCACCAAAACCTGTTTTTAACCCAAATTGACCCTCCCAAACCTCAGGGATTCATACTAGGACATCATACAAGCATGTGTAAGTCCTAAATCATACTTTAATCACATTATCTAAGATTTCATCAAATGGGTCAAATACACACTTTCATAAAACTAGGGTTTATATGTGATCCATCCCCAAAATTAGTTGAAAACATGTAAATGAGGGGTCCTAGAACTCACATTACAGGTAGAAGTTGATGAGCTTCGATTTGGCTAGCTTCTCGACAGGTCTTGAACTCGGGCAGCACTTTCCCTCTTTTCTTTCTCTGGTCTCGGTCGCTCTCTGCCCTTCCCGACTGAAATTTCTATGTGTTGGGAGGAGAATGAGAGCTGCTCCCCTTTTATAGGCTTTGCTCAGTCGCATCTGGTCCAGGGGCGACTGGGCCTTCAGTCGCATGAACACCATGCGATTGGACCCCAGTCGCATGTGTTCCATGCGGTTCATCCTTCATTCGGGCGATTGAACTCCAATCGTACGGTTGAGATTCAATCGGCCGAATAGTATGCGGCTGAACCTCCAGTCGCATAAATCCCAGGCGACTGAGGCTCAGTCGCACAACCCACTAAAAAGTCAAACTTTCGGGTGTTACAAGTCCACCGTCCTTATTTTAGGTTTCGTCCCCGAAACCTGTTATTCTTCGAACAATCGTGGGTAATGCTGCCTCATTTCTTCTTTAGTTTCCCATGTCGACTCGGATCCCTTCCTGTGCCGCCACTGTACACGCACAAGGGGAACCACTTTATTCCTTAACCTCTTCTCTTTGCGATCGATGATCGCCACTGGTTGCTCTACATAGTTGAGCCGTTTGTCTACCTCAATGTCCCCCAGTGGAACGACCATGTCCTAGTCCGCCAAACATTTCCTCAGATGAGACACGTGGAAAGTCGGGTGGATTCCACTTAGTTCATCCGGCAGATCCAACTTATAGGCCACCTCCCCTACTCGAGCAATGATTCGGAAAGGGCCTATATACCGCGGACTCAACTTACCCCGCTTCTAGAATCGAATGATCCCTTTCCAAGGTGAGACCTTCAACATAACCCGGTCTCCCACCTGGAACTCAATCGGCCTGCGTCGTTTGTCGGCATACGACTTCTGTCGGTCTTTGGCCGCCTTCATGTAAGCTTTAATTCTTTCGAGCTTTTCAGTCGTAGCCTCGACCACTTCGACACTTCCCAATTCTTTCTGACCAATTTCACCCCAACAGACGGGTGTCCTGCATCTCCTACCGTATAGCATCTCATAGGGTGGCATGCCGATACTGGCATGATAACTGTTGTTGTACGAGAATTCAGCTAACGGTAGATGGTCATCCCAACTTCCCCCGAAGTCAATAACACATGCTCGGAGCATGTCCTCCAAAGTCTGAATGGTCCTTTCCGACTGACCATCAGTTTGAGGATGATAGGCCGTGCTAATATGCAACCTCGTTCCCATCGCATCGTGGAACTTCTTCCAGAATTTGGATGTAAACCAGGTGTCGCGATAAGACACAATCGACACCGGTACACCATGACGAGTCACAATCTCTTTGATGAAAAGATCGGCCAACCTTTCGGACGAATATGTCTCGCGCATCGGTAAGAAGTGAGCACTCTTCGTCAATCGATCCACAATCACCCAGATCGTATCATACCCTTTCGGGGTACGTGGCAGCTTTGTGATAAAATCCATGGTGATGTGCTCCCACTTCCATTCCGATATGTCCAACGGTTGAATCTTTCCATACGGCTTCTGGTGCTCTGCCTTTACTTGCAAACACGTGAGGCATTTATTCACATACTCCACCGCATCACGTTTCATACCCGGCCACCAATAGTCTTTCTTCATGTCTTGGTACATCTTGGTAGCTCCGGGATGAATGGAGTATCGAGACTTATGTACTTCATCCATAATCCTCATTCGCAGATCCCCAAGACGAGGAATCCACATACGCCCAAACCGGGTTCTAACACCCGTCATGTTCTCTCCCAGCTCCGCGACCAGACCTCTCATTCGTTCAGAGTTAAGATGTTCATCTTTCAAAGCCTCATCTTGGAACTCTCTGACCTGTTTCATCACGTCGGAGGTCATGATTAGCTGGTACGCCTTCACCCGAATTGGCTCGGGCCTCTCTTTTCTGCTAAGGGCATCAGCCACCACGTTAGCTTTGCCTGGGTGGTAATGGATTTCACAATCGTAGTCTTTTATTAGCTCCAACCACCGTCTCTGCCTCATATTCAGATCCTTCTGCTCGAAGAAGTACTTCAAGCTCTTGTGGTCTGTGAAGATTGTACACTTCTTCCCGTACAAATAATGCCGTCAAATCTTCAACGCGAAAACCACGGCTGCTAGCTCCAAGTCATGAGTAGGGTAATTAACCTCATGAACTTTCAGCTGTCGGGATGCATAGGCTATCACCCTTCCCCTTTGCATTAATACACACCCCAACCCCGAGTAGGAGGCATCGGAATAGACCACTAAGTCTTCACTCCCATCGGGTAATGCCAATACTGGAGCCTGGGTCAATCTTGTCTTCAGTTCTTCGAACGCCTTTTCTTGAGCTTCACCCCATACAAATTTCACATGCTTCCGGGTCAACTTGGTCAGTGGAGAGGCAATTTTGGAAAAGTCTTGGATGAACCTTCGGTAGTAACCCGCCAAACCCAAGAAACTACGGATCTCAGATGGCGTCTTTGGAGACTTCCATTGCATTACTGCTTCCACCTTTGCCGGATCAACCAGAATTCCATCCGGATTTACCACGTGACCCAAGAACTGAACCTCACGCAACCAAAATGCGCACTTGGAGAATTTTGCATACAACTTCTCCCTTCTCAGCGTCTCCAGAACTTCGCGAATGTGACCGGCGTGCTCAGTCTCGTTCTTCGAA
Source organism: Flaveria linearis (assembly GCA_024085815.1). NCBI lineage: Eukaryota > Viridiplantae > Streptophyta > Magnoliopsida > Asterales > Asteraceae > Flaveria > Flaveria linearis. Next base: position 67,105,271 of record CM044005.1, read on the forward strand.
TAAATCAAGATGTCATCAATGAATACAATCACTGATTTATCCAACATCGGCCGTCACACCCTGTTCATCAGATCCATAAAAGCAGCTGGCGCGTTGGTCAAACCAAAAGACATGACGAGGAACTCGTAGTGACCGTAGCGCGTACGAAAAGCTGTTTTAGGGATATCCTGCTCCTTCACCTTCAGTTGATGGTAGCCTGATCGAAGATCTATTCGTGAAAACCAACTAGCACCCTGAAGTTGATCAAACAAGTCATCGATCCTCAGCCAGGGGTATCTGTTCTTTATCGTCAGCTTATTAAGCTCGCGGTAGTCGATGCACATCCTCATACTACCGTCCTTCTTCTTTACAAACAGGACCGGAGCACCCCAAGGTGAGATACTCGGTCTGATAAACCCCTTATCCAGCAGCTCTTGTAACTGTTCCATCAACTCTTTCATCTCCGTCGGGGCCAATCGGTATGGTGCTTTGGCAACAGGTTGGGCGCCTGGTATCAAATCTATCTGGAACTCGACCTCTCTGTCAGGTGGCAATCCCGATAAGTCTTCTGGGAACACGTCTGGGAACTCGCACACCACCGGAACATCAGATAGTTGTGGTGTTGGCTTTTCTATATCCTTTACATAACATAAAAAGGCGTTACATCCACGCCTCATACATTTCCCCGCCACTGCCATTGAGATCACCTTCGGAATCGTAGTAACCCGATCCCCATAAACTGTCACTGGACTACCGTCGGGCGCTGTCAAACTGATCATCTTCTTGCGACACACAATGTTCGCCTCAAAGTCCGCCTCAAAGTCCGCCAACCAATCCATTCCAAGCACCAAATCGAAACCGCCTAACGTCATCGCGAATGGCTTAACTGGGAATTTGTGACCCTCCAGTTCTACATCGCAACCCTCAATTACCTCGGAAATCCTGCTGCTTTTACCTATAGCAGTCTCTACATCAAACGGCACATCCACACGTCTACTACTAACGGGCAATTTGGCACAAAAAGCAACAGAAATAAAACTCCTACTGGCACCCGAATCAAATAACACAGAGGCTAAAGTTTGGTTCACCAGTAACGTACCGGACACTACATCGGGGTCCGTCCTCGCCTCTTCCTGCGTCATTGTGAATGCCCTGGTGCTTGATTTCGGACCTTCACTTCCCGTCTTCTTTACCCCTGAAGCCTCAGCCCTAGGCTTCCTACAGTCTCTAGTGATGTGACCAGGCTGACCACACCTGAAACATACGTTCATCCCCAGTCTGCATTCCCCACTGTGTTCTCTCCCGCATTTACCACACTTCTTTACTCCTGAACCCGACATGACCACCCGGCGGTCATCCACCCTCGTCTTCTTATTACTTGTCGAGGCATCCCCTCGACCAAACCTCTTCCCCTGCCACTTCCTTTCCTCACTTCCTTTCTCACTGCCCTCAGCCTTTACCAATGCAGCCCGTTCATCGTACAGCCTACCAGCTAAATCCACCGCCGACCTGAAAGTACTTAGTCGAGCGGAAATCAAATGCCAACGAATTTCGGCTGGCAACCCCTGAATATACCGGTTAATCTTGCGAGACACCGGCGTCACTTGCTCTGGCACCAACCGTGCCATGTCGTTAAACTTAGTCGTGTATTGTTGGTGGGTCATCGTACCTGCCTCCAACTGCAGGAACTCTCTCTCAACTCTATCCATCTCCCGACGAGGACTAAACTCCTCGATCACCATTTTCTTCAACTCAGACCACTTCATCTTTCCAATGGCCCTACTACCCTCGGCCTGGACAATATTGTCCCACCAGCACAACGCCGTCCCCGTAAACGAGTGGGTAGCAAACTTCACCTTTTTATCCTCATGGCAATCGCTGATATCAAGGACCGCCTCCATTTCCCTCACCCATTGGTGAGCATCCGCAGCCGTGCCCGAACCATCAAAAGTCGGGGGCTTGCACCTCATAAATTTCCCGTAGTCACAACCCCGGGCTGTCTCCCGTACCTGTTCCTCCTCCTCTTCCTCTTCATCATCGGATAATACTGTTTCTGCCCCTATCTGTTGCTGTCTACCAGAGGACCGGTTCCTCCCCCGTCTCTCGTCGTCACGTATTGCCTTTATCACTTCGGTCACTACAGACGGTAAGATCGTCTGCATGACCTGGTGTACTTCCTCGACCACTGCCTCCTTTACCGAGGCTCTCAAGTTCGCGCTTTCGTCTGCCTCCTCTTGGTGAGGAATCTCGTTCTCCTCACGAACTACTTTCTCTGTCCTAGGTCTTCCTCGCGTGACACGTGGTTCAACACCGCGTCCACCACCACGGGAAGCGTTAGATGATCTACCACCGACCATCTTCTATCACACTAAAAGATTCAAACACCAACACGGTCATTCAAGGAAATAGCTCAGTTTATGTCAAGTATAGTAAGTCCCTAATTACAGTGGCCAGTTGTGATTAGCCACTTACTCTACTCTTCACACCCCGAGCATTACCTATCCTGACTACATTAGTATCTAAGTCTAACAGTACACATATTTCACATAACATACGCACATAATACCAGTTAATCTTTAAGAAAAATACCTGATGGCACGCGACTACTCAGACGACATTCTCTTTCTCCCTGTCCCATTCTCAGTTTAAGTTTAGGTTTATTGTGAAAATTTACCCGTTTTACTTAAACTTTTGCTCTGATACCAACTTGTAAGGCCCCGATCCCGGAAACCCCACAGCCGGTCTTTTGTTGCATATATTTTAAGTAAAACAATGCGTATAGTATAAGATCATAACTTTACAATTGAGCATTTGCAGCGGAAACATTCAAACATAAACTTTTACTATGAATACTTTTGCCATTTAATACAACGTACTTCATTTACAAAACATCTAATGTTGCATTACATTACAAAAGCGCTATTATAAGCTTTCTTTACATTGCCTAACTTTACTATGATTGCTGCTGAAGCATATGAAACCTTTGATTACGTAAGTAATCTCGTTTATTCGAATCCTCAGCAACCATAGGGTCATACAGTGACCTCTACGGAAAGAAAATAATAAAAAGAGAATATATTTTTCTTCAAAAAGAAGATATTAAGTTAAAAAATATATAAAGGAGATTTCTTAAGTAATCCCGTTTATGGGAATCCTCAAGAAATCTCATAATGGCAGGCAACGTGACATGTTGCGTGCATTATGGGCCCGCAACACATGACGTTGCAGCATTATAAAATGGAGAATGCCCTCCCAAAAGAGCTGAGTAGCCGCCTCGTGCCATCCTCAGCAACACTACGTGCGAACTGGAAAACACATAAAAAAATCAGCGTTGCTGAGTGAGTTCTAGTTTTATATATAGTATTTGAAGATACTCGTTTCTGTAATTTACTATACTGTACTGTATATACGAGCACGCATCAACTGTATGAACAAATAACGTTCGTTTTCTGTACTATATGCCTTGTCTGTAACTTTATCTTTATGTTTCACTTTCTGTATGGACCAGTGAACGATACCCCAACTATATGCGCGATGGGAGAACGGATGACGGGCCATCTATATGCCCCGAAGGGCCAACTGTGTTCCCTCGAAAGGGCTATGTGTATTCCCCCAAAGGGTTCAACTGTATCCCCCAAAAGGGCTATGTGTACTATGTACAAGGCCGACCCGAACATCCGGGGCACGCCACAAAGGTCCTGCCAATCTCAATCGATTGACCCTGTGTGCGTCAATGGGTAGCTAGCCCGCAACACAGTTGAGCTAACGACACATAGTCGTGTAACTCCTATGGGCTTGCAAGACTTGTTACTTTTAATAATGTTCCTTTCTCTTTCTTTATTACTCTTTCTCTGTACTTTACATAATACTTTCATTTCATCTATTAGTGATAACATGTAATACTATGGAAGGATAAACATGCATCAAATCAAGGAACATCGATATTTACAAATCATCAGTATTCACCATCTATCATGGCAACATCATACCTAGCATACATACATCATACATACCCTTCTTTATTTATTCACATCAGCCCTATTCGGGCGACTGAACATACCCCAATCGCATGGCCTCCATGCGACTGAGTCATGCGAATGGGCTTCTATGCGACTGAATCCTCAATCGTGCGTCTGTACTACTATACGAATAGGTCTGTGCGACTGAACCCTCAGTCGTGCGTCTGTACTACTATACGAATGGGTCTATGCGACTGAACCCTCAATCGCATGTCCTATCGTGCGATTGAGTCTCAATCGTACGTCTGAGACTCAGTCGTACGATTGAACATCAGCTATTCTTCATTCGGGCGAATGGCCCTTCAGTCACATAACCCTAACTAGGCAGCGACTGGAGTTCTTCATGAACAGCAGTCACGAACCAAGATACCCAGACTCACCATAAACCTGTTTTTAACCCAAATTGACCCTCCCAAACCTCAGGGATTCATACTAGGACATCATACAAGCATGTGTAAGTCCTAAATCATACTTTAATCACATTATCTAAGATTTCATCAAATGGGTCAAATACACACTTTCATAAAACTAGGGTTTATATGTGATCCAGCCCCAAAATCAGTTGAAAACATGTAAATGAGGGGTCCTAGAACTCACATTACAGGTAGAAGTTGATGAGCTTCGATTTGGCTAGCTTCTCGAAAGGTCTTGAACTCGGGCAACACTTTCCCTCTTTTCTTTCTCTGGTCTCGGTCGCTCTCTGCCCTTCCCGACTGAAATTTCTAAGTGTTGGGAGGAGAATGAGAGCTGTTCCCCTTTTATAGGCTTTGCTCAGTCCCATCTTGTCCAGGGGCGACTGGACCTTCAGTCGCATGAACACCATGCGATTGGACCCCAGTCGCATGTGTTCCATGCGGTTCATCCTTCATTCGGGCGATTGAACTCCAATCGTACGGTTGAGATTCAATCGCCCGAATAGTATGCGGCTGAACCTCCAGTCGCATAAATCCCAGGCGACTGAGGCTCAGTCGCACAACCCACTAAAAAGTCAAACTTTCGGGTGTTACAATTACGGATCCACTCATGAAGCTCCTTGAAAGGGCAAAGCGTGAAGGTCATACTTGTGCCTTAGGACTTCGATTTCTAGTGATTGGAATTGACCTGTTTAGTATTTAAAAGCTTGGAACAATGTAAGATTTAACTCTTTCATATATATATTTGTGATATTTTGAGTTATGTTCATTTTAGCATGTATACATCCATGAATATGTTAATTATTCTAAATGTTCGTGGTCGATCATGTTTGTGGGAGCAAATATGAACGTAAGACTATTACGAACATGGATTGGTGGATATTCATAAGGCATGAATATAGAGCAATTGGTTGCTACCAAGGTTCATAGATATTCGTGGGCTACGAATATTGGACTGACCCGCGTCACAAATTTTACTACATGGAATCTTTTAGATTTATCATAAGTAAATTTGAGTAAAGGAAAATATCATTTGGTATCCTCCGACCTAAGATACATATAGGGTTTTGATATTCACCAATGTGTCATACCTTGAGCTAATTCTTCACTGCTCTAAAATAATGGATAGTACATAAGGCTATCTTCAGGTGTGACACGAGGTGATTGTGAGAAATGTATGTAGTCAAGATGGAATTTGTTCCTCTTATTTGTTAAGAGTAAGATGTATAAGGCCTGATTAAGTTAAATCAACAAGGAATGGTCATTCTATGTCCTTGAATTTAACATGACATCTGTAACAAAAGAATAAATGATTAATTCACCTAAATCATTTCAAGTTGGATACTTGAAGGGGATGATGTTATTGAATGGCTTTAAGTCATGCGTATTAAGGGTAGTAAATCGTTGTTGGCAGTTATACTGCTTGCATCAATCTTCTATGAATCTTGTGCAAGGGGCAGATTGATGGATTCTTTATGCCCAAGACACATAGAACATTGATGTGGTTAGTACGTTATGATCCAATTCAGGTCATACCCAATAACAAGTCTAGGAAACACCAATAAATATTTAATTGATGATATGATCATGGAACTAAATAATTACACCAATTTAGAAAATGGGTTTTCTAAATAAATTGTATATGAGATAGAACAACTTATAAGGATATTTTGTTCATGGAAATTATTTGTAATGTTATTTAAGTAGGTTAAATAACATCAAATAATAAAAGTGTGTATAAGTTTTGTAATTAAAAGGTTAATTATACAACTTATTAAGGAACTAGTTAATAAATTATAAGGTGTTTTAAACTGGGTTGGAAACCCATTTTAAAGAGCATTTCGGCCGCCCCTAAGAGGGTATATTTGGTCTTTTGTTGCTTTGGAACACCACCCCTAATTGATTAGTTCACATAACACACTTTTCACACTGTCTCTCTTACATGCAAGACGGAGTTTTCTCTCATCTTTGAAGAAGAACATAGCTGGAAAAAGGGGTTTTCTGCAGCTATATCTCTCACGATTTTATTGTTAAATCCTAGCAAAAGAGGTGTTTGTTTCCCACTTGTGGGTATGCAAGCTTGAGGACATCTACTTTGGTGTTTTGGGTCTTTCAACAAACTCATCTCCTCCTTCTATCTCAAGATTTTGACAGCTCTTGGAAGGTAGTTCCATGGTGTTATTTTGTTTGTTTATTTCTTCTTGTTAGCTAGTTCATACACATATAAACGATCCTATGTTCTTGGGTTTATTGAAACTAAGTTATGTACCTTAACTTTCAGATTATAAAACATGATATTAAGGTCCTATTCCACTGCGTTTTACATGTTTAAATGGTTAAAGAACTATGTTAATGGTCCAACACACCCAACAATTTTGGAGCGCCTTTGAGATATCTGAGAATTCTTTTGACAACAACCAGGTGTGACATCTTGGGGTTGGGTTGATATCATGCATAAATACATGTAGCAAACATAATATTAGACCTGATGTCTGTGAGGTACATGAGAGACCTAATCATAGCCCTGTAAAGATGTTCATCAACACTCTCCGCTTCAAGATCAGGTTCTGGGGACTAGTTTCTAGCTATGGGTGTCTTTATAACCTTACATTCAGTCTAGTTGAATCTCGTGAGTATGTCTTGTGCATACTTTCACTAATTTATGATGTTATTGTCAACCTACTTCACTTTAATTCCTAGAAAATAATAGATTTCCACTATCGTACTTATTTAAAATGTATTCTTCATCACCTTGTCAAAGTATTTGCAGAGCCTTGGATTAGTTTACCTAGAGATAATGTCATCTACATAAACTTGAACAAAATTTCAAGTCTTTCCTTGTTTTTTTAGTGAAGAGTGTTCCATCAATATTACCCCTCTTATAGCTATGTTGACAAAGTCACTGAGGTAGTGTCTCATACCACTTTCTTAGAGCTTGATGCAGCCCATAAAGAGCTTTATCAAGATTGCAGACATAATCAGGATGATCAGGGTCTTCAAACCCAGGTGGTTGTTTGACATACACTTCCTCATCAATCACCCCATATAAGAAACTACACTTAACATCAAGTTGGTAGACCTTAAAATCCTTTGATACAACAAAAACAAGGAATATCCTAACAACTTCAAGTATTGCTACCGGAGCAAAAATAATTGTAGTTAATCCCCTCTTCTTATATGTATCCTTGAACAACTAGTCTTGCCTTGTTCTTGATGATAAGTCCTCTATCATTTTTCTTGTTCCTAAAAACCCACTAGGTACTTATAATGGTCTTCCCTTAAGGAAGAGGACATAGGTTTCAAACCTTTTGTCTTTTAAATTTAAGCAGCTCCTCCTGCATTACTTTAACCCAACTTCCATCCTTCAAAGCCTCAATAACTTTCTTAGGCTCAATCTAAGACAAGAAACAATAGTATAGACAAACATTTTTGTCATGGGTTTGTTCTCTTGTTCTTACCCTTGTCTCAACATCTCCAATGATATTTGTAGTGGGATATGAGTTGTGAATTCCCAATTGTGGAATCACAAAAAGTTGTTGGACCAATCTAAATTGGTGTATTTAGATCTGGCAATGGAGTTCACCTACCACATCAGCACACTTATCTAGAGAAACTTGATCCAATGAGTATGTGAAATCATTGATGTTGTCTTCTATGGAGTGGTTGTCACCATCAAGGAATTCTTGATCACTATCATCACCTCCATTTCCTCCTACATTTAAAATTCCTTCATTTGAGTTTTGCGCCTCTATGCTGCAATTTGTAGGCACCTCTGATGTATCAACTGAATGTTTATAGTTTTTCAGAGAGGATTTCCATCTATGGGGTTACTTACCACTGGAGTTTAAGTAGTTTTCTTACTTGATCTTCTCATATATAATCTTGGGTCAGGATGTCCTGTTGATAAGTTACCTGTAGATCATTAAACATCTTCATAATATTTGTTAAAATAGTTGGTAACTAAATCAAGATCAAACAACCAATAAGGACCAAAACCTTTCATACTAGCAGTGTGCTCATTGAAAGTCACATTGGCTGAATCCTCAACTATTCTAGTTCTAAGATTGTATATTCTATAAGCTTTGGCTTGGGAAGAGTATCTAATGAAGTGTCCATCATTTGATTTATCAGCAATTTTGGCAACCTGATTTTGGGTATTCATGATGATGCAAGGACATCCAAATGATCTGAAGAAACCAATAAAAGGTCTCCTTTTATGCCACAACTTATAAGGAGTTTTACCATGAGTCTTGACTACTAAAACTCTATTTTAAATATAGCAGACAGTGTTAACTACCACTGCCATGAATGTGATGGGCAGTTTAGAATCAGATAACATGGTTCTTGTAACTTTAATAAGTGTCATATATCTCCTCTTAGCAACACCATTATGCTAAGGAGTCCTAGCAGCACTATATTGTCTTGTAATACTGTTTTCAATACAAAATGCATTAAGGATTTGGTTCTTGAATTTAGTTCCTTCATCATATCTTATGGTTTTGACCTTTTGATCGCTTTGATTCTCACTTTTCATAATGAAGTTCTTTAAGATCTCTGAAGTCTCATCCTTAGTTATAAGGAAGAAGACCTAAGTGAATCTTGTGAAGTCATCTGTGATCAGTAAACAATAAGAGGTTCTTCCTAAAGTAATTGCACTGGTGGGGCCTAAGATATCCATATGTAATAATTGTAGGGTGTAGTGATGGAGTTCCGTTCCTTTGGCTCATGAGACGCTTTGTGTTCCTTTCCTTTCAGACATGCAACACAATGGTCATCACTTCTAAACTCTTTCTTTGGCATTCCAGTTACAAAATTATTCTTAGTCAATTTATTCATGTTTTTAAAGTTTACATGGCACATTATTTTGTGCTAGAGGAAACACTTATCACTATTTTCTTTAGATAGAAAGCAAGAAACTTCTCCTAAGGGGATGTTTCCTGCAAGTGCAACTTGTAAATGTTACCACTCCTGGGGGCTTTGAGTAGGATTTGCTCTTGAGGAATGACCACCCCAGGCTTGAGAGCAATGCACTCATGCTCAGTAAAGAGCATGTTGTGTCTCAGATCATAAAATAGGGATACACTCAGTAGATTGTACCCTATCTGCTTGACAAAGTTTACCTTCTCAATGCTAAGCTTACCATTTATGACCCTGCCCCTTCTACTGATGTAACCATCTAAATCTCCTCCAAATGCAACTTACAATCCATCAATTTTCTTAATGTTTTAAAGCAAAGAGTCATTGCCTATCATGTGCCTAGAACAACCACTATAATTATACATACTTTTTCTTTGGTCTTTAGCTACTCCTGCATAAAAATATATGGTTAGTTATGTTTAGAAACCCATGCCTTGTTGGTCTTGGGCTTGTCAAAGTGAACTGAAGACAATACAACAGTAATTGATCCTATATGAAGTGAGGATCATTTGCTATTGTAAATAAAGAACTTTCAGCCACATGGTCTTTCTTTATCTTCCACACCATTTTTGGAAGACTACACATGACATTCAATACCTCTCAAGTTTTGATTGTTGGATTCTTTATGCCCAAGACACATAGAACATTGATGTGGTTAGTACGTTATGATCCAAGTCGGGTCATACCCAATAACAAGCTTAGCAAACACCAATTAATATATTTAATTGATGATATGATCATGCAATTAAATAATTACACTAATTTAGCAAATGGGTTTTCTAAATAAATTGCATATGAGATGGAACAAATTATAAGGATATTTTGTTCAAGAATATTATTTGTAATGTTATTTAAATTAGTTGGATAACATCAAATAATAAAAGAGTGTATGAGTTATACAATTAAAACGTTAATTATATAACTCAATTAGTAACTAGTTAAAATTAAGTTGGGTAATTAAAATTGGGTGGGAAACCCAATTTTGAAGAAGATTCGGCCGCCCCCCTTGGTGTGGTTGGCTCTTTTGTTTACCTTGTGAACATAATTCATTGACTAGCCTAACGCTCCATATTCTTCTCTCTATCACATGCAAAAGACCCAAAAAAACTCTCTCTTTCTTGAAGAATTCTTGGCTGGAAGGTGTTTTCTATCAGCTTTCTTTTTGGTTTTTGGTGTTCAAATCCTAGCAACACAAGTGCTTGCTTGAAGCTTGAGGGTATGGAAGCTTGAGGACACCTATCCTTGGTGTTTTGGTCGTTCAAGAACATCATCATCTTTCTCATTTCTCACGTTTTTGAGATGTCCTAGAAAGGTAGCATCATGGGTGTTATTTTGGTTGTTGTTTCTTCTTGTTAGCTAGTTCATACACACATATATATGATCCTATGTTCTTGGGTTCGTTGATATTAAGTATGTGCCTTAATTTTCAGATTATAAAACATGATATTAAGGTTTTATTGCGCTGCGTTTTCAAGTTTAAATGGTTAAACTACTTTGATAATGTCTCCAACAAACCCAACATTAGCATCTAGAGCCGGATATGTGGATGACTAGCTTCTTTTATCCATGTAAAACTGGTTTTATGGGACTTTAACAACCTTTTAGGGGCTGTTTTATGATGATATTATGAATCCCCATCTTTCAAAGTTATATCTTACAAGCTTATGATTAAACCTTGAAAGATATGTATCAAATGGTTGATTGTGTTATTTGGACAAAAACACTAAATTCTTGGTTTATTGTAAGGCCCCGTTCCTGGGCACCACACAGTTGGTCGTTCATCGTATATAAAACATACATTTGGTATATATTTATAAACATCTTACATAAACATTGCAGCGGAAACATTCAAAAGATACATTTCATTTCCTCATAAAAGCTTGTACAAAGATTACATCGTTACTGATTACAAAATAGTCATAAGCGGTGACCGCTAATACAAATATATAAAAATTGAAATTTAAAGAAGATTCCTTAAGTAATCCCGTTTATCGGTATCGTTAAGGAGGGTTCCTTAGGTAATCTTGTTTATCGGGATCCTCAAGGAACACTTGACACTTGCATGCAACATAATGTGTTGCATGCATTATAAGCCCGCATCCTATTGCGTGGCAGCATTATCAAAAGGAGAATGCCATCCCCAAAGAGCTGAGTAGTCACCTCGTGCCATCCTCAGCAACACTACCTGCCAACTGAAAACACATAAAAAGTCAGCGTTGCTGAGTGAGTTCTAGTTTTAAAATAAACATACTTTATTTACAATATAAACTATTCCTTTCTTTCACATGATCATACATCATACGTACACATAGATAGTATTCTTTATTATCTTCATCGTTCGTTATACATCATTATCTTTCAGTTCTCATATGGATCCTGTCAGGCTTCACCCACTTCATAGCACTTGACTATGATTAATGTGGTCGAATGACAAGGATCCCATTCATCTTTGCTTGCACATTGAATACTTTTTTGTACCAATACCATATGCTATACCCCGATCAGTCTTAGCTACTAGGCCGTGAATCAATAGAGTGTATGCCACAGTACTAGTAGGTAAGTGGTAGAGGTACCATGAATATGGTCAATCACAAAGGAGGACCCGTTTACCTTAATTCAATGCTTGCAAGACTTAGTTCGTTCATTCATTAATGCATGTATTTATTATCATATTTCTTTTTCATTCATTCATTAATACATGCATTCATCATCATGTTCCTCTTTCATTATCTTTCACTTTGCGTGACATAATACTTCATTTATTCATTTCCATAATTCGTAAAGTGTTCAGAAAGATAAACATACATAATCATAAGGAACATACACATAACATTCATTCATCATCATACAAAGCATCACACATATATGGTATACCATAGGTATACCCATGCAACATCATCATCTTCATCATGCCAATGCTACTCGTTTACCCAAATAAATCAGATCTTACTAAACTTGTATCCGCATTTCCCCCAGTGGGTCCATCCACATTTCTTTGAACATCCGCATTAGTCAATGCGGCTGAGGAATGCCTTAGCCGCATTTCGTGATCTACCCATATTGGTTAATGCGGATGAGTAATGCCTTAGCCGCATTTGCTTTGTCATCCGCATTGGTCAATGCGGTTGACAATTGCCTTACCGCTGTAACACCCGAAAAATTTTCTAAACAAGTCAAGTAATAATAATGGGCCCGGACGAAAACCACTTAATAAATATAAAATGGTTGTGGGTATTACACCGGGTTAACCCTTCGGGTCACGAGTTTAACGAGTTTGGGGTCGCGGGAACACCTGGCATATAAATAGATGGATCAGGTGAGTAACTCTCATTTTCACTCAAACGCCCATTCTAGAGAGAGAAAGTGTAGAGAGAGAAAGTGCCAGATCGAGGCTCGGGTGGTCAAGAATCGAAGGCTGGTGTTTGTGGACTCCCAAACAACAAGAATCAAGGTAAGAAACGTAGTATAATTGCTCCATTTGGTGAAAAACCCGGATTTGGGTTTTTGGGGTTTAAAAGTGGCAAAAATCACCCCAAAACACACGTTTTAGGGCAAGGAAACATGTAATGAGCTTAGATATAGCTTCCTGGATGATAACCCAAGGGTTTGGGTGGAAAGGATTGGATTTTTGGGTTAAAATGAGCTGATTCGTAAATTTCAGCTCGTTCTGCGAATTTAAGAACTCGTCCAGCGAAACTGTAAGTTCGTCCAGCGAAACTGGGAGAACTTCCAGCGAGACTACAGTTTCACTGCAGCGAAACTACAATTTCGCTCAGGCGAAACTATAGTTTCGCTGATGACCTTGCCGGTGCCCAGGTTGACCTTAGACATTGCGAAACTATGGAATTCCAACGAAAGTTGGGCGCTCAAGGTAGCGAATCTGTCCAGCGAAACAGGCAGATCGCTGCCCAGCGAAACTAGCAGCGAAACTGCTGATTCGCCTAGCGAAACTATGGGCGAAGTTACGGGCGAAACTACCAGCGAACTTAGTAGCGAAAATAGGTAGAAATTAACTCTTTTGAGTGTTAACTTATCTGCAGGCGGTGTAATGTGACCCACATCTTTAAAGCTTGATTGAGAAGCTGCTTGTCAAGCACAGGTGAGTTCTAGGACCCCTCATTTCCTTGGTTTAAATGATTTTGGGGCTGGAACGCATATAAACTTGTTTATTGACATATGAATGTATGGCCCATTTGGGTATAATGTTGTGTTGTACGTCTAAGGTATGATTGTGGACTCGATGTGTTGTATAAAGTCCTAGCATAAGTCCCCACGGTCTAGGAGGGACAGTTAGTGCTGCTGCACTCAAGATGACGCATAGTTAAGTCCCCGGTTTCGGGAAAGATACGGGAGTAAGTCCTTACATGGAATCTATGTAAGTGCCTAGTGATGCTTGACGATGTAGGCTACGTATGTATGAGGTTATGTATGATGATGTATGTATGATGTTATGTATGATGATGTATGTATGATGTTATGTATGATGATGTATGTATGATGCTATGTATGATGATGTATGTATGATGTGTGTGTGTTCCTTATAGTAATGTATGAATATCTTTCCATGGCTTTACGTATTATGACAACGAATGAACGAAGTATTATGTAACGTAAAGTGAAAGATAATGAAAGAGGAACACGATGACGAATGCATGTATTAATGAATGAACGAATGAGTAGAAGATGATGAATACATGCATTAATGAACGAACGAACGAAAGATGTCTTGCAAACATTGGATAAGTTAACGGGTCCTTCTTAGTGATTGACCATATGTATGGTACCCCTACCGCTTACCTCTAGTACTGTGGCATACGTTTTGCTATTCATTTAATGACTTCGGCCCGGTAGCTAATAACATTCAGGGTATAGCAAATGGTAGTGGTACAAAAGATATCCAATGTGTAAGAAAAGATGTAACGGGATCCTTGTCATTCGACCACAGTAATCATGGTTGCGTGCCATGAAGTGGGTAAAGCCTGACAGGATCTAAATAAGAAGTGAAAGATAATGATGTATGATGAAAGAACGAAGGAATAAACGAGATAATTAAAGATATTATCTATGTGTATGTACGATATATGATCACGTGTAAAGAAAGAACGGTTTTAATGATAACAAAGTATGTTTATTATAAAACTAGAACTCACTCAGCAACGCTGACTTTTTATGTGTTTCCAGTTGGCAGGTAGTTTTGCTGAGGATGGCACGAGACAGCTACTCAGCTCTTTTGGGATGGCATTCTCCATTTGATAATGCTGCAACGCACTGGAAGTGCTCGTGCATAGCACATGCAACGAAATATGTTGCATGAGAGTGTCAAGAGTTCCTTAAGGGTTCCGATGTACGGAATTACTTAAGGAATCTTCTTTATGATGAAAATTTTTATATTTTTATATTATATTAGAGGTCACCATTTATGACCCTATGGTTGCTGAGGATTCACATAAACGAGATTACTTAAGAAATCTCGGGTTTCATATGCTTCAGCGGCAATAATAGTAAAGTTAGGCAATGTAAAGATCTTTGTAATAGTGCTTTTGTAATGTAATGCAACATTAGATGTTTTGTAAAAACGTATGTTGTATTAAATGGCAAAAGTATTTATAGTAAAAGTAAAAGTTTATGTTGAATGTTTCCGCTGCAAAAGCCCTTTTGAGGAGTTTTTGAATATATATGTACTATATGTATGTTTTGAAGTGCGATGAATCACCAACCGTAAGGTGCCCGGGAGCGGGGCCTTACTAGTTGGTATCAGAGCAAAAGTTTAAGTATAACGGGTAAATTTTCAAAATAAACCTAAAACTTAAACTGAAAAATGGGACAGAAAGGGGAGGAATGCCATCTGAGTAGCTGCGTGCCATCAGGTATTTTCTTAAAGTTAATCAGAATTATGTGCGCGTGTAATGTGGTTTATGTGTACTGTTAGACTTAGATACTAATGTAGTCAGGACGGGTAATGCTCGGGGTGCGAAAAGTAGAGTAAGTGGCTAATCACAACTGGCCACTGTAATTAGGAACTTACTATACTTGACATAAACTGAGCTATTTCCTTGAATGACCGTGTTGGTATTTGAACCTTTCAGCGTGTGATAGAAGATGGTCGGTGGTAGATCATCTAAAGCCCCACGTGGTGGAGGCGGTGGCGGAAGTGGTGCGGAACCACGAGCCACAAGAGGAAGACCTAGACTAGAGAAGAAGGTTCCTGAAGAACCTGACACTACCCCTCCGGAGGGGGTGGATGAGAGTGTTGATTTGAGGGCCTCGGTAAAAGAGGCCGTAGTTGAGGAGGTGCACCAGGTCATGCAGACGATCTTACCATCTGTAGTGATCGAGGTGATAAAGGCTGTACGCGAAGATGAGAGGCGAGGGAGGAATCGATCCTCAGGGAGACAACAACGACAAGAGCCGGAAACGGTTCTTTCTGATGATGAAGAGGAGGAGGAGGAGGAGTCAGAGCGTGAGAGGACACGGGGTTGTAATTACGGGGCGTTTATGAGATGCAAGCCCCCTACTTTTGATGTCTCTGGCACTGCTGCTGATGCTCACCAATGGGTGAGAGAGATGGAGGCTGTCCTCGACATTAGTGATTGAAGGGAGGACAAGAAGGTGAAGTTTGCTACCCACTCTTTTACGGGTTCGGCCTTATGCTGGTGGGACAACATAGTCCAGGCCGAGGGTAGCAGGGCCATTAGAAAGATGAAGTGGTCCGAGCTGAAGAGGATGGTGATCGAGGAGTTCAGTCCTCGTCGGGAAATGGATAAGGTTGAGAGAGAGTTTCTACAGCTGGAGGCAGGGACGATGACCCACCAACAGTACACCACCAAATTCAATGACATGGCGAGAATGGTGCCGGACCAGGTGACGCCGGTGTCTCGAAAGATCAACCGGTATATCCAGCGGCTGCCGGCCGACATTCGCACGCACTTGATTACTGCCCGGCCGAGTACTTTTAGGTCGGCAGTAGATTTGGCTGGGAGGCTATACGATGAAAGGGCTAGGGTGGTGAAGGCTGAGGGTGGTATGAAGGGAGGTGGAGAGAAAGGTTGGCAGGGAAAGAGGTTTGGTCGAGGTGATACCTCGACAAGTAACAAGAAGGCAAGGGTAGACGACCGCCGAGTGGTCGTGATAGGAGCAGGGTTGAGGAAGTGTGGCCAATGTGGGAGAGAGCACTCGGGGGAGTGCAAGTGGGGATCCAACATCTGCTTCAAGTGCGGGAGGACAGGGCATATGGCCAAGGATTGCCGGATGGGCAAGTGTTTTAACTGTGGGGAAAGTGGTCATATGAGCAGAGATTGCAAGAAGCCGAGGGCTGAGGGCTCAGGGGAGAAAAAGATGGGAGGAGAAGCACCGAGGGCAAAGGCTAGGGCATTCACAATGACGCAAGAGGAGGCTAGAACGGACCCTGACGTTGTGTCCGGTACGTTCCTAATAAACCAAATTTTAGCCTCTGTATTATTTGACTCGGGTGCCAGTAGGAGTTTTATTTCTACTACCTTCTGTGCTAAACTGCCTGTTAGAAGTAAATGCCTTGATAAGTCCTTTGACGTAGAAACCGCTATTGGTAAGTCCACTAGGGTTACGAATGTGATAGAAGGCTGTGCCATAGAATTAGAGGGCCATAGGTTTGCTGCCAAGTTACATGTGATGCCTCTAGGAGGATTTGATGTAGTGTTAGGGATGGACTGGTTAGCAACCTACGAAGCGAATATCGTGTGATGAAAGAAGATGATTAGACTGACGGCGACCGACGGAAGTCCGGTGACAATATATGGCGATCGAGTTACGACGATTCCGAAGGTGATCTCAATGGCGGTGGCGGGAAAGTGTATGAGGCGCGGATGTAGCCCCTACTTATGTTATGTAAAGAATGTAGAGACGCCAACACCACAACTATGCGATGTACCAGTGGTGCATGACTTTCCGGATGTATTTCCCGAAGACTTATCGGGATTGCCACCTGACCGAGAGATCGAGTTCCAGATCCACCTGATACCTGTCGCAAAAGCACCGTATCGCTTGGCTCCGACGGAGATGAAAGAGTTGATGGAGCAGTTGCAGGAGCTACTGGATAAGGGGTTTTTTGGACCGAGTATCTCACCTTTGGGTGCTCCGGTTCTGTTTGTAAAGAAGAAGGATGGTAGTATGAGGATGTGCGTCGACTACCGCGAGCTGAATAAGCTGACGATGAAGAACAGATACCCCTTACCAAGGATCGATGACTTGTTTGATCAACTTCAGGGTGCCAGTTGGTTTTCAAGGATAGATCTTCGATCGGGCTACCATCAGCTAAAAGTGAAGGAACAGGATATCCCTAAAACAGCCTTTTGTACGCGCTATGGTCATTACGAGTTCCTCGTTATGTCTTTTGGTTTGACCAATGCGCCGGCTGCTTTTATGGATTTGATGAACCGAGTATGTCGGCCGATGTTGGATAAATCAGTGATTGTGTTTATTGATGACATCCTGATTTATTCAAAAAGCGAGACGGAGCATGCCGGCCACATTCGAGAAGTATTGGAAATGTTGAGAAGGGAGAAATTGTACACCAAGTTCTCCAAGTGTGCTTTTTGGTTACGCGAGGTGCAATTTCTAGGTCATGTGGTAAATGCAGAATGAATAATGGTGGACCCAGCAAAGGTTGAGGCCGTGATGCAATGGAAGTCACCAAAGACGCCAACCGAGATTCGTAGCTTCTTGGGGCTGGCGGGCTACTATAGAAGATTTATTCAAGACTTCTCCAAGATAGCCTCACCTTTGACAAAATTGACTCTCAAGGACGTAAAGTTCGTGTGGGGTCGGGAACAGGAGGATGCTTTTGAGGAATTGAAGACAAGACTGACACAAGCTCCTGTCTTGACATTGCCCGAGGGAAATGAAGACTTGGTGGTGTATTCGGATGCATCCTATTCTGGGCTAGGTTGCGTATTGATGCAACGCGGAAAGGTCATAGCCTATGCATCTCGACAACTGAAGACCCACGAAGTCAACTATCCCACGCACGATCTAGAACTAGCTGCGGTGGTTTTCGCATTGAAGATTTGGCGGCACTATCTATACGGGACGAAGTGCACCATCTTCACGGACCACAAGAGCTTGAAGTACTTCTTCGAGCAGAAGGATCTAAACATGAGGCAGAGGCGGTGGTTGGAGCTGATAAAAGATTATGATTGTGAGATCCATTACCACCCGGGTAAAGCCAATGTGGTGGCTGATGCCCTTAGCCGGAAGGAAAGGCCCGAGCCGATTCGGGTGAAGGCTTATCAGCTGATTATGACCTCTGACGTGATGACACAGGTTAAGGAGTTCCAAGACGAGGCTTTGAAAGAAGATCGTCTTAACTCCGAAAGGATGAGAGGTCTAGTTACAGAACTGGGTGAGAACACTTTTGGTGTTAAGACCCGATTTGGGCGAATGTGGATTCCTCAGTACGGGGATCTACGTGGGAAGATCATGGATGAGGCCCAAAAGACTCGCTATTCCATTCACCCTGGTGCTACCAAGATGTACCAAGACATGAAGAAAGATTATTAGTGGCCGGGAATGAAGCGAGACGTGGTGGAATATGTGAGTAAGTGCCTGACTTGTTTACAAGTAAAGGCAGAGCACCAGAAACCATACGGGAAGATCCAACCGTTGGATATACCCGAGTGGAAGTGGGAGCACATCACCATGGATTTCATCACGAAACTACCACGTACCCCGAAAGGGTATGACGCCATATGGGTGACAGTCGATCGATTGATGAAGAGTGCCCACTTCCTACCGATCCACGAGACGTATTCGTCTAAAAGATTCGCGGATCTATTCATCAAAGAAATCGTAGCTCGTCACGGGGTGCCGGTGTCGATCGTGTCGGATCGTGACACCCGGTTTACCTCCAAGTTTTGGAAGAGATTTCATGATGCGATGGGGACGAGACTACACATTAGTACGGCGTATCACCCTCAGACGGACGACCAGTCTGAGAGGACGATACAGACCCTCGAAGACATGCTTCGGGCGTGTGTGATCGATTTTTGAGGGAGTTGGGACACCACTTGCCGTTAGCAGAATTCTCGTATAATAACAGTTATCATGCCAGCATTGGTATGCCACCTTACGAGATGCTATACGGTAGGAAGTGTAGGACGCCCGTATGCTGGGGAGACATTGGGCAGAAGGAACTGGGAGGCGTCGAGGTAGTGGAAGCAACGACTGAGAAACTAGAAAAGATCAAAGCCTTCATGAAGGCGGCGAAAGACAGACAAAAGTCGTATGCTGACAAGAGGCGAAGACCGATAGAGTTCAAGGTCGGTGATCGAGTCATGTTGAAGGTCTCGCCATGGAAAGGAATTATTCGGTTCCGAAAGCGGGGCAAACTGAGCCCACGGTATATAGGCGCTTTCCGAATCATTGCCCGTGTGGGAGAGGTGGCCTATAGGTTGGAACTACCAGATGAGTTAAGTGGAATTCACCCAACCTTCCACGTATCTCATCTGAGAAAATGTTTAGCCGACGAGGATATGATTGTTCCATTGGAGGATATCGAAGTAGACGAACGACTCAATTATGTGGAGCAACCAGTGGCAATCATCGATAGAAAAGAGAAGCGGCTAAGAAATAAAGTGGTTCCTCTTGTGCGTGTACAGTGGAAGCACAGGAAGGGATCTGAGTCTACGTGGGAGACTGAGAAAGAGATGAGACAACATTACCCACGTCTGTTCGATGAATAACAGGTTTCGGGGACGAAACCTAAATAAGGGGGTGGACTTGTAACACCCGGAAAATTTTCTAAACAAGTCAAGTAATAATAATGGGCCCGGACGAAAACCATTTAATAAATATAAAATGGTTGTGGGTATTACACCGGGTTAACCCTTCGGGTCACGAGTTTAACGAGTTTGTGGTCGCGGGAACGCCTAGCATATAAATAGATGGATCAGCTTAGTAACTCTCATTTTCACTCAAACGCCCATTCTAGAGAGAGAAAGTGTAGAGAGAGAAAGTGCCAGATCGAGGCTCGGGTGGTCAAGAATCGAAGGCTGGTGTTTGTGGACTCCCAAACAACAAGAATCAAGGTAAGAAACGTAGTATAATTGCTCCATTTGGTGAAAAACCCGGATTTGGGTTTTTGGGGTTTAAAAGTGGCAAAAATCACCCCAAAACACACGTTTTAGGGCAAGAAAACAGGTAATGAGCTTAGATATAGCTTCCTGGATGACAACCCAAGGGTTTGGGTGGAAAGGATTGGATTTTTGGGTTAAAATGAGCTGATTCGTAAATTTCAGCTCGTTCTGCGAATTTAAGAACTCGTCCAGCGAAACTGTAAGTTCGTCCAGCGAAACTGGGAGAACTTCCAGCGAGACTACAGTTTCGCTGCAGCGAAACTACAATTTCGCTCAGGCGAAACTATAGTTTCGCTGATGACCTTGCCGGTGCCCAGGTTGACCTTAGACATTGCGAAACTAGGGAATTCCAACGAAAGTTGGGCGCTCAAGGTAGCGAATCTGTCCAGCGAAACTGGCAGATCGCTGCCCAGCGAAACTAGCAGCGAAACTGCTGATTCGCCTAGCGAAACTATGGGCGAAATTACGGGCGAAACTACCAGCGAACTTAGTAGCGAAAATAGGCAGAAATTAACTCTTTTGAGTGTTAACTTATCTGCAGGCGGTGTAATATGACCCACATCTTTAA
Organism: Flaveria linearis; assembly: GCA_024085815.1. Classification (NCBI taxonomy): domain Eukaryota; kingdom Viridiplantae; phylum Streptophyta; class Magnoliopsida; order Asterales; family Asteraceae; genus Flaveria; species Flaveria linearis. The sequence continues at coordinate 67,126,275 of CM044005.1, forward strand.
AGCTTGATTGAGAAGCTGCTTGTCAAGCACAGGTGAGTTCTAGGACCCCTCATTTCCTTGGTTTAAATGATTTTGGGGCTGGAACGCATATAAACTTGTTTATTGACATATGAATGTATGGCCCATTTGGGTATAATGTTGTGTTGTACGTCTAAGGTATGATTGTGGACTCGATGTGTTGTATAAGGTCCTAGCATAAGTCCCCACGGTCTAGGAGGGACAGTTAGTGTTGCTGCACTCAAGATGATGCATAGTTAAGTCCCCGGTTTCGGGAAAGATACGGGAGTAAGTCCTTACATGGAATCTATGTAAGTGCCTAGTGATGCTTGACGATGTAGGCTACGTATGTATGAGGTTATGTATGATGATGTATGTATGATGTTATATATGATGATGTATGTATGATGTTATGTATGATGATGTATGTATGATGCTATGTATGATGATGTATGTATGATGTGTGTGTGTTCCTTATAGTAATGTATGAATATCTTTCCATGGCTTTACGTATTATGACAACGAATGAACGAAGTATTATGTAACGTAAAGTGAAAGATAATGAAAGAGGAACACGATGACGAATGCGTGTATTAATGAATGAACGAATGAGTAGAAGATGATGAATATATGCATTAATGAACGAACGAACGAAAGATGTCTTGCAAACATTGGATAAGTTAACGGGTCCTTCTTAGTGATTGACCATATGTATGGTACCCCTACCGCTTACCTCTAGTACTGTGGCATACGTTTTGCTGTTCATTTAATGACTTCGGCCCGGTAGCTAATAACGTTCAGGGTATAGCAAATGGTAGTGGTACAAAAGATATCCAATGTGCAAGAAAAGATGTAACGGGATCCTTGTCACTCGACCACAGTAATCATGGCTGCGTGCCATGAAGTGGGTAAAGCCTGACAGGATCTAAATAAGAAGTGAAAGATAATGATGTATGACGAAAGAACGAATGAATAAAGGAGATAATTAAAGATATTATCTATGTGTATGTACGATATATGATCACGTGTAAAGAAAGAACGGTTTTAATGATAACAAAGTATGTTTATTATAAAACTAGAACTCACTCAGCAATGCTGACTTTTTATGTGTTTCCAGTTGGCAGGTAGTGTTGCTGAGGATGGCACGAGGCAGCTACTCAGCTCTTTTGGGATGGCATTCTCCATTTGATAATGTTGCAACGCACTGGAAGTGCGTGTGCATAGCACATGCAACAAATATGTTGCATGAGAGTGTCAAGAGTTCCTTAAGGGTTCCAATGTACGGAATTACTTAAGGAATCTTCTTTATGATGAAAATTTTTATATTTTATATTATATTAGAGGTCACCGTTTATGACCCTATGGTTGCTGAGGATTCACATAAACGAGATTACTTAAGAAATCTCAGGTTTCATATGCTTCAGCAGCAATCATAGTAAAGTTAGGCAATGTAAAGATCTTTGTAATAGTGCTTTTGTAATGTAATGCAACATTAGATGTTTTGTAAAAACGTACGTTGTATTAAATGGCAAAAGTATTTATAGTAAAAGTAAAAGTTTATATTGAATGTTTCCGCTGCAAAAGCCCTTTTGAGGAGTTTATGAATATATATGTACTATATGTATGTTTTGAAGTGCGATGAATCACCAACCGTAAGGTGCCCGGGAGCGGGGCCTTAAAACCGCATTTCACAGATCATACGCATTTGTTGAATACGGCTAAGATGCCTTGGCCACCTTTCCTGATTTGTCCGTACAGGGTAATGCGGCGGAGTATTTCCTTAGCCGCATTCACTGACCTCTCCGCATTAGGTCGATGCGGCTGAGATATGCCTTGACCACATTTGCTTGGTCATCCGCATTGGCTAATGCGGTTGACCACCTTAGCCGCATTTGCTTTGGCAGTCCGCATTGGACAATGCGGTTGAGTGTGGCAACCTGCAACTTAACCTGTACCATTCTCATGCCTCATTCATCATCTTAACACCTCTATAGCACAAAATTATCATATTATTCATTTAGAACCACCTAAACATCATGTATACCATTCTAGAACATACATTAACAGTATACCTATGAATATTCATGCGTGAATCATATATGTCTGTTCTGGGAAGTTCACATGTAGTGGAACCAGCTTCCTGAACAGACCGTATACACATATACATATACATACATATACGGGTTAAACACCCGCAACTCAAAAACAGTTTCAAGATGTGTTCCAGCCCCCAAAATCATTCGAAAATGCATAAAAGAAGGGGTCTTAGAACTCACCTTGTGTTACTGGGTATGGCTTCTTCAAAACCCGTCGCCGTGAGACCTTGTACCTCGAATCCGCCCTCTTCTTCTTCTTATTCTTTCTTCAAATTCCCGTGGTCTGCTCTCTCTCTCTCTAGAACACTTCGAAGATTTGGGATTGTGAGAAAAGTGTGGGCAGCCATCCCTATGTATATCAGATATTTGCCTTTTCTTTGTACTTTTACACAATACCCCCTTCCACTTTTCTTTCTTTTCCTTTCCTTCCAAAAATTCTTTCTTTTCTTTTTTTCTTATTATTTCTCTTTGTTGAATCAAAATTTCAGGTGTTACAAGTCCACCCCCCTTATAAAGGTTTCGTCCCCGAAACCTGTTATTCCTCGAACAGACGTGGGTAACGTTGTCTCATCTCCTCTTCAATCTCCGACGTAGACTCGAAACCCTTTCTGTGCTTCCACTGTACACGCACAAGGGGAATCACTTTATTTCGCAGCCGCTTCTCTTTTCTATCTATGATTGCCACTGGTTGCTCCAGATAATTGAGCCGTTCATCTATTTCGATATCCTCCAGCAAACAATCATTTCTTCATCGGCCAAACATTTTCTCAAATGAGATACGTGGAAGGTAGGGTGAATTCCACTTAGCTCATCTGGCAACTCCAATCTATAGGCCACCTCTCCTACTCGAGCAATGATTCGGAAAGGGCCTATGTACCGTGGACTCAACTTGCCCCGCTTTCGGAACCGAATGATTCCTTTCCAAGGCGAGACCTTTAACATAACCCGGTCACCCACCTGGAATTCGATCGGCCTGCATCGTTTATCGGCATACGACTTCTGTCTGTCTTTGGCTGCCTTCATGTAGGACTTGATCCTTTCAAGCTTTTCAGTCGTAGCCTCGATCACCTCGACACTTCCCAATTCCTTTTGAGCAATATCACCCCAACATACGGGTGTCCTGCACCTCCTACCGTATAGCATCTCATAAGGTGGCATACCAATACTGGCATGATAGCTGCTGTTGTACGAGAATTCAGCTAACGGTAGGTGGTCATCCAAACTCCCCCCAAAATCAATCACACATGCCTGGAGCATGTCTTCAAACATCTGAATGGTCCTTTCCGACTGACCATCAGTTTGGGGATGATAAGCCGTACTGATATGTAACCTCGTCCCCATAGCATCATGGATTTCTTCCAGAATTTGGATGTAAACCGGGTGTCAGGATCCGACACAATTGACACTGGTACACCATGACGAGTCACAATCTCTTTGATGAAAAGATCGGCCAACCTCTCGGATGAGTATGTCTCGCGTATCGGTAGGAAGTGAGCACTCTTCGTTAGACAATCAACAATCACCCATATGGCATCATACCCTTTCGGAGTATGCGGCAGCTTCGTAATGAAATCCATGGTGATGTGCTCCCACTTCCATTCCGGTATATCCAAAGGTTGAATCTTCCCATACGGCTTCTGATGTTCTGCCTTTACTTGCAAACAAGTGAGACATTTGCTCACATACTCCACCACATCACGCTTCATACCCGGCCACCAGTAATCTTTCTTCATTTCTTGGTACATCTTGGTAGCACCGGGATGAATGGAGTATCGATTTTTGTGGGCTTCGTCCATAATCTTCATTCGTAGATCCCCAAAACGAGGAATCCACATCCACCCAAATCGAGTCTTGACACCAAACGTGTTTTCACCCAGTTCCGCGACCAGACCTCTCATTCGTTCTGAGTTAAGATGATCTTCCTTCAGTGCCTCGTCTTGAAAATCTTTGAATTGCTTCATCACCTCCAAGGTCATAATCAGCTTGTATGCCTTCACCTGTATCGGCTCAGGCCTCTCCTTTTGGCTAAGGGCATCAGCCACCACGTTGGCTTTGCCTGGATGGTAATGGATCTCACAATCATAGTCTTTTATCAGCTCCAACCATCGCCTCTGCCTCATATTTAAATCTTTTTGCTCGAAGAAGTATTTCAAGCTCTTGTGGTCTGTGAAGATGGTGCACTTCGTTCCGTAGAGGTAGTGCCTCCAAATATTTAACACGAAGACCACAACTGCTAGCTCCAAATCATTAGTAGGATAATTAACCTCATGAACTTTCAGCTGTCGGGATGCATAGGCTATCACCTTTCCCCTTTGCATTAATACGCACCCCAACCCCGAGTAGGAAGCATCAGAATAAACCACCAAGTCATCGCTTCCATCGGGTAATGCCAATACTGGAGCTTGGGTCAACTTCGTCTTCAATTCTTCAAACACCTTTTCCTGAGCCTGACCCCATACAAACTTCACATCCTTCCGGGTCAACTTGGTCAGTGAAGAAGCAATCTTGGAGAAGTCTTGAATGAATCTTCTGTAGTTGCCTACCAAACCCAAGAAACTGCGGATTTCGGATGGCGTCTTTGGAGACTTCCATTGCATTACCGCTTCCACCTTTGCCAGATCGACCATAATGCCCTCCGGATTAACCACGTGACCCAAAAATTGCACCTCGCGTAACCAAGAAGCACACATGGAGAACTTAGCATACAGTTTCTCCTTCCTCAAGGTCTCCAACACCTCTCGAATATGGCCGACATGCTCTTCTTCGCTCCTGGAAGAAATCAGTATATCATTGATAAACACAATTACTGATTTATCCAACATTGGCCGACACACTCGATTCATCAAATCCATAAAAGCAGCCGGCGCATTGGTCAAACCAAAAGACATAACGAGGAATTCGTAGTGACCGTAGCGCGTACGAAAAGCTGTTTTTGGGATATCCTGTTCCTTCACTTTTAGCTGATGATAGCCCGATCGAAGATCTATTCGTGAAAACCAACTTGCGCCTTGAAGTTGATCGAACAGATCATCGATTCTCGGCAAGGGGTATCTGTTCTTCACCGTCAACTTATTCAGCTAGCGGTAGTCAATGCACATCCTCATACTACCATCTTTCTTCTTTACGAACAGAACCGGAGCACCCTAAGGAGAGATACTCGGTCTAATGAACCCCTTATCCTGCAGCTCCTGCAACTGCTCCATCAACTCTTTCATTTCCGTCGGAGCCAATTGATACGGTGCTTTGGCGACAGGTTGAGCACCCGGTATCAGGTCAATCTGGAACTCGATCTCTCGGTCAGGTGGCAGTCCCGATAAGTTCTCCGAGAACATGTCTGGAAAATCACGCACAACCGGAACATTAATTAGTTGTGGTGTTGGCGTTTCCACATCTTTCACATAACATAAGTAGGCGCTACATCCACGCCTCATATTCTTTCCCGCCACAGCCATTAAGATCACCTTCGGAATTGTAGTAACCCGGTCACCATAAACCGTCACTGAACTACCGTTGGGCGCTGTCAAATGAATCATCTTCTTGCGACACACAATGTTTGCCTCGAAGTCCTCCAACCAATCCATCCCAAGCACCAAATCGAAATCACCTAAGGCTTGCCACAATTAGTCTAACCGGAGATCCATGACCTCCTAACACCATATCACAGTCTCCTATCGTCTCGGAAATCCTGACAGACTTACCTAAGGCGGTTTCTACATCAAGGAGCTTATCAATACTTCTATTCCTATTGGGCAACTTAGCATAGAAAAACAACAGAAACAAAACTCTTTCTAGCTCTGGAATCAAACAACACGGGAGACAGAGTTTGATTTACTAGATACATACCTGTCACGATATCGGGGCCCATCCTAGCCTGCTCCGGCATTATCGTGAAGGCCGTGCGCCCTCTGCCCTTGGCTTCTTGCAATCCCTGCTAATGTGACCCGATCCGCTGCAGTTGTAGCATCGTACCACTCCACACTCTCTGGCCACGTGACCTTGCTTCCCGCATCGGAAACAGACACTGGTTCCCAATTTACATTCCCCGAGGTGTTCTTTGGCACACTTACCACACTTCCTAATCCTCGCACCAGACGAAGCTGCACGCCGGTCCTCTGTCCTTGCAACCTTTGTGTTGAGGGTGGCACTGTCACGTCCAACCCGCTTTCCAAGCAAGTTCTTGTCATCGCTATTATTCGTGTTTTCTTCAATAGCAGTCGTCTCCTTCACCGCCCTAATTACCTCAGTTATCATGGATGGTAGAATCGCCTGTAGGGCCTGTTGGACTCCCTCAACAACAGCCTTTTTCATGGCGATCCTCAAACTAGTGCCATCATTGTTGCCTTCCACGTGAGCGGCCTCGGGCTCTTCGAGTGCCATTTCATCCGCCCTAGCCATACTTCTCGTGACACGCGGTTCGGCACCACGTTCGCCACAACCCCTATCTGGCAAAACCTTAGAAGATCTACCGCTAGTCATGCTCTATCACACACTGAAAGATTCAAACACCAACAATGTCATTCAAGGAAATAGCTCAATTTATGTCAAGTATAGTAAGTCCCTAATTACAGTGGCCAGGTGTGATTAGCCACTTACTTTACTCTTCGTACCCCGAGCATTACCTGTCCTGACTACATTAGCATCTAAATCTAACAGTACACGTATACCACATACATACGCACATAATACCAGTTAATCTTTAAGAAAATACCTGATGGCATGCAACTACTCAGATGACATTCCCTTCCTTTCTGTCCTATTTTCAGTTTAAGTTTAGGTTTATTGTGAAAATCTACCCGTTTCACTTAAACTTTGGCTCTGATACCAACTTGTAAGGCCCCGTTCCCGGGCACCTCACAGTTGGTCGTTCATCGCACATAAAACATACATTTGGTATATATTTATAAACATATTAATTAAACATTGCAGCAGAAACATTGAAAAGATACATTTCATTTCATCATAAAAGCTTGTACAAAGATTACATCGTTACTGATTACAAAATAGTCATAAGCGGTGACCGCTAATACAAATATATAAAAATTGAAATTTAAAGAAGATTCCTTAAGTAATCCCGTTTATCAGGATCCTTAAGGAGGGTTCCTTAGGTAATCCTGTTTAACGGGATCCTCAAGGAACACTTGACACCTGCATGCAACATAATGTGTTGCATGCATTATAAGCCTGCACCCTATTGCGTGGCAGCATTATCAAAAGGAGAATGTCATCCCCAAAGAGCTGAGTAGTCACCTCATGCAATCCTCAGCAACACTACCTGCCAACTGGAAACACATAAAAAGTCAGCGTTGCTGAGTGAGTTCTAGTTTTAAAATAAACATACTTTATTTACATTATAAACTATTCCTTTGTTTCACATGATCATACATCATACGTACACATAGATAATATTCTTTATTATCTTCATCGTTCGTTATACATCATTATCTTTCAGTTCTCATATGGATCCTGTCAGTCTTTACCCACTTCATAGCAATTGACTATGATTACTGTGGTCGAATGACAAGGATCCCGTTCATCTTTGCTTGCACATTGAATACTTTTTTGAACCAATACCATATGCTATACCCCGATCAGTCTTAGCTACTGGGCCATGAATCAATAGAGCGTATGCCACATTACTAGTAGGTAAGCGGTAGAGGTACCATGAATATGGTCAATCACAAAGAAGGACCCGTTTACCTTAATTCAATGCTTGCAAGACTTAGTTCGTTCATTAATGCATGTATTCATCATCATATTTCCTTTTCATTCATTCGTTAATACATGCATTCATCATCATGTTCCTCTTTCATTATCTTTCACTTTACGTTACATAATACTTCATTCATTCATTTCCATAATTCGTAAAGTTCTCGGAAAGATAAACATACATAATCATAAGGAACATACACATAAAATTCATTCATAAGGAACATACAAATAACATTCATTCATCATCATACAAAGCATCACACATATATGGTATACCATAGGTATACCCATGCAACATCATCATCATCATCATGCCTATGTCACTCGTTTACCCAAATAAATCAGATCTTACTAAACTTGTATCCGTATTTCCCCCAGTGGGTCCATCCACATTTCTTTGAACATCTGCGTTAGTCAATACGGCTGAGGAATGCCTTAGCCGCATTATGTGATCTACCCGCATTGGTTAATGCGGCTGAGTAATGCCTTAGCCGCATTTGCTTGGTCATCCGCATTGGTCAATGCGGTTGACAATTGCCTTACCGCATTTCACAGATCGTCCGCATTTGTTCAATACGGCTAAGATGCCTTGGCCACCTTTCCCGATTTGTCCGCACAGGGTAAGGCGGCTGAGTATTTCCTTAACCGCATTCACTGACCTCTCCGCATTAGGTCGATACGGCTGAGACATGCCTTGACCACATTTGCTTGGTCATCCGCATTGGCTAATGCGGTTGACCACCTTAGCCGCATTTGCTTCGGCAGTCCGCATTGGACAATGCGGTTGAGTGTGGCAACCTGCAACTTAACCTGTACCATTCTCATACCTCATTCATCATCTTAACACCTCTATAGCACAGAATTATCATATTATTCATTTAGAACAACCTAAACATCATGTATACCATTCTAGAACATACATTAACAGTATACCTATGAACATTCATGCGTGAATCATATATATCTGTTCTAGGAAGTTCACATGTAGTGGAACCAGCTTCCCGAACAGACCGTATACACATATACATATACATACATGTACGGGTTAAACACCCGCAACTCAAAAACAGTTTCAAGATGTGTTCTAGCCCCCAAAATCGTTCGAAAATGCATAAAAGAAGGGGTCTTAGAACTCACCTTGTGTTGCTGGGTATGGCTTCTTCAAAACCCGTCGCCGTGAGACCTTGTACCTCGAATCCGCCCTCTTCTTCTTCTTGTTCTTTCTTCAAATTCCCGTGGTCTGCTCTCTCTCTCTCTCTAGAACACTTTGAAGATTTGGGATTGTGAGAAAAGTGTGGGCAGCCATCCCTATGTATATCAGATATTTGCATTTTCTTTGTACTTTTACATAATACCCCCTTCCACTTTTCTTTCTTTTCATTTCCTTCCCAAAATTCTTTCTTTTCTTTTCTTCTTATTATTTCTCTTTGTCTAATCAAAATTTCGGGTGTTACATTTATGTTGGTTGAAAATTTAGGGTTAAATGGGGTTTTATTTTGTTCTTGAAATGTTGTATATGTTGTTTCATATTAGTGCATAACCTAGCCTTGACCTTATGTGTTTTGGTTTTGGTTGATTATGATTTTTTATGTTGGTTTTGTCTTTAAAGGGTTGTAATATCTATATTTGTATTTTGGGTTGTAATTTATTTATTCATTTGGTTATGTAATAAATAGATTAGGTGAATTTATTTTATTAGAAATTTGTATTAGGATATAATTTTGTAAAAGAAGATGGACAAGAAGAAGACCCAAAGAAGGACACAAAAGACATGGACACTTGAAGTTTTGGATGTGGATTCAAGTGGGAGTTCGTGGACACATATGATGTGTCATTATTAACCCTTAGGAAAGACCTTATGACAACACTTGTAATGGCAAATAAGTGTAGTCAACTTAGTTGCTATGGTTATGCACTTATGTTTGTATGATTGTGCTTGTTTGGTTGTTTGTTATATGATGGTTGTTTGATAATTGGATGTGCATTACAAACTAATTAACTAAAAAAACAAGCTGAAAATTTATGGTTTTGATAAAAAGGTTTTTACTAAAAAGAGAACCATAGGGTACCATGTTTTTGAAAGCATGCAAATACAAGGTCATAGAGTTTTCAAAACTGGAATTAATGAAAACTTAAATCCCTTTGAAAACAAGTTTAACACCATCCTTTTTACACGACACTCGAATCACTTGAGAACTATTTATGGGATAAAGGTCACCTAACCACTTTTAGGGAACTTGTGTGTTTGAGGTGGGCTTAACGTATTTATGGGATAAAGGTCACCTAACCACTTGTATGTGTAAACTCACACGTGCGTGTAAATTTGACGACTTGAATTGGAAACCATGTGCATAGGGTCACTGAAGCATGGCGTACAATGGTGTTGATGGGATTTTACATGCCAACTAAACATAAGATGTTTAATTGATCCCGTAAGGCTAGAAGTTGCAACACAATTGCAATTGTCAAAGTGTTGACTACCTTGTTAATTTAAATAATGGAATAAAGGTCACCTAACCTTCATTTAAATGTAACGTTGGATTCTAGGTTTTAATTATTAATTGTCTATGAGACATTAAAGGGTAATGATTAAAATGTAATTTTTCAGAAATACTAATATGAACTTTGTAAATTTTTTAGAAATGGCCGCAAACAATAACGCTACCACCCCGACCGTCCATACCCTATCGCTGAGAACTATCTTAGAGAGGGATCGTCTTAACCATAATAATTTCATGGACTGGTTTCGAAACATGAGAATGTTTCTCAAGAAAGAGAAAAAGGCCTATTTCCTTGACGATCCCATTCCTGACCAACCCGAACCCGAGGATGTTGAGGTCTATAACGATTGGCTTCAGTACACTGAGGATTCCATGCAGGTTTCATGCCTCATATTGGGAACTATGATTCCCGAACTCCAAAAGGATTTGGAGCATCATGGGGCATATGACATGATTACCCAGTTGAAGAAAATGTTCCTTCAACAAGCTGGGGTAGAGTGCTTCGAAACGGTTTGAGCGCTTCAAGCATGTCATATGGAAGAAACCCAACCGGTGTCATCTTATGTACTCAAGATGAAAAACCACATTGATCGCCTCGAGAGGCTTAACCGTTCTATCTCTAAGGAGTTGGCCACGGATTTGATCCTTAATGGGCTAACTAAAAAGTTTGAGACGTTCATAATGAATTACAATATGAACGAATAGGACAAGAGCATTGGTGAGCTTCAAGTTATGCTCAAAACAGTTGACGCGGGGATGGGTAGAAAGGTTCTACCTGTTCTCTCGATCAATGAGGGAGGTTATAAGAAAAGGCCATTCCCCGATCCCAAGGCAAATGTTGCCAAAGGAAAGGGGTACGTCAAAGGAAAGGGGAAAGGGAAGGCTAAAGCGGAACCTCCAAAGCCTAAGCTTAAGAAGCCTAAGGTAACGGAGAACGATCCATGCTTTGAGTGTGGTGAGATAGGACATTGGAAAAGAAATTGTCCAACCTATCTCAAATGGTTGATGAACAAGAGGGATGTTGGGCAAACGTCAGGTACAACTTTCATGATTCATATTGGTTTAAATGTTATTTCTTCAAACACATGAGTATTGGATACCGGATGTGGAACTCACATTTGCAATTTGTTGCAGGGGTTTAAAAGAAATAAGCACTTCAGGAAGGGAGACACGAGTCTCTACATGGGAAACGGAGTAAAAGTTGATGTCGAAGCCCAAGGAGACTATATTTTGAAACATTCAAATGATTTGGAAGTTGTTCTTAAAAATATTTTTTATGCCCCTAGTTTGACTAGGAACATAATTTCTGTTTCCCATTTAAAACAATATGGTTATGATTTAATGTTTGTAAACAATGTTATTTATGATTCTATGGATGATGTATTTTATTTTAAGGCTATGCCTTTTAGTGGTATCTATGAATTGGTTCATGATAATTCATCCTTTAATAACTCATTATACCAAACAAACACCAAGAAACTTAAAATGGGTTTAAGTGATTCATATCTTTGGCATTTTCGTCTTGGTCACATGTGACACCCCGTAATTTCAGATTAACATTTTTCAAACCGTTGTTGTTAAAATTGACCCGTACTCGCTGATACTCGAAACGTATACAAACACCGTCACCGACATCGTTAAACAAACTATGATAAATACTAACGCGGGTGTTGGTAGAGGATTCACATAAACGAGATTACCTAAGGAACCCCATTAATTAATAGAGCTCGCTCACCCACGTCGTTATCAACCGAAACAAATTCGAGAACTCGGTACCTAAGTGCAGGGACTAAACCTGACAATTGCCAAACTGGGGCTGGGTATAAATACCCATCCACCAGCCAAACACACCCCATTTCTGCTCTCTTTCTCTCCTGCGCTCTCTACACCCCCGATTGTTCATCCTAGCACCAAATCCCGCCCGATTGAGCTCGTTTTTGTCGAATTAGACCACACAACAGCTGAGAAATCACGATCCCAGCAGGTAGGCGACCTCGTACATCTGTTTTATCACTCGTTTCACTGCTGCAAATGCGGGGTTCGGGTATTCGGGTTCAACCCGAATGCATGTGGTCGTGGGGGTGCGTGTGAGTTCAATCAGCGTGTGCATTTCACTTAGACATGTTAGGAGAGTGTTTCTGGAAGTCTTGATTGTGAGAAAACCGAGCACGAAACAGCCGAAGGCTGTTCGACCTGCCCAGCAGTCGCGACCTGCTGCAGTCCGCGACTGGGCCAACCGTGCGACTGAGTCATGCGGCTGGGTCCTTCGCGCGATTGATTGGGGCGACTGGGGCGAGACGTGTGAACGAATGGTGCGATTAAGTCGACCGAATGAATGTGTGCGATTGAGTCAGCCGAATGAATGTGTGCGACTGAGTATCACCCGACTGAAGGTCCAACCGCACGAATGAAGGTTCATTCGCGCGATTGGAAATTGATTCAGGCGATTGGGGAATGTGTGGTACGACTGAACGCTGAGTCGCATGAATGAGGGTTCAATCGTACGAGGGAACTTGATTCGTACGATTGAAGGCCTATTCGTGCGAATGAAGTGTCCAGTCGTGCGTCTAGCCTTGTTATGCGATTGGAGTCATTTTGAGTAAATTCTTCTGGTGTGCGATGTGTCTAACATGTGACGATAAGTTAACATCAATAAAGCGTCATTTCTTGACCACAAAGATTAAAGTCAACGCAATCAACAAGCACATACTTTTCAACCTGAAACAACCTAACTGTTTACAAATATCGACAACCCATTTGAAATCTACATGAAGTCTAATACGTGTATGCCTGCTTGTGTGTGTGACACCCCCGACCGAACCCATGCGACCCGACCCGACTAAACATGTCTATTAACGCTAAACACAACATTAACGCTTAACACAACTGTCAATAGGTGTTTGACAGCGCATCGTGAACAACACTTGGGAGACTTACACCCTACATACTGGTTACATCATCTGTGAGTTCCACGGCCCCTATTTTACATCTCTTTCCTTTTGGGGGAGAAAACATGCAAAACAAATTTTACATAAATGGTTGTAGTAATATTGATATCGCTTGTTACGTTAGTGCAAACACACGCATGTCCTCACACACTCGAACCGTTAGTAATGGGATTAGCGAGGTAATTTTGAGTAGTACTACTGGGTCTGACAAACCCCGCCCGGGCTAGTCGCGCTAGCTTGATTTGAGGTCAAACGGGTGCTAAATTGACCTAACATACCATTGCCACGGTCGGTTAAGACGTGGTGGAAACACATTGTAATGGTCTGATGAGACATGACGGGACACAACGATTGCCACGGTCGGTTAAGACGTGGTGGAAACACAAATAGGACGTAAACAGTCAGCTTCGATTCGAAACGCTAAGTAACAAGAACATAGGGTAGCTACCTAACGATATGCTTTATGTACTAAACCATTGAAACGCAAAACATGGAAACGCTTACGAATACATTTCTTGATGATTAAACCTGTGAACTCACCAACTTTATGTTGACACATTTTAGCATGTTTTCTCAGGTCACAGGAACGCATAAGCTTTTGAGGCACGCTTCAGGATATGCACTCAGGACATGCATTCATCTAGTTTATTTTCAGCATTGAACATTTTGTATAAACATGGCTATTGTAGCAGTTCTGAAATGGATTTACCACTTTTGTAATCGCTTCCGCACTATTGTAAACTTTGTTTATGTTCTGTTGAATGAAGCCAAGTGTTTATTTTAAATTCATATAGTGTCGTTCGATATGACTGTGTCTGAGATCCTGGTATGTCACACGCCTAACGGTAAAACCCCGTTTGTGAAAAATGAGGGTGTGACAGATTGGTATCAGAGCCACAGGTTATAGAGAACTAGGATTGCATTGCATCTAGACTATAGCCTTAGACACAACACTAGTAATGCACAGACACTTTTATATGGTTACCACTATTGTGCAAACAACCTTCTAGTATATTGACATTACACTGCTGAGCAAACATAAACACTATGGGTATGACATGTGTGTCATTACCGGCTGACAGAGGGGCGGAGAATCCCGCTCGCTCACAACCAATGCTTACACTTGATCCTTCACTCGCGGAGTGAAAGCAACAACGAATTGAATCAAACATTTCCATGATTGGAACACGAAACTCTTTTCTAACACACGCGATAAGCATAACGATGACAAACAAAAAGAACAATACCTCCCTCTTCCAACTCTCTCACACCTATTACTATTCCCAACATATCCTATCCTCTACACTAGTCCGAGCAGTAAATGAGGGACAACTAAGATATTCAAGTCGATTAGAGAATCGGACTTAGACATCCAAACACCTAGAACTTCGAAAGGAAAAAGGCCAAATTGTCTCGACTCCCACTATTATCTTAACCGAATCTCTTGTACAACCTTAGTATAACCTTAGTTGTTTAACGCTTGGTCTAACAAATATATCTTTGATGCTTCTATCATTGATAACACTCGGTACTGGACAAGGTATGTTATCTCGAATAGGAGGAACCATGTGCGACCATGCAAAGCAAATTAGAATCACGGGTGCACACGTAATTGTAATTTGTCGTGCATGAGAACTCTAGCAACTCTATTTGATTGATAATGGATACGGTCGGTACAAATTCTCAATACCATACTTAGAGGCATGGGGCCTCGAAATCAACACAAAGCCACACTATCGATATACGAACAAACCCTTCCTTCTTGCTAGCATGACATCATTTATTATAGTCAACAATTATTATCCGGTTATTGATTAATGTGTGTTGTGAATTGAAGAAGTCATGTCTGGAAGAGGAGCGGGACGCCCGGGTGGGCGAGGGAATATCACCCTGACTCAAGCCGAGCTGAATGCTATCATTAACGAGTGCGTGGCTGATGCGCTTGCAGCTTATGAGCAAGCCCGCAATCAGGGCCAGAACGACCAGAATCCGAAACAAGGAGGTCCAACAGTCTGTACCTTCAAGATGTTTATGGATTGCAAGCCTCATTCATTCAGTGGCTCTGAGGGCACTGTCACACTGCTTCGCTGGCTAGAGAAACTTGAGTCAGTGTTTGCCATGTGCAGCTGTCCTGATGGAGATCGGGTCAAGTACGCCTCCGGCACATTTGAGGGACCAGCCCTGACATGGTGGAATTCACAAGTCCAAACCTTAGGACTTGGTGCTGCAAACGGTATGCCATGGGAAGACTTTAAGATTCTGATGAAAGAAGAGTACTGCCCCAGGAGCGAAGTCCAGAAACTTGAGGCAGAATTTTGGAATTTAAAGATGATTGGTTCCGACATCGAGGAATACACGACTCGTTCACACGAGTTGGCTGCGTTATGTCCTCAGATGGTGACTCCTGCCTACAAAAGGATTGAAAAGTACATTGATGGTCTAGCTCCTCAGATTCAAGCTAGTGTTATGGCTGCTGACCCTGTCACCATTCAGCAGGCCATCCGACTGGCTCATAAACTCACCGACCAGGCAGTGGCACAGGGCACCTTGCCTAAACGTGGCGCCGCTTCTGGTTCATCTGATCACAAAAGGAAATGGGATGGTGGCAACAACAAGTCTTCAAGCAACAACAACCCTCAGCAACAACCAACCAAAAGGTTTGACCCATCAAGGAACTTCACTAATAACAATCAGAACAGCAACAACAACAACTATGGTCAGGGTTCGAGCAGCTACGCGGGCAAGAACCTTGCTCGAACCCTAGGTGTAACCGGTGCAACTTCCATCATCATGGCCTATGTGATCGACTCCGTTGTCAGAGATGTGGAAAGATGGGCCACACAGCCAAAGACTGCAGGGGTGAAATAATGACTCAGCAGCAACAACCTCAACAACAACGCAAGGGCGGAACGACTAGAGGCTATTATGAATGTGGTAAGGAGGGCCACTACAGGAAGGATTGCCCGCAACTGAAGGGTGGAAACAAGGGAAATAATGGGGGCAATGCCAAGGGTCGCGCATTCGTGATCGGTTCCGGCGAGGCAAGGGATGACCAGAATGTGGTTACTGGTACGTTTCCCCTGAATGGTTGTTTTGCTTCTGTACTATTTGATACTGGGGCTGATAGGAGCTTTGTTTCCAACAAATTCCTTAAGTTCTTAGACGTAACCTTAGCTGTCATGGAACCTAGTTATGTTGTAGAATTAGCCGACGGAAAACTCATTGAGGCAACTCATATCGTTGAGGGGTGCAGACTAGGATTATGTGGTCATGAGATAGATATAGATCTGAGGCCTGTCACACTTGGTAGTTTCGACGTAGTTGTGGGTATGGATTGGCTGTCTAAGAATCAAGCTGAGATCATCTGTGGGGAGAAAATCGTTCGCATACCACTTCCTAGTGGTGAAATTCTATCAGTTCAGGGCGAAAGGAGTGGCATGGTCTCTGGAATCATCTCCTACATGAAAACTCAGAAGTGTTTGCGTAAGGGTCATACCGCTTTCCTAGCCATGGTCACTGAAAAAGAGCCCGATGAAAAGAAAATTGAAGACATCCTTGTTGTACGCGATTATCCTGAGGTTTTCCCTGAAGACCTACCCGGTCTTCCACCGCATCGCCAAGTCGAGTTCCAAATTGATTTGGTTCCGGGAGTCGCCCCTATCGCGAGAGCACCATATCGGTTAGCTCCAAAAGAACTGCAAGAGCTGTCTACGCAATTGCAGGAACTATTAGATAAAGGATTTATCAGACCTAGCTCATCACCGTGGGGAGCCCCAGTTCTGTTTGTCAAGAAGAAGGACGGAACTTTCCGCATGTGCATCGATTATCGAGAATTGAACAAGGCGACCGTCAAGAATCGTTATCCTCTTCCACGCATTGATGATCTGCTCGATCAACTACAAGGGTCGAGTTTCTATTCCAAGATAGACCTGAGATCAGGTTATTATCATCTAAGGATACGAGAAGAAGACATTTCAAAGACTGCTTTCAGAACGAGGTATGGCCACTACGAGTTCTTGGTTATGCCATTCGGGTTGACCAATGCACCAGCGGTTTTCATGGACTTAATGAACCGAGTGTGCAAACCCTACCTAGACAAGTTCGTCATTGTCTTCATCGATGACATCCTTATTTATTCAAGGAGTTAGGGAGAACACGAAGAGCACCTTAGGCTGATTTTGGATTTGTTGAGACGAGAACAACTATATGCAAAATTTTCAAAGTGTGACTTCTGGATGCGAGAGGTCCACTTCCTGGGTCATGTGGTCAATGAGAATGGGATACACGTTGACCTGGCAAAGATAGCAGCTATCAAGAACTGGGCTACGCCTAAGACTCCGACCGAGGTACGACAATTTCTCGGGTTGGCTGGTTATTACCGACGGTTCATCGAAGGGTTCTCGAAGATTGCCCAACCACACACCACGTTAACGTATAAAGGCACCACGTACGATTGGGGCGATAAACAAGAATCTGCATTCCAGGTCCTGAAGCAAAAACTCTGTACAGCACCGATTCTATCCCTGCCTGAGGGAACAGATGATTTTGTAGTTTACTTCGATGCTTCTATACAAGGCCTCGCTTGCGTGCTAATGCAACGCAATAAGGTGATTGCCTATGCGTCCCGACAACTGAAGATACATGAGAAAAACTACACGACACACGACCTAGAGCTTGGAGCAGTCGTGTTTGCACTCAAGATATGGAGACACTACTTATACGGTACCAAGTGCACCATTTACACCGATCACAAGAGTCTCCAGCACATCTTTGAACAGAAGGAGCTGAATATGAGGCAACGTCGTTGGGTCGAGTTGTTGAACGACTATGACTGTACGATCAAGTATCATCTGGGCGAGGCCAATGTAGTAGCAGACGCCCTAAGTCGGAAGGAAACGCTCAAGCCAAGACGAGTTCGAGCATTGCAACTCACCATTCACACCGGGTTACCCGACCAGATCCGCAATGCTCAACTTGAGGCGTTAAAAGACGAGAACCTGAAAGCCGAATCGCTACGAGGCATGGAGAAACAATTGGAAACCAAGTCTGACGGAATCCGCTACTTCATGGATCGAACATGGATTCCCTCGTATGGGGACTTACGAGAACTAGTCTTGGACGAAGCTCACAAGTCCCGGTACTCAATCCACCCAGGTACAGACAAGATGTATCACGATCTCAAAGTTCCTTACTGGTGGCCGAATATGAAAGCTGACATTGCCACATACGTAAGCAGATGCCTAACCTGTTCTAAGGTTAAGGTGGAATGTCAACGACCGTCTGGTCTACTCCAACAGCCAGAAATACCAGTATGGAAATGGGAGCAGATTTCCATGGACTTTATCACGAAACTCCCTCGGACTCCCAGCGGGTGCGATACCATTTGGGTGATCGTGGATCGCTTGACGAAATCCGCACACTTCCTGGCAATCCGGGAGACTGATCGCATGGAAAAGTTAACTCGTATCTACCTCAGGGAAATAGTCTCTCGGCATGGTGTGCCGACTTCCATTATCTCTGATCGTGACGCTCGATTCACTTCACACTTCTGGCAGTCCTTACAACGAGCACTAGGAACGCGGTTGGATATGAGCACCGCATACCACCCCCAGACTGATGGCCAAAGTGAGCGTACGATCCAGACTCTAGAAGACATGTTACGTGCCTGCGTCATAGATTTCAGCAGCAGTTGGGAAACTCACTTACCGCTAGTTGAGTTTTCTTACAATAATAGCTATCACACATCAATCAAAGCCGCTCCATTTGAGGCACTGTATGGGCGTAAGTGCCGATCACCTATCTGTTGGGCGGAAGTTGGGGAAAGTCAACTCACCGGCCCTGAACTTGTGCGCGAGACGACTGAGAAGATCATGCAAATCCGTAACCGTATGGCAGCAGCCCGTGACCGACAGAAGAGTTACGCTGATAAGCGTCGCCGACCGTTGGAATTCCAAATAGGTGACAAGGTGCTTTGGAAAGTGTCACCTTGGAAGGGTGTGATCCGTTTCGGAAAACGTGGGAAACTAAGCCCTAGGTACGTGGGACCGTTTGAGATTGTCAAACGGGTTGGCCCCGTGGCCTATCAGTTGAACTTACCCGAAGAACTCCGTGGGATACACGATGTGTTCCACGTCTCCAACTTGAGGAAATGCCTTGCAGATGAGACTCCTATCGTCCCGCTAGACGAGATACATGTGGACGAACAACTACATTTCGTCGAGGAACCGGTGGAAGTCATGGATCGAGAGGTCTAGACACTCAAACATAGTCGTATCCCTATCGTCAAAATCAGTTGGAACTCAAAGCGTGGACCAGAATTTACCTGGAAACGTGAGGATCAGATGAAGAGGAAGTATCCTCAACTGTTCCAAAACCAGACATCTACCTCTTAGATACACAGGTACTCTATTCAACATATGTCACAAACCATTGAGCCTTGTGCTTCCCCGTAAAAACCATGTGACACCCCGTAATTTCAGATTAACATTTTTCAAACCGTTGTTGTTAACGTTGACCCGTACTCGCTGATACTCGAAACGTATACAAACACCGTCACCGACATCGTTAAACAAACTATGATAAATACTAACGCGGGTGTTGGTAGAGGATTCACATAAACGAGATTACCTAAGGAACCCCATTAATTAATAGAGCTCGCTCACCCATGTCGTTATCAACAGAAACAAATTCGAGAACTCGGTACCTAAGTGCAGGGACTAAACCTGACAATTGCCAAACCGGGGCTGGGTATAAATACCCATCCACCAGCCAAACACACCCCATTTCTGCTCTCTTTCTCTCCTGCGCTCTCTACACCCCCGATTGTTCATCCTAGCACCAAATCCCGCCCGATTGAGCTCGTTTTTGTCGAATTAGACCACACAACAGCTGAGAAATCACGATCCCAGCAGGTAGGCGACCTCGTACATCTGTTTTATCACTCGTTTCACTGCTGCAAATGCGGGGTTCGGGTATTCGGGTTCAACCCGAATGCATGTGGTCGTGGGGGTGCGTGTGAGTTCAATCAGCGTGTGCATTTCACTTAGACATGTTAGGAGAGTGTTTCTGGAAGTCCTGATTGTGAGAAAACCGAGCACGGAACAGCCGAAGGCTGTTCGACCTGCCCAGCAGTCGTGACCTGCTGCAGTCCGCGACTAGGCCAACCGTGCGACTGAGTCATGCGGCTGGGTCCTTCGCGCGATTGATTGGGGCGACTGGGGCGAGACGTGCAAACGAATGGTGCGATTAAGTCGACCGAATGAATGTGTGCGATTGAGTCAGCCGAATGAATGTGTGCGACTGAGTATCACCCGACTGAAGGTCCAACCGCACGAATGAAGGTTCATTCGCGCGATTGGAAATTGATTCGGGCGATTGGGGAATGTGTGGTACGACTGAACGCTGAGTCGCATGAATGAGGGTTCAATCGTACGAGGGAACTTGATTCGTACGATTGAAGGCCTATTCGTGCGAATGAAGTGTCCAGTCGTGCGTCTAGCCTTGTTATGCGATTGGAGTCATTTTGAGTAAATTCTTCTGGTGTGCGATGTGTCTAACATGTGACGATAAGTTAACATCAATAAAGCGTCATTTCTTGACCACAAAGATTAAAGTCAACGCAATCAACAAGCACATACTTTTCAACCTGAAACAACCTAACTGTTTACAAATATCGACAACCCATTTGAAATCTACATGAAGTCTAATACGTGTATGCCTGCTTATGTGTGTGACACCCCCGACCGAACCCATGCGACCCGACCCGACTAAACATGTCTATTAACGCTAAACACAACATCAACGCTTAACACAACTGTCAATAGGTGTTTGACAGCGCATCGTGAACAACACTTGGGAGACTTACACCCTACATACTGGTTACATCATCTGTGAGTTCCACGACCCCTATTTTACATCTCTTTCCTTTTGGGGGAGATAACATGCAAAACAAATTTTACATAAATGGTTGTAGTAATATTGATATCGCTTGTTACGTTAGTGCAAACACACGCATGTCCTCACACACTTGAACCGTTAGTAATGGGATTAGCGAGGTAATTTTGAGTAGTACTACTGGGTCTGACAAACCCCGCCCGGGCTAGTCGCGCTAGCTTGATTTGAGGTCAAACGGGTGCTAAATTGACCTAACATACGATTGCCACGGTCGGTTAAGACGTGGTGGAAACACATTGTCATGGTCTGATGAGACATGACGGGACACAACGATTGCCACGGTCGGTTAAGACGTGGTGGAAACACAAATAGGACGTAAACAGTCAGCTTCGGTTCGAAACGCTAAGTAACAAGAACATAGGCTAGCTACCTAACGATATGCTTTATGTACTAAACCATTGAAACGCAAAACATGGAAATGCTTACGAATACATTTCTTGATGATTAAACCTGTGAACTCACCAACTTTATGTTGACACATTTTAGCATGTTTTCTCAGGTCACAGGAACGCATAAGCTTTTGAGGCACCCTTCAGGATATGCACTCAGGACATGCATTCATCTAGTTTATTTTCAGCATTGAACATTTTGTATAAACATGGCTATTGTAGCAGTTCTGAAATGGATTTACCACTTTTGTAATCGCTTCCGCACTATTGTAAACTTTGTTTATGTTCTGTTGAATGAAGCCAAGTGTTTATTTTAAATTCATATAGTGTTATTCGATATGACTGTGTCTGAGATCCTGGTATGTCACACGCCTAACGGTAAAACCCCGTTTGTGGAAAATGAGGGTGTGACATCACATAAACAAGAATCGGATTCAAGCACTTCAAAAGAATGGTCTTTTGAAAACAAATGAAAATGGTTCATTTGATAAGTATGAATATTCTTTACAAGGTAAGATGACCAAGTCGCCCTTTAGTGGTACTAACGAGAGGGCAAAAGACTTATTGGGAATCATACATTCGGATGTATGTGGTCCCTTTAAGACAATAACAAGAAATGGTGAAATATACTTCATTACCTTTACCGACGATTACAGTTGCTATTGTTGGATCTTATATGCCCAAGACACATACAAGATTGATGTGGTTAGTACGTTATGATCCAAGTCGGGTCATACCCAATAACAAGCTAAACAAACACCAGTAAATATTTATTCGTTGATGAGATCATACAAATAAATATTAATATCAATTTAGAAAACAGGCTTTCAAAACATTACTTTTGTTAATGAACAACATTATGTGGATAATTTGTTCATGAGAAATTATTTGTTTCATTATTTAAGTTAGTTAAACAATGACAAATAAAAGTGTGTTAGTATTATAAAATTAAAAGGGGTTTTAGTTTTATAAAACAAAAGGGTAAGAGTGTATATTTTATAAAGTAATTGTTGGGTTTGTTGGACCTTTACCAAACTAGTTTAACCATTTAAACTAAGAAAACGCAGCGGATAAATACCTTAATATGTTCATTTGTAATCTGAAAAATAAGGTTCATTTCATAACAATAACAAACCCATAACATAAGGATCATTCATATGTGTTTGAACTAGCTATCAAGAGGAGGAAACAACCAATACAATAACAACAAACTACCTTTGTAGGCTGCTGAAAACGTGAGATAGAGCTGCTGAAAAACGTGGTTTTGATGAAGAAGGAGCTGTTCTTGAATGGCCAAAACACCAAGGGTAGGTGTCCTCAAGCTTCCATACCCACAAGCATGATGCAAACACTTATCTTGCTAGGATTTGTGCACTAAATACGGATCAAAATGCTGCTGGAACCCATTCCAGCCAAGAACTCTCTCTTCCAAAAGAGAGAGACCTTGTTCATTTGATCCCATTTGCATGTATGAGAGAGAGGAGAAGTTGGAGAGTGTGCTTCACTAGTTAATTGTGTATTATCTTTCAAGACACACTAAAGAACCAACCCCTAATGTGGGGCGGCCGAAATAATGAGGAGATGGGGTTTTCCCCCCCAAAACCATTCTACAATTATTTTTATAAATCAGCCTTTTATTAGTTGTATATCTAACCTTTTAAATATATAACTTGAACACACTTATATTATTTGATGTTACTTAACAAACTTAAATAACATTACAAATAATGTCCATGAACAAAATATACTTATAAGTTGTTCTTTCTCACATACATTTTATTTAGAAAACCCATTTTCTAAATTTGCTTAATGATTTAATTGCATGATCATATCATCAATTAAATACATATTGGTGTTTGCTAAACTTGTTATTGGGTATGATCCGACTTAGATCATGACGTACTAACCACATCAATATTCTATGTATCTTGGGCATATAGACTCCAACAATCTCCCACTTGCATAAGATTCATAGAAGATTGATGCAAGCAGTAAATACCGCCTAACAACAGTTTACTACCTTTAATACGCATTACGTAGAAGCCATTCAATAACATCATCCCCTTCAAGTATCCAACTTGAAATGATTTAGGTGAATCAATCATTTATCATTTTGTTACAGATGTCATGTTAAATCCAAGGACACAGAATGATCATTCCTTGTTGATTTAACTTAATCAGGCCTTAGACATCATGCTCTCAACGAATAAGAGGAACAAATTCCATCTTGACTACATACGTTTCTCACAATCACCTTATGTCATACCTAAACATAGCATTATGTACTGACCATTATTTTAGAGCAGCGAAGAACTAGCTCAAGGTATAACACTTGGTGAATATCAAAACCCAATATGTATCTCAGGTCGGAGGATACCAAATGATATTCGACTTTACTCAAATTTACTTATGATCAATCAATAAAATTCCATGTAGTAAGATTTGAGACGCAGGTCAGTCCAATATTCGTATCCCACGAATATCTATGAATCTTAGTAGCAACCAATTGCTCTATATTAATGCCTTATGAATATCCACCAATCCAAGTTCATAATAGTCTTACATTCATATTTGTTCCCACAAATATGACTGACTACGGACATTTAGAATAATAAACATATTCATGGATGTAAACATGCTAAAAGGAACATAACTCAAAATATCGTAAATATATAGATGAGTTAAACATTACAATTGTTCCATATTTTCAATATTAATACTAAAACTGATCAATTCCAATCACTAGAGTATCGAAGTCCTGAGGCATAAGTACGACTTTCATGCTTTGCCCTTTCGAGGAGCCTAGTGAGTGGATCCGCAATCTTTTGATCAAAGTGAACTTTGCGAATACATATCTTTCCCTTTTCAACTTCATCCCTTATGTAGTTGAAAATCCGCTCATTTTGCCTAATCTTTTGATGTGCACGGGGTTCCTTGATTTGAGCAATCGCACCGTCGTTATCAGAAAATATTTCTAGGGGGTCTTGAATGGTAGAGACCACCCCTAGATCGACGATAAACCTTTTTATCGATGCAGCTTCCCAATCTGCTAATGAGGCGACTATGTATTCGTATTCTGTGGTGGACAAATGCTACCCTACTCAAAATGGAGATTGTGATCGAGAATCATCTCGATCAGTTTGGAAACTCGCATCCGTGTAACCCTTTACAACGAGTTCTTCTTTATCAGATCCGTATATTAGAAACATATCCTTAGTCCTCCTAAGGTATTTCAATATACTTTTAACAGCCATCCAATGGCTATTATTTGGATTCTGCTGATATCTGCTTGTCATGCTTAATGCGCATGACACGTCCGGTCTAGTGCATATCATCGTATATATGATGGATCCTATAGCAGACGCATATGGGATGTCCTTCATACGATCTTGCTCATCCTTTGAACTTGGACATTGAGATGTACTCAATACTATCCCTCTTTGAACAGGTACCATACCTTTCTTAGAGTTTTCCATCTTGAAACTTTTCAAGATTTTATCAATGTATGCACTATGGTTTAGACCTATCAACGACCTCGATCTATCCCTATAGATCTTTATTCCCAAAATATAGGCGGCTTCACCGAGATCTTTTATGGAAAAACAACTTCCAAGCCAGGTTTTAACACCTTCCATGGTTGGAATCTCATTTCCAAATAGTAGTATGTCATCAACATACAATACTAAGAATGTGATTACACTCCCACTAGCCCCTTTATACACACAAGCCTCATCAGCGTTCTTGATGAAACCAAATTTCTTAATCTCTTCATCAAAATGTTGATTCTAACTTCTTGATGCTTGTTTCAATCCATAGATTGATCTCTTTAACTTGCATACTTTATTAGGATGATTTGGATCGACAAAAACTTTAGGCTGAACCATATGGACAGTCTCTTCGAGATGTCCATCAAGAAAGGCGGTTTTGACATCCGTTTGCCAAATCTCATAATCATAATGAGAAGCAATGGCAAACAATATCCTAATAGACTTTAGCACTGCCACATGCGAGAAGGTTTCATCATAGTCAACCCCTTGAGTTTGAGTGAAACCTTTTGCTACAAGTCATGCTTTGTAAGTATCCAAGTTTCCATGCAGATCTGTTTTCTTCTTGAAAACCCACTTGCATCCAACCAGTTTGGAGTTAAGTGGAGGGTCAACCAATTCCTAAACATGGTTGTCATACATGGATTGCATCTCTACGTTCATGGCTTCCAGCCATTTGTCACAATCTGAATTGGACATTGCATCATGGTGTGTAGTTGGCTCATCGGAGTCAACCACATAGCATCCATCCATGAAAAATCCATATCTTTCAGGTGGAATGCTTACTCTACCAGATCTGCGAACGTTTTGTGTGTAATGATCAACCTATTGATCATCATCAACAACCTCTTGTTGATAGCTAGTGTCAACCAAACGTGTATCGGCTTGTGGATCTTGATCCTCATCAAATTCCATTGTTCTATGCGTCACTCCTTCCATAAGGAACTTGGCTTCCAAGAACTCTACTCTTCGAGCAATAAATTCCTTTTGCTCTGTTGGATCAAAGAAGTAGTATCCTATATAGTCTTTAGGATATCCAACAAATATACACTTAGTGGATTGACATTCCAATTTGTTTTGGGTGTTAAGCTTAATATAAGCTTCACAACCCCATAACTTTAAATATGATAGCGATGGAACTCTTTCCATGCCATATTTCAAAAGGTGTCGAATCCACTTCCTTGGTTGGGCCATATTCAAAATACGAGCCGTGGAGAGTAGTGTGAAACCCCAAAATGATAGAGGTAGTGAGCTTATAGCCATCATAGAACGAACCATTTCCAATAGGGTTCGGTTTGTCCTTACAGACACAGCATTATGTTGTGGTGTTTCGGGAGGAGTAAGTTATGAGACAATCTTACAACTTCTTAGATGATGCTGAAAAGCCTCACTTAGGTATTCACCTCCTCTATCTAAATAGAGAACTTTGATAGTTCTATCGAGTTGATTTTCTACTTCATTCTTGAAGATTTTGAACATTTCAAAAGCTTCATGTTTATGCGTCATCAAGTACACATAACCATAGCGACTGTAATCGTCAGTAAAGGTAATGAAGTATCTTTCACTATTCCTTATCATTGTCTTAAAAGGACTACATGCATCCGAATATATGATTCCTAATAAGTCTTTTGCCCTCTTGTTAGTACCACTAAAGGGCGACTTGGTCATCTTACCTTTTAAACAAGATTCACATTTATCAAATAAATAAAATTCATTTGTTTTCAAAAGACCATTCTTTTGATGTGTTTGAATCCGATTCTTGTTTATGTAACCAAGATGACAATGCCAAAGATAAGAATCACTTAAACCCATTTTAAGTTTCTTGGTGTATGATTGGTACAATGTGTTATTATAGGATGAATCATCATGAACCAATTCATAAATACCATTAAAAGGCATAGCCTTGAAATAATATACATCATCCATATAAACATAAATACCATCGTTTACAAACTTTAAATCATAACCATATTGATTTAAAAGGGAAACTGAAATTATGTTCCTAGTCAAACTAGGAGCATACAAAATGTTTTGAAAAACAACTTCCAAACCATTTGAAAGTTTCAAAACATAGTCTCCTTTCTTAAAGTGCTTATTTCTTTTGAACCCTTGCAATAGATTGCAAATGTGAGTTCTACACCCGGTATCCAATACCCGTGTGTTTGAAGAAATAACATTTAAGTCAATATGGATCATGAAAGTTGTACCCGAGGTCTGCCCAGCATCCCTCTTGTTTCTCAAATCTTTGAGATAGGTTGGATAATTCCCTTTGAAACGTCCTGTTTCACCACATTCAAAGCATGGATCGTTTTCTGTTACCTTAGGCTTGATAAGCTTAGGTTTTAGAGGTTCCGTTTTAACCTTCCCTTTACCTTTGCCTTTGAGTGCTCCTTTCCTTTGGCAACATTTGCCTTGGGATCGGGGAATGGCCTTTTTCTATTGCCTCCCTTATTGATCGAGAGAAAAGTAGAACCTTTCTACCCATCCCCGCCTCAACTGTTTTGAGCATTGCGTGAAGCTCACCAATGCTCTTCTCCCATCCGTTCATATTGTTATTCATTATGAACGTTTCAAACTTTTAGTTAGGCCATTAAGGATCAAATCTGTGCCTAACTCCTTTGAGACAGGACAGTTAAGCCTTTCAAGGC
The DNA here is from genome assembly GCA_024085815.1 of Flaveria linearis. Taxonomy (NCBI): domain Eukaryota; kingdom Viridiplantae; phylum Streptophyta; class Magnoliopsida; order Asterales; family Asteraceae; genus Flaveria; species Flaveria linearis. The sequence goes on from CM044005.1 coordinate 67,154,061, forward strand.
GATCAATGTGGCTTTTCATCTTAAGTACATAAGATGATACCGATTGGGTTTCTTCCATGTGACACACATGAAGCGCTCGAACCGTTTCGAAGCGCTCTACCCCAGGTTGTTGAAGGAACATTTCCTTCAATTGGGTAGTCGTGCCATATGCCCCATGATGCTCCAAGTCCTTTTGGAGTTTAGGAATCATGGTTCCCAACATGAGACAGGATACCTGCTTGGAATCCTTAGTAAACTGAAGCCAATCGTTATAGGCCTCAACATCCTCGGGGCCGAGTTGGTCAGGAATAGGATCGTCAAGGACATAGGCTCTTTAAAATAGTTCTCAGTGATAAGGTGTGGACGGTCGGGGTGGTAGCATTATTGTTTGCGGCCATTCTACAAAATTTACAAAGTTCTTATTACTATTTTTGAAAAATTACATTTTCATCATTAATACCCTTTATGTCTCATAGACAATTAATAATTAAAATTTAGAATCCAACGTTACATTCAAATAATGGTTAGGTGACCTTTATCCCATTCTTTAAATTAACAAGGTAGTTAACATTTGACAATTGCAACCTTTTGCAACTTCTAGCCTTTATAGGATCGGTTAAACATCTTATGTTTGGTTGGCATGTTTGAAAGGATCTCAGCCTCTAGTTTGATCAATTAGGTTGTATTCGCAGCGGATTTAGCACAAGAATTAAGCAAATTATGCTAAGAACACACGAGATATATCAATGAAACAGTAAGTTATAGAGAGAGGGAAATTCTGCAAAAATGTGTTTTCTATTAAATCACACGCTTCGGCCAGGATTACAATTAGGTCATCTTCCTTTTATAGGAAGAATGACGCCAGCTGATGTCACTTGATAGTGACATCAAACCGTTATTCTAACAAACTACTGAAACTAACTAAACTACTGAAGATGTCAAACAACTGACATCTTCTTACAAAATTCTATGTGTTACTTATTACAACAACTGAAAAGAAACTACTGAAAAACTACAATGACTGAAGAACATACTCTTCAGTCATTTTACAAACTACTGAAATAGAAAATTACAATTACTGAAAAGAAAGAACTGAAAGGTAAACTATCACAACAACTGAAGAATACTTCTTCAGCTGTTGTGACAAACTCTGAAGCTTCAGCACTTGTCTTCAGACTTTAACTTCGGATGTTTCATCAGCTGATGACTTCAGTAGTTATCATCAGCTGATGTCTTAAGTCTTTGTCTTCAGTCTTTGTGCTTCAGCTGAAGATCAAAGTGCTTTGATCTTCAGCTGATAGTCTTCAGTACTTGAGTCTTCAGTACTTGAGTCTTCAGTACTTGTACTTCAGTTGTTGATCTTCAGTACTTTTGATCTTCAGCTGTTGAGGTCTTCAGACTTTGTCAAACAGCTGATGAAGCTTTCAGCAGTTGTTGTGATATCTTGTGGGACTTAGAGGTTTTTCTGATCTGGCACATTGGTTCTTTTGGTCCAACAAACTCCCCCTGAACCAATGCAGCCAAGACCTCTAAGCTTATTGTTGGTCCCACTTATTGTGGCAGAAAGATTGGTCTTTTTTCCTTCTTGACCAGCTTCAGAAGTTGACCCATATAAGCACTGGCCTAGGAAGAAGTCTTCAAGGATCTGATTGGCATAGTATGGATGGGAACTCTATTTTGGGGAACTGGACACAGAGTTGTTGTCCCATCCATAAGATCTACTTCCCTACTATGAGCCTGTAGGATTATTTGGTGTAGGCCTCTAAAAACATTACTTGCTCCTCCATGGTAAGAACTTCTGCCTCACCCTCATAGAATCCTTCAGCCCCATAGAGCTCTGAGATGTATTTGGCCTGTTTTCCACTTTTGAGCTCCACAGTTGTTATAGCCCTATAGGCGAACTCATCAGGGTGATTACCCTCTAAGAACAACTGGAGTTCATCTCTCCTAAGACTCTCAAACCTCTTGTAGACTAACCCCTTTTTAACCACCCTATTCTCCAACATCTTTTGTGGTGGCAGGTTAGCCTGATAGGGTTTCTTGAAGTCTTCAATGATCTCCCAGGGTGATACTACAATGGCCAAGGAGATCACTTCATCTACAATCCTTTTTACTTGGCTATTGTATCTCACTGGAATGTCTTTCTTCATGATTCTGTGAGACACCCTGGGTTCAGGCCAAATACTCACTTTGTCCTTTTGAAATTGAAATGTATGCCTTAAAGTGAATAATCTCAGAGCTTGTTTCCTCATATTCACAATTGATGAGGAAGCAGCATAGGCTTTATCTACTTTTTCAATAACTCATCATCATGTAGCCTATGCTGTTGTTCTTCTTCAAGCTTGACCCTTACAGCTTCCATCTGTGAGGTAGGAGTGATGGTTAAAGGTTTGGCTTTGGGTAAAGATATGACTGTAGAGAAAGGCAGCCTATCTTGTTCCTCATCATCATCATCTTCTTCTTCTTCTAGCCTCAGCACCCTTCTCTTCCTCTTTAAGGGTGCATCATCGGCTATGGGTTTTGATGGTGAAGGAGTTGGTTTTGTGGGTGGTGATTTGGTTTTTGGTGTGGGAAATTTGGCAGGCTGGGCTAGCAATTTGGATGTGAGAGAGGATTTGGTTTGTTTGGCTAACTCAGTCCTGTTCCCAGCACCGGCTTCACTAAGGGCTTCTATGATCAGTCCCTTAGTGAATACCTCTGATGAATAGATCTTGGTGGTTATTGCCAAGATGTTGTCCCTGGGCCATGATCTAATCTGCAGGACTGATCTCCCTAAATACTTCGAAATGAATCTTGTCATAGCCTCAAGCCTCTCTTTTTCTCTTGGCTATAACAAGACCATTGGTACTCAATCTCTTTTACCTCCAACTTCCTTATCTCCTAATCTAGCTCAGCAGTGTCAGTGTAAAAGCCTTGCCTGAACAGCTGGTCAATGATGTTATCCATTGACCTACTATGTTCAGCATCAGCCTCCTTGACAAGGACAGCTAGATCTTTCTCCCTCTCCTTCTCTCCCTTCTTTTTCTTATATTTGACATGAAAGTCTTTTTTACTTTCAGTCACTTTAACCATTTCAGTACTCTCCTTCTCCTTCACCCTCTCAGTCTCCACCACCAACTCCCTCTTATGTTCTACCTCATCCCCAACCTCTTTCTCTTTCACTTCCTCCTCCACTCTCTTCCTCTTGGCTTTCACTGAGGTCTCCCACTTTTTGCTTTTATTGGTTGCAAGGGGTGGACTCTCAGAAAGCTTCTTTAGCACAACAGCTTCCACCACTGGCTGTATAGTAGAGGGAAGCCTCTCATCCAGGGTTTTGATCACAATATTTGTGATAATGGGTGTGATGAGAGGCAAGGAATTTTGAAAGATAGCAGCTAATTGCTCAGGGGGGACCTGTCCCTGAGAACTAGTGCTAGAAGCAGGGGCAGGTGGCTGAGTTTGTGGGAGTGGCTGAGTGTATGTGAGACCTTCAGGTGAAGGTGCCATCTGTGGGTGTATGGTGGCAGATGGACTTTGTTCTTGAGTCATTTTCGCGAGTAGCTCTTTGAGTCTACTCACCTCATCCTCAAGAATTGTATTTTGAGCTACTACATCATAGAAAATGCTCAGGTCATCATCAGTTGTAACTGAATCACCTGACCTCCTGATTGAATCAGGATGAACATGTGCTGAGTGTGGCTCAGTGATCACATGTGCCCCTTGTTCTTGGTACTGGGACTTCCTGCCTCCTGATTGGATCCATCATCGGCAGTTGCCTCTGGTGAGGTCTTAGCTATGTTACTAGCTTCATCCTGCTCATGTGCTGATGCAGGAGAAGTGGCAGCCTCACCAGATTGTCCTATCTCCTTTGCCATACTTGGAGATGAGACATGTGATTCTCTGTGTTGTGGATTCCCATCAACACTTGTATCCACCCTCTCTGTGGACGGATTTTTCCCAGTTTTTATTGGTTCCTGGGGAGAGGGTGGAGTGTTAAGATGAGTCAACACTTTAGCAATTATTAATGTAGGGCTTTGAGGGGCGGTTGCAGTAGGAGATGGGGTAGAAGCAGTATGCACATGGGGATATGTGTGCTATTCAATGGCAACCTCCTTAATTGAGAAAGGTTCCAGATGTGTGGCAGCCCCAGAAATGGTTGCATCAGGCTGCTGTAAAGAGTATGCCTGTGCGGTTGTGGTTGGTGGAGTCGTGGTAATTGCTGGGAGAATCGTGCCAGCAATTACTTCCTGCCTTTGTTGTGCAGGGACATCCTCAGGGGACTCATCTCCCTGAGTAGCCTTTTTTGGTTTCTTGTGTTTGGGTTTAGTGGGGACTTTGGATTTAGAGGTGGAGGCTGTGGGTTCCAGCTGCGTGGGTTTGCGCAGCTTGGCAGCCTTTTTGAGTGTTTGGTCAGTGTTGTGCCTGGAGTATACCTCAGGCAATATAGCCATGGCAAGGAATCCAAGGCCAACTAGTCCTATAGCTTGTAGCTGGTTCTCTATGATGGCCATTATGAACCATGGATATAGTATCCAACGGTTAGCAAAAGGTTTTGTGGCCATATCCTTAAGTTCCAAAAAGAATATTTCAGAAAAAATTAAGTTTTGATTCTCAAGGATAGAGAAAAATACCTGCTGCCACCTTGATGACATTTGGTCCCATGAGTAGGTCTTTGGGGCTAAGCAAACATTCACCATGTGGAAGATAAGACGTTCAGCATCAGGAAAATGTTTCTTGAGCAGGGTAAAGGCATTAAGGTCACCCTCATAGTCATGGTGTGCAAATGAAAGATCAAGGGTGCCTTTTGGATAGTCGGTTGGGAAGGTGGCATCATCTAGTTTTAGGGTTTGGCGGATGATTTCCGGAGTGATAACCACCTTCTGGTTATTGATGAATGACTGGAGAGAGACCTCGGTGTCGTGCTCTCCAGTAATGGTGACATTCGTCCAGAATTGGGTAAGGGAATCGGCATATATTGTAGGATTGAGAAGAAAGGCCGTTTGAAGTGGGGAATCGACCATGAGATCAATGGTGTGATCAAACTTGGTCCAAAATGGGGATTCTGTCAAGTAGGCAACACAGTTATGGCGAGGTTTAAGCTGCATGGTTGCCATTAATGATAGGAGAGAGGTTTCAGAGGTTTTGAAATATTAGGTTATGAGAGAATGAAAAACTCTGAAGGTAGGGTTAGGTATTTATAGTGGGTATAAAACAGCTGAAAGGAAACGACTGAAGGTTTTGGTGTTAGTCATCAGTTGTTTGAAACGACTGATGACATGGTTTTAACCTTCAGAGGTTATAACATTTGAGGACGTGGTGTTAGTCATCGGTAGTTGAAACTACTGAGACCGTGGTTTTGTCCTTCAGATGTTGCAAATGACTGAAGACTTGTTGTTAGTCATCAGTAGTTATAAACTACTGAAGACATGGTTTTCATCTTTAGACGTTGTAAACAACTGAAGACTTGGTATTAGTCATCAGTAGTTGTAAACTACTGACATCAGTAGTTGTAAACTACTGAGGACATGGTTTTGGCTTTAGTTGTTGTAAACAACTAAGGACTTGGTGTTGGTCATCAGTAGTTGTAAAACTACTGAAGACATGGTTTTGTCCTTCAGTTGTTTGGTATGAAACAGCAGAAGAAATAAGCTGAAGAGTAAAATTTACTCATCAGTTGTTGTCGTCAATTCAGTTGTTTCATTCTGACCTCAACATTTACTCATCAGCTCTTTGGCTGACTTTCAGATGTTTCATTGGCCTTCAGCTCTTGTAAATATTAATTCCTAAGCTCTTGTGAACAAATGTTCATAAGACCTGATGTAAGAAATTATTTTTCAGAGCTTGTGAACAAATTTTGTCTTCAGTAATTATGTGTAAGATTACACATCAGTACTTGTGGACAAAATTTGTTCTTAAGTACTTATTTGTTTGAAAACTATACATCAGTAGTTAGAACCACATCAGTAGCTGTAACTACATCAGTTGTTTGCAACAAATAATATACTTCAGTACTTTGAAGCATTTTAGTCTTCAGTAGTTTTGAAAATGCTGAAGACTAAGTTACTCATCAGTAATTATTTTTGACCTATGCATACTAATGCTCATCAGTACTTGTGAGCTGAGAGCATCAGTATTAGTCAAATTATTCTAGCTGTAGCATACCAAGCCTTAGTACCAGTTTTGAAATATGGCACTATCTAAGGGTTTAGCAAAGATGTCTGCAAGCTCATCAGCACTAGGCACAAACTTGGGATCAATCAGACCTTTTTCATAGCAATCCCTAATAAAATGATGTCTGATCTCAATATGTTTGGTCCTAGAGTGCTGGACTGGATTTTTAACAATACAAAGAGCTGAAGCACTATCCATTAATAATGGAGTCTTAGTCTATGTAATGCCATAATCCAAGAGTTGATTCTGAAGCTAGAGTACCTAGGATGTACAACTTGCAGTAGCAATGTACTCAGCTTTAGAAGTGGATGTGGCAATTGATGTTTGTCTCCTGCATAGTCACTATCAGAGAAAGCAACTAATTTGCAAAAATGCCCAGTAGAATACCAAAGACCTAGTGATTGGGTACCTTGCAAATATCTAAAGATCCTTTTGACTGCAATCAAATGGGATTCTTTAGGTACAGCCTGAAATCTAGCATAGGCACATGTTGCAAACATAATGTCTGGTTTAGAAGATGTAAGGTACATCAAGGACCCAATCATACATCTGTAAAGGGTTTCATCAACCGCTTTACCTTTCTGATCAACATCAGGTTGTGTGGTGCTGCTCATGGGAGTAGAACAGGGCTTACAGTTTTGTAAATCAAACTTATTTAACAACTCTTTTGAATATTTGGACTGATGAATGAAGATTCCATCAGCCCTTTGTTTGATTTACAACCCTAGAAAGAACTGTAATTCTCCCATAGCACTGATTTCAAACTTTTGCTTCCTGAGCTTAGTGAATTCATCACACAACTGTGGATCAGAGGATGCAAAGATTATATCATCAACATAAATTTGAACAAGGAGCTTATGCTGTCCCACATTCTTAATGAATAAAGTTTTATCAATGGAGCTTCTAGTGAAATTATTCTGGAGAAGAAAATTAGATAATGTTTCATACCAGGCTCTAGGAGCTTGTTTCAACCCATAAAGAGCCTTATCAAGCTTATACACTCAATTAGGATGTTTATTATCCTCAAATCCTGGTGGTTGACACACATAAACTTCTTCTTTTATTTTACCATATAAAAAGTCACTTTTGACATCCATTTAAAAACTTTAAGATTGTGAAAGGCAGCATAAGCTAAGAATAATCTAATTGCCTCCAGTCTGGCTACAGGGGCAAAGGTTTCATTATAATCGATGCCTTCCTCCTGTGCAAACCCCTGTACAACCAGCCTAGCCTTGTTCTTGACAATTTGGCCCTTTTTATCTGTTTTATTCCTAAACACCCATTTAGTGCCTATTGCACACTTACCTTGGGGTAATGGAATAAGCTCCCACACCTGCTGCTTTTTGAACTGAAGAAGCTCAAGCTGCATTGCTTCAACCCATCCATTGTCTCTTAGTGCAACATGGTAGTTCTTTGGCTCTTGCTGACTGATGAAGAGAGCATAGAAGCAGAAATTGGACAATTGACTCCTGGTTGAAACTACAGCATTGATATCACCAATGAGTTGAGGCATTGGGTGATTCTTCAGCTCTTGATAGACAATAAGATCAGTGCAAGTGTTTGTAGGACCTTCAGCAGCAACAGATGATGATGTAGATTCTTGAAACCAAGTAGGAGAAGGTAACTCAAATGAAGTAGAGGATTCAGAAATCTCATCATCATTTGTTGTGGATGGAGCTGCTGGAGCAACAGGAACATCAGGTTTAGTTGACTCAGGCAGATGGTCACTAAACCTGAAAAGGTGAGTACTGGCTACATCATCATCAGTACCACCAGGTGGAGAACTATTGATAGGAACAACAGCTAGAGGTTGATAAGGAACATATTGCAGTATGTCCAGATCAAATAACTCCACAGGGTTTTGTGGAATCTTTTCCTTTGGAGATTCATTAAACTTCACATGCAAAGTCTCTTCAACCATCTTTGTTCTGTAGTTAAAAAACTCTATATGCCTTGCAAGTTGATGAATAACCAACAAAATACCCTGCATCCACCTTGAAGCAAACTTTTGGTGTGGATTGCTTGTGTTGAGAATGAAACAAGGACATCCAAAGGCTCGGAAGAAGGAAATCAAAGGAGCCAAATGATGAAGGACTTCATAAGGAGTCTTCATCAACCTCTGACTCACTAAAACTCTATTCTGCACATAGCAAGCTGTGTTGACAACTTCAGCCCAAAAGGTCAGTGGCAATCCTAAGTCAGCCAGCATTGACCTTGCAGCTTTAATGAGAGTCCTATTCTTTCTCTCCACCACTCCATTTTGTTCAGGAGTTCTTGGAATGCTGAACTGCCTTTTGATTCCCTTTGACAAATAAAAGTCATCAAGTGTGTGATTTCTAAACTCTGTGCCATTGTCACTCCTCACACACTTGACTGGAAGGGAATACTGCTTCTCCACATATAACACAAAGTTCATTATAGCTTTTGCAGCTTGATCTTTGGAGTGCAAGAAGAAAGTCCATACAAATCTGGAGTAATCATCCACAATACCAGACAATGTTTCTTCTTTGCCATGCTCATCACCCTGACAGGACCAAAAAGATCCATGTGCAAGAGTTACAAGCAGGCATTGGACTTTGGTTCTTCTATAGGAGGAAATGAGACTTTGTGTTGTTTTCCCTTGAAACAAGCAGTGCAGTTGTCTTCACATTTGAACTCCTTCAAAGGCTACCCTCTTACTAAACCATGGTGTATCAGCTGATTCATGTTTTTAAGATTCACATGACCCAGCCTTCTATGCCATAGAGTAGATTCTTGAGAAGAAGCCTTGGAGAATAGGCAAGGATGGCCTTTTAGATCAATTTTCTTTGAATGATCTAAGGCATATACTCTTCCTGTCCTGTTGGCCTTCAGGAGAGTATATTCATCCAACACCTTGTCAATCAAACTCAAAACTTTGGATGACAGAATCCGACAGTTCTGGCTGGTGAAAAGAGCAACATGGCCTTTGTCACACATTTGACTGACACTTAAGAGATTGTACTTGAGATTCTCCACATGGTTAACATCATCAAACCTTATTTCCCCATTGGAAACAAAGCCTTTGCCGATGATGTAACCTTTTGCATCATTGCCAAAGGAAACAAACCCTTTCCTTCCTTAAGAGTAGTCATTAAGAATTGAGCTGCTTCCTGTCATATGCATGGATCCTCCACTGTCCACATTCCAGATGCTTCTTTGGCATGTTGAAGAACCCTGCATTCATCACAACAAGTTACATAGTTTTTGAGACCCAAACCTTTTTGGTTTTGGGTCTGTTCTCATCAACAGATGTGACACTAACTGATTTGTTATGTGTGACAACCTAAGGTGAAGGAGATGGTGTAGAAGAGGAATCTTTTGGCTTGGATTTCCTTTTCTGTGATTTCAGCACAGGAGCATCTAATTGGTTGACTCTTCCCACTAGATGTTGAACCATCATAACCAGCTGTGTCTGATTTTATGATAAAGCCTTTAGCTCATTAGACACATTGGAGCCTGCTTGTGATGGATTCCTGTGTTGCACCATCTTCTTTTGAGCAACCTCATCTGTTGCCTTATTAACCCCATCCTTCTTTTTGGATTTCTTCTTGGACTTAGGGGTTTTAGGTTTTGATGTTGCTGGTACAAAGTTGGTTTCAAACTCAGTTTTCATTGCATTCATTTTCTCTTTAATTTTCTCCTATTGTTTGAGTGTGGATCCCTTTTTGTACCAGCAATCATCAGTAAGATGATTGAACAAGCCGCATATTTCACATGGCTTCTTCTTCATCTTTAGTTGATCATCAACTGAAGAGGATGAAACTACTGAAGACTTGTCCTTCAGCAATTTGCTATCAGTACTTGCAGATTTCTTCCTTGCAGTACCTGCTTTCCTGATATCTTCTTTAGTAGTCTTTAAACCCTTTCTACTAGCAGTTTTCTTCCCTTCAGTACTGGCAGCAGTTGGTGTTTGAACTTCAGGTGCTATCACTTGCTCTCCAGTACTTTCAGTACTATTAGAGACAACAACTGAGTTGATCAACTTTTTGATCATGTGACAGTCAGCATTTGAACCATCAGCTGTTGTAGCATCAGCTGATTGGTTTTGTGAGGAATAAATGCTGACTTCAACCTTTGATGGTGCTGTATCAGATAGTAGGTCACATGATGAGAAGGATTGGTTATTGCTTTCTCCATCAGATTCTACTTCTGCTCTGGAAGTAAAATCTGTTAGAGGAGTAGTGTGATTATAACCAATGCCAAACTTCACATTGGAAGTTGATTGCTTACTCAGAAGCATTTCAAAACCCTTGCAGGATTGCACCCAGCGATCACACTCTACCTGGGTAGCTGCAAGTGTTTCCTTGAGGTCTTTGTACTTCTCTAGAAGTACCTCTTCCCTAGCCTTATCATCTTTTATTTGGCATTTAAGTTTATAAATCTCATCATTTTTATCATTAAGCATAGACTCAAATTTATCTTTTCTTTTGGAAAGGGTTTGCTCAAGCTCAAGATTTTTATCAATTAAAGCTACATTTGCTTCTCTATTAGATGCAAATGCAGCTATGCAAGATTCAGAACATAGCTTCAAGATTCAGAACATAGCTTGGCTTTGGACTCAGAAGATACCTGTGATGAAGCATTGGAGGATGACCCATCTCAGACTCCAGGGCCATGAGAGCAAGGTTCCCAAAAGGATGATCACCACCATGTTGACCAGCACCGGAGAACAGTTGTTCATGACTAGATAGATCATCTAGTAAACTGCTCCAGTCAACAACTCCTGGGGTAAAGAAGCTGTGTTGTTGAGGTTGGGTTTGATGATGAGATGGAGAAGATTGAGGCTCTGGGAGAGCATGTGGTTGCTGAGCAGGGGGTGCTTGAACTGGAATTGATTGAGGCATGTGGTAGCAGGGGTATGGGTATGGCATATGACCCTGAGGCACAAAGTATGCAGGTGATGCCTGAGCTGGTGATGGATGACCAGAACTGGTGGTATGTTGCCCTTTGTGTTGTGAGCTATTGCTTGGAAAAGTCACAAAGGGTGCAGAGGAGTTAGATCCAGATGATCTACACTCTCTAGAAAAGTGTCCAAGCATTTGGCACTTGTGACACCTCAACTTGCTCTTGTCAAAACCAACCTTGGTTTTGCCAGAGAGACAAGGAAATTTCCTGCCAGTTCTTTTGTAGAACTTTTGAGATCTGATATTTATCATTGCCATTTGACTCAAAATATCCATCTCTTCCAGATCATCATCTTGAATGCCCTTCAAATCCTCCATCAGAAAGCACAGGTTATCACTGCTACCTTCTGAACTACCATCAAAACCAACAAAAGCATGTTTAGAGTTGGTAGAGAAATCAATATGCTCATCATAGGCACTCTCTGATGCAGCATATTCTAACTCCTGACCTATCAAGGCAGTATTGCCTGATACAAAGTCATCAGTGAGTTTACGAGATGATGACAACTTCCTTTTCTGTTCTATCTCTCTTTCAAATGTAAGCAGTTTCCCATGATGTTGGGTGAGAGATAGAGTGCTCAGATTTGCACTAGAGCGTAGGACAATAGTGTATGTGTCCCATCTCTCAGGCAGTGATCTGAGGAATCGGTTGTTCATCTGGCTGTTTGAATACTCTTGTTTAACCATTTTCAATTCAGAAATCAAACAAGAGAATCGCTCAAACTGTTGAGTCAGAGTCTCACCCTTCCTATGAGAGAATGTCTCATATTGTTGGGCAAGGGTTTCCCTAGTGTTTGCTAAGACTTCATCGGTTCCTCCGAATTGTTCCTTCAGAGCAACCCAGATATCATGAGCAGTTTCATGATGCATAAGCCCTGAATAGATTTCATTAGGCAGTGCCATGGCCAGAATTCCATGGGCTTTAGCATCAATTTCGAACATATTAAGATCTTCGTCTGAATATTGATCAGGTTTCTTCGGAACCCTCTCATTTGATTCAGGAACGCTCACCATAGGCTTGTATGGTCCATGTACCACTGACTTCCAACAACCAGCACTGTTGATAGACAAGTGATGGAGCATACGACGTTGCCATATGTTATACTCACTCCTAACAAGCATCAGAGGCTTTGTTGAGGAGCCAGTATTGTGAGGATCATTAGTTGGTGTCACCATCTCAGAATTCAATCCAATTCAAGGTAAACAAAACAAATCTAGCTCAAAACCACGAGAACCTCAAGTTTAATGGACAAAAGCAGCAAAAACTCAATCTCTATAACCGATTCTTGCAAATTTGCTAATTCGATCAAACGTAGATAGCAAAAGAGCAGTTTCAATGATCAATTGTTAAATCGATCAATGATTAACCAGCTCTGATACCATTTGAAAGGATCTCAGCCTCTAGTTTGATCAATTAGGTTGTATTCGCAGCGGATTTAGCACAAGAATTAAACCAATTATGCTAAGAACACACGAGATATATCAATGAAACAGTAAGTTATAGAGAGGGAAATTCTGCAAAAAGGTGTTTTCTATTAAATCACACGCTTCGGCCAGGATTACAATTAGGTCATCTTCCTTTTATAGGAAGAATGACGCCAACTGATGTCACTTGATAGTGACATCAAACCGTTATTCTAACAAAATACTGAAACTAACTAAACTACTGAAGATGTCAAACAGCTGACATCTTCTTACAAAATTCTAAGTGTTACTTATTACAACAACTGAAAAGGAACTATAGAAAAACTACAACGACTGAAGAACATACTCTTCAGTCTTTTTACAAACTACTGAAATAGAAAATTACAATTACTGAAAAGAAAGAACTGAATGGTAAACTATCACAACAACTGAAGAATACTTCTTCAGCTATTGTGACAAACTCTGAAGCTTTAGCCCTTGTCTTCAGACTTTAACTTCAGATGTTTCATCAGCTGATGACTTCAGTAGTTGTCATCAGCTGATGTCTTCAGTCTTTGTCTTCAGCCTTTGTACTTCAGCTGTTGATCTTCAGCACTTTGATCTTCAGCTGATAATCTTCAGTACTTGAGTCTTCAGTACTTGAGTATTCAGTACTTGTACTTCAGTTGTTGATCTTCAGTACTTTTGATCTTCAGCTGTTGAAGTCTTCAGACTTTGTCAAACAGCTGATGAAGTTTTCAACAGTTGTTGTGATATCTTGTAGGACTTAGAGGTTTTTCTGATTTGGCTCATTGGTTCTTTTGGTCCAACAATGTTTAATCCCATCAACACCATTGTACGCCATGCTTCGGTGACCCTAAGCATATGGTTTCCAATTCAAGTCGTCCTACTTACACACACGTGTGAGTTTTCACATACTAGTGGTTAGGTGACCTTTATCCCACAAGTACGTTAGACTCACCTCAAACACACAAGTTTCCTACAAGTGGTTTGGTGACCTTTATCCCACAAATAGTTCTCAAGTGATTCGAGTGTCATGTAAAAGGATGGTGTTAAACTTGTTTCCAAAAGGGATTTAAGTTTCCATTAATTCTAGTCTTTGAAAACTCTATGTACCTTGTATTTGTATGCTTTCAAAAACATGGTACCCTATGGTTCTTCCTTTTAATAAAACCCATTTATTAAAATTATTAATCCTTTTAATAACATTTTATTAATCACTTAATGATTTGGAACCATAAATTTTCAGCTTGTTTTGTTTGTTAATTAGTTTGTTATGCATATCCAAATATCCAACAATCATCCAAAATTAAACAAATCAAACAAGCACAACCAAACAATCACAAGTGCATAACCATAGCCACTAACTTGACCACACTTGTTTTCCATCACAAGTGTTGTCATAAGGTCATTCATAAGGGTTTTAAAATTGACACATCAAAGTGTCCATGAACTCCCACTTGAACCCGCATCCGTATGCTTCAAGTGTCCATGTCTTTTGTGTCCTTGCTTTAGGGTCTTCTTCTTGTGCATCTTCTTTTACAAAATTATATCCTAATACAATTTTCTAATAAAACAAATGCACCTATTCTATTTATAACATAACCAAATGAATAAACAAATTACAACCCAAATAGAAACACAAAAGAAATTATTACAACCCATAAAGAATGAATACAACCAACATGACAAGATTACAATCGACCAAATCCAAAACACACATGGTCAAGGCTATGTTATGCACTAATATATCTATCCATAAACATCATTTCAAGAACCAAAATGAACCCCATTTGACCCTAAATTTTCAGCCAACATAAACCAAGAATTTAGGGTCTTTTGTCCAAACAAAAAACATAATCAACCACTTGATATCTTTCTTTCAAGGTTTAATCATAAGCATGTAAGATATAACCTTGGAAGGTTGGGGATTCATCATAACATCATAAAACAGACCTAATATGGTTGTTAAAGCCCTATAAAACCAATTTTACAAGGATAATTGAAACTAGTCATCCACATATCCGGCTCTAGATGCCAATGTTGGGTTTGTTGGACCTTTATCAAACTAGTTTAACCATTTAAACTAAGAAAACGCAGCGGATAAATACCTTAATATGTTCATTTGTAATCTGAAAAATAAGGTTCATTTCATAACAATAACAAACCCATAACATAAGGATCATTCATATGTGTTTGAATTAGCTATCAAGAGGAGGAAACAACCAAAACAACATCAACAAACTACCTTTGTAGGCTGCTGAAAACGTGAGATAGAGCTGCTGAAAAATGTGGTTTTGATGAAGAAGGAGCTGTTATTGAATGGCCAAAACACCAATGGTAGGTGTCCTCAAGCTTCCATACCCACAAGCATGATGCAAACACTTATCTTGCTAGGATTTGTGCACCAAATACGGATCAAAATGCTGCTGGAACCCATTCCAGCCGAGAACTCTCTCTTCCGAAAGAGAGAGACCTTGTTCATTTGATCCCATTTGCATGTATGAGAGAAAGGAGAAGTTGGAGAGTGTGTTTCACTAGTTAATTGTGTATTATCTTTTCAAGACACACTAAAGAACCAACCCCTAATGAGGGGCGGCCGAAATAATGAGGAGATGGGGTTTTTCCCCCCAAAACCATTCTACAATTATTTTTATAAATCAGCCTTTTATTAGTTGTATATCTAACCTTTTAAATATATAACTTGAACAGACTTATATTATTTGATGTTACTTAACAAACTTAAATAATGTTACAAATAATGCCCATGAACAAAATATCCTTATAAGTTGTTCTTTCTCACATATATTTTATTTAAAAAACCCATTTTCTAAATTTGCTTAATGATTTAAATGCATGATCATATCATCAATTAAATACATATTGGTGTTTCCTAAACTTGTTATTGGGTATGACCCTACTTGGATCATGACGTACTAACCACATCAATATTCTATGTATCTTGGGCATATAGAATCCAATAGTAATAAAATGGGGGAACCCATTTTAAATCCCTTATTTCGGCCGCCCCTTGGCCTAGGGAGTCCATTCATTTAATCTTGGCATTTGCAACAATAATATCACTCTTACACTCTTCCATTACAACACACTTTCTCCTACACACACAAGCATTTTTTTCTCTCTTTCTTCATGGCTAAAAATCAGATTTTAAAGCCTCAAAAATTCAGCTTTGCTTGGGTAGATTCGGATCTACAAGAAGAAAAGGAAGTTGGTGTTTTACTACCTAGCTAGTAGGTGTCTTGGAAGGGCTTGTGGGTATCACCTCTTGAGGTCTCTACATTGATGTCTTAGCTTTCAATCATCATCTTTCCCCCTCATCTACGAGTTATAAGAGGTGGTATATGATGTTTTGAATGGTTGTTTGATAGCATGTTATTTCATATAAAGATCCTTTGTTCATGGTTTTTGTTTTAACATATGTATTTGATGCATAAACTAACTAATATCAAAATGGTTTTTGATTATAACTCCGCTACGTTTTGACATATTAATGGTTAATATGACTTTGATAAACATCTAGAAAACCCAACAATGGCATCAAGAGCCGGTTATATGGATACATGCTTCAAAAATGAAATTTTCGGGTCCTTCTTGTGTAAATAGTGGGCTGAAATTTCATCCATGGCAAACCCTTTGTTTTTCAAGATAATACTTTTATATGCATAGTAGTGATATTGAAAAATTAGTGCCATAAGAGGGCTTCTTTTTTTGGACAAAAACCCCTTATATTTGGTTAATGTTGGCTGAAATTTTGGGGTTTAAAAAGGGTGTCATTCTCGGTTTTTTAGTATACATATTTGGATGTATTTTGGTGCATATAACTTAGCCATGACCTTGTGTTTGGATGTTTGTGGTTGTGATTTCATTTGTTGTAATAAAGGCATGTAATTTATTTGTTTCATTTGGTATGTAATAGTTAGATTAGTTTGCACTTTATTTTTCTAGAAAAATGTATTAGCATTTTCTATGTAATTGTTCTTTGGGGCTGTTTGGATGACCAAGAAGGTGCCTAAAGAAGATGGTGAAATCATAACGCAAAAGGGTTACTTGAAGCATTTGGATGCGGGTTCATGTGGGAGTTCACCGACACAAGATTCATGTCATGTTTTACCCTTAGGAATGACCTCTTGACACACTTGTTATGGCAAGCAAGTGTGGTCAAAATAGTTGTCTATGGTTATGCACTTATATTGTGTCACACCCCGGGCCCAGGTAGGGTGGGACGTCACAGACTAACAACAACAAACATGGCAGCGGAAACAAACCAATATAGGAGCACGAAGGGAGAGAACATCACATGGCATTTAAAGTTTAAAAGACATCCGGCTGGAAACAGATCCGACCCCAAATGTTTACACAATTTAACATAAAATCAAATAGTAATTGTCACAATCATTTCCCAACATTGTTCAAATTAAGTTTTGGTCATACAAACAAATGCCATGGTCTCAGGGGATGAGTCTCTGTCTTCCATAACAATTAAGAGTCTTCACGGGTTACCTGAAACAAGCTCAAAAAGAAATGGTGTCAACTAGAAAGTTTGTGAATTCAAGTGCTTAAAATTTAAAAATAAAAGGACTTAACAAAATCCTCATTTGATTTAAAGAAAAAAGTCATAGTCTCAATATCATAGGGGTATCATAATCAACCCTGCACTCAGTCCCCGGTTGGCCTCTTCAAAATTTGTGTTTAACCGGATATTCCCGATGGAAGAAACTGAGCCTCAAAACAGTGAACCATACCTGCCAGGATGGTTCACTATAGTTTCTTACTCAAAACCTGTTACATGCCACATACGACCCCTCAGGATCTCAGTGGGGTACCTCCCTGTAGCGGGAGCCACTGTGTGTGGGGGATTCCCCAAAGAGATCTATCCACATAAAACAAGCGGTTCACAAAAGAATTAATGATCATGATGTAAGTATCAGTAGGTATCCATAAATCCCACATACAAGCATCCAGTAAAGCACAATTATAGTTCATAAATAATAGAGCATGTTTCATCCCAAAACAGTAGTAAAAAGGGATCACTAGAACTCACCTTGGATAGTTAAGCAATATGAAACTTCGTGTGCCGGGAATGTCTCAAGTCTAGCACCCTAATATCAATATAAAGTGGTAAGCTACTACTCTAAACTCAATCAAGGTGTATTAAGTGTGTCAAAGATTTATTTGTCGAATTCGGTTATGATTCGATTAGGTTTAGTATAGAAAGTTTCCTTTTATGGAAAGTTATGGTTTCTTATGTAATTTAGGGTGTTACACGATTAGATTAATGATCTAGGCTAAATAATTATGCACAAGTGATTATTAACCCCATATGAGTTGGTTATAAAATTTTGGTAAAATTTACAATTTAGAACCTCAAGTTTCAAAGTTGACAGTTTCTACCCTCAAGTTTGGTTTCTTGTACTAGGTGACTTTTATAGTCAAAAACTCAGGTTTTTGAAGTTAATTTAACTTATTACTAAGTAAGTGTACACAATTTTTCAGATTATAGGTTCAGTTTAAAATCTATATGCTTAACGTTCCGGTTAAGGTAAAACCGAAGACTTTTAACGGTTATTAATGAATTTTCATAAATTTGAGTCTTAGACCAGTATGTATCATCATAAAGACATTTTTTTATAAGTTTTAAGTCCTTTAATTATGAAATTCTTCCTCTATTAGTTGAAATCCTCGTTTTTACGTTTAACCCCTTAAAACGCGTTTTCACCCGAATTTGACCATTTAAAAGCTTGTTTGACCCACATTTAAAATCCTTTAAGTCTTTTAACACTTTACTGATTGTAATAACATGGTTTTAGTAAATTTCACACTTAACTTTGTTTTCTTTGATTTTTACCTCAAACGTTACCCGTTTCACACCTGATTTTAGTTAAAATCACCATTTAATCCTAACTTTAGATTACTCAAACCATCCATTTATTTCCAAATAATATTATTAACCTTTTAGAGCCTGGAATTATGTTTTAAAAGAAAATATTAATGCCATAGTTCACTTATTTTTAAGTGATTTTCCACGTTTTCGGGTCCCAAATAGGTCCAAATCACTTATAGGTCCATGACAATCACATTTTCAGCCTCTAACACCTCATTACATTCCCAAACTCATCCATAATATTCCGAAATTAACAATCTAGCTCACGGTTCATACGCACCGATTACAACAACTAGCAAAACCTACAAGTTACACCCCTTTTCATCCATTAAACATGTGTTATAAGTTGAAATTTGCGAGAAATCATTAACAAAACCTTTTGTAACTTTGAAAGCAGATTATTATGAGGTTAAAAAGTCTATTTTGAGCAGGTTACATAGTTAGTTTCTGGAGGTTCTAAGACGTGCACGATGGATGGTGTACAAACACCCGATAGGTGGGTTTTCCTGGTGTAACCCGAGTTACACCTTAGGAATGATGTGTTCTACGAGTATGGTACCTTCAAGAACGTGAAAATATCCTTGGGAAAATGATGTTAGCCATAAGTTTTTGCTAGAAATGAGTTTGTTAAGGTTGTGAGTGAAAAACAAGGACATGTGCGCGAATGAACTAAAACCAAGAGGTATCGAGCTTACTCTTGGTGTTTCTCACGGATTGGAGTGTGTTGTGAGTCATGGATGTCTTGAAACTTCTTGGACAAGGCTGGAGAGCCTTCTAGCACGGCTGAAATGTCGACTTCTTTCAGGATACGAGCACCAAGAGTCCACAAAGTAGCACCCTCTTCGGTTGGTGCTTGGCCGAGACTTGCTTGGTGTTGGCTAACGATTTTGGATGGAGTTTTGCTAGGATTTTGAGTGCGTGTGTGTGTGTTTTTTGGAGAGAAACCGAGAGAAAAAATAGAGGGTGAGGAGGTTTGAGTGTGAGAGTGGTGAAGAGAATTGCATGTGAAGTGTATGGGTGAGGGAGAGGTGGTGAAGTAGTGAGAGGAGTGG
Source organism: Flaveria linearis (assembly GCA_024085815.1). Lineage (NCBI taxonomy): Eukaryota > Viridiplantae > Streptophyta > Magnoliopsida > Asterales > Asteraceae > Flaveria > Flaveria linearis. The sequence goes on from CM044005.1 coordinate 67,173,494, forward strand.
GGAAAGGGGCCGGCCGAGATTTCGAATTATGTGGGGGCTTTATTTATTTTTAAATTTTAAATCTAATATGATTATTTAGTACTATTATTTTGTAGAGTATTGAAAAATGTTAATTGATTAAATGTTGTTAGTTGATGAGTCTAGTGCATGATTATGCATGCTAGATCCGAAAATTTACAAGTTTGAGTGTGTATGCACACATTTTTAATTATTTCACTTAAGATTAAATTCTTGGTAAGGGTGACTAATTAACATACCTGGAACACTAAGTTTTTAGGAGGAAAAACTTGAACTAGCTATAAGACACAAAGTCACATTAATCATGTAAAAGCAAGTAATATCAATTGATGATTCTAATGACACTGATATAATTAGATTATTTCTGTTATTAGTACTCATGATATGGGTAATGATGCAATTAGATTAGGGTTAAGATAATGACCTTCAGGTCGGTTGTCACATATTGTATGTTTGGTTGTTTGTTTTGGTTGTTTGGATGTGTTTGACATTTTGTTGAAAGTTGATAAACTTGTTAAACAACTATGATAAAACAAGCATAAAATTGGTTCTTTAATATCATTAAAGGAATTAATAAAATGAGTTTATTAATGGTTAATTATTTAATAAAATGAGTTTTATTAAAAGGGACCATGAAAATAGTTTTTCATAAAATGCCATGCATTTGAATGTATACAAATTGTATGGTATAAAAGGTTTTTCTAGAAATTAGAATTTTAGAAACTATAAAACCCTTTTGAAAACAAGTTTAATACCATACTCTTAACTAACACTCGATTCACTTGCAACTAGTTTATGGGATAAAGGTCACCTAACCATAAATGTAGATACTTGTGAAGATGAGGTGAAATTACCGTATTTGTGGGATAAAAGTCACCTAACCACTTATATATGTAAAATCACACGTGTGTCTAAGTAGGACGACTTGATTTGGAAATCATGCATTAGGATCACCGAAGCATGACGTACAAAAGGTGTTGATGGGATAAACATTCCAAACAAAACATAATATGTTTAAACCGATCCCATACACTAGAAATTGTAATAGGTTACAATTGTCAAACGTTGACTACCTTGTTAATTTAGATAAAGGGGTAAAGGTCACCTAACCGATATTTAAATATAACGTTGGATTCTAGATTTTAATTATTAATTTTCTATGAGACATGAAAGGGTATTAATTATTAAAATACATTGATATTAGAAATTCTGAAATTGAACTTTGTAAAATTGTAGATGGCAAACAACAACAACGCGAACCCAACCGTCCATAACTTATCACTAAGAACCATCCTCGAGAAGGAACGTCTTAACCATGGGAACTTCGTGGATTGGTACCGAAACTTAAGAATTGTTTTCAAACAAGAACATAAGTCCTATGTGTTAGACGATCCCATTCCCGATCAACCCGATGAGGATAACGTGGAGGCCTTTCCCAAATAGGTCCAAATCACTTATAGGTCCATGACAATCACATTTTCAGCCTCTAACATCTCACTACATGCCCAAACTCATCCATAATATTCCGAAATTAACAATCTAGCTCACGGTTCATACGCACCGATTACAACAACTAGCAAAAACTACAAGTTACACCCCTTTTCATCCATTACACATGTGTTATAAGTTGAAATTTGCGAGAAATCATTAACAAAACATTTTGTAACTTTGAAAGCAGATTATTATGAGGTTAAAAGGTCTATTTTGAGCAGGTTATATAGTTAGTTTCTGGAGGTTCTAAGACGTGCACGATGGATGGTGTACAAACACCCGCTAGGTGGGTTTTCTTGGTGTAACCCGAGTTACACCTAAGGAATGATGTGTTCTACGAGTATGGTACCTTCAAGAACGTGAAAATCTCCTTGGGAACACGATGTTAGCCATAAGTTTCTGCTAGAAATGAGTTTGGTAAGGTTGTGAGTGAAAAACAAAGACATGTGCACGAATGAACTAAAACCAAGAGGTATCGAGCTTACTCTTGGTGTTTCTCACGGTTTGGAGTGTGTTGTGAGTCGTGGATGGCTTGAAACCTCTTGGACAAGGCTGGAGAGCCTTCTAGCACGGCTGAAATGTCGACTTCTTACAGGATACGAGCACCAAGAGTCCACAAAGTAGCACCCTCTTCAGTTGGTGCTTGGCCGAGACTTGCTTGGTGTTGGCTCACGATTTTGGCTGGAGTATTGCTAGGATTTCGAGTGCATGTGTGTGTGTTTTCTGGAGAGAAACTGAGAGAAAAGAGAGAGGGTGAGGTGGTTTGAGTGTGATAGTGGTGAAGAGAATTGCATGTGAAGTGTATGGGTGAGGGAGAGGTGGTGAAGTAGTGAGAGGAGTGGGGAAAAGGGCCGGCCGAGATTTCGCATTGTGTGGGGGCTTTATTTTTTTTTAAATTTTAAATTTAATATGATTATTTAGTACTATTATTTTGTAGAGTATTGAAAAATTTTAATTGATTAAATGTTGTTAGTTGATGAGTCTAGTGCATGATTATGCATGCTAGATCCGAAAATTTACAAGTTTGAGTGTGTATGCACACATTTTTAATTATTTCACTTAAGATTAAATTCTTGGTAAGGATGACTAATTAACATACCTGGAACACTAAGACTTTTTAATTATAAATACATCTTGTTTCTATTTCTTTTGGTTTGACTCTTATCTGCGTAAAGGGACGAAATCCTATAATACAGACTAGTAAGAAACTAACTGCTAAAATAAAAACAATTGCAATGACATTGATGGATTTGAAGTCAAGTAACACTACTCTAATGGTTCATATATATTTCTATTTTCCCAAAAATCGACATAATGATCTTTTACCATATTGCAAATATACTTTTCAACTAATTGACCATATATTAATAGAATTAGCGATTTAAATAGATTGACTCGCAATCGACCATTTACAACTCCGACTTTGAGCCAAATAGAACGACCTTAAGTTTAGTGTGCATTTTGTTTTTTCACTTAGGTATAGTGTATGAAATTTACAGTTTTCGCATCCGCTAGCTTGATTAGCGTATCTTATAGAAGTCTACATAGTTTATATCTACTGGTTGAAGGAGTGCATTGCCTAGAAACAAAAGTGGTTTCAAAAACCATCTAGAAACCATACTTATAAAATTATACCACCTAAAATAAGAAAAAAAGTCTTCTTATACCGCTCAACCGTCGATCAAATATGTTGATACCAATATTAGAACTAGAAACACCAAAAAACGCATGCTAATGTCATAGATCTTGTGATGATACTGCTTCTTGCATTATTGTGAAATGTGAAGTGTTGATGGTCTCCTTACATGTATTGATGCAAACCCTTTAACCAAAGTGATGACCTCCAACAAACAACATCCGAGCTCCTATTAGCACTACTATGTAGGTCCAAATGACTGCAACTCTAACAATATAATAACAGTGATGCTTAAAAAAAAGAATGTTTGCCTCTAAAATTAAATAAATGAAACTCAAAAAAACATAGTTTAATTATTTTACAATAGGCTAAGTTGATTAAAAATTTAAAAGTGATAGTAATGCAGATAAGTTGATTAAAAAATATTAACCTTTCCCCCTCATCTACGAGTTATAAGAGGTAGTATATGATGTTTTGAATGGTTGTTTGATAGCATGTTATTTCATATAAAGATTCTTTGTTCATGGTTTTTGTTTTAACATATGTATTTGATGCATAAACTAACTAATATCAAAATGGTTTTGATTATAACTCCGCTACGTTTTGACATATTAATGGTTAATATGACTTTGATAAACATCTAGAAAACCCAACAATGGCATCAAGATCCGGTTATATGGATACATGCTTCAAAAATGAAATTTTCGGGTCCTTTTTGTGTAAACAGTGGGCTGGAAATTTCATCCATGGCAAACCCTTTGTTTTTCAAGATAATACTTTTATATGCATAGTAGTGATCTTGAAAAATTAATGCCATAAGATGGCTTCTTTGTTTGGACAAAAACCCCTTATATTTGGTTAATGTTGGATGCAATTTTGGGGTTTAAAAAGGGTGTCATTCTCGGTTTTTTAGTATACATATTTGGATGTATTTTGGTGCATATAACTTAGCCTGACCTTGTGTTTGGATGTTTGTGGTTGTGATTTCATTTGTTGTAATAAAGGCATGTAATTTATTTGTTTCATTTGGTATGTAATAATTAGATTAGTTTGCACTTTATTTTTCTAGAATAATGTATTAGCTTTTTCTATGTAATACCAACGTTACTCTTGCAAATACTCGAAACGTAATATATACCCGTACTCGCAAATACTCGAAACGTATACAAACACTGCCCCAGACATCGTTAAACAAATTATGAATAAAATACTAACGCGGGTGTTTGTAGGGAATTCACACAAACGAGATCACCTAAGGAATCCTATTAATTAATAGAGCTCGCTCGTCTAAGTCGTTATCAACCGAAACAAATTCGGGAACTCGGTACCTAAGTACAGGGACTAAACCTGTCAATTGGCAAACTGGGGCTGGGTATAAATACCCACCCACCAGCCAAACACTCCCACTTCTGCTCTCTTTCTCTTCATCGCTCTCTTCACCTCCGATTGCTCATCCTAGCACCAAATCTCACCCGATTGAGCTCGTTTTCGCCGGATTAAACCACGCAACAGCTTAGGAATCACGTTCCTAGCAGGTAGGCGACCATTTTCATCCGTTTTATCACCCGTTTCACTGCTGCAAGTATGGGATTCGGGTATTCGGGTTCAACCCGAATGCATGTGGTCGTGGGGGTGTGTGTGAGGTCAATCAGAGCATGCATTCCACTTAGACATGTTAGGAGAGTGTTTCTGGAAGTCTTGATTGTGATAAAACCGAGCACGGAACAGCCGAAGGCCGTTCGACCTGCCCAGCAGTCGCGATCTGCTGCAGTCCGCGATTGTGCCAACCGTGCGACTGAGTCGTGCGATCGGTTCCTTCGCGCGATTGATCGGGGCGACTGGGATGAAACGTGCGAATGAATGGTGCGATTGAGTCAGCCGAATGAATGTGTGCGATTGAGTCAGCCGAATGAATGTGTGCGACTGAGTGACACCCGACTGAAGGCCCAACCGCACGAATGAGTGTCCATTCGTGCGATTGGTAATTGATTCGGGCGATTGGGAAATGTGTGGTACGACTGAACGCTGAGTCGCATGGAAGGGGGTTCAATCGTACGAGGGAATTTGATTCGTACGATTGAAGGCCTATTCGTGCGAATGAAGTGTCCAGTCGTGCGTCTAGCCTTGTTATGCGATTGGAGTCATTTCGAGTGAATCCTTCTGGTGTGCGATGTGTCTATCGTGTGACGATAAGTTAACATCAATAAAGTGTCATTTCTTGACCACAAAGATTAAAGTCAACGCAATCAACAAGCACATACTTTTCAACCTAAAGCAACGTAACTGTTTACAAATATCAACAACTCATTAGAAGTCTACATGAAGTCTAATACGTCTATGACTGCTTGTGTGTGTGACACCCACGACCGAACCCATGCGACCCGACTCGACTAAACATGTCTGTTAACGCTAAACACAACATTAACGCTTACACAACTGTCAATAGGTGTTTGACAGCGCATTGTAAACAACACTTGGGAGACATTTCATCCTACACACTTGCAACATCATCTGTGAGTTTCACGGCCCCTTTTTACATCTCTTTCCGTTTGGGGGAGAAAACATGCAAAACACATTTACATTAATGGTTGTAGTAATATTGATATCGCTTGTTACGTTAGTGCAACACACTCATGTCCCCACACACTCGAACCGTTAGTAATGGGATTAGCGAGGTAATTTTGAGTAGTACTACTGGGTCTGACAAACCCCGCCCGGGCTAGTCGCGCTAGCTTGATTGGAGGTCAAACGGGCGCACGATTGACCTAACATACGATTGCCACGGTCGGTTAAGACGTGGAACACCCCGTCATGGTCTGATGAGACATGACGGAACACATACGATTGCCACGGTCGGTCAAGACGTGGAACTTACGATTGCCACGGTCGGTTAAGGCGTGGAACTTGCAATTGCCACGGTCGGTAGAGACGTGGAGAAAACACATTAGGACGTAAACAGTCAGCTTCGGTTCGAAACGCTAAGTAACAAGAACATAGGCTAGCTACCTAACGATATGCTTTATGTACTAAACCATTGAAACGCATAATATGGAAACGCTTACGAACACATTTCTTGTTAATTAAACCTGTGAACTCACCAACTTTATGTTGACACACTTTAGCATGTTTTCTCAGGTCACAGGAATGCTTAAGCTTTTGAGGCACGCTTCAGGAAACGCACTCAGGACATGCATTCATCTAGTTTATTTTCAGCATTGAACATTTTGTTTGAACATGGCTATTGTGACAGTATTGTAATGGATTTACAACTTTTGTACACGCTTCCGCATTATTGTAGACTCAGTTAATGTTCATTGAATGAAATCAAATGTATGTTTTAAATTCATATAGTGTCGTTCGATATGACTATGTCTGAGATCCTGGTATGTCACACGCCTAACGGTAAAACCCCGTTCGTGGAAATTGAGGGTGTGACAGATTGGTATCAGAGCCACAGGTTATAGAGAACTAGGATTGCATCGCATCTAGACTATAGCCTTAGACACAACACTAGTATTGCACAAACACTTTTACATGGTTACTACTATTGTGCTAACAACCTTCTAGTGTATTGACATTACACTGCTGAGCAAACATAACACTATGGGTATGACATGTGTGTCATTACCGGCTGATAGAAGGGCGAAGAATCGCGCTCGCTCACAACCAACGCTTACACTTGATCCTTCACTCGCGGAGTGAAAGCAACAACGAACTGAATCAAACATTTCCAGGATTGGAACACGAAACTCATTTCTAACACACGCGATAAGCTTAACGATGACAAACAAAAAGAACCAACTCTCTCACACTTGTTACTATTCCCAACATATCCTATCCTCTATGCTAGCCTGAGCAGTAGATGAGGGACAACTAAGATATTCAAGTCGATTAGAGAATCGGACTTAGACGCCCAATTCGCTTGTACAACTTTAGTACAACTCTAGTTATTTGACTCTTGATATAACAACTACATCTTTGATTATTCTATCATTGATGACACTCGGTACTGGACAAGGTATGTTATCTCGAATAGGAGGAACCATGTGTGACCATGCAAAGCAAATTAGAATCACGGGTGCACACGTAATTGTAATTTGTCGTGCATGAGAATTCTGGCAACTCTATTGGGTGATAACGGTAATGGCCAGTACAAATTTTCAATTCCATACACAGGAGGCATAAGGCCTCGGATCCTCATAAAACCTTACTATCGATATGCAACCAAACCACTCATTTTTACTAGCTTGATACAATATATATTATTGTCAATAATTGTTATCCGGTTATTGATTAATATGTGCTGTGAATTGAAGAAATCATGTCTGGAAGAAGACCTGGACGCCCGGGTGGATGAGGAAATATCACCCTAACACAAGCAGAGCTGAATGCTATCATCAACGAGCGCGTGGCTGATGCGCTTGCAGCTTATGAACAGGCCCGTAATCAAGACCAGAACAACCAGAATCCGAATCAAGGAGGTCCAACAGTCTGTACCTTCAAGATGTTTATGGATTGCAAGCCTCATTCTTTCAGCGGCTCTGAGGGCGCTGTCACATTGCTTCGCTGGCTAGAGAAACTTGAGTCAGTGTTTGCCATGTGCAGCTGTCCTGACGAAAACCGGGTCAAGTACGCCTCCGGCACATTGGAGGGACCAGCCCTAACATGGTGGAATTCACAAGTCCAAACCCTAGGACTTGGTGCTGCAAACGGTATGCCGTGGGAAGACTTCAAGATTCTGATGAAAGAGGAGTACTGTCCCAGGAGTGAAGTCCAGAAACTGGAGGCAGAATTTTGGAACTTAAAGATGATTGGTTCAGACATTGAGGAGTACACGACTCGTTCGCACGAGTTGGCGGCGTTATGTCCCCAGATGGTGACTCCGGCCTACAAACGGATCGAAAAGTACATTGACGGTTTGGCTCCTCAGATCCAGGCTAGCGTGATGGCTGCTGATCCTGTCACCATACAGCAGGCCATCCGACTGGCCCATAAACTCACTGACCAGGCAGTGGCACAGGGCACCTTGCCCAAACGTGGCGCTACTTCTGGTTCTTCTGATCACAAGAGGAAATGGGACGGCAATAACAACAACAAGTCATCAAGCTCCAACAACACCCCGCAACAACAAACCAAAAAGTTTGACCCTTCAAGAAGCTTCAACAATCAGAACAACAATAACTATGGCCAGGGATCGAGTGGCTACGCGGGCAAGAATCCTAAGTGTAACCGGTGCAACTTCCATCACCAAGGCCCATGTGACCGACTCCGTTGTCAGAGATGTGGAAAGATGGGTCACGCAGCCAAAGACTGCCGGGGCGAAATAATGACTCAACAGCAACAACTCCAACAAAAACGCCAGGGTGGAGTGACAAGAGCCTGTTATGAATGTGGTAAGGAGGGCCACTACAGGAAGGATTGCCCGCAGCTGAAGGGTGGAAACAAGGGTAATAACGGGGGCCATGCTAAAGGTCGTGCATTCGTGATTGGTTCCGGTGAGGCAAGGGATGACCAGAACGTGGTTACTAGTACGTTTCCCCTGAATGGTTGTTTTGCTTCTATACTATTTGATACTGGAGCTGATAGGAGTTTTGTTTCCAACAAATTCATTAAGTTCTTAGATGTAACCCTAGCTGTCATGGAACCTAGTTATGTGATAGAATTAGCTGACGGAAAACTAATCAAGGCAACTCATATCGCCAAGGGGTGCAGACTAGGATTATGCGGTCACGAGATAGATATAGATCTGATGCCTGTCACACTTGGTAGTTTCGACGTAGTTGTGGGTATGGACTGGCTATCCAAGAATCAAGCTGAGATCATTTGTGGAGAGAAAATCGTTCGTATCCCACTTTCTAGTGGTAAAATTTTATCGGTTCAGGGCGAAAGGAGTGGCATGGTCTCTGGAATCATCTCCTACATGAAAGCTCAGAAGTGTTTGCGTAAGGGTCATACCGCCTTTCTAGCCATGGTCACTGAGAAAGAGCCCGAGGAAAAGAAAATTGAAGATATCCTTGTTGTACGCGATTATCCCGAGGTTTTCCCTGAAGACCTACCCGGTCTACCACCACATCGCCAAGTCGAGTTCCAAATTGATTTGGTTTCGGGAGCCGCCCCTATCGCGAAGGCACCGTACAGATTAGCTCCAAGGGAACTGCAAGAGCTGTCTACGCAATTGCAGGAACTATTGGATAAAGGCTTTATTAGACCTAGCTCATCACCGTGGGGAGCTCCAGTTCTGTTTGTCAAGAAGAAGGACGGAACTTTTCGCATGTGTATCGATTACAGGGAACTGAACAAGGCGACAGTTAAGAATCGTTATCCCCTCCCGCGCATCGATGATCTGTTCGACCAGCTACAAGGGTCGAGTTACTATTCAAAGATAGACCTAAGATCGGGTTATCATCAGCTAAGGATTCGAGAAGAAGACATTTCAAAGACTGCTTTCAGAACGAGGTATGGTCACTACGAATTCTTGGTTATGCCATTCGGGTTGACCAATGCACCAGCGGTTTTCATGGACTTAATGAACCGAGTGTGCAAACCCTACCTAGACAAGTTCGTTATTGTCTTCATCGATGACATCCTCATTTACTCAAGGAATAAAGAAGAACACGAAGAACACCTTAGACTGATTCTGGAGCTGTTGAGACGAGAACAGTTGTACGCAAAATTTTCGAAGTGTGACTTCTGGATACGAGAGGTCCACTTTTTGGGTCATGTGGTCAATGAGAATGGGATACACGTTGATCCAGCAAAGATAGCAGCTATCAAGAACTGGGCTACGCCTAAGACCCCGACCGAGGTACGACAGTTTCTCGGGTTAGCTGGCTATTATCGACGGTTCATCGAAGGGTTCTCAAAGATTGCTCAACCTCTCACCTCATTATCTCATAAAGGCATCACGTATGATTGGGGTGATAGACAAGAATCTGCATTCCAGATCCTGAAGCAGAAACTCTGTACAGCACCGATTCTATCCCTGCCTGAGGGGACAGATGATTTTGTGGTCTACTGTGATGCGTCTATTCAAGGCCTCGGTTGCGTACTAATGCAACGCGATAGGGTGATTGCCTATGCGTCCCGACAACTGAAGATTCATGAGAAAAACTACACGACACACGATCTAGAGCTTGGAGCAGTGGTATTTGCACTCAAGATATGGAGACGCTACTTGTACGGTACCAAGTGCACCATTTACACCGATCACAAGAGTCTCCAGCACATCTTTGAACAGAAGGAGCTAAATATGAGGCAACGTCGTTGGGTCGAGTTGCTGAACGACTACGACTGTACGATCAGGTATCATCCGGGCAAGGCAAATGTAGTAGCAGACGCCCTAAGCCGGAAGGAAACACCCAAGCCGAGACGAGTTCGGGCATTGCAACTCACCATTCACACCGGTTTACCGGATCAGATCCGTAATGCCCAACTTGAGGCGCTAAAAGGTGAGAACCTGAAAGCCGAATCGCTACGAGGCATGGTAAAGCAACTAGAAACCAAGCCCGACGAAATCCGCTACTTCATGGATCGAACATGGATTCCCTTGTATGGAGGTCTACGGGAACTGGTGATGGACGAAGCTCACAAGTCCCGGTACTCAATTCACCCAGGTTCAGACAAGATGTATCACGATCTCAAAGTCCATTACTGGTGGCCGAACATGAAAGCTGACATTGCCACGTACGTAAGCAGATGCCTAACCTGTTCTAAGGTTAAGGTGGAGTATCAACGACCGTCTGGTCTACTCCAACAGCCAGAAATACCAGTATGGAAATGGGAGCAGATTTCCATGGACTTTATCACGAAACTCCCTCGGACTCCCAGTGGATGCGATACCATTTGGGTGGTCGTGGATCGCTTGACGAAATCCGCACACTTCCTGGCGATCCGGGAGACTGATCGCATGGAAAAGTTAACTCGTATCTATCTCAGGGAAATAGTCTCTCGGCATGGTGTGCCGGTTTCCATTATCTCTAATCGTGACGCTCGATTTACTTCACACTTCTGGCAGTCCTTACAACGAGCACTAGGAACGCGGCTGGACATGAGCACCGCGTACCACCCCCAAACTGATGGCCAAAGTGAGCGTACGATCCAGACTCTAGAAGACATGTTACGTGCCTGCGTCATAGATTTTGGCAGCAGTTGGGAAACTCACTTACCGCTAGTTGAGTTTTCTTACAACAATAGCTATCATACCTCGATCCAAGCTGCTCCATTTGAGGCACTGTATGGGCGTAAGTGCCGATCACCTATCTGTTGGGCGGAAGTTGGGGAAAGTCAGCTCACCGGCCCTGAACTGGTGCACGAAACGACTGAGAAGATCGTGTAAATCCGTAACCGTATGGCAGCAGCCTGTGACCGACAGAAGAGTTACGCTGATAAGCGTCGCCGACCATTGGAATTCCAAATAGGTGACAAGGTGCTTTTGAAAGTGTCACCTTGGAAGGGTGTGATTCGTTTCGGGAGACGTGGGAAACTAAGCCCTAGGTACGTGGGACCGTTTGAGATTGTCAAACGGGTTGGCCCAGTGGCCTATCAGTTGAACCTACCCGAAGAACTCCGTGGGGTACACAATGTGTTCCATGTCTCCAACTTGAGGAAATGCCTTACAGACGAAACTCTCATCGTCCCGTTGGACGAGATACATGTGGACGAGCAACTACATTTCATCGAGGAACCGGTGGAAGTCATGGACCGAGAGGTCAAGACACTCAAACGCAGTCGCATCCCTATCGTCAAAATCCGTTGGAACTCGAAGCGTGGACCAGAATTTACCTGGGAACGCGAGGATCAGATGAAGAGGAAGTACCCTCAACTGTTCCAAAACCAGGCATCCACCTCTTAGACACACAGGTACTCTATTCCACATCACAAACTGTTGAGTCTTGTACTACCCCGCAAAAACCGTGTGACATGATGTACTAATTTTCGGGACGAAAATTCCTGCAACAGGGGGATGATGTGACACCCCGTAATTTCAGATTAACGTTTTTCAAAATTGTTGTCGTCAATATATACCCGTACTCGCAAATACTCGAAACGTATACAAACACTGCCCCAGACATCGTTAAACGAATTATGAATAAAATACTAACGCGGGTGTTTGTAGGGAATTCACACAAACGAGATCACCTAAGGAATCCTATTAATTAATAGAGCTCGCTCGTCTAAGTCGTTATCAACCGAAACAAATTCGGGAACTCGGTACCTAAGTACAGGGACTAAACCTGTCAATTGGCAAACTGGGGCTGGGTATAAATACCCACCCACCAGCCAAACACTCCCACTTCTGCTCTCTTTCTCTTCATCGCTCTCTTCACCTCCGATTGCTCATCCTAGCACCAAATCTCACCCGATTGAGCTCGTTTTCGCCGGATTAAACCACGCAACAGCTTAGGAATCACGTTCCTAGCAGGTAGGCGACCATTTTCATCCGTTTTATCACCCGTTTCACTGCTGCAAGTATGGGATTCGGGTATTCGGGTTCAACCCGAATGCATGTGGTCGTGGGGGTGTGTGTGAGGTCAAACAGAGCATGCATTCCACTTAGACATGTTAGGAGAATGTTTCTGGAAGTCTTGATTGTGATAAAACCGAGCACGGAACAGCCGAAGGCCGTTCGACCTGCCCAGCAGTCGCGATCTGCTGCAGTCCGCGACTGGGCCAACCGTGCGACTGAGTCGTGCGATCGGTTCCTTCGCGCGATTGATCGGGGCGACTGGGATGAAACGTGCGAATGAATGATGCGATTGAGTCAGCCGAATGAATGTGTGCGATTGAGTCAGCCGAATGAATGTGTGCGACTGAGTGACACCCGACTGAAGGCCCAACCGCACGAATGAGTGTCCATTCGTGCGATTGGTAATTGATTCGGGCGATTGGGAAATGTGTGGTACGACTGAACGCTGAGTCGCATGGAAGGGGGTTCAATCGTACGAGGGAATTTGATTCGTACGATTGAAGGCCTATTCGTGCGAATGAAGTGTCCAGTCGTGCGTCTAGCCTTGTTATGCGATTGGAGTCATTTCGAGTGAATCCTTCTGGTGTGCGATGTGTCTATCGTGTGACGATAAGTTAACATCAATAAAGTGTCATTTCCTGACCACAAAGATTAAAGTCAACGCAATCAACAAGCACATACTTTTCAACCTAAAGCAACGTAACTGTTTACAAATATCAACAACTCATTAGAAGTCTACATGAAGTCTAATACGTCTATGACTGCTTGTGTGTGTGACACCCACGACCGAACCCATGCGACCCGACTCGACTAAACATGTCTGTTAACGCTAAACACAACATTAACGCTTACACAACTGTCAATAGGTGTTTGACAGCGCATTGTAAACAACACTTGGGAGACATTTCATCCTACACACTTGCAACATCATCTGTGAGTTTCACGGCCCCTTTTTACATCTCTTTCCGTTTGGGGGAGAAAACATGCAAAACACATTTACATTAATGGTTGTAGTAATATTGATATCGCTTGTTACGTTAGTGTAACACACTCATGTCCCCACACACTCGAACCGTTAGTAATGGGATTAGCGAAGTAATTTTGAGTAGTACTACTGGGTCTGACAAACCCCGCCCGGGCTAGTCGCGCTAGCTTGATTGGAGGTCAAACGGGCGCACGATTGACCTAACATACGATTGCCACGGTCGGTTAAGACGTGGAACACCCCGTCATGGTCTGATGAGACATGACGGAACACATACGATTGCCACGGTCGGTCAAGACGTGGAACTTACGATTGCCACGGTCGGTTAAGGCGTGGAACTTGCAATTGCCACGGTCGGTAGAGACGTGGAGAAAACACATTGGGACGTAAACAGTCAGCTTCGGTTCGAAACGCTAAGTAACAAGAACATAGGCTAGCTACCTAACGATATGCTTTATGTACTAAACCATTGAAACGCATAATATGGAAACGCTTACGAACACATTTCTTGTTAATTAAACCTGTGAACTCACCAACTTTATGTTGACACACTTTAGTATGTTTTCTCAGGTCACAGGAATGCTTAAGCTTTTGAGGCACGCTTCAGGAAACGCACTCAGGACATGCATTCATCTAGTTTATTTTCAGCATTGAACATTTTGTTTGAACATGGCTATTGTGACAGTATTGTAATGGATTTACAACTTTTGTACACGCTTCCGCATTATTGTAGACTCAGTTAATGTTCATTGAATGAAATCAAATGTATGTTTTAAATTCATATAGTGTCGTTCAATATGACTGTGTCTGAGATCCTGGTATGTCACACGCCTAACGGTAAAACCCCGTTCGTGGAAATTGAGGGTGTGACAATGTGGGAGTTCACCGACACAAGATTCATGTCATGTTTTACCCTTAGGAATGACCTCTTGACACACTTGTTATGGCAAGCAAGTGTGGTCAAAATAGTTGTCTATGGTTATGCACTTATATTGTGTCACACCCCGGGCCCAGGTAGGGTGGGACGTCACAGACTAACAACAACAAACATGGCAGCAGAAACAAACCAATATAGGAGCACGAAGGGAGAGAACATCACATGGCATTTAAAGTTTAAAAGACATCCGGATGGAAACAGATCCGGCCCCAAATGTTTACACAATTTAACATAAAATCAAATAGTAATTGTAACAATCATTTCCCAACATTGTTCAAATTAAGTTTTGGTCACACAAACAAATGCCATGGTCTCAGGGGATGAGTCTCTGTCTTCCATAACAATTAAGAGTCTTCACGGGTTACCTGAAACATGCTCAAAAAGAAATGGTGTCAACTAGAAAGTTCGTGAATTCAGGTGCTTAAAATTTAAAAATAAAAGGACTTAACAAAATCCTAATTTGATTTAAAGAAACAAATCATAGTCTCAACATCATAGGGGTATCATAATCAACCCTGCACTCAGTCCCCGGTTGGCCTCTTCAAAATTTGTGTTTAACCGGATATTCCCGATGGAAGAAACTGAGCCTCAAAACAGTGAACCATACCTGGCAGGATGGTTCACCATAGTTTCTTACTCAAAACCTGTTACATGCCACATACGACCCCTCAGGATCTCAGTGGGGTACCTCCCTGTAGCGGGAGCCACTGTGTGTGGGGGATTCCCCAAAGAGATCTATCCACATAAAACAAGCGGTTCACAAAAGAATTAATGATCATGATGTAAGTATCAGTAGGTATCCATAAATCCCACATACAAGCATCCAGTAAAGCACAATTATAGTTCATAAAATAATAGAGCATGTTTCATCCCAAAATAGTAGTAAAAAGGGATCACTAGAACTCACCTTGGATAGTTAAGCAATATGAAACTTCGTGTGCCGGGAATGTCTCATGTCTAGCACCCTAATATCAATATTAAGTGGTAATCTACTACTCTAAACTCAATCAAGGTGTATTAAGTGTGTCAAAGATTTAGTTGTCGAATTCAGTTATGATTCGATTAGGTTTAGTATAGAAAGTTTCCTTTTATGGAAAGTTATGGTTTCTTATGTAATTTAGGGTGTTACACCATTATATTAATGATCTAGGCTAAATAATGATGCACAAGTGATTATTAACCTCATATGAGTTGGTTATAAAATTTTGGTAAAATTTACAATTTAGAACCTCAAGTTTCAAAGTTGAGAGTTTCTACCCTCAAGTTTGGTTTCTTTTACCAGGTGACTTTTATAGTAAAAAACTCAGGTTTTTGAAGTTAACTTAACTTATTACTAAGTAAGTGTACACAATTTTTCAGATTCTAGGTTCAGTTTAAAATCTATATGTTTAACGTTCCCGGTTAAGGTAAAACCGAAGACTTTTAACGGTTATTAATGAATTTTCATAAATTGGAATCTTAGACCAGTATGTATCATCTTAAAGACATTTTTTTATAATTTTTAAGTCCTTTAATTATGAAATTCTTCCTCTATTAGTTGAAAGCCTCGTTTTTACGTTTAACCCGTTAAAACGCGTTTTCACCCGAATTTGACCATTTAAAAGCTTGTTTGACCCACATTTAAAATCCTTTAAGTCTTTTAACACTTTACTTTCTGTAATAACATGGTTTTAGTAAATTTCATACTTAACTTTGTTTTCTTTGATTTTTACTTCAAACGTTACCCGTTTCACACCCGATTTTAGCTAAAATCACCATTTAATCCTATCTTTAGATTACTCAAACCATCCATTTATTTCCAAATCATATTATTAACCTTTTAGAGCCTGGAATTCTGTTTTAAAAAAATATTAATGCCATAGTTCACTTATTTTTAAATGGGTTTTCCACGTTTTCGGGTCCCAAATAAGTCCAAATCACTTATAGGTCCATGACAATCACATTTTCAGCCTCTAACATCTCATTACATGCCCAAACTCATCCATAATATTCTGAAATTAACAATCTAGCTCACGGTTCATATGCACCGATTACAACAACTAGCAAAAACTACAAGTTACACCCCTTTTCATCCATTACACATGTGTTATAAGTTGAAATTTGCGAGAAATCAATAACAAAACCTTTTGTAACTTTGAAAGCAGATTATTATGAGGTTAAAAAGTCTATTTTGAGAAGGTTACATAGTTAGTTTCGGGATGTTCTAAGACGTGTAAGATGGATGGTGTACAAACACCCGATAGGTGGGTTTTCTTGGTGTAACACGAGTTACACCTAAGGAATGATGTGTTCTACGAGTATGGTACCTTCAAGAACGTGAAAATCTCCTTGGGAACACGATGTTAGCCACAAGTTTCTGCTAGAAATGAGTTTGGTAAGGTTGTGAGTGAAAAACAAAGACATATGCACGAATGAACTATAACCGAGAGGTATCGAGCTTACTCTGGGTGTTTCTCACGGTTTGGAGTGTGTTGTGAGTCGTGGATGGCTTGAAACCTCTTGGACAAGGCTTGAGAGCCTTCTAGCATGGCTGAAATGCCAACCTCTTGCAGGATACGAGCACCAAGAGTCCACAAAGTAGCACCCTCTTCGGTTGGTGCTTGGCCGAGACTTGCTTGGTGTTGGCTCACGATTTTGGCTGGAGTATTGCTATGATTTTGAGTGCGTGTGTGTGTGTTTTATGGGGAGAAACCAAGAGAAAAGAGAGAGGGTGAGGAGGTTTGCGTGTGAGAGTGGTGAAGAGAATTGCATGTGAAGTGTATGGGTGAGGGAGAGGTGGTGAAGTAGTGAGAGGAGTGGGGAAAGCGGGCGGCCGAGAATTGGCATTATGTGGGGGTTTATTTTTTTTAAATTTTAAATATAATATGATTCTTTAGTAGTATTATTTTGTAGAGTATTGAAAAATGTTAATTGATTAAATGTTGTTAGTTGATGAGTCTAGTGCATGATTATGCATGCTAGATCCGAAAATTTACAAGTTTGAGTGTGTATGCACACATTTTTAATTATTTCACTTAAGATTAAATTCTTTGTAAGGGTGACTAATTAACATACCCGGAACACTAAGTTTTTAGAAGGAAAAACTTGAACTAGCTATAAGACATAAAGTCACATTAATCATGTTAAAGCAAGTAATATCAATTGATGATTCTAATGACACTGATATAATTAAATTGTTTCTGTTATTAGTACTCATGATATGGGTAATGATGCAATTAGAATAAGTTTAAGATAATGACCTTGAGGTCGGTTGTCACATTCTCCCACCATTTAGGAAATTTCATCCCGAAATTTTAGCTTCTTATAGCTCTGGATCGGGTGGGTTTAAAGAGATGTGGGTATTTCTTCCTCATCTCGCCTTCCAGTTCCCAAGTGAATTCAAGTCCTCGTCTCGAATTCCATCAGACTTTTTCCTTGGATATATGGCTCTGTCTGAGTTTCTTGACCAAGAGGTTAGTGATCTCAACGGGTTCTTCCACGAAGTGTAACTTGCTATTGATTCTGGCCTCCTTTATAGGTAGCTCTAAGGTTTTGTCTATCATGCACTTTTTCAGGTTCGACACGTGGAATGTGTCATGTATGTGTCCTAGCTCTTGAGGTAATCTCAACTGATACGCCACTGGTCAAATTCTAGATAATATCTCAAATGGTCCAACGTATCGAGGACTTAACTTTCCACTCTTTCTAAACCTCACGGTTCCTTTCCATGGTGCGACTTTCAACATTACTCTGTCACCTACTTGAAACTCTAATGGTTCCCGCCTGCTATCTGCGTATTTCTTTTGTCGGTCTCAGGCTGCTCTCAACCGTTCCTTGATCTTGTATATCTTATCGGTGGTTTCCAATACGATGTCGGGTCCCATCACTTGGCTATCACCGACTTCACTCCAACTCAACGGTGACCTGCATTTCCTTCCATAAAGAGCTTCGTACGGGGTTGCCTTTATACTTGAATGGTTGTTGTTATTATAGGAGAATTCCACCAGACGGAGGTGGTTATCCCAATTTCCTTCAAAATCAATTACGCAAGCCCTCAGCATGTCCTCTAGGGTTTGAATAGTTCTTTCACTTTGTCCTCCCGTTTGTGGATGAAAGGAAGTGCTTAAATCTATTTGGGTTCCCAAAGCTTGTTGGAGGGATCTCCAAAATCGAGAAGTGAATCGACTATCCTGACCGGAGATGATCGATAAAAGTACGCCATGTCTAGTCACTATTTCATTGACATATAATTGGGCCAATTTAGTCATGTCGTAGTCTTCTCGGATTGGCAAAAAGTGAGCAGACTTTGTTAACCTATCAGCGATCACCCATATAGCATCGTGCCCCTTCAAAGTCCTTGGTAACTTCATGACAAAGTCCATGGTGATATTATCCCATTTCCACTCTGGGGTTTCAGGCCACCATGGCGTCCCCGAAGGCTTCTGATTCTCAGCTTTTACCATAGCACAGGTCAGACACTTTCTAACATACTCGGCGATTGATCTCTTGATCCCAGGCCAACAGAAAATGGTCTTTAAGTCCTGGTACATTTTATCATTTCCAGGGTGAATCGAGTACTTAGTCTTGTGGGCTTCGTCGAGGATTATCTCTCGAATTCCCCCGTACTTTGGCACCCATGATCTTCCTTTGTACTTGTATACACCATCGTCACTCCTCTCAAGTTGCTTTTCCATTCCGGTTAGCCCTTCTTCCTTTAACCTTTCCTCTTCGAGTGCTTTGCTTTGAGCTTCTTTCAGTCTTACGACAAGGTTAGTGTATACACTCATACTTAAGGCTCGTACACAAAGAGGCTTTTCTCTCTCCTTTCTGCTCAAAGCATCTACCACAACATTGGCCTTACCGGGATGATAACGGATTTCACACTCATAGTCGTTTAACAACTCAACCCATCTTCTCTGACACATGTTTAGCATCTTTTGGTCAAGAATGTGCTGTAAGCTTCTATGGTCGGTGTAAATGACGCACTTCGTGCCAGAGAGGTAGTGCCTCCACATTTTGAGAGCAAACACCACGACACCAAATTCCAGATCGTGCTTAGTGTAGTTCTTCTCATGATCGTTCAGTAGTCTAGATGCGTAGGCAATAACCTTGTTTCGTTGCATCAGTACGCATCCCAGTCCTTGACGCGAGGCGTCACAATAGACTACGAAGTCTTCGACTCCTTCTGGGAGGGCCAGAACAGGTGCACTGCATAGCTTTTCCTTAAGCGTTTCAAATGCATCATTTTGCTCTTGTTCCCATACAAAGGTTTTGTTCTTCTTAGTTAGTGCGGTCAAGGGTTGTACAATGCGTGAAAAGTCCTTTATGAATCGTCGGTAGTATCCGGCCAGTCCTAAGAATTGCCTTATCTTAGTTGGAGTTTCAGGAATTTTCCAATTCTTTATGGCCTCAATCTTGGAAGGGTCGACTTGAATCCCATTCTCATTCATCACATGCCCTAAGAATTGAATCTCACCCATCCAGAATTCATATTTTGGAAATTTGGCATATAGTTGCTCATTCTTGAGTAGCTCAAGAATCAGCCTGAGATGCTTTTCGTGCTCTTCCTTACTACTAGAGTAGATCAAGATGTCATCAATAAACATGATCACAAACTTGTCGAGATAAGGTAGGCATACCTGGTTCATGAGGTCCATGAACGCTGCTGGTGCATTAGTCAGTCCAAAGGGCATGACTAAGTACTCATAGTGTCCATACCTAGTTCGGAAGGCCGTCTTAGGTATGTCTTCTTCTCTTATCTTTAGTTGGTGGTATCTGGATCTCAAATCTATCATGGAGAAATAACTTGATCCCTGTAGTTGGTCGAATAGGTCGTCTATCCTCGGAAGTGGGTAGCGGTTCTTTATGGTCAGCTTATACAGTTCTCTGTAATCAACACACATACATAGGGTTCCGTCTTTCTTTTTCACAAACAGTACCGGGGCACCCCACGGAGAGAGACTTGGACGTATGAATCCCTTGTCCAGTAGTTCTTGAATTTGCATCATCAGTTCCTTCATTTTAGGAGGTTTGAGTCGATACGGCGCCTTGGCTACTTGTGCAGCACCAGGCAGCAAATCTATTTGGAACTCTACTTGTCGATTCAGGGGAAGTCTTGGTAGGTCTTCTGGAAACACTTCTGGGTATTCAGAAACCACTAGGATATCTACAATCTTCTTCTCCTCTTTGGTCTTCATCACATAGACTATGAAAGCGGAGCATCCCTTCATTAAGCTCTTGGTAGCTTTAAAATGGGATATCATGGGGTATAAAGTGTTACTCCTTTCGTCTTGTACCACTAACACTTCATTGTCGTTCAACGGTATCTTGAGTAGGCATTCATCGCATACAATTTCGACTCTATTCTTAGCTAGCGAGTCCATACCAACAACCACATTAAATCCTCCTAGCTTAATGGGCATCTGATTTATTTTAAATGTATTTCCATTTAGATTCATTGAGCAATCCTTGATGATTTCATTAGTTTCTAAAATGTTGTCGTCAGCTAATTCAACGGTAAACGTATCGGCTAAGATACACACATCTAGGTCAATCAGAGATCTAAAAGCACTGGAGACAAAACTACCAGCCGCTCCAATATCAAACAAAACAGTAGCAGGATGGTTGTTTACAAGGAACGTACCGTTAACTACATCAGGTTCCTTTCGAGCTCCAGCT
Source organism: Flaveria linearis (assembly GCA_024085815.1). Taxonomy (NCBI): domain Eukaryota; kingdom Viridiplantae; phylum Streptophyta; class Magnoliopsida; order Asterales; family Asteraceae; genus Flaveria; species Flaveria linearis. The sequence continues at coordinate 67,194,684 of CM044005.1, forward strand.
GGATCCATCACAAATGCTTTTCCCTTGGGTTTGTTGAGTTTGGCATCCTTGTCTCTACCCAGCTTTGGACACTTGTTCCTCATGTGTCCGGGATCCCCACATTCATAACATTGTTTTCCTGGTGTGTATGTGCAGTCTTTGATCAGGTGCCCAGTCCTTTTGCACCTAAAGCAGGGCATTGGGTTGCACTCTCCTTGATGGTGTAGTTTGCACTTATTGTAAAATGGGTTGGTTCCCGTGTATAGTCTTCGCGTTTCACCACTATGATCATTACGTCTTGCGTTCTCCAACCCCTTTCTACTCACCCCGCTACTATTTCCAACCACTCGCTTTGCTTTGAACCACTTCCTCTTCTTATTGATTGGCTTCCTCCTTTCTTCATTCCTAAATTGGTCAGCCCTAACCTGTTCGGTCCTATCCTGCTCAGTCCATCCAGCTCAGACCAAGTCATCAGTTAAGCTACAGGTGAAGTCAACCGCAACTTGCAGATTCAGAGGCTTGGAGGATCGGACCATTCCCCTAACTCTGGGATGTAACCCCCCAGATGAATCATGCTACACCCTTAGATTCAGGTGTCACCAGATGGGGAACTAGTCGAGATAGGGCAAAGAAACGATTGATGTACTCCATGTAGTTAGGGCCTTTCATTTCCAGACCCAAGAATTCTTACTATTGCTTCTCAAGTTGATTGATGGGGCAATATTTGTTGGTAACAGCTCTCTAAATTCGGTCCAGCATATTCGATTTGCAACATTCCTTTCGCGTGCTTGAGTGATTGATTTCCACCACTCCAATGCCGATCCTTTCAGTGATTAAGAAGCAAATCTCACCATATGGTCCATTTTGCATTCGCTGATGTCCAATAAAGCCTCCATCTCGTCAATCCATCTGTAAGTCTCTATAGCACATTTAGTGCAACAGAATTCCTTAGGTTTGCATGCCATAAAGGTCTTATAGGAGCCTCCATTCCTTAACGCCTCAGATTCCTCGTTGTGGTCCTCGTTGTTTTCAGTCCCAGTACTACCTCCTGCAATGTTCCGGTTAGCATTGATCTGAGGGATGATGGTTGGTATAGCGTGAGCAATCTGCTGTGCTACAAGATTTGCTATCCTCTCGTCATTCCCTGGGTTAGCATTCTCCCCGATAGGAGTCTCTGGAGGAGTAGGAGGTTGGTTTCTGGTTCGCCTTTCTCCATCATGGCGACCTCGGTAGGCTCCTTGCCATCTGATACGCGTTCCTCTTCTGGTAGGCATTCTAATAGTATCACAGATAAAGTCGCTTAGCGTCTCATAATTTGTTTCAAACAATCTATACATAAATACCCTACAAGGTTTCTTCTATATGAGGAGAGAATACGGTGTATATTCATACACGATGCTCCAAATTTCCCACAGTTTACTAATTAACAATTTAAACAGTCATTAGGAATGGCATGGCCCAACACCATGAAATACATAACACATGGCAGTTAATCATAAATGTTTCAACGTCATTGCATCATAGCAAGCAGTTCAAAATAAGACAAGGTTAATAGTATAAGAGTCAAGCTCTTACAAAATGGAAGGTGCCATCACCCCCATGAATAATAATAATAATCATAATAGTGTCAGATAGCGATAAGATTGTTTCCTTCAACTGTTCAAAAGACATATATTTTTCCCCTTCTACATGTCGCCTTCACATCCACTTCTTCTTCAACCATCCAAGCCATCCAGAGTTCTTCTTCTTCTATTCCTGTTCCAACCACTGCACCCCATGTGAAGCCATCATAGCCTGGAATTGAGCAGACTGGGAGGTCCGGGTAGCATGCTGAAGAGTCAGTTCGTGGCGGCGGACGGTCTTTAAGATCTCCTCCAGTGCTTCATCAGAGGGTCCTACGTCACTTGCCCGGCAGCTGGACTGAGAGTACCTATCACTAGATAATACACTAGGGCCATCGTACAGGCTATATCTCGGGGGCATCAGATGTTCCTCGTGTAAGTGATGTCGAAGCGGATCCACTATTGGCGGCATAGGTGTCGGTGTCCTAACAGACGGTGGAGGGGGAGGTGGCATTCCAAATGAGACTGAAGGTCCAGGCCTAGCACTCTTGCATGGACGAGCAACAACACGTGCTCCCCTATTGGCGATAGGTGGGATAGGCGAGTGAGCAGAAGCAGCAACGTGTGGAGAGTGGGAGCGTGCCCAGCTCCGAGAAGGTGTCGTCGAAGAAGAGTCCTCAGAAGCTTCAGTGTCCTCTGACGTGACGGATATCCAACCCGGGTGTCCACACCTCCTAAGATATTCCTCATACTCAGTTCGCGGTTTTGCTTTCTTGGTGTCCCCTGTCGGTGCACTACCCTCAGTAGGGTAAGCAGGTGCCTTTCCTTTGTCAGCCATAGTTTTGTTTCGTGTAAAAAGACATCATGAGTAATTTGGTTCCTCATAGCTCATGATAATCTTACTGGTAATAGTATACTCATAGTACTAGTGATGGCAATAGTATCAGGAATCTCTATGTATCCCTTATCAGTGATATTAAAATCAATTGTTTCCCAAATTAATATCAGGTAAAATAGTTCATCTTTAAAATTTCATTTTAAATTCCCAGTCAAAATAAGCTTCAAAATCATCAACGCCAATCATAAAAGTCCAAATATTACCTAATGGTTCGTGATGGAAATTACACGTCCGGCAAATTCATGGTTACGTTGATCAAGTGTAATCATCAATTTACCCAACCCGATCATTCCAACACTTCCCACAAGGACAATACTAGGGTATCAGGGTTGTAGCCTAAGGTCTAGTACGGTATTCCCGACTTCTCTACAACCTTTGGCTCTGATACCAATCTATCACACCCTGGGCCCAGGTTGGGTGCGACGTCACAGACTAGCAACAACAAACATGGCTGCGGAAACAAACCAATATAGGAGCACAAAGGGAGAGAACATCACATGGCATTTAAAGTTTAAAAGAAATCCGGCTGGAAACAGATCCAGCCCCAAATGTTTACACAATTTAACATAAAATCAAACAGTAATTGTCACAATCATTTCCCAACATTGTTCAAATTAAGTTTTGGTCACACAAACAAATTCCATGGTCTCGGGGGATGAGTCTAAGTCTTTCATAACAGTTAAGAGTCTTAACGGGTTACCTGAAACATGCTAAAAAAGAAATGGTGTTAACTAGAAAGTTGGTGAATTCAAGTGCTTAAAATTTAAAAATAAAAGGACTTAACAAAATCCTCATTTGATTTAAAGAAAAACAAATCATAGTCTCAATATCTTGGGGGTATCATAATCAACCCTGCACTCAGTCCCCAGTTGGCCTATTCTTAAGATTTACTCCAACACCCATTAGAGTATTCACAATCTTAACATACCTGAAGTATTTTTGAGTCATGGTTTCACTAGTCTTGTAGGTGAAGTTCACAAACTACTACTTCAAGAGGTCTTTCTTGTTTTCTTTTACTTCATTGTACCCCTCATACATAAGCTTTAATGCATCCTAGAGTGTCTTTGCAGTTTTACACTTCTTGAAGTCTTTATAGATAGAGTTTGGAAGAGCAATTTGGAGTGAGATCACCGCCTTTTGATCTACCTAAATTTTCTTCCACTCTTCCTCTGAGTAGTCAGCCACTTCCTTTGCATTCATACCATCACCAACAATAGATCCCCATATCCTGCTGTCTTGATACTTCATAAAGCCTTCCATTATTTGGCACCAAGTATCAAAACCAATGAAGGGGGTTAATGCCAACAGTTTCACAATGATGAGAGACATAGAACACTTAATAGTTCAAATAGGGAACCAGATAATTATGATACTAAGAACATAAGTATATAACAGAACAAGAACAAGAACAAGATAACATGGTTTTCAAGAATGATGTATATTTCTCTTAAGTTGTTTTACAAGTGTTATAAAGCATAAAGATAAAAGCAAGCACTTAAGACACTTTATACTACATCCTACAGGCAGCCATACTTTGAAAGCCAGTCGGAAACACTAATCTAGACAACAAGATCAATGTAGAGTCAAAAGGCAGATTTCCTTTTGACTTGTGACTATGACTTGGCATAGCTCACATCCTAATATATTACAAAAAAGATAAAACTACAAAATTAGAAAGTTATATACAAAAGAACTTAATATACAGTTTGACAAAATTATGGACTTTTCATCAACTCATATAAGTTCGTAAGTCTTTAGAGATGGCAGCGGAAATTAGTTCAGCTTTTGTCAAAAGGTGGTTCAAGGAAAGCTTGTCTTCTCAGTCTTTGGAAGAAATTAGTCTTTGTATTCGGAAGACTTTGTCTTTTAATATTCAGAAGACTTCACCTTTGACTTAAAAAGATATGAACTTTTGGCTTTGGATGATTTGATACTTAGCATAATTCACTGAGTTGTATCAAATCTTTTGAAGTAACTTCCTTGTACTTCACATGTGCACGTTGAGAGCTCTTGGCTTGCATCAGCCTCTAAGTGTAATCCTTATAGGTGGGTTTTTGCAGAAGATCTATCCAAGACTTCTCTAAAGTAGCTTCTCCTTTGATCAAGCTAACTCGCAAGGGCGTGAAGTTTGAATGGGTTATGACTCAGAAGGATGCATAGGAAGACTTGAAGATTTGATTAACTTATGCTCCTATCTTGACAATACACAGAGGGAAACATGACTTAATAGTTTATTTTGATGCCTCGTATATAGATTGGGGTTTTGTTTTAATTCAATGTGGGAACCTTACAGGCTATGCTTCTAGATAACTAAAGATTCACGAAGCCAATTATCCTACTCATGATTTGGAGTTGGTGGCTATGGTTTTTATGTTAAAGATTTAGAGTTGTATGGAACCAGGTGCACCATCTTCAGTGTTCATAAAAGTTTAAAGTAATTATTCGAACAGAAAAACCTTAATATGAGACTGATTAGATGGCGGGATTTGATTAAGGATTAGGACTATAAGATTAATTACCACTCGGGTAAGCTAATGTTGTTGTTGATGCCCGTAGTCGTAAGGAAAGGACTTGTATGGCCCTGTTCCCGTAACGCTTACAGTTGGTCAACCATAGCATCATTACATATATAATACATAATTCATAAAATAAGCAGCGGAAATAAGTTATCAAAAAACCATTCATTCCATTTATAAATACTGTTGTTAAGCAATACAAATTTGTTAATTTTTAAAAGCCTCGTTCAATTGCATTACAAAAAAAAACAATATTATTATGCGTGAATGGATGCCAGTCTTGCCCTGCCGAGTAGCCTCCCCGTGTGCCATCCTCAGCAAAATTACCTGCCAACAGAAAATGCATAAAAGTCAGCGTTGCTGAGTGAGTTCTAGTTTTAAAAGCCTTAAAAACATTGTATAGCTTATATATGATAATACTCTGTTTTCAATAAAATACTTTCTTTACTTTCGTACATGAGCATTCATCGTACATACAACAAGGTATAACCTTATTCATCATTCATTATCACACGTATTCATTCTTTTCGTACTTTGTCATTATCGTTCGTACTCGTTCGTTTCCTACTTTATCATTATATTTCACGGTCACACCCCGGGCCCAGAGAGGCGGGACGTCACGATTAGTAAACACAACCAAAATGCAGCGGAAACTAAATGGTTTATTACAAAGTGTCACATGATGTTTACATTAATATATTGGCTTTGCTTCCAATTCAAAAGGTGCTTCAACCTACAATCTATAGGTGTCGTGATCAATCTCTCGGGAAATATTTCTTGAAGCTTCAGTAACTAAGGCTTCTAGGCTCAACCTTTGTCTTTAACCTCTACCCTCGTATCTTGCTTCGGATTTGGGTAACTTCTATAGCTCAACTATTCTCCCTAGCTGTACCTGAAGACATGTTCAAAAAGATTTTGTGTCAACATAAAGTTGGTGAGTTCAAGTGGTTAAAGTTTCAGAAAACAAAAGTCTCTTTAGAATCCATTAGTAAATTTCAAAACATTTGTGCATTAAGTCTGAAAACAAAAGGGACCCTGAAAGTCGACATTTAAAAGTTTAGAATCAAGTGGAAAAACTTATGAAAAATCTCATTTGATTTTAAAAGCATCATCATAGTATCAATCATCGTGGGGTATCACAATCAACCCTGCACTTGGTCCCCGGTTGTCCTCTTCTAAACTTGTGTTTAACCGGGTATTCCCGTAGGAAGGAACCAAGCCTCAGAACAGTGAACCATTCCTGCCAGGATGGTTCACCATAGTTTCTTATTCAAAACCTGTTACATGCCACAAACGACCCCTCAGGATCTCAGTGGGGTACCTCCCTGTAGCGGGAGCCACTGTGCGTGGGGGATTCCACAAATAGATCTATTCATATAAAACAAGCGGTTCATAAAAGAATTAATGATCATGACATAAGTATCAGCAGGTATCCAAAAATTCCCACATACAAGCATCAAGTAAAGCACAATCATAGTTCAATAAACAAAAGATCATGAAAAATAGTAAATAGTATCACAAATAAAAGTTTCAGTTTAAAAGAGCATGCTTCATCCCCAAAACCAATGTAAAAAGGGGAACACGAGAACTCACCTGGTGTCCTTATATAAATTCAGACCTCGATAAAGAAAAGTGATGACCATCAACAAAGCAATCCTAACTAGAACATATAATATTCATGTTTAGAATTAGCATGAGGTTATTACATGCATGCGGTTGAGCTCTTTAGTTAAATTTAAGTTGGTGATTAGTATCCTTAATGTAGCTTAGCTTCTTGTGCATTCGTTAATTGTCATGAGTTGATTCGTGTACATTAGGTTGATTTGTGCATTTAATCAAAATTGTGTCTTAGTATGAAGAATGTCGAAAAATCAATTCATATCATGGATTCCAAATATTTGTAAATAACTTGAATTAACAATGTAAGTAATATATAATGTTTCAAACGATGTTTATAAAGCTCGCGTTTACATCGTATTTGTTAACTTGATTGACGATAATTTGTATAAAAAGAGTGTTACAATTAATATTTATGTCAATAACAATGAGATGGCCAATTACTAATAACGACAAGATAATGGATCATTATAGAATTATAAGCCCATTTTCCATAATTAAGTATGCGTGAACATCGATTAACCTAATGTATCTATTGTACGAATATATCTTTGTGTATGCAATTTTACATCCCGAAGTATTGTAACGATTTAACGTGACGTGAAATCAACTTATTTGTTAAATCAATGACATGTTATAACTACTTCCCAAAACTTAATGTTTCATATATTTTATCGAGGTTGACTTCTAGTAATTAACGTTGCTATCTAAATCTTGAGCCCGAACGATCCATTTAAATCAGATAGTTATATCAAGTGATTATTCATTTTCGTTATAATTCGCGTATTTTATATAATTAAAGCTCAAACAACACACATGCAATTTATAATTCAATTTCAATTGCGTTGCGCGTGCGATTATACCTTTCACTCGGTTACGTTCACTAACCCACTCGAATTGCTCTTGATCTAATCGTGTTCGTGTTCCGTTGTCCGCTCGTTGACCAAGTTTGACCAGCTTTGACCGACGTTTTACCTAACCAAAACGTACCAAAATCATTTATAAGCACTAAAACAACATAGACTTTTACCTAAACTCAACCAAAATCGCAAGGCACGTTACCAAACAACGTCGTCGCAGCATTACCACCATTATCACCGCATGCAACCACAATCAAAATCCTAGATTACCACTACTAGCCTTTTCCAACATCACATCCGTCACCGGTGCTGTACCATCCTTACCACCACCGTTGGCAGCCACATCCACAGCCCAATCATTACTACAATCACAATTTGCAAACCGCAGCCCGCCTCCGCCGGTAATCCGACAACCATAGCCCCACGCAGCTGCCCTCATCTCTGATTTCTTCCATTTCCACCACCATCAACAGCCCAAATCATAATCACATCGACATGCACACTGATACACCGCCATCAACAGCCCCAAATCACAACTACAATTGATAATCAACCAAAAGAAAATACGAACATCAGATTCATCACTGTTGTTTTACTACTATCACCAAATTCCAACCAGATGAAGCCATCACCGACTCTGGTTCGGTTTCCTTTGACCCGATAGCCACCACCAATGCTGCCGACAACCACAACCACCACCAACGCGACCACCATCGACCACCAACACCACATCGCGACCACCACCGACCACAGTCGCCGTCCGACAACCTATATCACCATAGTTGCTGCTCTACCACCATCCACAACCACCATCGGAACACCATCATCCACAACCACCATCGGGACACCACCATCGGGGCACCACCAACCACAACCACCATTGCAACCCTCGAGACCCGATCGAACCCACAGCTGCACCAATCGACTCCTAACCGCGAACCATCACCACACCGTCGCGCCTGTGGTTGATTTCCTTAACCACGATCACCACAACCGTTGTCGCGCGGCTGCTAAGGTCGCACCACCACAACCGTTCCCAAAACTCACATGTAATCGTTGCCTCTGCCTTCGATTCCTGCTGCCACGTTGCGATTTAGGAGAAATCAAGACCACTTATCATGACCGGGGTGTCGAGAGGAGTCCGGATTCATGAGCCACTCGCCGACACTCGCCGGAAGGAGTCGCCGGTGGCCGGAGGTTTGGCCGGATCGAAGAAAGGGGGAAAGGGGGAGGTCGCGGCTTGTCCGCCTCTCTCTTTCTCAAATTGGTTTTTGAAACCCTAAAATGAATTAAAAGTAGTTTATGTAGTAGGGGTTAAGAGGACGGGTTCGTTAACGGGTTACTTCGCGTCACGTCTGAAACCGTCTCTTGTAACTTTTAAATTTCATTTCTTATTGGTTCTAATTATTAAATGTAATAATATTTTAAGATTATAAGTTTTATCGTATTAAAACATACCGAATAGTTTAACGGGTTGTAAATTAACGCGTATTTACCACGTTTAACGATTTTACGCGTTTTTATCAAATGAGCGCTTTTATTATTATTTTGATATCTAAATGCATGCAATTAAGAATTAGAATGATATTTTGAGCGTTATTTCCCCATGTTGGTCACGTTAAAACCTTATCTGACGAATTCTCGGGTTTTACCTGATCGTAACCCGGTTCGCGTCACGGTCGCGTTTCGGAACGCATTTATTCCAGACAACGTATCACTCACCAATTTAATATGTTATTATAATCAACAATGATTAGATGAATTCTTACGGAGTTACGAGGTTCGGCTGACGTATCGGATATCAGTAAATGCCGGTGAAAACCGGTGTTCGCGTTTCGCTTACGTATTTCCATTGCTTATGCATGTTTGATGAAAAATCGTTTAGCAAGCTTTATTTATGATTTTAGTTAAGTTAACAATGATTTATATTGGATGACAAGCCATTTTATGAATTTCTGATGGAATTTAGACATTAGCACGCGGTAAATTGCCGGATTTTACCCGGTATGGGTTCTGAATCCGTTTTTAGCTTGGATCCTTCCATAGTTATTTCAAATCACCTAATAATTCATTGTTTCATGGTTTCTTGTTTAATTAGTTTCTAAACGTGTATTTGGGCCATAAATGGGCCTTTTTATAAGTTCGGGCCCTTATTGGGCTTATTGGGCCCAAAAGACTAGTTTCGTTTTGCAAGGTTTCTTTGGTAAGACCAGATCAATCCGGACCTTTATTGGTTCCTATAATACATTAAGCTCTCTAAATGGGCTAGATTTCAGAGGTGTTACATTCACTGTTTCTAGATCCTATCAAAACTTTACCCCCATCATGGCCCTAAGCCATCATTCCGAGCACAACGCCTCATCATTTCCTGGCACAAAGCCACTTCATATACATGCATAAAGCCGCATCATATCCAGGCACAAAGCCTCATAATTTAGGGAGTAAAGTGACAAGGATCTCGTTTCATACTTTAGATCAGTAACCAAGACTGATCCCCCTGTGTGTGAACCCTCGTGGGTTAGCCAAAATAGCGCGCTATTATACTCACAGTTGAGCTGACAACTCTCATGAGGTGTGATCCTCCTTTCATTCTGCTTGCAAGCCTTTTCTTTTTTCTTTCTTTATGTTCCACTTTCATTATCACTAATCTTATCTCTGTCTTTAATGATAATACTTTATGTTTATGAGTATGAACACACCACGTAAAGTCACAAATCAATATATATATAGAACATAAGAATAGAACATAACCATGAATAAAATAGGCACGTATAAGCCTTAAGTCAAACTAGGGTCAAAACCCTAAAATTCTAATACTTCTAAAAATCTCAGAAAATTTCCAAGTGTTCAGGTGTTTCAGCACTATTTAGGCGCATGGACTTAACATAGGCGTTTCAGCCTAATTTCTAGGCGTTTCTACTGTTCAGGCGCATAAGCCTATACTTATGCGCTTGGGTAAAAAGTTAGGTGCATGGGCACTATTAGGGTGCATGACCCCAACACTTAGGCGTCTGGCCCAAATTTTCTAGGTGCATGAGCTATTGTTTACGTGCATGGGCATACACTTAGTATTTATACGGCATTTCTAGGCGCATGAGCTACTATTTGGGCGCATGAGGGTACTGTTTGGGTGCATGAGCCTAACTTAGGCTTTCTAAGTCAATTTCTTAGGCGCATGGGACCTGTTTGGGCGCATGACCACCTATATACATATTTTTAAGTTAGTTTTCAGTGCCAAACATCATCTTAACATATTCTAAGTTTGATACTACCATTTTAAACATCAAACAATCATTTACAAACATAAAACATCAACATACATGCATAAATACTTATGGGCATACAAATGACTTTTTAAAAGTCATTTACATGCATTTTTAGCCCTAAACAATTTATAAAACAAGTAAAAGACGGGGCCTAGAAACTCACATACGCTGCTTCCAAGTTCAACTCCTTTAACTTCAAACTTTCAAAGGTTTCTAACACCTAGACATGTCAAAACACATAACCTGAACACTCATAAACACATATTAACATGAAAATCTCGGTTTCATGGTCGAACACCAAGTAAAACCGAACCAATTATTTAAAATTTACTTACCTAGGCCAAGATTAGTTGCTTTCTCTCTCTAGAACTAAAGAAATCAGCTCTTCTTCTTTTTCTACTCTTTTGCTCGACAAAAACAGATTGGATGGAGGCTATATGGGCGGCTATACTCATAATATATTATAATATTGAGTTTTGTTCTTTTTGCACTTAGCCCACTCCACTTTAGCTTCTTTTCCCCCTTGGCGGGATACTTTTGTCTTTCTTTTCATTAGTTTTCTTTCTTTTATTTTTTTACAAAATTCTGGGTGTTACAAATCCACCCCCCTTAAAGAGGTTTCGTCCTTGAAACCCGTAACTCTTCGAATAATTGTGGGTAATGCTGTCTCATCCCTTCTTCAGTCTCCCACATAGACTCCGAACCCTTTTGGTGTTTCCACTACACACACACTAGTGGAACCACTTTATTCCTCAGTCCCTTCTCTTTTTGATCAATAATTTCCACTAGTTGCTCTGTATAATTGAGCCGTTGATCCACCACGATATCCTACAGTGGGACAATCATATCTTCATCGGCTAAACACTTCCTCAGATGAGATACATGAAACGTCGGATGAATTCCAATTAACTCGTCAGGGAATTTTAATTGATAGGCCACCTCTCCTACACGTGTGATGATTCAGAAAGGTCCTATATACCGTGGGCTCAGTTTACCCCGTTTCCTAAACCGGATAATTCCTTTCCAAGGCGAGACCTTCAACATGACTTTATCACCCATGTTGAACTCGATCGGCCTATGCCTCTTATCGGCATATGTGTTTTGCCTATCCTTGGTTGCTTTCAGAAATGCTTTGATCCTTTCTAACTTTTCAGTCGTAACCTCGATCACCTCGACACCTCCTAACTCTTTCTGCCTAATGTCTCTCCAACACACGGGCGTCCTACACCTCCTACCGTATAGCATCTTGTATGGTGGCATACCAACACTGGCATGATAACTATTGTTGTATGAGAATTCAGCTAAAGGTAAGTGATTATCCTAACTGCCTCTAAAATCGATCAAGCATGCTCGAAGCATATCCTCAAGTGTGTGAATCGTTATCTCAGACTTACCATCCGTCTGAGGATGATAAGCCGTGCCAATGTGTAGCCTCGTCCCCATCGCATCATGAAATCTTTTCCAAATCTTGGATGTAAACCGAGTGTCGTGATCAAACACAATAGACACTGGTACACCATGACGAGCTACAATCTCCTTGATGAACAGATCCGCCAGTCTCTCGGATGAATATGTCTCGCGGATCGGTAAGAAGTGAGCACTCTTGGTTAGATGATCAAATATAACCCAAATGGTATCATACCTGATGAAAACACACTCTTTTGAACTTTCAGTCAAGCATATTTGAATACAAACTTTAGAAAGAAAGATATTCAATATGAACAAGTAGTATTTCTCCAAGGATCTTTTGTAATCTCTCACAAATTCAACAAACATCAAACATGGTACGGAAACCCATGGTTAATATGTATGATTTCAGTGTATGAGTGTGTGTTTGTGTGTGTGTGTTTGAATGCACAAGGAAAAAAACTGAAAATGCTTGTTTGATTGATAATCGTTCAAAAGCTTACAAAGGATTAGGGTAGAGTGCTATTTATAGCCTATACACAAAAGCTATGTACAATTACTAATCTACCATTATGTAAATGAAAATTACATAAACATAATCCTATGTGTCAAGTCATCCGCTGTGAGAATAAGTCATCTGCTATGGAGAAGTTTCCTCATCCGCTATGAGAACTGTCTTCATCCACTGTGAAATTAGTCATCCGCTGTTAACACTTTGTTAATCCGTTGTGGTGACTTTGATCATCCACAGTGGAAGTTGTTCATCCGTTATGGTGACTTTGTTCATCCGCTGCAAAGTTGTTCATCTGTTGTGGTGACTTTATTCATCCGCTGCAAAGTTGTTCATCCGCTGTGATGGAACACTTCATCCGCTGTGGAGATTACTCATCCGCTGTGAATGACTTAGCAAAAATTTCTTTATCTACAAATCTGAAAAAGAAAATTTTCATAGTTGTTAGTGATTATTATGAATGTTAATGATGTTAATGTGTTTCTAATGTATGAATTGTATGATGAAACACATTTGGTTGATTGTTTTGATAATGACAAGCATCATACTTTCTTGCATTAACTCTTAATGACCTTTGTTAAGTCTAACAGTACTCCCTTTAAGTGTGATGTTGTCATTGATTGATTGCTTGTTTTGTTTGTTAATTCCGTGTGTGCTGATTTTGTTTTGTTTGATATAAGGAGTCGAACAGTACTCCCCCTAAACATTATGTACATTTTGTTTTTTGTTTTGTGTTAATGATGTTGATATGTGTGTTACTTTTGGTTATTATGCATGATTGATTGTTTGTTATGAATGATTGACTATTCTTGTCTTTATTGATTGATTACAAGTGTATCACTTGTCTATGTTGATTAATTGATTGTTTATAAGATTGCACAAGTGTAATCTTGCATGTATGATTGTTTGACTTGTTTGTTTATAATGTATGATTGATTGTTTGATTGCTTGTCATTATAATTACATTTGAGTAATTAAAGTGATTAATTTTGAATGTTTATTTGTGTATGATTGCAAGTTTTAAATATCACAAGTAATGTGAATGATTTTATGTGATAATGTATGTATTGATGTATGAATGTATGTTTGCATGAATGTCATGTGTTATAAAGCATATGTATGTATGCTTGTATTGTTTGTTAATTATACATAACATCATGTGACTGTCATGATTGTTTGTTCATAAGAGCATAAGATCTCTTATATGTATGATTGAATGTTTATATGATTAAATGATAAAGTAAGAATCATAGAGAAGGATATTGTATTGGTTGTTTGTTCTGTCATTGATGATATGAAACCTCAGAGTGAGATGGTCCGGCTTCTTCTGTTTGCTTCTTAGCTTCTTCCATAGCCTTGAGAGTATCATCAATGTCTTTTTCTATGGTTTGGTCAGCTTCAGCTTCCTTTAGTTGTTCTTTGAGGGTAGTCATCTTGTATGCATTTCTGTAATTACTATGTGCTCTACAAAGTAGTCAACTGCACTCTTTTGGTCATCATACTTGAAGTTTATCTTCAAATGCACCAACTGTTCAAGGGTTGACTGATCAAGGCTTTGTACATCAATGTTGCTAACCAGTGTTGTTACAACATGATTACCCTTCAAAATCTCCAAGTTGTTGTTCTCTGAAATTCTCATTCTTGTAATCCCTTCTACGTGAGTCAAGGGTTGCAAATTTGTTTCAAGTATGTGCTTTAGTGCAGCATTTACATACACAGTTTCCAGAATTCTCAACATGTGTATGAAATAACAGCAATCACCTTTACACAACTCATCTTGGATTGTGGGGAATGTCTTGGTTTTCAGGAATAAAACATATCATGGATGAAGCGGCTTGATCTCAACAGGATCAAATAGTCTGATGTTAGCTGCCTCTTTTCCTTCAAGCTTTCTTTCCAGCACCACTTCAAAGTGTGTTTCATCATAACACCATCTGGTAATGGGATGCTGGTATTGATTGCCATCTATCATCTTCATGATCAATCTCAAGTCAGATGGCCTAAGAGGGTAACCAACCTTCTCAAGAATATCAGGATCAATCTCAGAAGTAGATTCTTCCCTGACTTACTTTTGTTTGCTTGTTGAAGCTTGTTCTTTTCTCAGCTTGGCTATATGAAGTTTCCCTTCTCTATCAGCTTTGGCTTTCATTTAGGGGTATTTTCTGTTCAAGCAAGCTTTCATGATATGATAGAAGTTTGCTCCCCTGGGATTCTTTGTGTGATTGACCATCCTCAACTGCATCAGGTCCAATCTATCTTCATAGCTCAGTGTTCCTAGTTGGGTATGTATGATAAGTACTGAACAAGTCCAGATCTCTTTTGATGAGCATAGCATCCCAGACATCATCATATTTCCATGCCATAATCTTTCTTTCATTAGCATGTACTGTGAGAGTGATTTTGTCATATAGCTTGACAAAGTTTGTTTTCTCAGTAATCATCTCCCGAACCTCATTGCCTTCAGGCCATAGCCTATGAGGCATGAATTGTCTTAGTTCTTCTATCTCATGAAGTTTAGGAGGAGCTTGATGATAAGTGAATAGAGAAGATGAAGGGTGTGGTTTGAAGACCTGAGGCTTAAGAGCATTAGCTAGCATGTTCTTGTATATCTCTTTAGCCATCTCCTTCATTTGAGTTATTGTTCTCCCTGCATATGACCGGTATGGTACTCTTTTGTGACTTAACCAGCTTTTTACCTGGGAGTAGGTCATCTTCTCAATTTGAGGATCTTTTGGTAAGTTCTTTTCAAGGTCTTGTTTGTCTTCGATTTCTTAGTACCTTCTGTATGTTTGCTCTTTTTCATTTTGCATGACTTCTTGAAAGTCTTTGAGCAAGTCTTTAACCTCAGACAGGTTAAGATGAATGAATGAATCATAAGGAAATCCCCTGGTGGTCAGCTCTATCCCTATCAATGTTTGAGGATCATCAGTAAAGAGCTCTTGAATATTTTGCATTATGTCCTGCTCATCCCTTTGTTCTTCTTCCTCATCAGAATCAGTGAGGATGATAATAGGAATTTGTTGTTCATCTGATTGATCTATCTCCCCCTCTTCTAGTATAGATGCTTTGGATGATGATTGAGGAGCATCTAACTCAACAGGGTCAGTCTTCACTTTCAGAAGCTTTAAAGTAGGAGACCCTGGTTTTTCTTGTTCACCCTCAGTTTGTTTACCTTTGAGTATAGAGGGTAAATAAGATCTCTTCCTTTTTCTTTCATATGTTCTCATAGGAGTTTCAGATGATGATGATGTTTGATCTTTAGATGAATCTTTTAAAGCTTCATTAAATTGTTTGATCAGCTCCATTTGCTTATCAGATAGGGGCTCATGAGGAATATCACCAGATCATTGAGAAATTGGATCCGGTGTATGAAAGTGTTGTCTGAAGATGCGTGAGTAGTGAATATTCTCAAAAGGTTAGCCTCACTGAACTACTGATCCATTATGTATGATTTTTCAGGAATGATCAGTGCTAGGCTTGTTTGTTCAGCTTGAGGTTGACTTGTTTCAGCTTCACTTGTCAACTTCTCATGACCACTCAGATCTGCACCAAGATCTGCTGTATGTTCTTCCTCATTCAGCTGAGTATCGTTATATTCAAGCTCTCTGTTTAGCCTTTTAATTTCTTCAGATTGAGCTTCTATAATCTTTTTCAGCTTATCAATCTCGTGTTCTTTTGCCATTGACTGATTTCCCCAGTAATCAATTTCAGCATTAGTAATAAGAAGTTCATTGTCTTTCTCCTTTAACTTCTTCTTTGTTTGGCTTACTTGTTGTTCAACAACCTTCATAATAAGCTTTTGTGCCTTTTGATCTGAATTGAGCTTTTCAATCTCCTTGTCTTTCTCTTTGAATCTTTCTTTCAGCTTCTTTGTTCTTTGATTAGATCTTTAAATGAGTTTATTGTACTCAGTGAATAGAAAGACCTTGGAGTGCTCAATGTCTTCTTCTGTGAGCATTTCACTGCTTTGTTCACCAATCTCAGTAGCAGTGGTAGCTTGTTCAGTTTCAGGCTCATGAGTTGATGTTCCAACACCTTTATGTTCATCTGATTGTTATGCTAGTGATGAATCTATATTTCTCAATATAGATGAAAGTGTTTGCTGATCTGATAGGTTTGGGTTATGTGGTGGAGATGGAAAGTGTGCTTGTTGAGGACTTAATGATTGAGGGCTAGGTGTTTGTGGGCTTGGTGGTTGTTATGGTGATATTGGATGTTGTTGAATCACTGGTTCAGGCTGTATGATTGGATGTTGTTAGATGACAGGGGCAGGTTGTATGATTGGAGCTGGTTGGATGATTGGGGCTGGTTGGTTGACTTGTTGAAACAACATAAATGGTTCATCTTGTCCTGGAATTCTGAGAAATTCATCAGGAACAAGGATGTCATGGTCATTCATATGAGGACGCACAGGCACCTCATCCCCCTGATAGATGTTTGATCTTATCCTATTGAACACATACTCATTTAGATGAGCAGGCTGTAAAATGGCTCCTTCTCTTGGGATAGTTGGCAATAGATCATCTGTAATCATCTGCAGAAATCTTGGAAACATCATAAATCTATTCCTCACTTCTGTGATGTTGTAGACAAGGCCATTTAGAATTTGAGCAGCAAAGTTAAATAGCCTTCTTGCAATGATACTAGCCAGTGCACATGATGCCCTTAGGCATGTTGCATCCCATCCTGTCTTTCTTTTTGTCATGGTTTTCTGATAGGTGTGCATTAAGAACCTAAACTGAGCACACATATTTGCCTTCTTGATTTTCTTTCTTTTTATGGTTCCAGTATATCCTATTTGCCTGAACACATGTAGTACATAGTGTTCATCAAACTCAACTGGACCTAAAGCATCTTCTTCACCCAATTGCAACACCCTTCTAATCACTTGTTCAGAGATGATAATATCTTGATTATGCACAATACATATAACTACTTGCTGATCATCAATCTCTTCAAGGTGTGCATTAGTCCAAAACTGGACAATGTGATCTTCACATATGTCTGGTCTTAAAGTCATGGCATGCACAAGTCTTGTCTGCCTGATTGCTTGGATCATATCTCTTTAGTTCACTGACCTAGGAGAGTCAGGATCAAGAAATGCACATATGTTATGATCTCTTACAAATACTAAATCAGCCATATCTGCAAAAAAGAAATTAAGTGTTAGTATTGAGTGTACACAAATTGTAATAATGAAATGATGATCAAGTGTATGTTGGTATATTATGTATGTTATGAGATGATTGAATGTATGTTTAAACACTTATGTGTGTATGTTCTTTGCAATTATCTAATTGAACCAGTTTGACTTTTCAAAAGTCAACATTTTGTCAAATTTGATTTTTGCAAATCTTGCCTAACTTATGTTGATTTTATCCAAAAATTGTAATATTGTGTTTGTTTATCGTCAACAACTTATTTTGTTTAACACATACATAAGTTTGATCTCATATTTGTTTGATTATGAAATTCAGTTTGACTTATTAAAGTCAAATCTGATCATTTAATGCAAATTGAATGAAGATTCATTTAATGTTTGTCTGATGAATGTCATGCCAAATCAACTGAATTTTTTAAGTTAGTTGCATCCATTTTAACATGTTTGCTAACTTATAACACATTTTAAGCAAATTTAGTAACACCCGAAATTTTATAGGCAAGGAAAGAAATGATAAATGAAGATAAAAGTGTAGGGTTTGCAAGAACATAAAACACATGTTTAACCTTTTAAACATTCTGAAAAACGCAGCGGATACATGGCTTTAAAACCGATTTTTAGAGCTGAAAATCTTATGTTCCATATGTTCATTTACTATGAAAACAAACCCATAACAATAAGGATCATTTATATATGAATGGACAAGCTATGAACACATAAAACGTATGTAAAATCACAGCCATATGAGGCTGTGATTTGCTACCTTACTGCAGCAGCAAAAACGTCCAAAGAATGGTTGATTTAGGCTCCAAAACGACCAAGACTTCAAGCAAGAAGTCCTCAAGTGTTTGTACCCCAAGCCTCCTTGCAAAGCACCTTCTTGTTAGGAAGATACTACACCAAAATCAACAACTAGAACCTTTCTTTCTTGCTGCCTGGTCCGTAACTAGAGAGGAGAAAGAGAGAGAGTTTTGGTTGTTCTTTGCATGTGTGAATTGATGGAATGGAAGAGTGTAAGGCTGATTATATTTGTGTATCTTCTCAAGACTAAAGTGGTCCAATGAGGATTAAGGGGGGGGCGGCCAAGACAAGAGTTTCAAAAGCTTTTTCCCCCCTAAAACACACTAACACAACCATATAAAATTCAGCCATATATCACATGTTAAAATGTCATTGTCTAGACTTAAGTTAAATGTGACATATGTCCCTCTTAATTAACAAATTAATTAAGGTACACTCATATATTATTATTGTTATTTAAAACCTTTTTAAATAACAAGAATAAAATAATTCATCAACAAATTATCCTTATAATTTGTTCCATCTCTCATGCAAGTTATTTAGAAAAACCATTTTCTAAATTTGGTGTAAATATTTAATTGCATGATCATATCATCAATTTAATATTAATTGGTGTTTGCTAAGCTTGTTATTGGGTATAACCCGACTTGGATCATGACGTACTAACCACATCAATATTTTATGCGTCTTGGGCATATAGAATCCTACAATCTCCCACTTGCCCAAGATTCATAAAAGATTGATGCAAGCAGTAAATACCTCCTAACAACGGTTTACTACCCTTAATACGCATGACTTATGGCCATTCAATAACATCATCCCTTTCAAGTACCCTACCTGAAATGATTTAGGTGAATTAATCATCTATCCTTTTGTTACAGATGTCATGTTAAATCCAAGAACACAGAATGATCATTCCTTGTTGATTTAACTTAATCAGGCCTTAGACATCTAACTCTCAACGAATAAGAGGAACAAATTCCATCTTGACTACATACGTTTCTCACAAACACCTCGTGTTATACCTGAACATATCCTTATATACTGTCCACTATTTCAGGGTAGTGAAGAATAGGCTCAAGGTATAAAACTTGGTGAATATCAAAACCCAATATGTATCTCAGGTCGGAGGATACCAAATGATATTCGCCTTTACTCAAATTTACTTATGATCAATCAATAAGATTCCATGTAGTAAAATTTGAGATGCGGGTTAGTCTAATATTTGTGTCCCACAAATATCTATGAACCTTGGTAGCAACCCATTGCTCCATATTCATCCTTATGAATGTCAACCAATCCAAGTTCATAATAGTCTTACCCTCACACTTGTTCCCACAAGTCTGAACGACTACGGACATTTAGAGTAAACATTTTACTCATGGATTAAACATGCTAAATTGGAATATTATTTGAGACATTATAACCAAATAATTTTATTCAAATAATAGAAAGTTCCACATATCCAAATACAAAATTTACAGATCAAATCCAATCACTAGAATATCGAAGTCCCATGGCACAAGTATGACCTTCATGCTTTGCCTTTTCAAGGAGCTTCGTGAGAGGATCCGCAATGTTTTGATCCGTGTGAACTTTGCGAATACATATCTTTCCCTTTTCAACTTCATCTCGTATGTAGTTGAATCTCCGCTCAATGTGCCTAGTCTTTTGATGAGCACGGGGTTCCTTGATTTGTGCAATCACACCCTCGTTATCACAAAAGATCTCTAGGGGGTCCTGAATGGAAGGGACAACCCCTAGATCGGCAATGAATTTCTTCAACCATGCAGCTTCTTGAGCTGCCAATGAGGCGGCGACGTACTCTGATTTTGTAGTCGATAGAGCCACCACATCCTGCTTGGAGCTCTTCCAGGAAACCGCTCCTCCATTCAGAATGAAAATGTATCCCGATTGTGACCGAGAATCATCACGATCGGTTTGGAAACTCGCATCCGTGTAACCTTTTACAACGAGTTCCTCGTCACCAGATCCATAGATTAGGAACATATCTCTTGTCCTCCTTAGGTACTTAAGTATGTTCTTAACAGCCATCCAATGACTGTTTCCAGGATTCTGCTGGTAACGGCTTGTCATGCTTAAGGCGCATGACACGTCCGGTCGAGTGCATATCATTGCATACATGATGGATCCTATAGCAGATGCGTATGGGATTGCCTTCATGCTATCTTGCTCATCCTTTGAGCTTGGACATTGAGTCGTACTCAATATCGTTCCTCTTTGAATAGGTACCGTACCTTTCTTAGAGTTTTCCATCTTGAACCTTTTCAAGATCTTATCAATGTATGCACTTTGATTCAAACCAATCAACCGCCTTGATCTATCCCTATAGATCTTTATTCCCAGAATATAGGCGGCTTCACCAAGATCCTTGATGGAAAAACAACTTCCAAGCCAGGTTTTTACACCTTCCAAGGTTGGAATGTCATTTCCAAAAAGTAGTATGTCATCAACATACAATACTAGGAAGGTTATTGAGCTCCCACTAGCCTTCTTATACACACAAGCTTCATCAGCTTTTTGATGAAGCCGAATTTCTTGACCTCCTCATCAAAACGATGATTCCAGCTTCTCGATGCTTGTTTCAATCCATAGATTGATTTCTTTAACTTGCATACTTTATTAGGATGTTTTGGATCAACAAAACCTTCAGGCTGAACCATGTAGACATCTTCCTCAAGATATCCATTTAGGAAAGCGGTTTTGACATCCATTTGCCAAATCTCATAATCATAATGAGCAGCTATGGCAAACAATATCCTTATAGACTTTAGCATCGCAACAGGTGAGAAGGTTTCATCATAATCAACCCCTTGAGTTTGAATGAAACCCTTTGCTACAAGTCTAGCTTTATAAGTATCCAAGTTTCCATGCATATCGGTTTTCTTCTTGAAAACCCACTTACTTCCAACTACCTTGGAATTAAGAGGTGGTACAACAAGTTCCCAAACTTGATTGTCATACATGGATTGTATCTCAACATTCATGGCTTCTAGCCATTTGTCACAATCCGAATTGGACATTGCATTATGGTATGTGGTCGGTTCATCTGAATCTACCACATAGCATCCATCCATGAAAAATCCATATCTTTCAGGTGGATTACTAGTTCTACCACTTCTGCGAACGTCTTGTGTGTATTGATCAATCCCTTGATCATCCTCAACATCCTCATGTTGAGTGCTAGTTTCAACCAAACGTGCATCGGGTTGTGGCTCTTGATCTTCTTCAAGATCCACCGTTCTACTTCCAGCTCCTTCCATAAGGAACTTAGCTTCTAAGACTCACCCTTTCTGGCAACAAACACCTTTTGTTCTAGTGGATCGTAGAAATAATATCCCATAGAATCTCTAGGATATCCAACAAAGATACACTTGGTGGATCGGACTTCCAATTTGTTTGGGGTGGGAGTCTTAACATAAGCCTCACATCCCCAAACCCTTAAGTATGATAGGGATGGAACTCTTCCATGCCATATCTCAAAAGGTGTCCTTTCCACCTTCTTGGTTGGGGCCATATTCAGAATACGGGCCGCGGAGAGCAGAGTGAAACCCCAAAATGATAGAGGCAATGTGCTTCTAGCCATCATAGATCGGACCATATCCAATAAGGTTCGATTACTCCTTTCAGACACACCATTATGTTGTGGTGTTCCAGGTGGAGTGAGTTGTGAGACAATCCCACAACTCCTAAGATGATCTTGAAAAACATCACTTAGGTATTCACCTCCTCTATCGGTACGGAGAATTTTAATTGACTTATTGAGTTGATTTTCTACTTCATTCTTGAAGATTTTGAACATTTCAAAAGCTTCATCTTTGTGCCTTAATAATTACACATACCCATAGCGACTATAGTCGTCGGTAAAGGTAATGAAGTATCTTTCACCATTCCTAGTCATTGGCTTAAAAGGACCACATACATCCGAATGTATGATTCCTAATAAATCTTTTGCCCTTTCGGTAGTTCCACTAAAGGGTGCCTTAGTCATCTTGCCTTGTAAACAAGATTCACAAACATCAAATGAATCACATTCATTTGTTTTTAAAAGACCATTCTTTTGAAGTGTTTGTAAACGTTTCTTGTTTATATGACCAAGACGACAATGCCAAAGATAGGTATCACTCAAGTCCAACTTGAGTTTCTTGGTGTTAGTTTGGTACAATAAACTATTTAAAGTATTTTCATGAACCAATTCATATTATACCATTAATTGGAATAGCTTTAAAATAGAACATACCATTTAAAGAAACATGAATATCATTTTCAATAAAAGATAATACATAATCATAATGTCTTAGTTGAGATACAGAAATAATGTTCCTAGTTAAACTAGGAGCATACAAAACATTCTTCAAAATAACTTCCAAACCACTTGGAAGTCTTAGGATGTAGTCCCCACGAGCTTCAACTAAGACTTTAGTTCCATTGCCCATGAAGAGGCTAACAACCCCTTTCTTGAAGTCCCTACTTCTTGTGAACCCCTGCAACAAATTGCAAATATGAGTTCCACATCCGGTATCCAATACCCATGTGTTTGAAGATGTAACATTAAGATCAATATGAATCATGTATATTGTACCTGAGGTCTGCCCGGCATCCCTCTTGGCTTTCAACTCTTGGAGATGGACAGGACAATTCCTTGCCCAATGTCCTATCTCCCCACACTTGAAGCATGGGTCATTAGTAGCAACCTTTTGCTTCTTCTCTTGTGGTTTGGGTGGTACCCTTACCACCCCTTTCCCTTTTCCCCATACGGGTCCCTTACCCTTGGCAACCTTTGCCTTGGGTGCGGGATGAGGCCTCTTGTTGTTCCCACCTTCATTGATGGTGAGAACGGGTAAAACCTTTTTACCCATGGCCGCCTCGGCCGTTTTGAGCATTGAGTGAAGCTCACCAATGCTTTTGTCCCATGCATTCATGTTGTGGTTCAACACGAATGTCTCGAACCTCTTGGTTAGGCCATTTAGGATCAAATCTGTGGCCAACTCCTTCGAGACGGGACAATTTAGCCTCTCGAGGCGGTCAATATGACTTTTCATCTTAAGTACATAAGATGAAACAGATTGGTTCTCGTCCATACGACATGCATGGAGCGCTCGAACCGTTTCGAACCGCTCAACCCTTGCTTGCTGTTGGAACGTTTCCTTCAGCTGGGTTATCATGTCGTAAGCTCCGTGATGTTCATACTCCTTTTGGAGATATGGAGTCATGCTCGCTAGCATGAGACAAGACACTTGGACGGAGTCCTCAGTGTATTTCAGCCAATCATTAAAGGCCTCCTCATCATCCTCGCTAGGTTGATCGGGGATAGGGTCGTCTAAAATATATGATCTTCTCTCTTGCTTGAGAACAATTCTCAAGTTTCGATACCAATCAATAAAGTTATTATGGTTTAGACGTTCCTTTTGGAGGATCGCTCGTAGTGATTGGTTTGACGCGGACGAGTTATCGTGATTTTCATTATTGGTGGCCATCTACAAAATTTAACAAAGATCAATTTTAGTATTTTCGATATTGCTAATTTTTATATTTAATGCCTTCTTAAGGTCAATTTTATATTAAAATCTAGAACCCAACATTACATTTAAATTGTGGTTAGGTGACCTTTATCCCACTATTTAAATTAATAAGGTGGTCAACGATTGACGATTGCAACCATTTGCAACTTCTAGAGGTATGGGATCGACTTTAAACATCATATGCAAAGTCGGCATGTTTATCCCATCAACACCATTTGGAAACCATATTTTAGGTGATCCATTCAACATGGTTTGCAAATCAAGTTACCCTACTTGCACACACATGTGAGTTTACCAACATAAGTGGTTAGGTGACCTTTATCCCACCAATGTGGTGTTCCCACCTTAAGTCACAAGTTCCCTCAAAATGGTTAGGTGACCTTTATCCCATTAAGAGTTTCCAAATGACTTAAGTGTTGTGCAAAAGGATGGTGTTAAACTTGTTTGTTAAATGTTTAGAGGTTTCATAATTCTAGTTTAGAAAACTCTATGTAGTTGTATTTGCATGCTTTCAAATACAAGGTACTCTATGGTTCTTTGATTAAAACCTATTTTAATCTTTTAAAATCATTAAACCATTTTAATAACCTTATATAAACTTTTAGAACCATCAATTTTCAGCTTGTTAAGATGTTAATGAGTTTGTTATTTATGTCAAAACATCAACCATTCAAACAAACAACAAACATTTAAACAAGCATAAACATTAACAATCATATGTGCATAACCATAGCCCTTATGTTGACAAGACTTGTTTGCCATCACAAGTGTTGTCATTTGGTCTTTCTAAGGATCAAACACATCAAAAGGTCCAAGAACCTCCCACTAGAAACCGCATCCAAATGCTCCATGTTTCTTGTGTCTTCTCCTTGTGCTTTTGTCACGTTCTTCTTCATATTACAAGAAATAATGTCCTAATACAAGATTTCTAGAAATATGAAAATAACTAATCTATTTATTACATCCCAATAACAAATAAATTACACTTGGAACAAAAACCAAATAATAGATTATACAACCAAATTGAATGAATGAATACAACCATCATAAACATCCAAACAATCACAAGGTCAATGGCTAGGTTATGCACTAAAACATCCAATGATCAAATCATCAAAATATATAATGAAATCCCACTTAAAACCTTCAAATTTCAGCCAACATAAACTGAAATTTTGGTTTTAAATATTGTCCAAACAATCAACATATCAACATACATATCTTTCAAGGTTTAATCACAAGCATGTGTGATGTAACCTTGAAAGTTGGGGATTCAACAAAACATGATACACCAGCCCAAAACCAGCCTATAACATGTCTAAAATCATCTTTTGAAACCAATTTCAAAAGATAAATCAAGCAAGCCATCCATATAACCGGCTCTTGATGCCATTGTAGGGTTTGCAAGAACATAAAACACATGTTTAACCTTTTAAACATTCTGAAAAACGCAGCGGATACATGGCTTTAAAACCGATTTTTAGAGCTGAAAATCTTATGTTCCATATGTTCATTTACTATGAAAACAAACCCATAACAATAAGGATCATTTATATATGAATGGACAAGCTATGAACACATAAAACGTATGTAAAATCAAAGCCATATGAGGCTGTGATTTGCTACCTTACTGCAGCAGCAAAAACGTCCAAAGAATGGTTGATTTAGGCTCCAAAACGACCAAGACTTCAAGCAAGAAGTCCTCAAGTGTTTGTACCCCAAGCCTCCTTGCAAAGCACCTTCTTGTTAGGAAGATACTACACCAAAATCAACAACTAGAACCTTTCTTTCTTGCTGCCTGGTCCGTAACTAGAGAGGAGAAAGAGAGAGAGTTTTTGTTGTTCTTTGCATGTGTGAATTGATGGAATGGAAGAGTGTAAGGCTGATTATATTTGTGTATCTTCTCAAGACTAAAGTGGTCCAATGAGGATTAAGGGGGGGCGGCCAAGACAAGAGTTTCAAAAGCTTTTTCCCCCCTAAAACACACTAACACAACCATATAAAATTCAGCCATATATCACATGTTAAAATGTCATTGCCTAGACTTAAGTTAAATGTGACATATGTCCCTCTTAATTAACAAATTAATTAAGGTACACTCATATATTATTATTGTTATTTAAAACCTTTTTAAATAACAAGAATAAAATAATTCATCAACAAATTATCCTTATAATTTGTTCCATCTCTCATGCATGTTATTTAGAAAACCCATTTTCTAAATTTGGTATAAATATTTAATTGCATGATCATATCATCAATTTAATATTAATTGGTGTTTGCTAAGCTTGTTATTGGGTATAACCCGACTTGGATCATGACGTACTAACCACATCAATATTTTATGCGTCTTGGGCATATAGAATCCTACAATAAGAAGGAAATGTGAGGTAACCCAAAGTTGAGGGGTTAAAAGTGTCCAAAAGGACAAAAGTGTAAAAGTTGGTGAATAAAGGTGATGGCCGCCCATGTTGCCTGTTTACACTTCTTCTCATTCAGATTTAGAGAGAGAAACAGCAGGGAACACAGAATTGTTGAGAGAAAGAAGAAGAATTCGAAGTTTTTGGTAAGAATTACCAGTTTTATGATGTTTTAGAAGTTTCTAGTCTCGGTTATGTGCTTATAAATGTTATTTTGTGTTGGGGTTGTGTGTGTGTGTAGTTTTAGGTGCTAGAAACGTCTGGGATGCTCAAAGAAGGGTTCAAACCTGAAAACAAACTAAGGTGAGTTCTAGAATCCCCCTTTTTAACATGTTTTCAACAATTTTGGGGCTGGAAAATGCATGTGTGTATGTTTTTATAGAAATAAATTTCTACCGTTGTGCGGGTGAAGGTGTATGTGGGTGGGTGTATGTTTTGGGTGTAAACAATGTTATGGTGATGACTAAGTATGTATTTTGTTGCTTTGAATGTAAGAACTAAGCTTAGAAACATGTTAGATTTGAATTTGGGACTAAAACTAAGCTGATTAGTAAAAATTTGATGCCCAACCGCCAAAACAGTACCCCAACCGTCTGAAATTTGCCTTAGAAAATGCTAAGTAAGCTCATACGTTTGAACAGGGCCCAACCGTCTGGACAGGGCCCATGCGGCTGGGATTCCCCAAACGCCTAAGTGTCCAACCGTTTGAATAGCGCCCATGCGTTTGAGATTTCCCAAACGTCTAAGTGTTGAAACACCCCAATAGTGATCATGTGTCTGGACCCCCCATGCGCCTAAGTGACTTCATGCGTCCGAACAGGGCCCATGCGCCCAACACATAGAATTTATTTTTAGGAATTTTACGGGAGTCTGTGCAATTAGGGTTTGAACGATGTTTGACTAGGGTTATTAAATGCTCAATTCCATGCAAAATCATGATGGTCTCTATGATTTCTTGTTATTATTATTATCATTACTGTCATCTTTATTATTATTGTTATTAATATTATTAATATTGTATGACGTTACGTGGTATGTTCATGATCGGAACGAAAAGTATTATCATTAATAAAGTGAGAGATTAATGATGAAGAAAAGTGGAACGTAAATGAATGAATGAAAGACTTGCAAGCAAATGTATAGAGATGCACGACCCTGTTGTCGTTAGCTCAACTGTGATGCGGGTTAGCTACCCTCAAGGATGCACACAGGGTCAATCATTGAGATTGATAATGAGGTGAGTGACCCTATTGTCGCAAAAGTCTCGGATAAAGAGCGATCATTAAGATCGCTAATGAGGTGAGCGACCCTGTTATCACAAAAGACTCGGATAAAGAGCGATCATTAAGATCGCTATTGAGGTGAGCGACCCTGTTGTCGCAAAAGACTCGGAAAGATAATGATAAAAGTACGAAATGAACGAAAGATGAAGATAATAATGATATTACCTAAGTGTATGTATGATGTGTGATCACATGCAAAAGTAAAGAATAGTTCTTTAACGAAAGTAAAGTATATTTTATTATAGAACTAGGACTCTCTCAGCAACGTTGACTTTTATGTATTTTTCAGTTGATAGGTAAAGTGTTGCTGAGGATGGCACGTGGGTGAAGCTACTTGGCGGGGCATGACTGACACCCATTCATACAAGATAATACTGTTGTTTTGTAATGCAATTGAATAATTATTTTGTAACCTGATTAAACCATGGTGTATTGCTTAACAACAGTGTTTGTAATGAAATGAATGGCTTTTGTTAAATTAATTTTGTGGCTTAAATTTGCAATATGAAACGGTGTATGTAATTATTACTGTGAATGACCAACTGTGAGGTCTCCAGGCTCGGGGCCTTACAACTTTCAACATTTCAAAGATCAAAATTCAGTTTTTGTGTAATTTTGGCCATGAATATTCTCTTGTTTATGAACCCGATGAACATTTTCTCAAATTTCATCAAATAAACATTTCAGACACAGTCGACTATGAACATTAAACTCAAACTCAGTGTTTGATTTTGATTTAAAACATCAAATGATTCATATTCTTGATTTTAGTTCAATTTTGACTTAGGTCAAACAATGTTTGAATCAGAATCACTAAACATGATGTTTTAATGAATGTTTGATGTTGAGAATCATGTTGTTATACCTAATCGATTGTGAATCAGTGTGTATATCGATTAGAATTTTGATTTGGAAGAATAGGGGTTCAAGGGTTTATCGAAAGTTTTTGAAATTTTACTATTTTTCTCACTCTCACTCGTGGTGATTTGAAAAAGTTACAAGTGTGAACTATATATACAACGTACAATTTGTGTGCCCACTGTGTATACAGTACGTTCGCTGTGTAAAATTTTGAATCACAAAATTGATTATCCGCTATGGGAACAGTGTCCGCTGTGAACACAGTGTCCGCTGTACAGTTTTGGCTGTATGCTATGGACCCTTTTATGCAAGTACTGTTCTCATAGCGGATGAACAAAAAGTTCATGTGCTGTGCACAATAGTTGTGCACTGCTCACAAAGCGGATGAACAATTTTGTTCATACGCTGTGCACTGTACTTATGCACTATTCACAAAGTCGATGAACGATTTTGTTAATACGCTGTGGAATACTTTGTGAGAATGATGCTCACAGTGGATGAACAATTTTGTTCATCCGCTGTCTATACTTGTATGATTTGTTTGATATGTTCAAGCGGATGAACAAATGCTCATGCGTTGAAAACACTTGTGTGATTTGTTTGAATGATGTTCATAGCGGATGAACAAATTTGTTCATGCGCTGTAAACACTTGTAAACTTTTGTGTTATTGTACCTTCAGCGGATGAATAAATTTTGATTATCCGCTGTGTGAACAGTTGTCTGTTTTAACTTATTCACAGCGGATGATATTTTACTCATCCGCTGTATGAACAGTTGTAAATTTTTAAAAAATTTAACTCTTTTAAATGTTGTGATTGTTTGATCCGTTTGAATACTTTTATATTCAAATCAATTCTGAATAATTTAAAATTCTTTAAATTATATATTCAAATTAATTTTGAATTTTTCAAACTCTTTAAATTGTATGTTAAATATTGAATTTTTAACACTTAAATATATGGATGATTTGACATCCTCTAAAGCAATGTTGTGCAATAAAATAAACAAGCAAATATAAATGTGTCAACCTGCTATTTGTTAGTGTTGGCTTGACTTTGGCTTTGTTTATTTTTTAGATTTGAATGTTAATACACAACTTTGCTGCCTTTCACAATTTCAATATTCAAATTCTCCCCCTAAATTTTTGCATATTTATAAAAATTTGTCAAAATTTTATATATATGCTAAAATTTTGAAATTATCAAAGTCCAAATGTTTGTTTTAAGAGTGATGTACTAATTATGTATCTTGAATGTGATCTTTTGTTCACTCAAAATGCATGTTTAATCATAAACTACATGAATCATGTGCACTTACCATGATATCATACTAGTCTATAGTTCTTCACTAAGTTGTTTGTTTGATGTTTGAAGAATAGACATAGATAAGTACAATGTTGATTGTAGATATATTGATCCACTAAAACTCACGCATGGTATTAATGGTTAATTGAAACAGTGAGTGATTATCATGTTGTGTATCAATTGACATGAGTTGTGTGTGTACCCCATATTTGATTGTATGATATGTATGATTCTCCTTAAGATAAGCTAGAAATTAAGTTCAACACTTAAGACCTAGTTACTTAGGATTATAAATGCTCAATCATTGTCTTGTTTATTGGGTGATCCATTTTAGGATTCCTTTTCACTTCTCTTTGGAAGCTAGTCATAAATACTTTATTGATTGATCATACTGTTAGGATGTGTTCCTTATTAGGAATCTTTTGTTGGTCAAGATTAAGAACATTCAGGTATGTTCTTAGTACAACAAAGAATGTCTTGGTGTACTCCAGGTCTATGATTATCATAACAGAGGAGACACTTAAATTGAGCAATTTATAATCAGTTTCACTTGGTGTATTGAAGCTAGATTTCAATCTATCTATTTTGAATAAATCAATACTTACCATAGACCAAGTTGTGTTGTTGATCACACAATCATGAGAATTTAGTTCGTCACTGTTGTATCTGATGTTAGGTGTCCCATGCTGAGCCTATCCACATATCAAACAAAGTATCATCAGTCTTTATTTGTGGAAAAAGACTCAAGTGAGGATCTATGCTAGTGTACTATCATTTCTCATGATGTGTATATGTGATTCAATGGTAGAAATGATTGGTTTGATTGTTATCTTGTTTTTGTAAAAAGTAGAAGTGGGACATTGTTTTGAACTTTGAAAAAATCAAGACTGTTAGATTTTAATGTTTGAAAATATTAATTTGTTATTTCATAGTTAATCATACCAAGTGACTGAACTAGAAATTCAAATCTAGTTGAATCAAATGATGTTTTAAAATAATTAGCTAATTGATTGTTTGTGTGAACTTTGATCAACTGGATCAGACCCTTTTCTGAGCAATCTCTTAGAAAATGATATCTAATCTCTATGTGTTTGGTTTTTGAATGTTGAACAGGATAGTCTGTTATAAAGATGGCTGCAGAATTGTCAATGTGTATGGGTGTTCTAAGAAAATTAAAGCCATACTCAAGCATTTGGTTTGGTATCCATAACACTTGAGAACAGCATGCAGAAGCAGCTATGTATTCTACTTTACCTGTTAACACAGAGACATTTGTCTGTTTCTTGCACTGCCATGAGATCAATCTTGATCCAAGAAACTGGCATCCTCCTTCAGTGGATTTTCTATTATTGCATCCAACATAATCACTATCTATGTATGCATATAAAGAGAAGTCTCCATCTTAAGGATACCACAAAACAAGTGCTAGTTTTCCTTTCAAGTATCTAAAGATTCTCTTTACAGCACTAATGTGTGATTCTTTTAGATCTGCTTGATATCTAGCACACATGCATACTGCATACATGATATCTGGTCTGCTTGCTATAAGGTACATTAGAGAACCTATTATTGATCTATAGAGTTTCTGATCAACTGATGTGCCTTTTGGATCTGGTCCAAACTTCAGTCTAGTTGCAAATGGTGTTTTGCTTGATGTGCAATCAACCATGTTAAATTTCTTGAGAATCTGATGGATATACTTGTCTTGGTTGATAAAAATTCCATCTGATGATTGATGAACTTGTAGTCCAAGAAAGAAGGTAAGTTCTCCCATTTAACTCATCTGGAATTTGGATTGCAAAAGAGTTATAAACTCTTTGCAGATTTGTATGTTTGTGGAGCCAAAGATGATGTCATCCACATAGACTTGAACAACTAACAAGTCTTGTCCTTTCTTCTTTAAGAACAATGTCTGATCTATTTTCCCTCGGGAATACCCATTCTATAGTAGAAACTTTGATAAAGTCTCATACCACTTCCTAGGTGCTTGATGAAGACCATATAGAGCCTTATCCAACTTGTAGACTCTATGAGGGAATTCTGGATCCTCAAACCCTGGTGGTTGAGCAACATATACCTCTTCATCTATCTTTCCATAAAGGAATGCACATTTTACATCCATTTGAAAGACAGTGAAGTTTTTAGATGAGGCATATGTAAGGAACACTTGGATGGCTTCAAGTCTGGCTACTGGAGCAAAAGACATCATCATAGTCAATGCCTTCCTCCTAAGTATATCCTTGGGCAATAAGCGTTGCTTTGTTTCTAATGACAATCCTTCTATCATCCGCTTTGTTTCTGAAAAGCCTTCTTGTGCCTATGACATATTGACCTTCAAGAAGATCAGCTAGTATCCAAACCTCTTGCTTTCTGAATTGATGTAGTTCTTCCTGCATTGCTTCTATCCAACTGTTGTCTTTAAGTGCTTCGGTGATGTTTTTGGGTACAGTGAGGGATAAGAAACATGAATACAAGCAGATGTTTGTTATGTCTGATTAACTTCTTGTCAGTCGTGTATTAAGGTCACCTATGATGTTTTCTAAGGGGTGATCTTTGTGTATTCTTGTTATTTTAATCTGATCAACAGGAATTGTTGAATCAAGATTGTTGATTGTTTGTTCTGGTGTGGTTGATTGGGCAAGGCTGTTTGTGTTTGAGGGACATTCTAGTTGTGCAGGTTCAGTGAATGTTTGTGGGGAATCATGAAAGAAATCTAAGATTTCATCGTCATGATGTGTGTCTGGTAAAGAATGATAATCATCATCTTCTTCAACTATGTGAGGTTGATGTGATGGTGGTTGATTGGGTTGTTTGGTTGTCATAGGTGTTGATGAAGATGGTGTAGATGTGTTTGTTTCATTGGATGTTTTGGTTTGTTCCAATGGAGGTGTAACCATTGTGCTTGAAGGAGATGTGTTTGTTCTCCTTGGAGGATCAGCAGATAGTGGAACATCAATGGTTGGTTGAGGAGGTACCATGGGATATTCAATATCCTCTTTTGTACCTGAATCATCAAAATAAGATGTGTCAAATGATTTTGTTAATAAATCAATTTCAAACAACCAGTCTGATCCAATGACTTTCTTTGTGAATGAATGTTCATTAAAAATAATGTCAGTTGTTTCTTCCACAATATTAAGTCTTGGGTTGTATACCATGTAAGCTTTTAAGCTTCCAGAGTATCCAACAAAGAATCTGCCATTTGCTTTTGGAGCAAATTTGGATAATTGTTCTCTGGTGTTTAATGTTGAAACTGAACATCCAAATGCTTCTTGAAATCCAATGAAAGGTTTTCTTTTGAAAATTAATTCATATGGAGTTTTTGTATGTTCTTTGATTATTAATGTTCTGTTTTGAATGTAACAAGCAGTGTTAATTGCTTCAGCCCAGAAACATATGGGCAGCAGAGAGTCAGCAAGCATTGATTTGGCTGCTTCTATCAATGTTCTATTTCTCCTTTCAGCTACTCCATTTTGCTGAGGAGTTCTTGCCACACTGAACTGATGACTTATTCCTTTTTCTATACAAAAAGAAAAGATACAGTCATTGTTAAATTCAGTGCCATTATCACTTCTTAAAGATTTAACTTTAAGATCTAATTAATTCTCAATTTTAGTGATAAATGTTTTGAGTATGTCTAGTGTTTTTGACGTGTGTAGTAGAAAGAAAACCCAAGAAAATCTGGAGTAATCATTTACTATAACAAGACAATGTTGCTTCTTTCCTATGCTTAGGATGTTTGTTGGGCCAAAAAGGTCCATGTGAAGCAATTTAAGTGGTGTGTTATTAGAGTTTACCAATTTTGATTTGTGAGACACTTTATGTTGTTTGCCTTTTAGACATGTAATGCAGTGGTCTGTATAGAAAAATTCCTTTTGTTACAGACCTATTACTAAGTCACCTTTTATAATTTGATTCATTCTGTTATAATTAGAGTGTCCCAATCGTCTGTGCCATACTTGGGAAACATCTTCTGATGCTTTTCATAATAAACATGTTTTAGGAGTGGTTGTTGAAACGGTATTCATATCAACAATGTATGTGTTGTTATGACGTGGAGCTTTCAAAAGGATAAATCTTCTGGTATTTGAAAACTTGTCTTGAGGATGTAGCAGTTGTTGGAGTCAAATAAGGTGGTGTATCCCTTATCACATATTTGGGATGCACTTAGAAGATTAAACTGAAGGTTGGAGCAGTAGTTGACATTTTCAAACCAAATCAAACCATTTGTTATTGTTCCTTCTTCAGTTCTTGTCACCTCCAAAGGCTACATTTCCTCCATGTTTGCTCTTGAAATCCCGAAGGAAGGAACAATTTCCTGTCATATGTTTGGAGCATCCACTGTCAATATACTAGATGTTGTCAGGCCTTCTTTGATGTCCCTGGTAAAACACAAGCAATCAGTTAGATGGTGCAACCCAAGCCATGATGGTCTTGGGTTTTTGTTTTTTCCTATAATGCTAATTTCTTCTAGGATTGCATTTTCAAGTGGTTTAGGAATTCTAGGTACACTAGACTTCCTTTGATTGATTTTAGCTCTATGAGGAGAAGTACTTTGAGCTCTTCTCCTACTAAAGCTAATATCTGTTGTTTGTCTGGTCTGAGACTTATGTCTCTTTGGTGTTTGTGTAAAGGTGTCATAAAATGATTTGTCATTGTCTAGAGCAACCTTTTGATGAGGAGTTTGTCTTGGAACTCGTGGCTTTTTCTTTTAGTATGAACTGTTTGTTTCTCATTAGTTTTAGCAACTTGAGTTTGTGCGTTTTGCTTTTTGTTTTTCTTATTAAAAAAGCAAGTATCAGTACTGTGATTGTTCCGTTTACAGATAGAACAATAGTTTTGAAAATGACAACTTTTAGTACTATGATTGTTCATGTGACAGAATTTACAGTATTTATCATATTTGCATTTTTCAGTGCTGTGAGTGTATTGATCACACCACTCATAATATGGTAAATCAGAATTGTCTTGTTTGTTTGCAACCTTTGGTTTTAAGTTTGATTTGAGAGGAATATTAAAAATTATAGTTGATTTTTTTAGGAATAGGAGTTTTTCCTTTTCCTTCGTTTGTTTGATTAACAGAAACATTGAAAGATTCAACGTTCTTTCCTTGAGAGCAGATGTCAAATCCTTGAGTCTGCTTTGTTTGTTTTGTTTGATCTTCAAGCACACTTGAAACTTTGTGAGTTTTAGTAATTGGTCGAATGGACTCATCATCTAATAAGTCAGCGTCATCTTCATCAGAAGTTTGTTCATCAAATTCATTGTTTTCTCCTTGATAAAATCTGCTGAGTTAGTTTGTGGTGAATCATAACTTTTAACGAATTTTATCAAAGGTGTTTTATCATTTAACGATGACTTTGACGATGTTGATGATGATGGCTTTGAATCATCTGTTCTATCATGTGGGTCAAGTGACTCACCCTGTTTGTTTGTCATGGAATCAGGTAAAGGAATATAATTATCATTATATGGTGGATTAACTTTGTTATACCCTAAACCTGAAGCGTCTTTAAAGGCCCTTTGTTGAGCAAGAAGTTCTTCAAACTTCTTGTTGCTTACCTGAAACTTCTGAAGTTTCACTTCAGTTTCAACTTGAACTGTTTTAGATCCAGTCAAGGATACAGAGAGTTGCTCAACTTGAGCTACCAGTGTTAACTTTTCAGACATCAATTTGTCCAAATCATTTTGTAATGAAAGTATTTTGATGTCGTATTGTTTTTGTTCTGATTTAAGACTTTCATTTAAAATGTTTGTTTCAATTACTTTCTTAGAAAGTTTGTCTACATGTTCTCTGTATCTATTGACTTCATCTATGCAAGCTTGAGTGCATAGGTTCTCTTATACCTCTTTTGGGATTTCAGAAATTTATCTTCAATATCTGCCATGAGGGCATGATCTGGAGATTGAACTTCAGCTTCATACATGCTCCAGTCATATTCACCATCCTTCTTAATGAGCATGGTTGATGATTTGGAATGTTGACTTGGACTGTATTGAGTGATTTGAGGTGGAGTTGGTGCAGCAGGGATACTGATTGATTGAGGGGTCTGTCCGTTTGGATGGTAGCTGCTTGATGCTTGTGTTTGATTGTTGTTTCTGTCAACTCTTGGCTGTTGACATTCACTTGAGAAATGTCCATAAAGTTGACAATTGTAGCATCTGACTTTGGTTTTGTCAAAACCATTCTTTGTTTTCTTGTCCATGCTAAGACCACTATTTCTTTTTACAAACCTCTTTGATCTATATGCAATCATTGCCATATACCACTGAAGATACATTTCTTCAACCATGTCTGGTGGTAATTCATCCAAATCTTGTTGAATGATCTGAGAGGGTGTGACATTTGCACCTGTAACACCCGGAAAGTTGACTTTTTGGAGTGTCATACGACTGGAGGCTCAGTCGCATGGAGCTCACATGACTGGAGCTCCATACGCATGATAGTCACACGATTGGGGTGTCCAGTCGCATGGTGATCGGGCGACTGAAAGCCCACTCGCCTAGAGCTCGGGCGAATGAGCTATAGCTTTAAAAGGAGAGGGCAGCCATCTCCCCCACCCCTTCACTTGCAAAGCTCAGTCAGAAAGGAGAGAAGAGAGAAAGAAGAGAGAAAGAAGAGAGAAAGAAGGGAAAAAGAGAGAAAAGTGGTGATTCGAGCTCGAAACTCGTCAAGTGACTAGTCCAAACAAAGCTCTTCATATTCTTCTTGTTTGTGTGAGTTCTAGGACCCCTCATTTACTTGTTTTCAAACGATTTTGGGGCTGGAACACATATAAACCCGTATTTTTGAAATGTATGAGTTGACCCATTTGGGTGTAATTGTATGTAATGTGTTTAGAGTGCGATTTTGGACTTGTATGTGCTTGTATGATGTCCTAGTATGAATTCCTAAGGTTTAGGAGGGGTAATTTGGGCTGGAAATGAGTTTGGAAGAGTTTCAAGGCCGTATGTCGCGGCTGCAGTTCAGGATGAACTCCAGTCGCTGCCCAGTTAGGGCTAGGCGACTGAAGGGCCAATCGGCCAACTGAGGGACGACTGAGGTTC
Source organism: Flaveria linearis (assembly GCA_024085815.1). Lineage (NCBI taxonomy): Eukaryota > Viridiplantae > Streptophyta > Magnoliopsida > Asterales > Asteraceae > Flaveria > Flaveria linearis. The sequence continues at coordinate 67,231,722 of CM044005.1, forward strand.
AATCGCATGACTGAGACTCGGTCGCACGACTAGGGACTTAGTCGCACGATAGGCCATACGACTGAGGGTTCAGTCTCATAGGTCCATTCGTATAGCTGTTAAGTCGTACGACTGAGGGTTTAATCGCATAGAGGCCTATTCGCATAGTGTTCATTCGCACGATAGGGGGTCCATTTGCACGATTGTATGTCCATTCGCATAGGTGTCCAATCGCATAATCCAGTCGCGTGGAGGCCATGCCACTGAAGTATGTCCAATCGCCCAAATAGGGCTGTTGTGTAAGAGGAGAGGGATAGTACTGCAAGTATATGTATGATAAGTATGTTGTAGCCCTATATGATGGTAATGACTGATGATTTGTAAATATCGATGTTCCTTGTTTTTGATATGTGTTTATCTTTCCGTGACTTTACGTGTATGATTAATGAATGAAACGAAAGTAATAAGAAACGTAAAGTGAAAGATAATGAAAGAGGAACATGATGAATGAATGCATGCATTAATGAATGCATGAATAAATGTAAGAAAGGCTTGCAAGCAAATGTATGGAGGTGCACACCCATCGCAGGTGTTAGCTCAACGGTGTGCGGGTTAGCTACCCCGAAGGATGCACATTGGGGTCAGTCTTTGTGATTAACCATATGTATGGGATCCTTGCCGCTTGCCCTAGATGACTGGATCAGGAGAAGTGCACAACTTTCGTGATTGATCATCACAGGTCCAGCACCCGCAGTAGTGCACAATGTTCGGGGTATAGCATATGGAATTGATCCAGAATGAAAGAGGAAAGTTAAGTGGTGCATGTACCTACCCTAGGTGACTGGATCAGCAGTAGTGCACAACGTTCGTGGTTGATTACCATAGGTCCAGCACCAGCAGTAGTGCATAATGTTCGGGGTATTGTACATGTCACCGAATGTAATGAACGTACGAATGAACGTATTGAATGTATGAATGAATGTAACGAACGTACGAACGAATGTAAAGAATGTTTGAATGAAGGTAAGAAACGTATGAATGAAAGAAAGAGTTTATGAACGAACGTGAATGATAACGATGAACGGTACACGAATGAAAGCTAATGAATGAATGATGAAGATAATAATAATATTATTCACGTGTACGTATGATGTGTGATCGCATGTATGTAAGAACGGATTTAATGAAAGTAAAGTATGTTTTATTATAAAACTAGAGCTCACTCAGCAACGCTAACTTTTTATGTGTTTCCAGTTGGCAGGTAGTGTTGCTGAGGATGGCACGAGGCGGCTACTCAGCTCTTTTAGGATGGCATTCCTTTGTTAATATTTTTGTAATGTATTATATAGAATGCATTTAGAAAACAACGTGGTGTTTGTTGATGATTCAAATAAACGGGATTACTTAAGGAATCCTCTTACCACCAAGAGTCACTGTTTATGACTATTTTGTAATTGACTAATGATGTATCGCCTTGCAAAAGCTTTTATGATGAAATGAAATGTCTCTTTCGAATGTTTCCGCTGTAATGTCTATGTAAAATAGTTGTAAAATATATGTTTTTGTGCAATGAATGACCAACTATGAGGTGCCTGGGATCGGGGCCTTACAAGTTGTTATCAGAGCAAAAGTTTAAGTAAAATGGGTAAATTTTAAAAATAAACCTTAACTTAAACTGAGAATGGGACGGAACGGGAAGGAATGCCAATCTGAGTAGCTGCGTGCCATCAGGTATTTTCTTAAAGTTAAACAGTAATATGTGCGCATGTTATGTGGTTTATGTGTTACTGTTAGATCTAGATACTAATGTAGTCAGGATAGGTAATGTTCGTGATACAAAGAGTAAAGTAAGTGGCTAATCACAACTGGCCACTGTAATTAGGGACTTACTATACTTGACATAAACTGAGCTATTCCCTTGAATGACCATGTTTGTGTTTGAATCTTTCAGTGTGTGATAGAGAATGGCTGGTGGTAGATCTTCTAAGGCTTCACGGGGTGGAGGTGGTGGTGGACGTGGTGCTAAACCACGGGCCACAAGAGGAAGACCTAGGAGGGAGAAAGTGGTTCATGAAGAACCCGAGACCCCTCAACAGGAGGGTGTAGACGACAGTGCCAATTTGAGAGCCTCGGTAAAGGAGGCAGTGGTTGAAGAGGTGTATCAGGTCATGCAGACGATCTTACCATATGTGGTGACCGAAGTGATAAAGACTGTCCGGGTAGGGAAAGAAAAGAGAGGAATAGGGCCTCAGGGAGACAGGAGCAACAAGAGCCGGAAACGGTTCTTTCTGATGATGAAGAGGAAGAGGAGGAGGAGCCTGTGCATGAGTCAGCATGAGGCTGTAATTATGGGGCATTTATGAGGTGCAAGCCCCTACTTTCGACGATAATGGCACTGCTGCTGCTCATCGATGGGTGAGAGAAATGGAGGTTGTCCTTGATATCAGCGAGTGCCGAGAGGACCAAAAGGTGAAGTTCGCTACCCACTCTTTCATGGATTCGGCTCTATGCTTGTGGGACAACATAGTCCAAGTCGAGGGTAGCAGGGCCATTGGAAAAATGAAGTGGTCCGAGCTGAAGAGGTTGGTGATCGAGGAGTTCTGTCCTCATCGGGAGATGGATAAAGTTGAGAGAGAGTTCCTACAGTTGGAGGCGGGGACGATCACCCACCAACAGTACACCACGAAGTTCAACGAAATGGCACGTCTGGTGCCGGATCAGGTGACTCCTCTGACGCGAAAGATCAAGAGGTATATTCAGGGTTTGTCGGCGGATATTCGCAGGCATATTATCGCCGCCCGACCAATCACCTTTAGGTCGGCGGTGGACTTGGCGGGGAGACTGTATGATGAAAGGGCAGTGGTGGTGGTGGCTGATGGTAATAGGAAGGGTGGTGACAGGAATTGGAATAGGAAGAGGTTGGGTCGGGGTGATGCCTCGACGAGTAACAAGAAGGCACGGGTGGATGACCGCCGTGTAGCCACACCGGGTACGGGACTGAAAAGGTGTGGTAAATGTGGGAAGAAGCACAGTGGGTAGTGCAGACTAGGGTTAGATGTTTGCTTTAAGTGTGGGAAGCCTGGTCATATGGCTAGAGAGTGTAAGGGCATGAGGTGCTTCAACTGTAGGGAAAGTGGTCATATGAATAAAGACTACAAGAAGCAGAGGGCTGAGAGTTCCGGCGTGAAGAGGAAAGTGAATGAAGGTCCGAGGGCAAACGCCAGGGCATTCACAATGACGCAGGAGGAGGCTAGGACGGACCCTGATGTTGTGTCCGGTACGTTTCTGGTGAACCAAACTTTAGCCTCAGTATTATTTTGATTCGGGTGCTAGTAGGAGTTTTATTTCTACAGCTTTCTGTGCCAAACTGCCTGTTAGTAGTAGGCATGTTGACGTACCGTTTGATGTAGAAACTACGATAGGTAAGTCTACCAGGATTTCCGAGGTGATAGAGGGCTGTGATGTGGAATTAGAGGACCACAAATTTCCGGTTAGGCCATTTGCGATGACTTTGGGTGGTTTTGATTTGGTGCTTGGGATGGATTGGTTGGCGGACTTCGAGGCGAATATAGTGTGTCGGAAGAAGATGATTCGTTTGATAGCGCATGACGGGAGTTCAGTAACTGTTTATGGGGATCGGGTCACGACGATTCCGAAGGTGATCTCAATGGCGGTGGCGGGAAAATGTATGAGGCGTGGATGTAGCGCCTATTTATGTTATGTAAAGGATGTAGAAACGCCAACACCACAACTATCTGATGTTCCGGTTGTGTGTGACTTTCCAGACGTGATTCCTGAAAACTTATCGGGAGTGCCCCCTGACCGAGAGATTGAGTTCCAGATTGATCTAATACAAGGCGCCCAATCTGTTGCCAAAGCACCATATCGATTGGCTCCAACGGAAATGAAAGAGTTAATGGAGCAATTGCAAGAGCTGCTAGATAAGGGGTTCATTAGACCAAGTATCTCACCTTGGGGTGCTCCGGTCCTGTTTGTAAAGAAAAAGGATGGTAGTATGAGGATGTGCATAGACTACCATGAGCTGAACAAGCTGACAGTGAAGAATCGGTACCTGTTACCGAGGATTGATGACTTGTTCGATCAGTTTCAAGGCGCCAGTTGGTTTTCACGGATAGATCTTTGATCGGGCTACCATCAACTGAAGGTGAAAGAGGAGGATATCCCCAAAATAGCTTTTCGCACGCGCTACGGTCACTACGAGTTTCTTGTCATGTCTTTTGGTTTGACCAACGCGCAAGCTGCTTTTATGGACATGATGAACCGAGTGTGTCGGCCGATGTTGGATAAATCAGTGATTGTGTTCATCGACGACATCTTAATTTATTCAAAGAGTGAGACTGAGCATGCCGGTCACATTCGAGAGGTTCTGGAGACGTTAAGAAGGGAGAAGTTGTATTCCAAATTCTCCAAGTGTGTGTTCTGGTTGCGTGAAGTTCAGTTCTTGGGTAACGTGGTGAATCCGGAGGGAATTATGGTTGATTCGGCAAAGGTGGAAGCGGTGATGCAATGGAAGTCTCCAAAGACGGCATCTGAGATCCGAAGTTTCTTGGGTTTGGCGGGCTATTACAGAAGATTCATTCAAGACTTCTCCAAAATCGCTTCTCCACTAACCAAGTTGACCCAGAAAGATGTAAAGTCCGTATGGGGTCAAGCTTAAGAGAAGGCGTTCGAAGAATTGAAAGCGAGATTTACCCAAGCTCCCATTATATCGTTGCCCAAGGGAAGTGAAGATCTGGTGGTTTATTCTGATGCTTCCTACTCGGGATTGGGGTGCGTGTTAATGCAGAGGGGGAAGGTTATAGCTTATGCATCCCGACAGTTGAAAGTTCATGAGGTAAACTATCCTACTAATGACTTGGAGCTAGTAGCTGTGGTCTTTGCATTAAAGATTTGGAGGCACTACCTGTATGGGACGAAGTGCACCATCTTCACTGACCACAAGAGCTTGAAGTACTTCTTCGAGCAGAAGGATTTGAATATGAGGCAAAGGCAATGGTTGGAGCTTATAAAGGATTATGATTGTGAAATCCATTACCATCCGGGCAAAGCCAACGTGGTGGCGGATGCCCTTAGCCGAAAAGAGAGGCCCGGGCCGATTCGGGTGAAGGCATACCAGCTGATTATGACCTCAGACATAATGAAGAAAGTCAAGGAGTTTCAAGATGAGGCACTGAAAGAAGGTCATCTTAACTCTAAAAGAATGAGAGGTCTGGTCACGGAGTTGGGTCAAAACACAATTGGTGTTAGAACCCGATTCGGGCGGGTGTGGATTCTTTGTTTTGGGATCTACGGGTAAAGATCATGGATGAAGCTCACAAGACTCGATACTCCATTCATCCCAGTGCTACCAAGATGTACCAAGACATGAAGAAAGATTATTGGTGGCCGGGTATGAAACGTGATGTGGTAGAGTATGTGAGTAAGTGCCTTACTTGTCTGCAAGTGAAGGCCGAGCACCAGAAGCCGTATGGAAAGATTAAACCTTTGGATATACCGGAATGGAAGTGGGAGCACATCACCATAGATTTTATCATGAAGCTGCCACGTACCCCGAAAGGGTATGATGCTATATGGGTGATTGTTGAACGTCTGACGAAGAGTGCCCATTTCCTACCGGTGCGTGAGACCTATTCATCCGAGAGGTAGGCCAATCTTTTCATCAAGGAGATTGTGACTCGTCATGGTGTACCGGTGTCAATTGTGTCTGATCGTGATACCCGGTTTACATCCAAATTCTGGAAGAAATTCCATGATGCCATGAGGACGAGGTTACATATTAGCATGGCTTATCATCCCCAAACTGATGGTCAGACAGAAAGGACCATTCAGACTTTAGAGGACATGCTCCGGGCATGTGTGATTGATTTCGGGGGAAGTTGGGATGACCACTTTCCGTTAGCAGAATTTTCATACAACAACAGCTATCATGCCAGCATTGGCATGCCACCCTATGAGATGCTATACGACAGGAGATGCAGGACACCCGTTTGTTGGGGTGACATTGGTCAGAAGGAATTAGGGAGCGTCGAAGTGATCGAGGCTACGACTGAAAAGCTCGAAAGGATCAAGGCCAACATGAAGGCAGCCAAAGAGAGACATAAGTCGTATGCTGATAAACGACGCAGACAGATTGAGTTCCAGGTGGGTGATCAGGTTATGTTGAAGGTCTCACCATGGAAGGGTATCATTCGGTTCAGAAAGCGGGGCAAGTTGAGCCCGAGGTATATAGGCCATTTCCGAATCATTGCTCGAGTGGGAGAGGTGGCCTATAGGTTGGAGTTACCAGATGAGTTAAGTGGAATTCACCCGACCTTCCACGTATCTCATCTGAGGAAGTGTTTGGCGGACGAGGATATGATTGTCCCACTGGGGATATCGAGGTAGATGAACGGCTCAATTATGTGGAGCAACCAGTGGCAATCATCGATCGAAAGGAGAAGAGGCTGAGAAATAAAGTGGTACCTCTTGTGCGTGTATAGTGGCAGCACAGGAAAGGATCCGAGTCAACGTGGGAAACCGAAGAAGAGATGAGGCAACATTACCCACATTTGTTTGATGAATGACAGGTTTCGGGGACGAAACCTAAATAAGGGGGTGGACTTATAACACCCAGAAAGTTGACTTTTTGGAGTGTCATGCGACTGGAGGCTCAGTCGCATGGAGCTCACATGACTAGAGCTCCATACGCATGATAGTCGAACAATTGGGGTGTCCAGTCGCATGGTGATCGGGCGACTGAAGGCCCAGTCGCCTGGGGCTCGGGCGACTGAGCTGTAGCTTTAAAGGAAGAGGGCAGCCATCTCCCCCACCCCTTCACTTGCAAAGCTCAGTTAGAAAGGAGAGAAGAGAGAAAGAAGAGAGAAAGAAGGGAAAAAGAGAGAAAAGTGGTGATTCGGCTCGAAACTCGTCGAGTGACTAGTCCAAACGAAGCTCTTCATCTTCTTCTTGTCTGTGTGAGTTCTAGGACCCCTCATTTACTTGTTTTCAAATGATTTTGGGGCTGGAACACATATAAACCCGTTTTTTTGAAATGTATGAGTTGACCCATTTGGGTGTAATTGTATGTAATGTGTTTAGAGTGCGATTTTGGACTTGTATGTGCTTGTATGATATCCTAGTATGAATCCCTAAGGTTTAGGAGGGGTAATTTGGCCTGGAAATGAGTTTGGAAGAGTTTGAAGGCCGTATGTCGCGGCTGCAGTTCGGGATGAACTCCAGTCGCTGCCCAGTTAGGGCTAGTCGACTGAAGGGAATCTACCGACTGAGGGACGACTGAGGTTCAATCGCACGACTGAGACTCAGTCGCACGACTGGAGACTTAGTCGCACGACAGGCCATACGACTGAGGGTTCAGTCGCATAGGTCCATTCGTATAGCTGTTCAGTCGCATGACTGAGGGTTTAGTCGCATGGAGGCCCATTCGCATAGTGTTCATTCACACGATAGGGGGTCCATTCGCACGATTGTATGTCCATTCACATAGGTTCCCAATCGCATGATCCAGTCGCATGGAGGCCATGCGACTGAAGTATGTCCAATCACCCAAATAGGACTGTTGTATAAGAGGAGAGGGATAGTATTGCAAGTATATGTATGATAAGTATGATGTAGCCCTATATGATGGTAATGACTGATGATTTGCAAATATCGATGTTCCTTGTTTTCGATACATGTTTATCTTTCCGTGACTTTAAGTGTATGATTAATGAATGAAAAGAAAGTAATAAGAAACGTAAAGTGAATGATAATGAAAGAGGAAAATGATGAATGAATGCATGCATTAATGAATGAACGATTAATGAATGAACGCAAGCAAATGCATGTGCACACCCATTGCAAGCAAATGCAACGGTGAACAGGTTAGCTACCCCGAAGGATGCACATTGGGGTCAGTCTTTGTGATTGACCATATGTATGGGATCCTTGCCGCTTGCCCTAGGTGACTGGATCAGCAGTAGTGCATAACGTTCGTGATTGATCATCATAGGTCCAGCACCCGCAGTAGTGCACAATGTTCGGGGTATAGCATATGGCATTGATCCAGAATGAAAGAGGAAAGATAAGTGGTGCATGTACCTACCCTAGGTGACTGGATCAGCAGTAGTGCACAACGTTCATGGTTGATTACCACAGGTCCAGCACCAGCAGTAGTGCACAATGTTCGGGGTATTGTAAATGTCACCGAATGTAATGAATGTACGAATGAACGTATTGAATGTATGAATGAATGTAACGAAAGTACGAACGAATGTAAAGAATGTTTGAATGAAGGTAAGAAACGTATGAATTAAAGAAAGAGTTTATGAATGAACATGAATGATAACGATGAACAGTACACGAATGAAAGCTAATGAATGAATGATGAAGATAATAATAATATTATCCACGTGTACGTATGTTGTGTGATCGCATGTATGTAAGAACGTTTTTAATGAAAGAAAAGTATGTTTTATTATAAAACTAGAACTCACTCAGCAATGCTGACTTTTTATGTGTTTCCAGTGGGCAGGTAGTGTTGCTGAGGATGGCACGAGGCGGCTACTCAGCTCTTTTGGGATGGCATTCCTTGGTTAATATTTTTGTAATGTATTATGTAGAATGCATTTAGAAAACAACGTGGTGTTGTTGAGGATTCAAATAAACAGGATTACTTAAGGAATCCTCTTACCACCAAAAGTCACTGTTTATGACTATTTTGTAATTGACTAATGATGTATCGCCTTGCAAAAGCTTTTATGATGAAATGAGATGTCTCTTTCGAATGTTTCCGCTGCAATGTCTATGTAAAATAGTTGTAAAATATATGTTTATATGCAATGAATGACCAACTGTGAGGTGCCCGGGATCGGGGCCTTACAGCACCCAAATATGCTTCAAAACTTGTTGAAAAAGATTCATAAGCTGCCTTCTGCTCTTCACTTTGAAGAATGATGTTAAGAGCATCAATGGGCTTATCAAACTTGTGTATGTTTTGATGCTTTGTCTGTTGTTGCTTGCTTGAGCTGGAAGCATGATAATGTTGGTTATGTTTGCTTTGTGGAGATGTTTTATGAGAAGCATGAACACCAGTCTTCTTTGACTTTTGTATGTTGTTGGATGAGTCTTGTGCAGAGAAGAATAATGTCTCACTAGTGTCAAGGAATTCTTCATCTTCATCTTCACCATGTTTGTCAGAAAAGCATTGTCTGTATGTTGTAGTTCCTTGTACTTGTATTCTTCTACATGTCTAATGGTATTGTTGTTTCTAGATTTTTCATCTAGTTCTAGTGCTTCCACTTTAGCAACTAGAGAATCCAAGGATAGTGCTCCCAAATCTAATGTTGCTTTCATCAGAGACACTGACTGAGTCTAACTCTCAGGCAGTGTATGCAACATCTTTTTGTTGATTTCAACAAATTTGTATTTGAGACCATAAACAATCATCTCATTTACTAGTTGTACAAATCTGTGAAGTTGTTGGGCAATAGATTCACCCTTAACATGATGGAAAGTTTTACATTGGGTCCTCAATTTTTCTTTCTTGATTTCCCTAATCTCATCACATCCTTCACACATTGTGTGAAGAACTTTCCATAGTTCATTGGCTGTTTTGAAACTCTCAACCCGTGTTAAGATTTCAAATGGCAAGGTCATAGCAAAGATACTGTATGCTTTCATGTCTGTTTAACTTTTTTCAGTTCATCACAAGCTACGTTCTTCAAACTAAGTGGTTTTTGTGTGTTATAATCTGGACCCAAGTTCATAGGGATATACGGTCCTTCTGTTATGGAGGTCCATAAGTCTGGGTCCTGAAAAATAATCCAATTTCGAAACATTATTTTCCATTGTTTGAAATCAGCCTTATTTTTAAGTCTCGGTGGTTTGAGACCACTGTTTGTTCCCGACGATTCGTCAGACATGTTTGTTCTAATTTTTAACTTAACGGTTTAAGTTAGAATTAGTTTAAATATTTAGCTTGTTGCTAAATTTGATTTATCCTAATGTCACTAGGTTTGTTTGTTAAATAATTAAATTTTAATTGAATTACCGAATAAAGATAATTAATTAAATTCAATTTAATTGATTGTACGAGGATGTTTCACCTCGGTAACAGAATGGAATATTCTGTTAAGGAATGTCACACCATGACAATGTTGGTCAAAACCCTACCAAAAGTCAAAACCCTTATGAAAACAAAAGTTTACTCTTAGAAACTTTACTTTTTGGATCAAAAAGTAACTTTTGTTAAAAATTCAAAAGAAGAATACTGTTCTTCTTTGAATTTTCCTGATAAACAACCTCAATAAATACAAAATGTGAATGAGATTATTGAATAAAACTAGGGTTTTCTAGGGTTTGTTGGCGGCGAAAAAGTGATTGAACAATACCCATGTATTGTTATATCAAAATATATAGAGACCGATGTGGTTTTTATGATTTTGTGATGTTCTTTCGATTCATAAACAATGTATGAATGATTTTGAATGATTTGTTTGATGAAAATCAATAAAACAGTAATCGTTTACTGTTTTATCAAGAAAAACAGTAGAAATCGATGGATTTCTATGCTTTTGCCATGTATCTGTTTCAAAAATAGTGTGTGAATGATTTTAGAGGTTTTCAAATCACAAAAGCACAAAAATCCTTCTTCGCAATGAACAAAAACAGTAGATTAACTCATGTTTTTGAACGTTTGTTGATTGTATAATGTATAAGAAGAAGATGTGATGATTTGAAGCTTAAAATGTATGGTATGAAGCTAATGAACCACTGAAATCATGTTTATTGAATGAGAGGATCGAAATCAATATTTAATTGAGCCAAGACTCTGATACCACCTGATGAAAACACACTCTCTTAAACTTTCAGTAAAGCATATTCGAATACAAACTTTAGAAAGAAATATATTCAATATGAACAAGTAGTGTTTCGCCAAGGATATTTTCTAATCTCTCACAAATTCAACAAACATCAAACATGGTGCAGAAACCCATGGTTAATATGTATGATTTTAGTGTAGGAGTGTGTGTTTGTGTGTGTGTGTGTTTGTGTGTGTTTTAATACACAAGAAATAAAACTAAAAATGCTTGTTTGATTGATAATCATTCAAAAGCTTACAAAGGATTAGGGTAGAGTGCTATTTATAGCCTATACACAAAAGCTATGTACAATTACTAATCTACCCTTATGTAAATGAAAATTACATAAACATAATCCTAAGTGTCTAAGTCATCGGCTGTGGGAATAAGTCATTCACTGTGGAGAAGTTTCTTCATCCGCTGTGAGAACCGTCTTCATCCGCTGTGAAATTAGTCATCCGCTATGAACACTTTGTTCATCCGCTGTGGTGACTTTGTTCATCCACAGTGGAAGTTGTTCATTTGCTAAGGTGACTTTGTTCATCCACTGCAAAGTTGTTCATCCGCTGTGGCGACTTTGTTCATCCGCTGCAAAGTTATTCATTCGCTATGATGGAACACTTCATCCGCTGTGGAGATTACTCATCCGCTGTGAATGACTTAGCAAAAATTTCTTTATCTACAAATCTGAAAAAGAAAATTTTCATAGTTGTTAGTGATTATTATGAATGTTAATGATGTTAATGTGTTTCTAATGTATGAATTGTATAATGAAACATATTTGGTTGATTATTTTGATAATGACAAGCATCATACTTTCTTGCATTAAATCTTAATGCACTTTGTTAAGTCCAACAGTACCCCTTCGCCGTACGATGTAGTTAGTAATAAAGTCCATGGCGATGTGCTCCCACTTCCACTCGGGTGGCTTTTGATGTCCCGCCTTCACTTGCAAACAAGTAAGGCACTTACTCACATACTCTACTACATCACGCTTCATTCCTTGCCATAATAATCTTTCTTCATATCCTGGTACGTCTTCGTGGCACCAGGTTGAATCGAGTATCAGGTTTTATGAGCCTCATTAGTAATCTGCCCTGGTAGGTCTTCATAGCAAGGGATCCACATCCGTCCATTTTGGGTTCTAACACTGAGGGTGTTTTCACGCAATTCTGCAACTAGACCCTTCATTCGCTTGGAATTTAGGCGATCTTATTTCAATGCCTCATCTTGGAATTCTTTCACCTAGGTCATCACGTCAGCGGTCATAACTAACTGATAAGCCTTCACCCGAACCGGCTCGAATCTCTCCTTCCGGATAAGGGCATCACGTCAGCGGTCACAACGTTGGCCTTACCCGGATGATAATGGATCTCACAGTCATAATCTTGGATGAGCTCTAACCATCTCCTCTGCTTCATGTTGAGATCCTTTTGCTCGAAGAAATACTTCAAGCTCTTGTGGTCAGTGAAGATGGTGCACTTCGTCCCATATAAGTAGCGCCTCCAAATCTTCAACACGAAAACCACCACTGCAAGCTTTAAGTCATGAGTAGGGTAGTTGACTTCATGGGTTTTTAGCTATTGGATGTGTAGGCAATTACCCTTCCATGTTTTATCAACACGCAACCTAGTCCTGAATAAGAAGCATCCAAATATACCACTAAGTCTTCACTCCCCTCAGATAATGTCAAAATAGGAGTTTGAGTCAATCTCATCTTCAACTCCGCGAAAGCATTCTCTTGCATTTGTCCCCATACGAACTTCACATCTTTACCGGTCAACTTAGTCAACGGAGAAGTTATCCTGGAGAAGTCTTAGATAAATCTCCTGTAATAACCCGCCAAACCCAAGAAACTGCGAATCTCGAATGGCGTCTTTGAAGACTTCCATTGCATCACCGCCTCGACCTTTGTCGGGTCCACCATGATTCCTTCAGCATTAACAACATGACCCAAAAACTGAACCTCACGTAACCAAAAAGCACACTTAGAAAACTTAGCGTACAACTTCTCTTTTCTAAGCTTCTCCAACACCTCGCATATGTGGCTGGCATGTTCTTCCTCACTTCTCAAATAAATCAGGATATCATCAATAAACACAATCACTGATTTATCTAACATTGGCCGACACACTCGGTTCATCAAATCCATATAGGCAGCTAGCACGTTAGTTAGACCAAAAGACATGACGAGAAACTCATAGTTTCCATAACGCGTGCAAAAAGTTGTCTTAGGAATATCTTGATCCTTCACCTTTAACTAATGATAACCAAATCGAAAATCTATCCTCGAGAACCAACTGGCACCTTGAACTGGTCAAACAAGTCGTCAATCCTTGAAAACGGATACCGATTCTTCACCGTCAACTTATTCCGCTCTCGGTAGTCGATGCACATCCGCATACTACCATCTTTCTACTTCACCAATAAGACCGGAGCACCCCCATGGAGAGATACTTGGTCAAATGAACCCATTATCCATCAACTCCTGTAGTTGATCCATTAGTTCCTTCATCTCGGTAGGAGCTAATCGGTATGGTGCCTTGGCAATGGATTGAGCACCGGGTATCAAATCAATCTGAAACTCAATCTCACGATCTGGTGGCACACCTGGCAAATCTTCAAGGAACATGTCCGGAAAGTCACATACCACTGGTAGATCAAACAATTGTGGTACTGTCATAACCACATCTTTCACGTAGGCCAAGTAGACACTGCATCCATGTCTCATGTACTTCTCTGCCACTGCCATTGAAATCACCTTCGGAACCGTAGTAACGCAATCGCCGTAGACCGTCATAGAACTTCCATCGGCACAATTAGTCGAATCATCTTCTTGCGACACATGATGTTTGCCTCATAGGTCGCTAACCAATCCATCCCTAGTACTACATCGAATCCGCCTAGGGGCATCACATGTAATTTAGCAGAAAACCTATGACCTTCTAGTTCTATGGCACAGTCCTCTATCACATCATTAATTCTAGTAGATTTAGCAATAGCAGTTTCTATATGAAAAGGTTCATCGATACTTCTACTACTAACAAACAATTTGTCACAGAAGGCAGTAGAAATAAAATTCCTACTAGCAACAGAATCAAATAACATAGAGGCACAAGTTTGGTTTACTAGAAACATACCTCAAATGACATCGGGGTCTACTCTGGCCTCCTCCGTGATCATCGTGAAGGCTCTAGCACTTGCCCCTGTCCTTCTTCCGGTTTCTTCTTCATCCCAGAACCCTTGGCTCGTGGCTTCTTCCAGTCCCTGCTCACATGGCCTTCCCCGCCACGGTTATAACACCGTATAACTCCACAAATCTTCGCCACATGACCGGGCTTCCCACATTTGAAGCACATATTCTCTCCGCACCTACATTAGCCCCCGTACTTCCTTCCACATCTGCAACACCTCTTTGTTCCCGAGCCTGTTGCAATTGCTCGTCGATCACCATCCTTTGCCTTCTTGCTGTTTGGGGTGAAACCTCCATGCCTAAACCGTTTCCTACCCTAACTTCTGTCACCACCACCCATCTTCTTCACCTCCACCACCACTGACTCTTCTCTTTTATCATACAACCTACCCGCCAGGTCTGCTACTGATCGAAAGGTACCTGGTCGGGCAGCAATCAGATGCATGCGGATGTGAACTGGCAATCCTTGGATGTTCTTCTTTATCTTCCTTAACATTGGCGTCACCTGATTCAACGCCAACCTTGCCATCTCATTAAACTTGTTGGTGTATAGCTGGTGTGTCATGGTGCCTGCCTTAAGTTGTTAGAACTCCCTCTATATCTTGTCAAGTTCCTGGTGAGGATAGAATTCCTCGATCACCAGCTTCCTCAGCTCTCCCTATCTTATCCACCTAATGGCCCTGCTCCCCTCGGCTTGGACAATTTTATCCCACCAACACAAAGTCTAGTCAATAAATGAAGTGAGTGGTAAACTTCACCTTCTGATCCTCCCTGCACTCACTAATCACCAATACTGCCTCTATCTCTCTCACCTAGCGATAAGTAGCAGCAGCATTACCATTTCCATCAAATGTTAGGCCTTGCATCTCTAAAACGCCTTGTAGTTACAACATCGTGCAGTTTCCTACATCACTTCTTCCTACTCCTCCTCACTCGAGACACCGTCTCGGTCTCCGATCGTTCCTTTTCCTCCCTTCCTGTGGTCCTTCTCCTATCTTTCTTCTCATCCTCCCTTATAGCCTTAATAACGTCGGTCACCACAGACGGCAGAATCGTCTGCATGACTTGGTGTACTTCCTCTACCACTGCCTCTTTCACCGAGACCCTTAAGTTCACACTATCATCACCACCTTCCTGGTGACGCACCTCAGGTTCTTCACAGGCCCTCCCAGTAGTCTTAGCCTTATTACTAGTGACACGCGGTTTCAAACCACATCTACCATGTACTCCACCCCTAAAGGCCTTAGATGATCTACCGTCAGCCATCCTCTAATCACTATAAGATTTAAACACTAACACAGTCATTCAAGGTAATAGCTCAGTTTATGTTAAGTACAGTAAGTCCCTAATTCTAGTGGCCATTTATGATTAGCCACTTACTTTACTCTTCACACCCTAAGCATTTCCTATCCTGACTTTATCAGCATCTAAATCTACTAAGAGCATATAATCAACTAGCACACACACATAACTCCAATTATCGTTGGAAAAAGAAATACCCGATGGCACGTAGCTACTCGGGATGGCATCCTTTTCCTTTAGTCCTGTTCTTAGTTTAAGATTAGGTTTTTGAAAATATTTAACCATAAACTTTAGCTCTGATACTAACTTGTAAGGCCCAGTTCCGGGAACGCTTACAGTTGGACAACCGTAGCATCATTACATATATAATACATAATTCATATAATAAGCAACGGAAATAAGTCATCAAATAACCATTCATTCTATTGATAAATACTGTTGTTAAGAAATACAACATTGTTAAATTACAAAAGCCTTGTTCAATTGCATTACAAAATAACAATATTATTATGTGTGAATGGATGCCAGTCTTGCCCTGTCGAGTAGCCTCCTCGTGTCCCATCCTCAGCAAAATTACTTGCCAAGTGAAAATGCATTAAAGTCAGCGTTGCTGAGTGAGTTCTAATTTTAAAAGCCTTAAAATACATTGTATAGATTATATATGAAAATATTCTTTTTTCAATAAAATAATTTCTTTACATTCATACGTTAACATTCATCATACATACAACAAGGAATGACCTTATTCATCATTCATTATCACACGTATTCGATCATTTCGTACTTTATCATTATCTTTCGTACTCGTTCGTTTCCTACTTGATCATTATCTTTTACTGTTTCTAGATCCTTCCAAAACTTTACCCCTATCATGGCCTAAAGCCACCATTCCGGGCACAAAGCCTCATCATTTCCTAGCACAAAGCTACTTCATATCCATGCATAAAGCCTAATCATATCCAGGCACAAATCCTCATCATTTCGAGAGTAAAGTGACAAGGATCTTGTTTCGTACTATGGATCAGTCACCAAGGCTGATCCCCTTGTGTGCGAACCCTTATGGGTTAGCAAAAATCACACTCTATTATACACACAGTTGAGCTGACAACTCTCATGAGTTGTGATCCTCCTTTCATTCTGCGTGCAAGCCTTTTCTTTCATTCGTTCTTGTAAGGCTATTAGAAAGGCTGATGCAACCCAAACACTTAAAGTCTTTCCTGGATGCATGCACATGTACACTGAAGTGGAATGCTTCAGAAGATTCACACTGACTTGGAAATTATTATAAGTGTGAAATCTTCCGATGCCAACACAAATATCTTCCGAAGCCAAAAGATGAAGTCTTCCAAAGCTTCAAGGACAAGTCTTCCGAAGCCAACCATTGAAGACAGGTTTCTTCTGAAGACTTTTATATTACATGCTTTATCTGATGTACTTTTTACCTAAAGCTGAACCACTTTCCGCTGCCACTCTGATAAGTCACAACTTTTCATGAGTTGGTGAAAAGGTCCATGCTTTTGGTAAACTGTATATTGAGGTCTTGAGTCTGTAACTTTCCACTTTATGTACTTTATCCTTTTTTAATATATTAGGATGTGACCTATGGCATGTCATAGTCACTAGTCAAAAGGCAATCTGCCTTTTGACTCTACATGGATTTTTTTGTCTAGTTCATGTATCCAGTTGGCCTTCAAAGTATGGCCGGCTGTAGGCTTTAGTATAAGTATTTTCTGGTCCTTATAACTATGTAAGTTTTGAGTTGAACTTTGTAAACCACTTTGTAAGGAACTAGAAGATCAATATACTTTAACCTTGAAAACCAACGGCTTATGTATTGCTCTAGTTTTTCTGTCTCATTACATCTTGTGTTTCTAAGTTCTCTAAACTCATTTTCTTATCAGTTCCCAATTTGAATTGTTAAGTGTTGAAATACACTCTCCTCTTTGTGTTGTTGTGTTGTACAAGTGCATAACCCCTTCACCCGGTCCTGCAATTGGTATCAGAGCTTCTCAGGCTCTTGATAAAAGATCTCACCATCTTAAGATCCCTCACACACAAAATACTTAACCCTCAAATGGCAGTTATCTCTAAAGCTGATATGGAAACTGGAACCATGATAAAGTCCCCACTGATCATTCTTGATGACTTTGACACTTGGTGCCAAAGAATGGAAGGTTTCATCAAGTGTCAAGACTCAAGAATGTGGGAATCTATTGTCTCTGGACCTTACATATGAAAAACTCCTTCAGCTGCTGCTGGAGGTGGTGTGATCCCTAAGGCTTTGGCTGACTACTCAGAAGAAGATAGAAAGAGAGTAGAGATTGATCAAAAAGGCATGATAGCCCTTCAGACTGCTCTTCCAAACTCTGTATACAGAGGTTTCAAGAAATGCAAAACAGCTAAGCAGCTATAGGATGCATTGAAACTAATGTATGAGGGTTCTACTGAAGCCAAGGAAAACAAGAAGGATCTTCTGAAGCAGCAGTTTGAAAATTTCACCTTCAAAGCAGGTGAGACCATGACTCAACAATACTTAAGGTATGTTGAGATTGTGGATACCCTAGTGGATGTTGGAGTAACTCTTGGAAATAGAGACATTGTAAGGAACTTCATGTCCTCTCTTCCTAGGCAATGGACACATTACTGTGTTGTAATCAAGAGAACTGAGAAGCTTAAGACTCTCACTCTGACAGAGTTGTATGGCATTCTCAGTGGATACCAGATGGAGATGAACATGCAAGGTTCATCTGGTAACTCCAGCAATCAAATGGGTTCAGCCCTTCATGTGACTGAAAGGGATAGCGTAGAACCACAACATCATCTCATATGCTACCCTGACATCTCATAAAAGGGTTCTTTCATCACCTTCCCGGAGACACCAAAGGAGAACTATACTCAAGGAAGCCCATTCCATGAGACAAGTTCTTCTCAAGCCTTTGTGTCCTCTGATGAACATTGTGGCAGCTTCTTATTCACCCTTAAAGATCTGGACTGTATTCATCCAGACGGCCTGGAGTATATGGTGATAGTCCAGCAGATGACTCTTCTCACTCACAGAGCCAAGAGATTCTATAAGAAGACAGGAAGGAAGTTTCCCAGCAATACAGCCAGTGGAAAGTTTGGACTGGACAAAAGCAAAGTTAAGTGTTACAACTGTAACTTGATGGGTCACTTTCCTAGGGAGTGCAAAGCACCAAGAACAAATGGTGGATAAGCACAATCTAGACCAAACTACACTGATATAGCTAACCAGAATGAGAAGTCAATGCAGCAAGCTGCAGTTGCTATTAAAGAAGGAGGCTTTGACTGGAGCTTTCAGGTGGAAGATGCATCTCAAGATTAAGCATTAATGGCTGACCATGATAAAGCCAAGGTATTGGAATATCTTTGCACTCCGAATGTATTGCTAAAGTCAATAGATACAGGTCCTATAACCTAGAGATGAGATCTGATCTTGAGTCCTTGAACATACTAAAATCTGATTTTAGAAAGACTGAAAATTATTATAAGTTAAGGATAGAGGACTTAGAGAAAACCATTTTAGTTTTAAAACTTGAGCATACAAATTACAGGACTCAGATCAAAGATCTCATAACTAAATTAACTGAATGCGTAGCTGAGCTTGTGATCAGCAAAGCTAGGGCAGAAAAATATGTTCTTGAAGAAGAGACCTTCAAGAACATCATATCCTCATCCGTGCATGCAAAAGTTTTGTTATCAAAATAGGCAGGGACTGGGATCTAGTGAGATAGTTCCTCCACACACAATCTTGTCTGTAAGATCACCTAGGTGTGGAACTTGTGAAGAAGAGCTTCCTTACATAGACCCATTGAGTGAAGAGGATGAAGAAGTGATAGTGAAGAATTCCTCTGAGAAGAGTGAAGAAGAGGATTCTAAGAAGGGTCACTATCCTTTTGAGGAGAGCAGGAAGCCTGAGATGACCAAGTCTATGAAGAAGAAATTGATTAGAAAGAGCAAAAGAAAGGCCAGGAGGGCTCAAGAGATCAAGGCCACTTTCAACTCTAAGCAAAAACAAGTCTTTATTTTTATAGGATTTGATATGGTCAAGACTGAAAACTTAACCTCAATTCTTCTACAAAGAGTTATGGTTCATGTTTAAATCATCTCAGCATCAAAAAGAAGGCTGATTCATTGTGTACCACTGTTACACAACCTGAACCATCCAACTCCAAGAACAGTCCTAAGCCCAAAGGGAATGTCTCATCATTTACAAAGATGAAGATGGAGAAGGGAAGTGATCAAAGTCAGCCTTGTTCTCAGAAGAAAACTCTTGGGAAGAAGAAGATAAGTTGTGTTATGTGTGAGTGTACTTCTTATCTTGCTATGGATTGTCCATACAATCCAAAAAGTACTCTTCATATGAACAAGAAGGAGACTCTAAAGATATCTAAGGAGAACTCAGCCTCGGAAGGAAAATCTATCTCCTTTTGAAGCTCCAAAGGAAAGAAGAAGGTAAGTGGAAAATTGCCTTCGGAAGAAAATTTGATCTCGGAAGAAAGGAATACTTTCGAAGCACTAAAGTCTGTTGCAGTGCTAGTAGAATATTCCGAAGGTTTAGTCATCAAAACTTTCAAAGTCTTAAAAGCTTCTGAAGTGATTAAGGTCATGTCCAAACTTCCAAAGGTGGTATGGAAGTCAAGGAAAGACCAAGTGTCTGAAAGTTTTCCATTAACAACAGCAACAGATCCCAAGAGCACAACCATAGGATCTATTACTGTTTCATTACCTTCTATCTCCTTTGATGAGCCCAAGACCAATGAGGCTTGGGTTTCCAAGTGTAACTAATCATTTTATGTGTGCAGGAACAGCTCAAGACAAATAAAAATGTCTGGATCATTGATAGTGGCTGCTCCAAGCACATGACAGGCAATAGGTCACTACTCCAAAACTCTGAAAGGATTGATAGAGGACCAGTTTCCTTTAGAGGAGATGAAGGAGGTTACATATCTGGAAGGGGCAAGTTCATAAATGGTTTCAGCATTGAAAAGGCAAACTTTGTCAATGAGCTTGGGTACAATCTTCTGA
This sequence comes from Flaveria linearis, assembly GCA_024085815.1. Lineage (NCBI taxonomy): Eukaryota > Viridiplantae > Streptophyta > Magnoliopsida > Asterales > Asteraceae > Flaveria > Flaveria linearis. Next base: position 67,252,101 of record CM044005.1, read on the forward strand.
GTGTATCCTAATTTTGTGATCAGAGTCACAACATGCTCTTTATTGAGCATAAGTGCATTGTTCTCAAGCCTGGGGTGATATTCCTCATGAGAATATTCTGCTTAGAGCCCCCAGAAAAGGGAACATGTATAAGATGGATTTTCATAAAACATCTCCCTCAGGATAAGTTTCATGATTTCTATCTAAAGCCAATAGTGATGAGTCTTTTCTTTGGCATAAAAGAATGTGCCGTGTAAACTTTAAGAACATGAATAAGCTAATTAAGAATGATTTGGTAACTGGAATGCCAAGGAAAGAGTGTACAAGTGATGACCATTGTGTTGCATGCCTGAAAGGGAAGCAACACAAGGTATCTCACAAGCCTAAGGAAAGAAACTCCATCACTACACCCCTACATTTGTTACATATGGATCTCTTTGGCCCTACAGTGTAATGTGTTTAGGGAGGACCTCTTACTTTATGGTGATCATAGATGACTTTACAAGATTCACATGGTCTTCTTCCTTAGAACTAAAGATGAGACCCCTAAGACTCTGAAGAATTTCATCTTAAGAATTGAGAATCAATGTCATCACAAGGTCAAAACCATAAGATGTGATCAAGGAACCGAATTTAAGAATCAAATCCTTGATACTTTTTGTGATGAAAAGGGTATTACAAGACAATACAGTGCTCCCAGGACTCCTCAGCAAAATGGTGTTGCTGAGAGGAGAAACAAGACACTAATTGAAGCTGCTAGAACCATGTTGTCTGACTCTAAACTGCCCATCACCTTCTGGGCAGAGGCAGTCAACACTGCCTACTATGTGCAGAACAGAGTTTTAGTGGTTAAGACCCATGGTAAGACTACTTATGAACTTTGGCACAAGAGAAAACCTTTCATTGGTTTTCTCAAGTCGTTTGGATGTCCATGCAGCATCTTCAATACCAAAGATCAAATTGCCAAGTTTGCTGAGAAATCAGATGATGGACACTTCATTGGATACTCTTCCCAAGCTAAAGCTTATAGAGTATACAATTTCAGAACTACAGTAGTTGAGGAGTCAGCCAATGTGACATTCAATGAGCACACCCCCAGTGTGAAAGGTTCTGGTCCGGATTGGCTTTTTGATCTTGACATAGTTACAAACTGTTTTAACAAATCTTGTGAGAATTTTTCAGGGTCTACGGACATTCTACCTCCAAGTGATCCTGATCCAAGATTTGAGATAACAAGACCTTCAAGTTATACATCTTCAGCTCCAGTTGTAACTACTTCAGCAAGGTTTCTATTAGCAGAACAATAACAAGTACAGCTGATCCATCTGAGATGCCTTCAAGTTCCAGCTCAGAGGCACAACAGACAGACAAAAAACTTCAAATCCAGAAGAAGATGATGGTGGTAGTGACAGTGATCAAGAATTTCAGGATGCTGATAACCATCCCATAGACGAACATATCAATGATGTCACACACTCATTGGATCAAGTTTCTCTTGATAGGTGTGTTAAAGTGGTAGAGGAAGCAACTATGCCAGATCTAAATTTCTCTAATTTCGATCTGTCTCAGCAACTTGCTGTGATCCCTCAGTTAAGGATCCACAAGTTCCATCCTACCACAAACATCATTGGAAATGTTGACACCGGGGTAAGGACAAGAGGACAAACCTATGAAGCAAATGTCTGTCTACACTCTTGTTTCTTATCCCAGATAGAGCCCAAGAAAGTTGATGAGGCTCTGAAGGATGGAAGTTAGATTAAAGCTATGCAGGAGGAGCTACTTCAATTCAAGAGACAGAAGGTTTGGAACCTATGTCCTCTTCTACATGGGAAGACTACTATAGAAACCAAATTGATATTTAGGAATAAGAAAGATGATAGAGGTATTGTCATCAAGAACAAAGCTAGACTAGTTGTTCAAGGATACACACAAAAGAAGGAATTGATTACACTGATGTCTTTGCTCCTATGGCAAGACTAGAAGCTGTTAGGATATTCTTGGCCTTTGCTGCATCCAATAACTTTAAGGTCTATCAACTTGATGTCAAGTGTGCTTTTCTATATGGGGTGATTGATAAAGAGGTGTATGTCAAACAACCACCTGGTTTTGCAGATCCAGATCACCCTGATTATGTCTGCAAGCTTGATAAGGCTCTCTGTGGGCTACACCAAGCACCAAGAAAGTGGTATGAGACTCTATCTCAGTATCTCTGCAAGCATGGATACAGAAGAGGTACTATAGATAGAACTCTCTTCATCAAAGGACAGGGAAATGACTTACTGCTAGTTCAAGTGTATGTAGATGACATCATTTTTGGTTCAACTAATCCAAGGCTCTGCAAAGACTTTAAGAAGCTTATGAAAGATATATTTGAAATGAGTTCCATGGGGGAACTAAATTTCTTTCTGCGCATTCAAGTGAAGCAAGTTGATGATGGAATCTTCATAAGTCAGTCAAAGTATGTCCAGGACATACTCAAAAAATACAACATGACTGATTGTAAGATTGCTAAGGCACCCATAGCAAGAAACCACTCCCTTGGGCCTGATCTTGAGGGGGAGTGTGTGGATGAACACCTCTACAGGGCTATGATTGGGTCTCTTATGTATCTTACAGCTAGCAGGCCTGATATCATGTTTGCCACATGCATTTGTGCAAAATATCAAGCCAACCCTAGGATGTCTCACCTCATCACTATCAAGAGAATTCTAAGATACCTCAAAGGTGCTCCAACACTGGGTCTCTGGTATCCTAAAAATTCTGACTTCAATCTATATGCATATACAGATAATGACTATGGTGGTTGCAATATGACTACAAAGTCTACATCTGGGGGATGTCAGTTCCTTGGTGGAAGGGTTGTCTCATGGCAATGCAAGAAACAATCCTGTGTCTCTACATCAACTGCTGAGGCTGAATACATTGCTACTGCAAGTTGCTGTGCTCAAGTGCTTTGGATTCAGAATTAGATGCTTGACTGTGGGTTCAACTTCAAGTAGACTCTCATTCACATAGACAACAACAGTGTTATCTCTATCATAGAGAATCCTGTGCAACACTCAAGGACAAAACATATAAACATCAGGTATCATTTAATTAGAGATAACTTTGAAAAGGGACTAAATAAACTAGTTAAGGTTAACACAAATGAACAATATGCTGATTTGTTCACAAAAGCCTTTGATGAACAGAGATTTAAGTATCTTATATCAGCTATTGGGATGATTAACCTTGAGTAGCTTTTTATTAAAAACTTATTCATTTTATTTCTTAAAATCTGTGTGTCCTAAGTTGTCTAGTCTATCACTTTCATAAGCTTATGTTTTCTAGGGATAAAAACTGACTGAAGAGTTTTTCATATATCTTTGACAAATTTTCATCTTTCAGAAGATATGCTTTTATCTACGGAAGAAAATATCTCATCAAGACAAATAACTGTCTATGTGACATTTACCTTCGGAAGAAATTTCTGAAATATCTTTCGAAGCATAAAAACTCTCTTAGGCACTTGCATGTTTTTAAGGATCATTTCTCTTCTGAAGGATATTAACTCTCAGAAGCTTCGTTTTTATGGAATAAAGCATCACAGTTTAACAATTATCTTCCAAAGCAAATTTGTCAAAACTCTTTGAGAAATTCTTCCGAAGCTATTTTGGCTTCGGACGCTTTTTCCATAAAACTTCCGAAGACATTTTACCTTCGGAAGATTTTTGAGTTCCAAGAAAACAACTTTTGAGCAAAAAGAAAACTACTTTTTCAGAGGTGGGACCGCCTTCCGGATTTCAAAGTTTATCCCTTTTCCTTAACTTTGTCTCAAATCCTTTTCACATATAAACCCTGTCGGTTCCCCCTCTTTTTATCATCTTCATCTTCTCTCCAAACCTAAATTCTGAGATTTCTCTTCGAAACCGCCTTCGTTCATCCTTCCTTCACATCTAAGTTTACTCAAAATGGCCAACCTTCACAGACGAAATGACCCAGATTTTTCTATGCAGTTACATAGGCAACACAATCAGGTTGCACTATTAAACTTTGAGAAAGATCCCTATTTCTCAAAGGTATGCAAATTCTTGGCCCTGTCTAACTTCTTCACCTCCCTTACCATCGATCCTCCTCTCTATGAGGATCATTTGCTTCAATTCTGGAAGACCTGCCAAGAGGTCATTTTGGATGGGGAGAAGGCACTGTCTGCCACAGTGCAGGGAAGAACAGTCTTCATCACTCCTGCCATTATCAACACTCATCTTCTGCTGGATGATGAAGAAGGTGAGGTGTTCTTCCTAAAAGAAGCTGTCAACCATTCTTTTGAGCAGATGGGTTATGAAGGAGATTTCTCTATAAAGACCTTCAGGAAAGGGAAGGTTTCATCTAAGTGGAAGTATCTACTTCTTATGGTTATCCACAGCTTGTCTAACAAGCATGGAGGATGGGACTAGATTCCTGAAGATCTCTCCTTCATAGTACATGGAATGGTTCAGGGGGTCAAGTTCAGGTATTCTCAATTTCTATATACAAATTTAATAGCAAACTTAGACTCCTTAGAATATTACACGTTTCCTAGATATGTTCAATACATTCTCAACTGTGAACTGGGCTCACAATTGAGGGAAACATGTAATATTCTTAAATTTGGATAGATGAAGCCCGACATTCTTAAATTTGGCTCACAGTTGAAGAAACCAACTGTTGGCTTCTCAGGGGTAGAAACAGCCCTTGTCCCAAAAATGTTAGAGCTCATTGCACAAGGTGGCAACTTAGCAACACAAGCTAGTGTTAAACCCACACCTTCTACATCCCAACCATCAAAACAGCCACAAATCACCCTTACCTACCAAATAAAACACAAACGAACCCCGGCATAAGCTATTGAGTTTGTGCAGGCCCCCATATACTCACTTACATAGGACGAAGTGGACACTGGAGCTCCCACTTACACTGGAGCTCACAATCCTAACAGCCTTAAGCCTTCACTCTGAGTCTCAACACTGAGTGAACAACCTTTAGGGGACAACTACCATCCCCAGCCTTTAGATTTAAACCAACCAATACCCAACCTTGACTTCTATACTGATGAGGACTTAGATTCAAGTGAGTATCATGAGTCTTCCTACTAGACCTCCCCTCAAACGGAGATGAGTACTCCAGAGTCATCTAAGTCTAGCCCACATCAGTCGCCTATCACTGAGGTGGATACTTCTGAACATGTTCAGGATATCCATATGGAAGAGGCACTCACTGTCGGGTTTGCAAGAACATAAAATCCATGTTTAACCTTTAAACATTCTGAAAACGCAGCGGATATAATGCTTTTAAAAACGATTTTTAAAGCTGAAATTTCATATTCTTAGGTGACCATTTTAGGTGGAAAACAAACCCAAACATAAGGATCTTAAATATATGAATGGACAAGCTATGAACACATAAAACAACCATAATAGAAAGCCATTAACAAGCTGCCAAAACTACCTTTCAGCAGTTGAGAGTAATACTTCTAAATGGCTGCCAAAAACGTGGATTTGATGGAGATGTAGGTGTCAAAAACGGCCAAGACTCCAAGAAGAGGACTCCTCAAGCAAGTATACCCCAAGCTTGGCTACAACCACCTTCTTGTTAGGAAGAAGAAAGCACCAAAATCAACTAAAAACCCTCAAAACCTGCTGCTGCTGCCGTGAGTTTATGAGAGGAGGAGAGAGTTTTTTTTTTGATTTTTGCAAGAATGATCAATGGAAGGAAGAGTGTGAGAGTAGTTAAAACAAATGTGTGTTTTCAGGGCACCAAAAAGGAACCAATGATCATCAAGGTGGGTGGCCAAAGGGTTTAAAAAACTAGAGTTTTCCCTCTTTAATCAAACACACATTTATCATAAACTAACCCCTTGTTGTCACACAATAATAAGTTATCTACTAGACTTATTAAAATTGTGACATATGTCTTATATAATTAAACAATTTAATCATAGAACACTCTTATATTATTAGTGTTATTTAAACCTCTTTAAATAACAGAAATAATAATAATCCCATCTATAAATTATCCTTATAATTTATTCATCACTAATGCTTTTTGTTTAGAAAACCCCTTTTTCTAAACATGGTGCTATTATTCAATTGTATGATCCCATCATCAATTAAATAGTTCTTGGTGATTGTAAAGCTTGTTATTGGGTATAACCCGACTTGGATCATAACGTACTAACCACATCAATATTCTAAGTGTCTTGGGCACACAGAATCCTACAATCTCTCACTTGCCCAAGATTCATAAAAGATTGATGCAAGCAGTAAATACCGCCTAACAACGGTTTACTACCCTTAATACGCATGACTTATAGCCATTCAATAACATCATCTCATTCTAGTACCTTACTTGAAATGATTTAGGTGAATTAATCATCTATCCTTTTGTTACAGATGTCATGTTAAATCCAAGGACACAGAATGATCATTCCTTGTTGATTTAACTTAATCAGGCCTTAGACATCTAACTCTCAACGAATAAGAGGAACAAATTCCATCTTGACTACATACGTTTCTCACAAACACCTCGTGTTATACCTAAACACACCCTTATGTACTGTCCACTATTTTAGGACAGTGAAGAATTAGCTTAAGGTATAATACTTGGTGAGTATCAAAACCCAATATGTATCTCAGGTCGGAGGATACCAAATGATATTCGCCTTTACTCAAATTTACTTATGATCAATCAATAAGATTCTATGAACCTTGGTAGAAACCCATTGCTCTATATTCATCCTTATGAATATCAACCAATCCAAGTTCATAATAGTCTTACCTTCAAACTTGTTCCCACAAGTGTGAACGACTACGGACATTTAGAGTAAACATTTTACTCATGGATTAAACATGCTAAATTGGAATATTATTTGAAACATTATAACCAAATAATTTTATTCAAATAATAGAAAGTTCCACATATCCAAATACAAAATTTACAGATCAAATCCAATCACTAGAATATCGAAGTCCCATGGCACAAGTATGACCTTCATGCTTTGCCTTTTCAAGGAGCTTCGTGAGAGGATCCGCAATGTTTTGATCCGTGTGAACTTTGCGAATACATATCTTTCCCTTTTCAACTTCATCTCGTATGTAGTTGAATCTCCGCTCAATGTGCCCAGTCTTTTGATGAGCACGGGGTTCCTTGATTTGTGCAATCCCTCGTTATCACAAAAGATCTCTAGGGGGTCCTGAATGGAAGGGACTACCCCTAGATCGGCAATGAATTTCTTCAACCATGCAGCTTCTTGAGCTGCCAATGAGGCAGCAACGTATTCTGATTCTGTAGTCGATAGAGCCACCACATCCTGCTTGGAGCTCTTCCAAGAAACCGCTCCTTCATTCAGAATGAAAATGTATCCCGATTGTGACCGAGAATCATCACGATCGGTTTGGAAACTCGCATCCGTGTAGCCTTTTACAACGAGTTCCTCGTCACCAGATCCATAGATTAGGAACATATCTCTTGTCCTCCTTAGGTACTTAAGTATGTTCTTAACAGCCATCCAATGACTGTTTCCAGGATTTTGCTGGTAACGACTTGTCATGCTCAAGGCGCATGACACGTCCGGTCGAGTGCATATCATTGCATACATGATGGATCCAATAGCAGATGCGTATGGGATTGCCTTCATTTTATCTTGCTCATCCTTTGAGCTTGGACATTGAGTCGTACTCAACATCGTTCCTCTTTGAATAGGTACGGTACCTTTCTTAGAGTTTTCCATCTTGAACCTTTTTAAGATCTTATCAATGTATGCACTTTGATTCAAACCAATCAACCGCCTTGATCTATCCCTATAGATCTTTATTCCCAGAATATAGGCGGCTTCACCAAGATCCTTGATGGAAAAACAACTTCCAAGCCAGGTTTTTACACCTTCCAAGGTTGGAATGTCATTTCCAAATAGTAGTATGTCATCAACATACAATACTAGGAAAGTTATTATGCTCCCACTAGCCATTTTATACACGCAAGCCTCATCAGCGTTTTTGATGAAGCCAAATTTCTTGACCTCCTCATCAAAACGATGATTCCAGCTTCTCGATGCTTGTTTCAATCCATAGATTGATTTCTTTAACTTGCATACTTTATTATGATGTTTTGGATCAACAAAACCTTCAGGCTGAACCATATAGACATCTTCCTCAAGATATCAATTTAGGAAAGCGGTTTTGACATCCATTTGCCAAATCTCATAATCATAATGAGCAGCTATGGCAAATAATATCCTTATAGACTTTAGCACCGCAACAGGTGAGAAGGTTTCATCATAATCAACCCCTTGAGTTTGAGTGAAACCCTTTGCTACAAGTCTAGCTTTATAAGTATCCAAGTTTCCATGCATATCGGTTTTCTTCTTGAAAACCCACTTACTTCCAACTACCTTGGAATTAAGAGGTGGTACAACAAGTTCCCAAACTTGGTTGTCATACATGGATTGCATCTCAACGTTCATGGCTTCTAGCCATTTGTCACAATCCGAATTAGACATTGCATTATGGTATGTGGTTGGTTCATCAGAATCTACCACATAGCATCCATCCATGAAAAATCCATATCTTTCAGGTGGATTACTAGTTCTACCACTTCTGCGAACGTCTTGTGTGTATTGATCAACCCCTTGATCTTCCTCAACATCCTCATGTTGAGTGCTAGTTTCAACCAAACGTGTATCGGGTTGTGGTTCTTGATCCTCTTCAAGATCCACTGTTCTACTGCCAGCTCCTTCCATAAGGAACTTTGCTTCTAAGAACTCACCCTTTCTGGCAACAAACACCTTTTGTTCCAGTGGATCGTAGAAATAATATCCCATAGAATCTCTAGGATATCCAACAAAGATACACTTGGTGGATCGGACTTCCAATTTGTTTGGGGTGGGAGTCTTAACATAAGCCTCACATCCCCAAACCCTAAAGTATGATAGGGATGGAACTCTTCCATGCCATATCTCAAAAGGTGTCCTTTCCACCTTTTTGGTTGGGGCCATATTTAGAATACGGGCCGCGGAGAGCAAAGCGAAACCCCAAAATGATAGAGGTAATGAGCTTCTAGCCATCATAGATCGGACCATATCCAATAAGGTTTGATTCCCCCTTTCAGACATACCATTATGTTGTGGTGTTCCAGGTTGAGTGAGTTGTGAGACAATCCCACAACTCCTAAGATGATCTTGAAAAACATCACTTAGGTATTCACCTCCTCTATCGGTACGGAGAATTTTAATTGACTTATTGAGTTGATTTTCTACTTCATTCTTGAAGATTTTGAACATTTCAAAAGCTTCATCTTTGTGCCTTAATAAGTACACATACCCATAGCGACTATAGTCGTCGGTAAAGGTAATGAAGTATCTTTCACCATTCCTAGTCATTGGCTTAAAAGGACCACATACATCCGAATGTATGATTCCTAATAAATCTTTTGCTCTTTCGGTAGTTCCACTAAAGGGCGCCTTAGTCATCTTGCCTTGTAAACAAGATTCACAAACATCAAATGAATCACATTCATTTGTTTTTAAAAGACCATTCTTTTGAAGTGTTTGTAAACGTTTCTTGTTTATATGACCAAGACGACAATGCCAAAGATAGGTATCACTCAAGTCCAACTTGAGTTTCTTGGTGTTAGTTTGGTACAATGAACTATTTAAAGTATTTTCATGAACCAATTCATAAATACCATTAATTGGTATAGCTTTAAAATAGAACATACCATTTAAAGAAACATGAATATCATTTTCAATAAATGATAATACATAATCATAATGTCTTAATTGAGATACAGAAATAATGTTCCTAGTCAAACTAGGAGCATACAAAACATTCTTCAAAATAACTTCCAAACCACTTGGAAGTCTTAGGATGTAGTCTCCACGAGCTTTAACTAAGACTTTAGTTCCATTGCCCATGAAGAGGCTAACATCCCCTTGTTTGAAGTCCCTACTTCTTGTGAACCCCTGCAACAAATTGCAAATATGAGTTCCACATCCGGTATCCAATACCCATGTGTTAGAAGATGTAACATTAAGATCAATATGAATCATGTATATTGTACCTGAGGTCTGCCCGGCATCCCTCTTTGCTTTCAACTCTTGGAGATGGACAGGACAATTCCTTGCCCAATGTCCTATCTCCCCACACTTGAAGCATGGGTCATTAGTAGCAACCTTTTGCTTCTTCTCTTGTGGTTTGGGTGGTACCCTTACCACCCCTTTCCCCTTTCCCCATAAGGGTCCCTTACCCTTGGCAACCTTTGCCTTGGGTGCGGAATGAGGCCTTTTGTTGTTCCCACCTTCATTGATGGTGAGAACGGGTAAAACCCTTTTACCCATGGCCGCCTCGGCCGTTTTGAGCATTGAGTGAAGCTCACCAATGCTTTTATCCCATGCATTCATGTTGTAGTTCAACACGAATGTCTCGAACCTTTTGGTTAGGCCATTTAGGATCAAATCCGTGGCCAACTCCTTCGAGACGGGACAATTTAGCCTCTCGAGGCGGTCAATATGACTTTTCATCTTAAGTACATAAGATGAAACAGATTGGTTGTCGTCCATACGACATGCATGGAGCGCTCGAACCGTTTCGAACCGCTCAACCCTTGCTTGCTGTTAGAACGTTTCCTTCAGCTGGGTTATCATGTCGTAAGCTCCGTGATGTTCATACTCCTTTTGGAGATCCGGAGTCATGCTCGCTAGCATGAGACAAGGCACTTGGATGGAGTCATCAGTGTATTTCAGTCAATCGTTAAAGGCCTCCTCATCATCCTCGCTAGGTTGATCTGGGATAGGGTCGTCTAAAACATATGATCTTCTCTCTTGCTTGAGAACAATTCTCAAGTTTCGATACCAATCAATAAAGTTGTTATGATTTAGACGTTTCTTTTGGAGGATCGCTCGTAGTGATTGGTTTGACGCGGACGAGTTATCGTGATTTTCATTATTAGTGGCCATCTACAAAATTTAACAAAGATCAATTTTAGTATTTTCAATATTGCTAATTTTAATATTTGATGCCTTTTAAGGTCAATTTTATATTAAAATCTAGAACCCAACATTACATTTAAATTGTGGTTAGGTGACCTTTATCCCACTTTTAAATTAATAAGGTGGTCAACGATTGACGATTGCAACCTTTTGCAACTTCTAGCGGTATGGGATCGACTTTAAACATCATATGTAAAGTCGGCATGTTAATCCCATCAACACCATTTGGAAACCATATTTTAGGTGATCCATTCAACATGGTTTGCAAATCAAGTTACCCTACTTGCACACACATGTGAGTTTACCAACATAGGTGGTTAGGTGACCTTTATTCCACCAATGTGTTATTCCCACCTTAAGTCATAAGTTCCCTCAAAATGGTTAGGTGACCTTTATCCCATTAAGAGTTTCCAAATGACTTAAGTGTTGTGCAAAAGGATGGTGTTAAACTTGTTTGTTAAATGTTTAGAGGTTTCATAATTCTAGTTTAGAAAACTCTATGTACTTGTATTTGCATGCTTTCAAATACAAGGTACCCTATGGTTCTTTGATTAAAACCTATTTTAATCTTTAGAATCATTAAATCATTTTAATAACCTTTTATTAACCTTTAATAATCATCAATTTTCAGCTTGTTAAGTTTGTTAATGAGTTTGTTTTGAATATCCAAATATCAACCAAACAATCAAAACAACAAACAATCAACCAAGCATAAACATTAACAATCATATGTGCATAACCATAGCCCTTATGTTGACAACACTTGTTTGCCATCACAAGTGTTGTCATTTGGTCTTTCTAAGGATCAAACACATCAAAAGGTCCAAGAACCTCCCACTAGAAACCGCATCCAAATGCTCCATGTTTCTTGTGTCTTCTCTTTGTGCTTTTGTCACGTCCTTCTTCATATTACAAGAAATAATGTCCTAATACAAGATTTCTAGAAATATGAAAATAACTAATCTATTTATTACATCCCAATAACAAATAAATTACACTTGGAACAAAAACCAAATAATAGATTATACAACCAAATTGAATGAATGAATACAACCATCATAAACATCCAAACAATCACAAGGTCAATGGCTAGGTTATGCACTAAAACATCCAATGATCAAATCATCAAAATATATAATGAAATCCCACTTAAAACCTTCAAATTTCATCCAACATAAACTGAAATTTTGGTTTTAAATATTGTCCAAACAATCAACATATCAACATACATATCTTTCAAGGTTTAATCACAAGCATGTGTAATGTAACCTTGAAAGTTGGGGATTTCAACAAGACATAATATACCAGCCCAAAACAGCCTATAACATGTCTAATATCATCTTTTAAAACCAATTTCAAAAGATGAATCAAGCAAGCCATCCATATAACCGGCTCTTGATGCCATTGTCGGGTTTGCAAAAACATAAAATCCATGTTTAACCTTTAAACATTCTGAAAACGCAGCGGATATAATGCTTTTAAAAACGATTTTTAAAGCTGAAATTTCATATTCTTAGGTGACCATTTTAGGTGGAAAACAAACCCAAACATAAGGATCTTAAATATATGAATGGACAAGCTATGAACACATAAAACAACCATAATAGAAAGCCATTAACAAGCTGCCAAAACTACCTTTCAGCAGTTGAGAGTAATACTTCTAAATGGCTGCCAAAAACGTGGATTTGATGGAGATGTAGGTGTCAAAAACGGCCAAGACTCCAAGAAGAGGACTCCTCAAGCAAGTATACCCCAAGCTTGGCTACAACCACCTTGTTAGGAAGAAGAAAGCACCAAAATCAACTAAAAAACCCTCAAAACCTGCTGCTGCTGCCGTGAGTTTATGAGAGGAGGAGAGAGTTTTTTTTTTTGATTTTTGCAAGAATGATCAATGGAAGGAAGAGTGTGAGAGTAGTTAAAACAAATGTGTGTTTTCAAGGCACCAAAAAGGAACCAATGATCATCAAGGTGGGCGGCCAAAGGGTTTAAAAGACTAGAGTTTTCCCTCTTTAATCAAACACACATTTATCATAAACTAACCCCTTGTTGTCACACAATAATAAGTCATCTACTAGACTTATTAAAATTATGACATATGTCTTGTATAATTAAACAATTTAATCATAGAACACTCTTATATTATTAGTGTTATTTAAACCTCTTTAAATAACAGAAATAATAATAATCCCATCTATAAATTATCCTTATAATTTATTCATCACTAATGCTTTTTGTTTAGAAAACCCCTTTTCTAAACATGGTGCTATTATTCAATTGTATGATCCCATCATCAATTAAATAGTTCTTGGTGATTGTAAAGCTTTTTATTGGGTATAACCCGACTTGGATCATAACGTACTAACCACATCAATATTCTAAGTGTCTTGGGCACACAGAATCCTACACTCACTTCAGTAAGTGATTACATCATTCAGACCTCAACCATGGCAACTCAGCCCATTGACATTTCAACTGAGGTTGTTACTGAGCAGAGGAAATCCAGCAGCCAAGAACACCATGCTGGTGATGAGGAAGAGGACTTTGGTCCCATTCTCCAGGGTGCAAAAACTGTCCAAAACATGCACCTATTTAGTCTCCAAGGTTAGCCATCTTGAATCTCAGGTGACTACCTTGCAACATAGGGTCAATGATCAGCAACTTGAGATATCTTATCTCAAGGAACAACTAGCTAGGAGACCCTTAAGAGAAACTCAACCAGGAACACAAGAACCTGTGGATGTAATTGACCTAACTCCTAGCTCCCCTGTGCAAGAGGGTGATGCTACCAAAAAGGGGGAGGAAGTCAATTCAATCACGAAACCTGGGAGTTCCTCAGGGAGTATGGACATTGAGGACTCACCATCCGCACTTGCAGTTATGCATACTCAGCAACTTTCTCATGTCCATATTGATATGGACAGCATAGACTCAGTCATAAAGAAAGGCATCCCAAGAGCAGTATCATCTCCACCAACTCTTGGTCACACTTTTGGGTGGAGGTATGATACTGCAACAAGAACTCTTATTCTTCAAAGAGTTCAACAAAGGAACACTGCAGAGTTCAGCCTTAGAGGAAGGCAAAGGAAATCAGGCAATACCATCAGTCAACTGGATGTTAAGGCAGACCCTGAGATTAGCTTTAAAGGGAAAACCTTGACTAAAGGCCAAGTGGTAGAATCTGAGAGCCCTGTCTCACCACAAACTGCTATAGATGTTCAAACCCTTGATGAGACACCTACTGGTGAAGGTGCATCTCAATCTCTCTCTGGTCAGAGCTTGGAAGCTACACCAAGCAATGAAGGCCAAAGCTCTCTCCACCCTGAGTCATAAAGGTCTGTGAGTGACAAAGGGAAAAGGAAGTTAACTCTTCAGGAGATTGAGGTGGAGGAGAGAGAGAGGAAAAGGAAGCTAAGGGGGGAAATTTCCTCTACTGGGTCTGCAAGGCTCATGGAAAGTGCTATTAGGGCTGCCCCCAGACCAAATACTCAGGATGATGAGTTAAGGGCAGCCAGGATAAACTACTTGCAGACTAGGAACTATGATATTGATAATATCATTTCTCTCCCCTTAGATGAGTTGAATGAACGGGGTGACATAGAACTATCAAAAGAGAGAAAGGAAGAAGAGGATGCAGAGCTTCTTTTGAAAATCAAAGAAGAAAGAAGAAGAAAGAGGCTCTATAAGCACATGCCTATACTCTCACCAGTTCAAGAAACTCAGGAACAAGAGGATGTGGTACCACAAGAACCTCAAATAGATAAAGAAAAAGATAGGATCAACATGATCAACTACCTGAGTGCCACAGGCCTCTATCAAGCTGATACACTTCTTCCCTTACCCTTTGACTACATTGAGTTTGAGTACCTCAAACAACTTGAACTTGATGTAGCCAAAGAGAGAAAGATCACCAAAAGGAAGTTAAGGGAAGAAGCTGTAAAATCAAGGGCCATCATTAATAAGAATCTGAAGAAGTCTACTGACAGACAGAAAATGATGAGCTGCTTAAAGCTATATGGATTCTTCGGAAGGAGACTTGGTCCCATGTCCCTATCCACCATGGATGTGCATATTAGGGTGATCAAGCAGAAGATCAAAAGAGGTGAACTTGTTGACTTACACTCCCCACCAAGTTAGGTCCCTCAGGAAGTAGAGGTTAAGGTTGAAACACCCAAGACAACACAACCTGAACCTCCTGTTGAATCTCAGCAAACTTTCACTTCTGATCCATAACAAGTATCTCTCGATCTGAACCTGTAAGAGAGGAAGACCCAATTAAGAAGGACAAAGAAGATCAATCAGGTGCTGCAGGCCAGTCTTCTTAGTTAAAGAGTTCAAAGAGGAGGAAAAGGATGGTTTCTAAACCAAAGTCAAAGAAGAAGAAGAAGGAAACATCCACCTTCAAACCTCAGGATGAGTCAAAACATTCTGAGGATGTGTAACAAAAGGATGCCCCACCAACTCCAATTCAAGCAGCTCCTCTGGCATCAGGCAGACCCATCTTATCTTGGACATACACCACAAATCTAGAAAGATGGCATGTCATAAGAGATCAAGGTATTGAACATGTCTACACATGGTAGGATATGTTCAATCTACCTCTGCATGATCTCTGTGACATGAGAAGATACTATGAGAGTCTGAGTGATCCTGACCATCTCATGAAGAAAGGGATGGTCATCATCATAATGAGGACTGTCAATATCTAATGTCTTAAGGTGTTTTGGTAGCATCAGCCTAGGGGGAGTTTGTAAGGCTATTAGTAAGGCTGATGCAACCCAAACACTTAAAGTTTTTCTTGCATGCATGCACATGTGCACTGAAGTGGAATGCTTTGGAAGATTCACACTGACTTGGAAATTATTCTAACTACGAAATCTTCCAAAGCCAAGACCAATATCTTCCGAAGCCAAAAGATGAAGTCTCCCGAAGCTTCAAGGACAAAGTCTTCCGAAGCCAACCATTGAAGACAGATTTCTTCCGAAGACTTTTATATTACATGCTTTATCTGATGTACTTTTTACCTAAAGCTGAACCACCTTCCGCTGTCACTTTGATAAGTCACCAACCTTTTTATGAGTTGGTGAAAAGGTCCATGCTTTTGTTAAACTGTACATTGAGATCTTGAGTCCGTAACTTTCCACTTTATGTACTTTATCCTTTTTGTAATTTATTAGGATGTGAGCTATGGCATGTCATAGTCACTAGTCAAAAGGCAATCTGCCTTTTGACTCTACATGGATTTTGTTGTCTAGTTCATGTATGTAGCTGGCCTTCAAAGTATGGCCGGCTGTAGGCTTTAGTATAAGTATTTTCTGGTCCTTGTAACTAAGTAAGTTTTGAGTTGAACTTTGTAAACCACTTTGTAAAGAACTAGAAGGTCAATATATTTTGACCTTGAAAACCAACTGCTTGTGTATTGCTCTAGTTTTTCTGTCTCATTACATCTTGTGTTTCTAAGTTCTCTAAACTCATTTTCTTATCAGTTCCCCATTTAAATTGTTAAGTGTTGAAATACACTCTCCTCTTTGTGTTGTTGTGTTATACAAGTGCATAACCCGTTCACCTGATCCTGCAGTTCTTTATGTTCCACTTTCATTATCACTAATCTTATCTCTTTCTTTAATGATAATACTTTATATTTATGACTATAAACACACCACGTAAAGGCACACATCAATATATATAAGGAACATAAGAATTAAACATAACCGTGCATAAAATAGGCACGTATAAGCCTTAATTCAAACTAGGGTCAAAACCCTAAAATTTTGATTCTTCCGAAAATCTCGGAAAATTTCTAAGTGTTCTAGACGTTTTAACACTATGAAGGCGCGTGAGGCCTATTTAGGCATTTAAGCACTTTGGGAGCATGACAACCTATATACATGTTTCTTAGTTAGTTTCAGTCCCAAACATCATCTTAACATATTCTAAGTTTGTTACTACTATTCTAAACATCAAACAAGCATTTACAAGCATAAAACATCAACATACATGCATAAATACTTACGGGCATACAAACAACTTTTATAAAGATTATTTATATGCATTTCAGCCCCAAATAATTTATAAAACAAGTAAAAGACGGGGTCTAGAAACTCACCTAGGCTGCTTCCAAGTTCAACTGCTTCAACTTTGAACTTTCAAAGGTTTCTAACACCAAGACATGTCAAAACACATAACCCAGACACTTATAAACACATATTAACATGAAAATCTCGGTTTCATGGTCGAAAACCAAGTAAAACCGAACCAATTATTTAAAATTTACTTACCTAGGCCAAGATTAGCTGCTTTCTCTCTCTAGAACGAAAGAAATCAGCTCTTCTTCTTCTTCTCTTTTGGTCGACAAAAGCAGATGGGATGGAGGCTATATGGGCGACCATACTCATAATATATTAAAATATTGAGTTTTCGTACTTTTTGCACTTTTAGCCCCCTCCACTTTAGCTTCTTTTCCCCTTGGCAAGATACTTTTGTCTTTTTTTTCTTATTAGTCGTCTTTCTTTTATTGTTTTACAAAATTGCGGGTGTTACAGGACTGAATCAGTTTGTGTAAAGGCTTATTAGTTAATTGTGATGCTGGACGTTATGACTTGTTGTTTGTGAACCCATGAGAGATTTCTATATATAATGTCATTATGATTGATGCAAAGGCTTTATCAAAAATTTTAAAGTTCTTTGCATCTTCTTCTTTCCATAAAGACTCAGGCTTCTTTGCAATTTGACCACACTCGTTGGTGTATATTAGAACATATGGTTCATAATGATTAGTGTTGACCTCTTAGGTTCACTATAGATAAGATAGTTCTCAAATATGTAAGAATGATTTGCATAATATTCTTCATAGTTAACCTTGGTCATTTTGTGCTAGTACCAATCTTCTTATCGAGATTGACAAAAGAACTAAGATTCTAGCATAAAGTTCTTCTTTTTTATAACACGTGAAATTTCATGTGCTAAATAAATGTTCACGCTCAAGAGAAGGTTCTCTCGTGAGAACATCACTTAGGATTAGGGAAGCCTATATAAGGGTCAGGATGCCTTTGTTCCCTTCCCTTGTGTGAAAAGTGTTATTGCTGCTGTTAAGAGAGAGAGAGGGGCAAAAGTTAGCGAGAAAGCGGGACTAAGAGGTGTTTAAGTTATGTATTTCATGATGTATGATGTATTTATGCATTAATTAATGGATTGATTGTATTATCGCATGATTATGTAGTCTTGATTGAGAAGCTGTAGGGAAAAGGGTGTTTTTGGTGTCACACCCCAACCTTGACGGCGGAAACATCGAGATTGGAGAGTTAAGATCGTTCGTAGCCACATAACGCTATTATTAAATCCAAATATATTATTCATAAGTTTCAAAGGTAACATTACAAACATAAGTCTCAAGCAAAGATAACATCATGATATAAAACTTAAATGTGACAAGTTCATCCTTTTATTTCTCTAGGTCCAATCGTAGATGTGATAAGCTTCAAAGTAGTAATCATACTTGAGTATTTCCTGAAACATGTTAAAAATAAAAGGTCAACAATAATGTTGGTGAGATTTCCATAGTTTTCAATACATAAGTATATAAAAGATGGCAATTCATGTTGTAAGTTAGAGAGCAAAGTAACTAGGGATGTAAGATAGAATGCACAATCAAACCTTGACAAAGTTTTACAAGTCTCAAAAGTTTACAAGTATATCTGATTAGCTAAGTGTACTTGGATCATCCAAGCAGGCTTGTTAGGCCCATAGATCTATGACGTCGCCAGGATAGCAATAGTTAATGATTGTACATATATTCGACATTACATGGTAGCTACAAGGTTCAACTAACCACAACACACAAGTAAATTGCCATAAGTTTACAAGAATCAAACGATTACAAGTGCAATGATTATAAAGTAACATGTTTCACCCCAAAGTGTGAAAATATGAAAAAGGGGTATAGAAATACTCACATGTTCAATAATTATATAATTGATGATTAATAAGAAATAATAGACGTCGTCCCAACTTAATCCGTCACAAGGCACCTATATATATATATAATCATAAGATTTAAGTTTAATTATAATAAATTTATCAATTTAATAGAGAACTAGAGTTTTAGATGGGATATGGTAGTTTTAATATTTATGTCGAATAAAGTATAATAATGCAATCAATTATGTTTTGGTTCAACAAAGATGGTATGATCCAATTAAGAATAGGAATGATAGTGAACGATTCAATAATTAGATTTATTGATTTAATATAGATTAAATATGACGTGTGGAAAGGAATAATTAATTTAATAATTAATTATTTAAAGTTTGATGAAGGTACTTGCTTATTTGGATGACTTTTAAAATTATTTAAAATTATTTTATAAAGGTTTGGCCTTCTAAATGATTTATTATAGAAATATTATAATACAAGATTTTAGTAATAAGAATAAAGTATATTATATTGTTTTATAAGTTTCAAGGGTTTAAAAGTTTAGAGAAAATAAACTAAATATGATATACATGGTTAAATGATTAGATGGCTAATTAATTATTTAAATATTTATTTAAATAATCATTTATGTAAATAAACATTGTAATAGGTAGGTTTGAAGTGTTCTAATATAGAAAAGAACTAGGCATAATAAAATATAAATAAATTTTTAAAATCCTTGGAAATATGCATGATTTATCTATGATTAAACTAACCTAATGACCAATAATAACTTAATATTTTAAACAATTATTTAAAGTCTAATTTTGAAAAAAATAAACTAAGCATAATATTTGTTAGTAATATTTTATAAAAAGATATTAAAGTTTTTAAGGTGATAAATTTACAGAAATTGATTAGATAACTCTAAAAATAAACAAAGTTTATAAAACTATTTTTTATAATTTTTAGAAATTTTATATAATTTCTTAAAGGCTGTAAAAACCTTAAAAAAATGAATGAGGTGGCCCGGGTTCGAACCCGGGACCTCTAGTTGGGCATGCTTATGTTTTACCAGTAGACTAAGGGCCGCGGCCTTGTTATATCACGGCTCTTAAGTTTTATAAACGGAGTTTCAAAGCAATCCCCAATTCATAGAAACCCTAAAATTAAGATCGATCAAATTGACCATTCAATCGATAATGATAACAAGATTAACCTTAGGGCTTTCATTCCCCATGATTAATCGAGGGTATACCTGTTTTTAATTACCTGAATTCGATGGATTTCTGAGAAAATAGCACGATCAACAGGTCAACTGTTCTAGCTCGAATAAGTCGATATGTGTGTGTGTTGTATCAAACTGAGAGTTTAGAGCATTTAAGGGGAGTGTTTTGGGCATTATCCCTCTACTTTATAGTCTCAATTTGTACGATTTGGTGCCCAACGGCACTAAGGTTATCATCGGAGGTTACAGCTGGGTTTAAATGTCATTAACCGTGATTTCAATTGGAATTAATTCTAATAATGAGTTTATCTTGATCATTCTAACGTCCATGCTGAATTAATTGGACGATTATCATGATTTAATTGTTGAACGGCTTTGAGTTTGAATGAGTGATCGGTTTCGATTCGAATACGAGTACAATCTATGTGAACTCCGAACTAAAACATAGCCCTGAGTTCGAATCGAGACCTCGAACCGGTTGGGTTCATTTTTCTGATGTTAAACGTGAGTTTTAGGGGGTTTTAACCCCTCGTCGGAGCTCGCCGGAGCTCGCTGGTGGTTTTGGCCAGAAAAAAGAACGGGTTGTAAAAAAAAGGGTTCAATTTATAATAATTGCAATTTGGTCCCTGTGGTTTATGAGTTTGCATTATTTACCCAAAAGTTACATTTTCATTTAAAACAAATTTTACAATTTAGTCCCTAGAGTTTAAATGTTATCATTTTATGTTAAAATTAGTTAACTACAAGTTTTACAATAATAAACTTATAAAACTTTTATTTATTTACAAGTTTACCCTTAATATGATTATTATTATTATTTATTATTATTATTATTATTATTATTATTATTATTATTATTATTTATTATTATTATTATCATCATCATCATCATTATTATTATTATTTAATGAATTAAGTTATTAACTTCCAACCTAACTAATAAACCACCATAAGGAAGCCCTCAACATTTCATAAATGACCACAAGGCCCTTACAAGAATTAACGTTAATCTTTTAATAAACAAAAAACACCAAAGGTTACATTTGGTTTGGTATTCAAAAGGTGAGTTTTAGCCCCTTTTATCCAAGTTTTTACATGTTTTGGGGCTGTTATGCATTGTTCTATGTTTGTATATGTTTAGTATGATGATTTTGATTATAATTGTTTAGTTATGGATGAATTAGCCAAGATTAAGTTGGTGCTTAGGTGATTTTATGAGGTTTTCGTATGTAACTAAGTGATATTTTCTCTTGGTTCCTCTTGTCGCATAAAATGTTCTCATGCGTAGTGAACATTTTCATGTACATGTTACTTGGCATGTAAGGTCTGATTTTAGTATTGTTCTCATGGGAAAGGAGTGTTCTCACGCCGAATCTTTTTCTCGTGTTTTGTAGGGTTTTCTTTTAGGATAATGTTTTTAGTTAAGTTGATGCTATCGCTTATGGCTAAGTTTTCATGTGCCTGTGCATGCGAAATGTGTTCATTACTATGTTTTAAGCTGTTTTCAAATGATAAAGGTTTTATGGTAAACTTTATTTGGCATGCTAAGTACTATCATAAGTAAATTACTATGCAATGGAAATGAAAGAAAGATTAATGAAAAGTGAAACGCAATGCAAGAATGGATGTCTTGCAAGGAAAATGAAAGGAAGTGCACAACCACATCGTTATTAGCTCAACTAATATATGGCTTAGCTAGCCCATGAGGATGCCTACAGGGGTCTAATCCATGTGATTGACCATGAATAAAAAGGGATCTTTATCGCTACACCTAAAGACTATTGACCAGTATACGTACACCATGAAGGTTCTATTCATTGGTCCTGGCCTAGAGTCTAGCTTCATGCCTTATATTATGGTCTAGCATATGACATTGATCCATTATAGTGAAAGAAAATGATAACAAATTAAAGGAACAATGATGAAAGTTAATGGAATAAACCTATAAATTTGTGTTCATGTATGTCAACGTGAAGATTTTTAAAAATGAAAAGTATGTATTATTATTAAATGAGAACTTACTCATTGGCATTGATTTTGTATGCAAAATAGTAGGCAGGTAACGTTGACGCCGATGAGATGCAGGCATGGATGATGAAGCTACGGGGATAGTTAAATTCTAGCATCCAAAGTTTTGAAATGATGTTGATAGGATTACCATTTTGATGTTTTAATAGAATTGAATGATATTTTACGACAACTCTTATTTAGTTCTAAATTATGATTTCTGCTGCAAATAATACGTTTATAGATGTTTTATGCTATGAATGACCGATTACGCGTGCTTCCGGGAATGGGTCTTTACACTTGTATAGTTTTTACTTTCAACAAAGTCCTTACACATAACATAGTTTTCACATCTGTTGGATCAGATGAGGCCGGTGCAACAAAAACTACACTTAGAAGATTTTGAGTACAACTGAAGAAAGTCTTCCCAAGCAAAAGCAACTCTTCCAAAGACAAAGTGAAGATCTTCCAAAGACTAAATTATAAAGAGCTTCTGAAGGAAAACTAAGTCTTCCAAGACTAAGTAGTTTTTCTTCCGAAGAGTTTAACTTAGAAAATATAAGGCAAAGTCTTCCGAAGAATGAAGACTTGCAGAAGACTCAGAAGAAGTTTATTCTTTTGAAGTATAATTGGCCTCGGAGGAACTTATTCTTCTGAAGCTATTTTACCTTTAGAAGAATCAACTATGGACCATAAGTGGACATAAGTATGGTCTGACTGACACATGCTGTCAAGTCTGATATACTGCATGGCGTTTTCCCACACCCATGTAGTTGACCATACTTTATTCCACCGTTTACCTTTTTTCAGTTAGTATAGTTACCAACTTTAGTAGGTAACAAAAGGTAAGTCATGGACATGTCATGAATACCTAATCTAGGATAGTATTTTAGCTTAGATACCTTAGTTCTAGCAATGTAGTATTTGTTTAGATGTAATTTCCAGCTGGTTTTCTAAGTACAACCGCCTGTAAATAGTAGTATATATAGTTTCTTAATATAACTCATTATGCATGCTTTGTAAGAGTCTTGTAAACACTAAGTTGAGAAGTAATATATACAAGTATCTTGAAAAACCATTTCTTGTATTCATTAACTTAGTATATTATCATCAACATTGTAAGAGGTTCTGCATCATTAAACGATTGAGACTTAGTGAGTTTGTGAGGAAAATACAGTGTTGAGAGATCAACACCGATCCTTGCAGGATTGTGTATACTGGTCACTCAATGAGAGGTTTTCTCTCAAACTCACCTTGAACGACACTCAGCAAGCGTGTATAAAGAGTTGATCACAATATAACAAGTAACAAGAAGTAAATAAACACAAGATGTAAATTTTCAAGGTACTTTTATATATTGCTTCTCAACTCAAAGGATTACAAGACTCTTGGACTCAAATCGGTACTCAATGAGTTACAAGGAGAAGATATATATAATACTACCTACAGCCGGATATACTTTGATACCAGCTGGAAACCTCTAACCAAACATCTATACTACAAGACTCCAGGTGAGGTATCTCAGACATTTTGCCTGAGAGTTGGTAACCAGGACATGTCCCTGACTTACCTTTTGTCACCAACTAAAGTTGGTAACATGTACTATCAAAAAAAGGTATACAGTAGAATAAAGTATGGTCAACAACATGGTTCTTTAGGAAGAAGCCATGCTGTATCAGAGGTCTACAGCGGACTGTCAGAGACCATACTTATGTCTACTGGACATAGCAGTGTCTTCCGAAGGATAAAATGCTTTAACTTCTTCCGAAACCACTTATAATTCGGAAGACTGCTTCTTCCGAGGCTTGGAGTCTTCTTTGTCTTCGGAAGCAGACTTTGTCTTTAGTTCTTTCTTTAGACTTTGTCTTCGGAAGTATTTAGACTTTCTCTTCGGAAGTCTTCAGACTTTGTCTTCGGAAGTCTTCAGACTTTGTCTTCGGAAGTCTTCAGACTTTGTCTTCAGCTCTTTCATCAGACTTTATCTTCAGCTCTTTCATCAGACTTTGTCTTCGGAAGCTTTCAGACTTTGTCTTCAGCTCTTTTATCAGACTTTGTCTTCGGAAGCTTTCAGACTTTGTCTTCAGCTGTTGGCTTCAGCTGTTGTCTTCAGCTGTTGCCTTCAGCTGTTGTCTTCAGCTGTTGGCTTTAGCTGTTGTCTTCAGCTATTGCCTTCAGCTGTTGTCTTCAGCTGTTGTTCTTCAGACTCTCGGAAGATCTCATACTTAGCTTCGGAAGCCCTTGAATGTAGCATTAAAGTGACTATGTGAAATGGTTTTGATTGCACCATCCTTCTGATTATGACCCAACAAACTCCCCCTAGGCTGATGCTACCAAAACTTCACTTCCCTCTTCTTTTCAAAAGTCTCAGCACCATGGAAAGTAAGTGTTTATCAGTTTCCTCGTTCTTTCCTGATATGGTGCTGAGAAGTTTGTACAAATCCTTGGTAGACAGAACATCCACTCTGTCACCTTGGATTATGTGTACCCTTTCTTGTGCTCCTCTGAAAAGAGTTAGTTGATGGGAACTATAGTCATATTCCCATCTAACTATTGGTTCCAATTCAGGACATTCCACCATCTGTAGAAAGGCTGCGCCCTTAGTGGTAGATCTTTCCTTGTCTTCTGGTCTTTTCAACTTCAACTATTCTTCAATCTTGGCTATTCTATTCAGTTCAGCCAAGTGGAGACTGCTGATATGATTTCTGATGTGAGCAGCAGTCTCAGAGTTGGAGGGATTGGAGAATGGCTTCTCTGCAAGCTCAGCAATGTCAAATCTGCGGAGATGCAGTAGAGAAGTGGCATTAAGACGGTTGGTTTCCCCATTCTCCCTTTTCACAACAAAGTTGTGAGAAGTTTCATCGAACCTCCACTGGATTATAGCTTTCCTAGGTCTAGGAGATTGACTAGAAATCCTGTCCTCTTTCCTTGCATCCAGTAGAGTCACCAGTTTCCTTCTTACTCTCTTCTCTTCAGCATTGAGAATATCAGAGTTAAGACCAAGAAGTTTTGCAGCCTGGCCCAAGGTATCTCTAGGCAACTCAAGAAATTGGCCTAGAGTGAGGGAGCTTGAAGAGTTATCAACATAGGTGATGTTGATAAGTTCTCCCTCACAGGAGATGCTGCTCATAGTGGTGCAGTTGATGAGCCTTGTCTTGAACTCCTTTATCTCCTCAAAGGAGAGATGTTGAGAATGCTGAGGGGATGATCTTGGTTTCTGTTGGGTAGGTTTAGGTTCAGTGGTTCTGGGTTGTGTTTTGGGTTTTAGGATAGGAAGTTTAGGTGGTTGAGGTGATAAGGTAGGTTTAGGTAAAGTTGTGGGTTCAGGGGTGAAGGTTTCATCAGTGGGTTCCGTTTTGATGGGAAATGGGATTGGTTCTTTTGGTGTAGGTTTTGGTTGAGTGGTTGGCTGTGGTTGAGTGGCTGGGGTAAAGACCATTCCCTGTCCCCTCCTGTACATCTCCTTCCTTTTCCCCATACGGATGTCAGCTTTTATTTCACTGACTATCCGCTGGAGTGTCCTTTCGGACATAGGTCCCACCTACCTATCACTGAAGCCATGACCCCGGAGATAGTCTTTCATCCAGGCTTTGTCATTGGACTTCTTGGTGGAAGTGACCCCGTTTTCTTCCTCCCTCCGTTTCTTCTCCTTCAACTTCTCCCTGGCAGCTTTCTTCCTTTCCTTCTCCATTTGATCCTGCTCTTTGTTGTGGTGCAGGAGGATCATGTCATCATCGTGTGGAGATAGTTCAGGAAGACTAAAGCCTCTTGAGAGTAGGAATTTGATCCTAGCCTCTCTCAGCTGCAGGGCTGCTTCCCTTTGTTCTTCTTCTTCCTTCTCCAAGGACAACCTGGCTTCTTCTTCTAGCCTTAGCCTGGTTGTCCTCTCCAAAGTCACCAACTCCTCTAGTGGTAGCAGGAGTACTTCCTCATTGGCAGCTCCTAAGTTGATGAGCTGGTCAATGAGTGTTGTCCTGCTCTTAGTGTTGATTTCCTCCTGATTAGCTTCAGCTTCCTTAGAACTAGCAGCTAGCAGCTTCTCAGAAGGAAACCTACCTTTCTTCTTGAGCTTTTCAATCCTTTCCTCTTCCTGAAGCTCTTCTGCAGTCAATTTCCTTTTGCCTTTGTCTTTGGCAGAACTTGGCTGTGGTGGTTCTTGGATAGAGGGTTCAGATTGAGAGAGAGGTTCAGCTGGTGTTTGTGATGGAGGTATATGAGAGATGTCCTCCCTGCTCATCTCAGATGCTATTTCAGCAATAACATCTGTGATGGTCAGTTTCTCGGAAATTTGGAACAAACCTTCCGCAGCTTCCATCTCAACTTTGGAAGACTTATCTTGTTCTTCCGAAGTTTCAACTTTAGCTTTGGAAGTTTCAGCCTGAGCTTCGGAAGAAGAGGGCTGATGCAAGTTCTGTCCCAATTGTTTCAGTTGCTGGGCCATGAGTCCCCATTTCCCCTTCGAAGTTAATCTCAGGTTCCATGTGGACCTTAGGTTGACCAACTTCTTCCATAGTGGTAGAAGGTGCAGTCAGTCTTTGAAGCTCCTCAGCCCCAAAGTATATGAGTGTTGTGTCAGGGCTGGGCTGTTTTAAGGAGGATCTCAATACAAACTTTGTGAAAAGTCTGTAGAGATCTTGAAGCATCTTTGAGTCAATCTTCAAAGTGGATTGAGATGAATCAGGTAGTGTGATGAGTTGGGAAGTAAAGGACTGGGTCTGTGGTTCCTCAGATGTTTGTCTCTGATCTTTCTCCCCCTTTTTGGTAGCATCATCTTGAGAGCTAGATGAGCTAGAGGAAGAAGTCAATGAGACCTGAACAGGTACATGCCTAACAGACCTCTCCGTCTGTTTCTCAGCTAGTTTAGCCTTGAGATTGTTAATCTCAAGTTGCTGAGTGGTTGTCCTTGTTTCTAAGATCCTCACCTGTGATTCCAGGTTAGAGACTTTAGAAAGCAAGTACTAAAGCATGAGTTGCATACTTCCCTCATCTTCATGTGAAGAATCACGGGGAGATGAGATAACATACCTAGTATGTTCAGTCTCACCACCAGATGTGGCTTCTTGGCACCCTGGATACCTTTGCTCAAAGTCATCTCTTTCAGAGATGTCAATGGGCAAAGTTGCCGTAGACTCAGTCCTATTGATGTTACCACTGTCCTGAGAGCTCAATGAGAGACTCTGAGTAGTGGCAGCTGAGCCTACATGAGTCCCCTCCACATCAGTGGAACTCACCTCAGTAGTTGGTTGCTGATGGGGGCTAGAGATAAGGGATCTCTCTTGGCTCTATTGATCTTTCAGAGGGTGTTGTAGATCAACTTCATGGCCATGGCGAGATGTAATCTCTACATCAGTGCGGAGTAAAAGGTCAGTGAAAGATAAGGAGGTTAAACCTACTGACCCGGGACCTAGATCAATGTCTACAAGCATTGAGCCTATGGTGGGGCTGTCCTTTGAAGGCTGCACAGGAGAGTGTAGAGACTCACCCAGTAGGCTAAAGGGTAGGGGTTCGGGCTCTTGGGTTTGAGACTGAGGAGGCTCAAAACCCACATTGAGGTCAATGGTGAAGGAAGGTGTGACCTCGGACTGAGTGGGAGCCCATGATTCCACTCTAGCCCTTTTGGTTTGAACTGGAGGAGCTTGTTCAATCAGAGTAGATTGAACAAGGGTTCGTTTGGGGCGTCTCTGGTATGTAATTTTGATGGGTAAAGAAGGTGTTGTTGGCATTGTGGTGGAGGTTGCTGGCGTGGGTTCATCACCTGTGGGGATAACAGGGATGTCACCAGGAGTTATGCGCTCAGTTATCTCTGGAGGTAATGGAGTGTACCGTCCAGTGAAGTTGATGGACACCTTCGTCAATGTTTTGAAGATGGTAGGCCTCACTTGGGGAACAGTAAGAGCAGCTGCACAGACAAGCTTGCTCGGTTCCAGCTCACAGTTGATTATGTGTTGATTGTATCTGGGATACATGAAAAATGTATCCCTTCTCAGATTGCCGATTAGGTTGTCAACACAAATCGTGAGTAGTTGAAGCGCAGACCTCTCACCAACCCATGAACTAGGCATCCTAGTTCATATGGGATTTGATCCCATCCCCCTGACTTGTTGGATAAGCAGTGCAGGACAATGTGCAGCAGGAACTTCCAATGATATAAGAAGTTGAACTTGTAGACGGCTGACCTGCTCACATCCTTACCATATCATATGAGGATGTAGGTGCTATCCAAGTCTTCTTTGGGAAACTCAGTAGAAGTCCCATCATCATGAAGCTCGAGATACTCCCTGGTGAGTTGTTCAGTGATGATCAACTCCTGTCCACAAATGCGGGTTCTCAGGACACGAACCCCATTTAGGACATCAGCTTGACCGTTACTCCAAAATTCAGTCATGTGGTTGGAGTAGACGGTGGGGTTAACAGTAAGCGCCATGAGATAGGTGGATTCAGTAAGAAAGGTGATGATTTGGGTGAAGTCGGCATCTCTTGATGAATCAAGTAATGCGACATGGTTGTGCTGAGGGTTTAGCGCCATTGCAGAGAAGTAAGCTTGAATTTGTGTGAAATTTCAGTGAAGGGAATAGTTAGCGCAGTAAATTGGTAAAAGAAGATGAATTTGATCAGTTTGGATTATTTAAAGGGGATGAATTGTGGGGGTAGTGGCGGTAATAGGGTAACTGTTTTGGGGTAACTGTGGGTGGTATGGTGGTTTTCGGCTGAGAAATGACAGTGGCGGCAAGGGATAATTTTAAATAATCTGAGCATCATAAGCAAAATGTTTACCTTTTACAGAGTGGGGCCCAAAAGATATTCGTTACATAAATAAATCTCAATTTCCGAAGGTAAAACATTTCCGATGGTAATTGTCTTCCGAAGGCAATCTTCTTCTTCCGAAGCAAGGCATTGCTTTCCGAAGGTAAAGATTGTCTTTCTGGATGGAGAGTTATATAAGCTTCGGAAGTAGATCTGATGTAAAATCAATCGCTTCTTCCGAGACCAAAAACTCTTCCGAGAAGAAAATTTCAATTGAGGAACTTGGCTTCGGAAGATATTTAAAAATATCTTCCGAGAGTTAATTCCTCTTCGGAAAGAATTTACACTTAGAATAATTCAAAGATCTTTTGTAACAGGGCTTAAATTGTATTGACACAAGACATTACACATTAAAAAGCTTTTTCAGAAGAGGTAGTTAATCAATGTTTATCATCCCAATAACTGATATGAGATACTTAAATCTTTGTTCATCAAATGCCTTTGTGAACAAATCAGCATATTGTTCATTTGAGTCAACTTTGATTAACTTGATCAAATTCTTCTAATGAATATCTCTAATGAAATGATACCTGATATCAATGTGCTTTGTCATTGAGTGCTTCACCGGATTCTCAGTAATGGAGATAGCACTGTTGTTGTCAATATGGATAGGAGTAGTCATGAAGTTGAATCCATAGTCTAACATCTGATTTTGAATCCATAGCAGTTGAGCACAGTAGCTAGCAGCAGCAATGTATTCAGCTTCAGCAGTTGATGTAGACACACAGGATTGTTTCTTGCATTGCCATGAGATGATCCTTCCACCAAGAAATTGACATCCTCCTGATGTTGATTTCTTGTCAATGTTGCAGCCACCATAATCACTGTCAGAGTATCCATAGAGATTGAAATCACTATTTCTTGGATACCAGATACCTAGTTTAGGTGCTCCTTTAAGGTATCTGAGGATTCTCTTAACAGCAGTTAGGTGGGACACCTTGGGAGCTGCCTGATATCTTGCACAAATGCATGTGGCAAACATGATATCAGGTCTACTAGCGGTAAGATACATCAGAGAACCAATAATTGCTCTGTACTGATGTTGATCAGTATCCTCCCCCTCAAGGTCAGGGCAAAGATTATGGTTTCAGGGTATGGGTGTCTTGGCTGGTTTACAATCCTTCATTTCAAAACTATCTAAGATGTCTGAGACATACTTAGATTGATTTATGAAGAACCCTTCCTTCATCTGTTTCACCTGAATTCTAAGGAAAAAGTCCATTTTTCCCATGGAACTTATCTCAAATTTCTGCTTCATAATGCTCTCAAAGTCCTTACACATTTGGTCATTTGAGGAACCAAATATGATGTCATCAACATAGACTTGTACAAGCAAAATGTCTTCTCCAGACTTCCTAATGAAGAGAGTCATGTCAATGGTACCTCTGGTGTAGCCATTCTTCAGGAGAAACTGAGACAAGGTCTCATACCACAGCCTAGGTGCTTGGTGCAGCCCATATAGAGCTTTATCCCGCTTGCACACATAGTTGGGGTGATGCGGGTCTTCAAATCCTAGAGGTTGACATACATAGATTTCCCTATCTACATCCCCATATAGAAAAGCACACTTGACATCAAGTTGGTAGACTATGAAGTTCTTGGATGCAGCATAAGCAAGGAAGATCCTAACTGCCTCAAGTCTTGCTACAGGTGCAAAGACATCAGTATAATCAATTCCCTCCTCTTGGGTGTATCCTTGAACTACTAATATTGTCTTGTTCTTGATAATCAAGCCTCTATCATCTTTATTGTTTCCGAACACCCATTTAGTGCCTATGGGTACTTGACCAGATGGTAGTGGGCATAGATTTCAGACCTTTTATCTTCTGAATAGAAGCAGCTCCTCCTGCATCGATTCAACCCAACTACTATCCTTTAAGGCATTTTCCACCTTCTTGGGTTCTATCTGGGACAAGAAGCATGAGTACAAGCAGACATTCCCATGATGAGTTTGTCCTCTTGTTCTCACACCCTCAGAGACATTCCCTATGATGTTCTCAGTTGGATTAGTGTTGTGAATCCTATGACAGGAATCACTTCCAGTTACAGAGATAAGTCCAGATTGGACATATTCTGATCAGGAACTGGATCACTCTGTCTAACTGTTGTTTCAAAGTTATTCAATGAGGACTGATTGAATGATTGAGAAACATCATCAATGGTTGGTCGTGAAGTAGTATTAACAGTTGCCTGTTCCTTCAGAATACTACTTCCTTCAACCTGGTGTTGTAATGGATCGCCTGAAGAACTTTGAGGTTGATCAAGTGATTTACTTGTTGAAGCTTCATCATTTCTGGAGATAGTTACACTATCAGATCTATGAATGGTTGAAGCTTGTTGCCTTTCAGCTCTTGGAGAATTTGGAAGAGGTCTGGGAAGCTCAAATAGTTGATCTGCATTAGCATCAGCATCACCTTGAGCACCTGTTCCAGCTGAAACATTCTCACAAGATGGTTTAGAATAGTTTGGAACAATTCTAAATCAAAGATATAATCAGGTCCATTCCCCCTAACACAAGGAGTGTGCTCATTAACAACTATATTGGATGACTCCTCAAATTGTTGATTCTTGATGTTGTATACTCTATAAGCTTTGGAGCTAGAAGAGTATCCAACAAAGATAGCATCATCCGACTTCTCAGCAAACCTTGCTAAGTTGTCTTTTGTGTTAAGTATGGTACACCTGCAGCCAAAGGACCTTAGAAAGCCAACGAACGGTGGCCTCTTGTTCCATAACTCATAAGGGGTTTTTCCATGGGGCTTAACTACAAGAACTCTGTTCTGCACATAGCATGCAGTGCTAACTGCCTCTGCCCAGAATGTTAGAGGTAGCTTTGAATCAGCTAACATGGTCCGAGCAACCTCAATAAGTGTCCTATTCCTCCTCTCAGCAATACCGTTTTGTTGAGGAGTTCTGGGAGCACTATATTGTCTGGCAATCCCTTTTGAGTCAAGAATGAGTCAAGAACAAAGTTCTTAAACTCAGTCCCTTGATCACTTCTAATGATCTAAATCTTGTGATCAATTTGATTTTCTATTTTAAGAATAAAAGATTTTAAAGTTTCATCCGTTTCATCTTTACTTCTTAAAAAGAATACCCATGTAAATCTTGTAAAATCATCAACAATCACAAGGCAGTATGATTTCCTTCCAATGCTCGTTATACTTGTGGGACCAAAAAGATCCATGTGCAATAAGTGTAATGGAGTACTGATGGAGTTAGCACATTTGGATTTATGAGATGACCTGTGTTGTTTCCCTTTCAGGCATGCAACACAGTTATCTTTGCAGAAAAATTCCTTTTTAGGCAAACCATGCACCAAGTTATTTTTAGCCAATTTATTCACTGTTTTAAAATTCACATGACACATGCGTTAATGCCATAGTGTTGACTCATCACTATCAGCTTTGGAAAGAAAGCATGATACTTCACCCATAGGAGAAGCATTGTTCATATCTAGCTTGTACATATCCCCTTTCCTGGGAGATCTAAGAAGCACCATTTCCGGTGGAATTGTCATCCCTGGTTTGAGGATAATGCACTCATGTTCTGTGAAAAGCATTTGATGCTTCTGGTCACAGAATTGAGAAACACTTAACAGATTGTGTTCAAGCTGTTTGACAAAGTGAACTTTGTCAATGTTTATTCTGCCATTGGATATACTTCCTCTGCCAGAAATATATCCTCCGGCCTCACCTCCAAATTGGACAGGCCCT
Source organism: Flaveria linearis (assembly GCA_024085815.1). Taxonomy (NCBI): domain Eukaryota; kingdom Viridiplantae; phylum Streptophyta; class Magnoliopsida; order Asterales; family Asteraceae; genus Flaveria; species Flaveria linearis. The sequence continues at coordinate 67,284,742 of CM044005.1, forward strand.
CCATCAAAGTTCTGGAATTATTGAAGGAGAGATCTGTTCCCTGTCATGTGCCTGGAGCATCCACTATCTACAATCCAGACATTGTTGTTCTTGTCAAATGGATGTCCCTACACACAAGATGAGATGGTTAGTTTTGTTTAGAAGCCCAAGCCTTGCTGGTCTTGGGCTCTTCCAAAGATAGTGACATAATTGAACCAAAAGATATGCATTGGGGTTCAATAGAGGTCGTTGAAGAAGAGGTTTGGGCTACAGCATCTTCCTTGATCTTCCAATCCATCCCTTGGTTGATCTTCAAGGATGAGCTTGTTGCGGCTTTTGCAGCATGGTCTTCTTCCGAAGCTTCTTTCCTTTCGGAAGAAGCCTTCACCACCTTTTCTTCTGAAGTAGTCTTCTTCTAGGATGGTTTCAATGGAGCCTTCTTGTTCTTCCGAACCTTATAAGCTTTGGCTTCCGAAGCCATTTTCCCTTCGGAAGAAGTTCTTTCTTCCGAAAGCAACTTAGCTTCCGAGACCAACTTTCCTTTCTTAATCATTTGGACCGTTTGAAATGGTCCTAATGAGAAACCTTCCCTGACTCCTTTTTTTCTAACATTATTAGCATAATGTGTGCTTGCTGGATTGTAGTAACAATCTTTAGCCATGTGGTTGTGCAGACCACACATTATGCATGCAATGTTAGCCTTCTGGGAACTTGCAGGTTGCTGTTTCTTGGATTTCTTCTCTTCATCAGCAACTTTCCCTTTCAACTTCTGATCCCTTGGTAGGACAGGAGTGCTGGTACTACACTCCTTTCCTAAATCAGAAGTACCTACCACTTGGAATCCGGCAGAAATGATGACACCCTTTTGCTTTGGGTCAATCTTAAGCTTGGACTCTGCAACCTTCTTAGCAGTCCTTCTAGCAGCTTTAGCTCTGCTTCTTCTTGCCTTGGTGGTTAGGATTTGGTCTTCATAGGTGGAGATGTGTGTATCTTCCTGTTTCTCCCCTGTGGTGGCCACAATTTTTGCCTCATCCTCTAGTTCCAATGGAGAAGGGTCAGCAGTTGGAACCTCTTGCTCTTCGGTACCACATCTAGGTAGTCTAATATACTCATAAGAGTGTGGTGGAGCTATTTCATTGGTTCCCAACCCTTCTTTGTTTTGATAAAACATTTTGGAATGAGAGGATGATGCAAGAATAGTTTGGAAGTTTTGCTCAGCAATAGCTTGCTTCCTGGCCTGAGCCTCAGTAGTGACCAACTGGGCTTGAACGTTAGATAGTTTGGATATCAGATCTTTAATTTGAGTCTTATAGTTGGTCTTTTCATGTTTTAAAAGAGACACAGTTTTCTCTAACTCTTCAATTTTCTTTTGATAATCAGATTAATCTCTTTTAGAATCTGATTTTAACACATTTAAAGACTTAACCTGATATCTAATTTCCGAAATGTAATCCTTATAGAGTTTAACTTTAGCAATACAGGCAGCAGTACAAAGATGTTCATATACCTGATCATCATCTGTTCTGGCCATGAGTGCTTGAGCGGGAGTCACATCCTGTACCATGAAGCTCCAGTCAACTTCTTGAGCTACTGCAGCTGTTTCAATTGACTTCTCTTCATGCTTTAAAGAAGTGGGATGTGTAGAGGTGATGATATAGATAGGTTGGACTCACCTAGTTTAGTTTAGTTTCTTTCATTTTGGATGTAATAGGACTAATGTTAGATAACTTTGATTTATGTATGTAATGTTTTAGTTTCGCTCTAACCCAACGAATGTCCTCGCGAATCTATAGATTCGCTAGTAGTCAGCTGATGAAGGTCACCCGGCGAAACTGTTGTTCGCCGGGTGAACTTACCTGTTGGTCAGGGTAGATTCGCTACAGCGAATCTACCAGCGAATTTACCCTTGTTTATATATATTCAGTTCATGTATCTTTGGCAGCAAGTTTTGCCAATACCTAATTGAGAAATACTTTTGCATTACTGTTTCATAGCTCGTTTAAGGCTGAAATTGTGTTTGTTTTGTTATCTTTGAGCCTTGTTTATTGATATTAATTGAGTTTGGATCATATGGCTACATATTGAAACTCATTTCTTTGTTTTTGCACTATTTGATTCTATATTCGTGGGATATCACTGTGATTATCATCTCAATAGCACTGAAATCGATCACCAATGCACCAACAATATGGTATCAGAGCCATTGTGCTCTTGATTTGTTGAGTTTTTGGGGTTTTGAGGTGTTTTTGAAGAAAAGTTACTGTTTCATTCGATTTGTATCATCAAAGTGTGTTTTACCCATAGAAATTCATAGAAAAACCATTGCTCAAGTAGTAAGGAGACATCCCAATCGTCCAATCACTAATTGATAGCGATTTGGATGAGTTTAGAGTGATTTTTAGACCGAAAAGTGCTGTGTGTTCATCGGGCGAATTTATTGTTCTCCCAGCGAATTTGTGACTTTTCGAGCGAATCTATTTTTCTCTGAGTCTTTCAGCGAATCTGCATTCATTGAACGAAAGTTCACCTTTGTTGCCTTATTCTCAAGCGAAGATACCGACGAATTTACCACTAGAACGAAAGTTCTACTAGTTCTGCGAACTTGTTCAGCAAACTAGAGCTGCAATAGCACTGATTCGAGCGAATCTGCTGTTGCTTTGCCAAGCGAATTTACCGGCGAACTTGCCAGCGAATTTACACCTTTTCAGCGAATCTAATTTCTGATTCCATCATGTCTACTTCAATAGTGAATGTGTTTGATATGGAGTGTGTTCAACCAAACAGGCCACCGAGGCTTGTCAACGGAGAAAATTTTGAGGATTGGAAACGGTGCTTGAAAGCCTTCTTCTTCTACACTGATCATGGTCAATGGGAATCTATCACTAATGGACCTGACCTACCTACAACAACTGTCGGATCTGTCACTTCACCAAATCAGGATCCTAGCACTTATACTGAGATTGACATCAAGTTGCTCGATCATGACAAGAAAGCTCTTGGAGCTTCGATTCTGTGTCTGCATCAGGATATTTATAACAGGTTTGCTGAGCACACTACCGCTAAGGCATTGTATGATGCTTTATGCGAGTTTTATGACGGGAACGAAGATCTGAAGAAAGACAAGAAAGCTCAGGCTCAGAAGGAATTTAACTCATTCGTGGGATATAAGCATGAGCCACTTACTGATATAACAAACCGTTTTCTGTCAGTTTCAAGCAACCTGAAGAAGTATGATGAACAGCTTGGAAATCATGAGCAAGTGAGTAAATTGTTAGATTCTCTTCCTACTCAGTGGAGTCTGCAAATCAAATTACTCAAGCAAGAAAGAAATTTTGTTGATTACAAGTTGATGGACGTAATCAACAAGTTAAAATCATTTGATCTTGATGTGAAGAGAAGAGAGTATAATCAAACCATGATGTCTCCCAATGTCCCTTCTCAAAACACTGCATTGATTTCATCCGCTGCAAACTCTAACTATTATGGTGCAGCTTGTGGGAGTTCATCTGGTAATGGTGGCTTTGCTAACTCTGGGTATGGTAAAATTGTCAGCTCAGGTGGTGGTTGTAAGGATGCTGGGTCAAGTTCAAATGTCTTAGTTTCTACTCAAATTCCACACGATACTATGACACTGTTCGAGTTATTTGTGCACAGTTATGAGGCTTTGGTGGCTGGAGAATTGAAGGGACGTGGCATGACAGTGGAAGATATGTATCAGGTTGATCCTGATGACCTTGAAGAAACAGACATTCAGTGGCAAATGGCCATGCTTACTCTTCGTGCCAGGAGGTTCATGGAAAGAACTGGCAGAAAGAATTTTGGAAACCAGAGTCAGAACAATGCTCTGGGATATGACAAGTCTAAGCTCAGATGTTTCAATTGTAAGCAGCTCGGTCACTTCAAAAGAGAGTGTCCTTCTCCCATTGTCACTGAACCTGTTAATTCTGGAAACTCAAGAACCATCCCAGTCATGGAAAAGGTTGAAGAAGCTAAGCCCAAGAAAGAAACTGCTCTGTTGACCAACTTTGATTGGAGTGCAGAAATTGAGGAGTCAAAGGAGGAAATCAACCATGCCTTAATTGTTGAGATAGTGGAGGAACATGCTCTTGATAATGGGGACATTGACAGTTTTGATCCTTTCAAGGAGTTCTACGGTGAAGCTGAAAATGAAGATGATAGCAATGGTGAATCTATTGGGTCTGAAGCAATTCAAAAGGTTAAGGAATGTGTAGGTGTGGTTCAGAAAGCTATGGTTCAAGAAGAGATTGTTCAAACTGGATTGGTGTGTGAAGCTGTTCAGGAAGAGGTTAAACTGGGTTGTGAATCTGCTGCAAAGGAAGCTGGTGAAAACGAGGAGCTGAAAATGAAATCAATGATTGAAGAAGCCAAGAACGAAGCTGTGGAGGAGTACAACAGGAACACTCCTTATTGCCAATGTGATCGCGCTCTCACTGCAGAAAAACTGGTAATGGGTCTCCCTTATGAAATTGTTGAAGATATGTGCTCTTCTGCATGCAAAATCCATTTAGTTGGTATTTATAAAGCGAATAGGTTGCTTATAATGAATGAAAATGAATTAAAGAAAACCAATAAAGAGCTTAAACAAAATGATTCAAAATATTTTGTTAAATTAAGAGAAGCTTTGAAAGAGAATGAACATTTAAAAAGGACCCTTTTGGAAAAGAACTGTGAGGTTAACTATTTAACTGAACAAGTCACACTTGCTGAATTTGAAGTCAGAAAACTTAAAAATAAATTAGAACAGTGGTCTCTTTCGAGCATGAAAAGGGAGGAATTATACAAAAAACAAAGGGGGGCAAGGATCAAGACCGGTTTGGGTAATGAAAATGATGCATTGGTATATCCTCCACCTAGTACTTTCTGTTATTCTCCTATGCCCACTCCTCATCCATCAAATGAGTTGATACAAGAGATTATACAGAATGATACTAACAACTCTGTTGCAGGTTTAGAAGGAGATAATTCTAAGGAGTTGCAAGAAGGATATGATTATGGTGGCAGTGTTGGTCTCGGGAGCTCTAGTAGTCATGATTTTAATTCCAAGAAGTCATTTGTAGACATTAGTTTAAGAAATCATTTTGTGTCTGGTGGAACTATTTTGGATTCAAACTCTGGGAAATGTAATAGTAACTTAGGATGTTCTGTTTCAAACACTCGTGATGACTTGAATGTTTTAAATTCCACAGTTGATGTTAATGTGTGTATGAATGATGCAGCTCAACTTTCAGGTCATGTCTCTGAAAGTGAAACAAAAACTAATTGCTTTAACAAATTCTTCTCTCATCCAATCCCATCTTTTACACCAATAAGGATTTCTAAACCAAAAGATAAAGAAACGTCTTCTTCCTCTGAAAGTAACAAAGATGTGCCTCGCTTTAGAACCAAAAGTAACAACTCATTCAAACCCCCCAGTCAGCAACGTGCTACATGTTACTGAAGGGTCAAGAACTCCCTCGCTTTAGATGTACCTGACCTACAATCAACATCCATAATACTCCTCTAGGTCTTACATCACATTTCTTGAGACACCCAGGTCTCAACAACTCAACAAATCCTTTTACGGATAGTTCTGCTTTTGTTTCAAGAAATGAACACTCTGGTGACTTTCAATTTCGTTTTGATGATCTAGAGTGTTTTAGCCCAGACAATGTAGAATACATGGACAATGTCCAACTGATGGCTCTTTTAACCTATAGAGCAAAAAAGTTCTTTGAGGGAACTAGAAGGAAATTCCCCAGAACCTAACAACAGCATGTTTGGGTTTGATAAGTCCAAAGCCAAATGTTACAACAATAACCAACTTGGTCATTTTGCAAGGGAATGTAAAGCTCCTAGATTTAATCCTAGAGTAGCTTAAGCCTCACAACATCATGCTACCTAAAGGCTACAACCAAGCGAAGTGAGTAGCAAACTCTAGCTATTGCTCAAGAGGTTGATTGGAGCTTCATGGTGCAAGATGTCACACCTGCTCAAACTCTCATAGCTGGAACTAATGATACCAAGGTACATGAACATCTCTGTACTCCAGCTTGTATAGCTAAGGTTAAAATGTATCAGGACTATAGTATGGAGATCAAGTCTGATATTGAGTCCATAAACCTACTAAAATCTGATTTTAAAAGAGCAGAATCTAACTATAAATTTGTAACGCCTGAAAAATTTAGTAAGAAATGGAAAGTAAAGAAAGAAAGGAGAATTTACACAAGTGGAGGGGATAAAGTGTAAAAAGGACAAAACTATATTATTATTATTATGTTTAAAGTGGGCATGGCGCGCCCACTATTCTATTCCATCAACTGCCTTCGACATCTTAGAGAGAGAGAGAGCAGATCTTCCATCGGTTTCCAGTGAGAAGAAGAAGAATAATATGCTAAAAGGCAAGTTTTTCTTATGTTTTGTTAAGTTTCAACTGAGTTTTAAGCCTAGTGATCGAGCCTTACGTGTGTACGTGGGTTCAGTGGTTTGTTCTTGGCATGTATTAGGTGTGAGCACACTTGTTGGGCTAGCATTTGAAGGAGTTGTGCTTAAAGGCTGCAAAAGGTGAGTTCTAGACCATGGTTTTAGGTGTTTAGAAGTTTTAGGGCTTGAAAATGCATGTAAAAATATTTTACAACCATTATGTATGTTAATTGTATGTAAATCTGTATGAATTTCTTAGTTTTGTGGTTGTATGCCTGAAAATAAGTTGTGAGCATGTCAGAATATAGATTGGGACTGAAAATAAGGTAGAAGCATGTTAAATGGTTGGCCATGTGCCCAAACAAGATCCATGGGCCTGAAACTATGACTTAGGAAAAACATGTAGTTCATGCGCCAAAATAGTTCCATTGCGCCTAAGATAGCTACCAAAATATTCTAAGTGTCAAGATCATGCGCCCATATAGTAGTCATGCGCCAAAACAGTACCCCATGCACCTAACAGTTTTGCTCAGACGCCTAAGTGTAGGTTATGCGACTAAATAGTGGCCCATGTGCCCAGATTGCCCATGCACCTAAGTGTTGAAATGCCTAAGTGGTGGCTCATGCTCCCATATAGTATTCATGCGCCCAAGCAGTTCTCATGTGCCTGTATAGTGCTAATGTGTGCAGACTGTTTTACACTTAGAATTTTATGCTCATGTGCCTAAAATGTTTCATGTGCCTTATTTTGGACCTAGGGTTTTTCTCAGGGGTTTTAAGAGGTAGATGGGTCAGATAGGCTCCATTATGATACGATGGTCTATGTATGTATGATGATGTGATGAGTATTATGATGTGTATGTGTGTATGAGGGTTCATGTGACAACCGGTCCTAAGGTCACTAGACTAAACCCTAATTTAATTGTATCATTTCCCTATCTTATGGGTACTAATAATAGAAACAATTTAATTATATCAATAAGGTTAGAATCACCATTTGTTATTTGATCCATTTTATGATTTTATGTGATTTTTATGAGTTTTAGTTATTTCAAAGCCTTAACTTTTAGAAACTTAGTGCCCGGAAATATTGATTAGTCACCCTAGCTAGAATACAAAGCCTTAATTGAAACAATTTAAAAGTGTGCATACATACACACACTTGGAAATTTAGGATCATGCATGAATGATCATACACATGATATCAAATAACATCATCTACTAACTAATAATTATACACTACATTTCAAATTAATACCACCTAATACACATTTATCTATTTAAAATTTTTAAAAGAA